>JAEVFN010000062.1:316190-955412 GCA_030449075.1 Murraya paniculata
GTTCAACCCCCATTGACAAAAAAAGCTCCTTATTTTCAAACAACCACCAATATAAAAATATATTGTTTTAGTTTGATTTTGGTTCGACCTAAAACACTATGAGAGTTTCTCTACAGAAGGTGATTTTTTTGGTGAAAATGGACATTGGCTATTTGCAAAATTTTTCTAGGGACAGTGAAGGTTGAGACGAATCTAAAATCACAAGAAATAACCATTAGAGGCAGTGCTGGTGGTGGCTGGCGACAAAACTCCTACAATCAAGTCAGTGAGAGATTGAAGGAGGTGATGGATTACCTGGAATACGAGAAAAGTTGAGAGCTTTTGTAAATGATTGAACTTCTTTTGTAAGACCAACTTGAGTACCCGTGAGGGCATCTTTGTGTCCTTTTTGACATGTGGTGAGCCGTTATTTGTGATTTTCCTCCTCAAGTAGTGTTTTAAAGGTAATTTGGCCCCACCCGTGGAGGCTTTTAAGTTTGCTTGAGTTGGAAAGTTGTCAATTGGGGATAATCTGTGCTGGCAGCGTGTCCTTAACTCTAATTGACCTCTTTTAGATTAAAGAATTAGGCTGAGGAATATATGATTCCATTGGAGATTATGCATGTGGCTTTGTCCGTGGTCGTCCTTCCTCAATTCTGAATTTGGCGGTTTGCAAGGAGATAGTTTAGCGACAATCTAGGTGGGATTGTGTTATAATGATGTATCCTATTAAGGTTGGCGGGGCTGTCACTGTTCCGCGACACCGTCCTACCACTTGGCAGCATAGGTAGAATGTAAGAGGTGCTTTCTGTTATGGTCAGATGATTTGGGTGGATGATGATAGTTCTTTGAGATCTTCCCATTTTATGTCCCTTCTTCAGCTTCTCCTTTATCTTTTGTTGCACTCCTGAGTCATATTCCCTATATGTTATGCTTTCAATTCCTCTAGTCTTTATTTTACCACCAACAGGATCCCCCTGGTCTTCTTTAGTGAAGAATGAGGTAAATGAGACTAAATTTCTACATGAGGGATCATGACACATGAAGAGATATTCTCACTAGGGACAGTCTCTGTAGGGATAATCATCGGCTCCTTTGGCAAGATCCCCTTGTTCATTCTCTTTTTTTTTTAATTGTCGCCTTAAGAAAAATTCTAACTGAAGATGAAGGTTGGCATTTGAGTCAATAGATGACCGAGATCAAAGAGGATCCTGAAATGGAAGGCGCTGCGGACTTTCTTCTTCTGTTTTATTTGTACGTTTTATTTAGGGGGCCATTTACAATCCTTGAGAATCACCTCTCATAGCTCCATGGTTTGTTCCTCGTCTATGGGGATCATGGCCAACTGGTTAGGGGTTCATCTCCAATGATTTAAAGAATGCACCTAGTTATTTGGAGGTTGCTCATTTCGTTTTAGAGAATTTTGTTTGTCCCAACTAAATGCCTTATTCATGTCACTTCCACCAGCATTCTAATCCTTTCACCTTTATGTTTCATGTTAGGTAGCTCCCATGAGGGGAAAAGTTTAAAATAAGGGAAGATTCTCTTAAAATTGGCTAGAAAAAAGTATGGAGCTCCACTAAGAGGGCCATAACTTCAGCCTAAGGATCCTCCCTAAGATACTTAGATGATGACACCTGGGCTCTTTATGGGGTGGGCATTTCTTGAAAGGCCTTTTCATCTACCTCTAAGAGTGTCTCAAGGGATCTTTCCCTATGTTACAAGGCCATATCTATAGCTGACAAGGGGAAAGACGAGTCCTAGAAGATCATGTTGCTCCTAAAGACAATCTGGTTCATTTTATTTTTTTAAGTCTTGCAGAAACCCTCAAGTTTGTGTTCTTTTGCCCTATAGGAAGGCATTGCAGCACTGACTGCTTGGAAAAGCCAGGAAAGGTTCACTCTAAGTTGGTTGTTAGATAGTCTTATCTATATTTCTCATGCTTGTAGTAGTGCTTTTGGCACGTTGATATTTCATATGCCTTGCAGGTTGTTTTGTCCCTTATGCTTAGGTTACTGATGAGATCCTGAAATAAAATTCCCAGCTATTGTTGGAGGAAAGGATGCTTTACAAGAAGGAGATAAATCTCATATAGACGTCCCACAAGGAGAAGGCTGAAGAGGAGGAGCTGAAGTGGTTGTGGAGAAATACCCTCTGTATTTTTCTCATGCTCAAGTGATGGAAACATTTCATGATCTGAAGAGAATCCCTGAATCACGTGCGAGGAGAGAAGGATATTCCTTAGATTCCTAAGGGGATGGTCTCAAAAGAGCTGACCCCTCCTCATGATCTAAGTTAGCTTCTACTGATAAGCTTGGTATGGGAGATACACTTTGCTGCAGGCAAAGATGTTGGCAATGAGAGGCATGAGATGGGAGAAAAATGCTGATAGGAATAGCTTTTGTTGCAATTAAGGGGTTAGTACTGCATTTCATCATTGCACCCAGGGGAGTTTGCTTTATTTGCTGCACTCAAGATATCATTTACCGTGCTTGGGGAGCTTGCATTATGTGTCGTACCTAGGGCATTTGCAGTATGTGCGGCGCCTTGGGCATTACTGTCATGCTTGGAGCATTTAAAAATTTTTCTCGTACTTGGCGCATTACTACCATGCCTGGGGCATTACTTCTGCATTTGGCGAGTTTGCATTATGTGCCACACATGAGGGGTTTATTTTATCTGCCGCTCTTAGGGCTCTTCGTCACTCCTTGGTGTATTTATTTTATTTACCATGCCTGGGGCTCTTCACCATGCTTAGGACATTTATGTGTTGTGCCTAGGGGCTCTTCACCATGTTTGGGGCATTTAATGTCGCACCAGGGGGCTCTTTACCACACTCAGGGCATTTAGTGTCGTGTCCGGGGGCTCTTCACTACGCTTGGGGTATTTATATGTCTCGTCTGGGGCTCTTTACCACGGTCGAGGCATTTATATGTCGCGCCCAGGGCTCTTAACAAGGCTAAAGGCATTTAGTGTAACGCTCGAGGGGCTCTTCATCGCACTCGAGGCATTTGTGTGTCGCGCCCGGGGGCTTTTCACCATGCTCGGGGCATTTATTTGTCGTGTTCAAGGGGTCTTCACTCCACTCGCGGTATTTAGTGTCTCATTTGGAGGTTCTTCACCACGCTCAAGAAATTTATATGTCACACCCAGGGGCTCTTGACCATGTTTGAGATATTTATGTTATTGTCATATGGGTTAGTGCTAAGCATGCATAATTTCTAGAGATTGTGCGAGATCAATACATCATCATGAGGGGCATCCCCCTATACATGGGATTCGTATCACTTTTGTGGAGAGTACGGGGTCCTTGAACAATAGGTGAGATGTAGGGTCCCCTGAACACAATGTGGGGTTGATCCCACAATGCTCACGCCCTTATAGTAGAGATCACCTAGTCTTTTGAATGCCATATAGAGTGTTCCCATCATGGGTGAGCCCGTACTATGTAGATAGTAGAGATTTGAAGAATATGCCTCTAGGATGCAGGGATGCTCCCTTCCGCTTGCGAGGCTTTTCTTTACAGTTTGTAGAGATTCCGAGGGCTTACAGACAATGCATTTTTTTAGTATTGTAGCCACACTAAGAGATAAAATTAACAATTTAACACACATATATACTGAATAATACTTTTTTCTTTAAAAAGAATAGGAGCATGCGCCTTATCCGAATGGTTACAACATTAGTAATTCTCAAATTGGGTGGGATCTAATCAAAGTCATAGGAGGCTTCTCTTGAATTTTCATCACAGTATAAGACAAGAAATTAAAGGCAAGTAAGAACTAGAAGGTAAACAATATACCATCCATTTTTGGAGATTAGCTATGGAGATGATCCCCTGGTTACCGGTAATATTTTCGGGGCATGGCGACATTCCAGTAGTGCTTGACCTTCATTTTGTCAAGGTGCAGTAGCATGTATGTCCCAAATTTTGAGAACTCATCCGATCTCGTAAGGATCTTCCCAATTTACACTGAGAGTGTCGTCCCTTTGTGAATTTCTTCAAGCAAATAATCAGTATTGAAAGGCCCCAAGCATTTAAGATAAGGAGCTGAGAGTCCTTGTTGGTATAGTTCATCCTCAGTTAGGCAATATTTAAAGCTCTAAATTTGAGTCTTCAAGCTTCATTTTTGTCTGAGGGGACAATCCTCTTTTGCAACTAATTAAGTATGGAGTCCATTCAAGATCCCCAATGACCACAAAGTTCATCTCAAAGGGATGATATCTAGTGATGCTGGGTTTGAGTACCATTTCTACAATGATAATTTTAGGGAAGGTGACATCCTCTTTTGATGCCATTCTTACTAAACCATCAGCCAACAAGTTCTCCTCTCTAAGGATTTGCTTAATTTCCACTTCTACGAAGAACTTCAATTCTTTGACCTTCTCAAGGTAGGCCTTTATGTTATCTTCCATTTCTTGGAATTCTTCCTTGACCTTAATTGAGAGTTGCTCTTGATTAGCAAATACATTGTCCATGCAGGTATTTCTCAGAGTTTGCCTTAATGAAAATCGCCTTTATCCAGCATTTCATCCCCTAAAAGTCATTGATGAATTCAACTATGGAATTATCGATAACTTATACTTTGATCGAGGGGCGATGTCTGTAGATGATGTCAAATTCGCTTAGTTCCAAGGACCATTTGGTCAATGATAGAGAAGGAAGCAGGTTGAGGTCGGGATGGTCTCTATAAATAAGGGGATAGTCTTATGGTCTTGAGCTGCATGAGGGGCAATACCGATAGAGCAAGAGATAATCTCATGAGATTCTTGGGTCCCCATATTGGGCTTTGTTCTCCCAAGATCTTCTTTTAAAACAATCTCTTGAAGCTTTAAGGGATACTATGCTTGCAGTAGTAAGTCTTAGTTCGGGCCATGGATACTTTATAGAGCGTTCCTTTTACTAGATTAGAACATTCTTGCAATATGGTAGTGACGATGCTTGTTGTGGTACGAACCTTCATAGCAAAGTAGTGCATCGAGATGACAGATCAGGTTGCTGCAGTGTATAGGTAGTTGATAATACAATTGTAGGCACTTTTCTTGTGGACAATAAAAAACAAAATAAACAAGATGACCAATATGGTGATAATTGTTAGTTACAAGAATTGGTAAGGATACAATCCCTTTAGGCATCATTGTCTCACTCGCAAATTTTACTAGCGGATCCCTTACAGGCACATCTTCATAGATTTTATATGCATTCGGTGTAAGACGCTGGCAAAGATGACATAGTAGGAGGGGATATTTGTTGTGATGACAAGTGCATTATTATAGAGATAGAGTATTCCATCGACTTCATTGTTGGAAAAGATGATTGTCGTTGGGTGTTGGACTTGAGGATTATGAGTGTTATGATTGAGAAAGTTGCGAATAACCATCTGACTAGATGGTCTTCTTCATCATGAGTGCCTAATTGAGTCTTTCATTTGCCTGAGACTGTCTTCGAGTGCGCTTTCAGTTAGAGGTGTGCTTATCACTCCATTCCCTAATAAAATCATCTCTTGAATAGGAGTATGAGGATTTTAGAGATCATTTTTTCAGCTTCTTAGGGTCTTTCGTGAACTAGAAAAAAACTGATCTAGGGACCCTCTCAGATAATTATGTGGAATCTGCTCTTGACTTGAAGTAAAATTAGTCTGAGACTCTCTTAGACAGTTATGTAGATTTTTTGACTTGAAGTAAAATGGGTCTGAGGACCCTCTCAGATAATTGCTTGAGATCTTCCTTTGGCTTTATGGGTTATTATCTTGCTATAAACACTGTCAATATAGAAAATAAAATCATGCTTCCATCAAAAAAATATTCAACGTCATAAATTTAAGAGGGGCAAGATCGTAAGTTATTTAATTCTTCAATAAAAGCTTTAAATTCATTATAAATGATGGTCAAACGAGATGGTCTTGTGAGGTCTCTTTAAAAAGAAGGTTGATCATATGAGGGGACCATTGAGATCCCTTAAAGCATTAAGGGTGAAGAACATGCTTAAAATTTATGGATTTTAGAAATAATAAGTAGAGTTAGAAAGGGATAACCAAGAATGTTGGGATGATCATTTCTGTGTCTTAGAGAGTTAAGGAATTTGAGGTGAACTTCTCAGTAAGGAGACCTTCTCAGCATCTAGAAGAAATGGTTACCTTCCCATTATGTAGGAATTTTAGAGAATCTGAGGCGTTGCTTTCTTATTCAGGGATGATCCTTTTTTGAAGGAGTTATTCTCGCTCGGGAGTGCTCCCTTTGCTGTGGCTTTCTTCTCAAGGCTCTTTCTAGGAGTTCTTTTTACTCTAGGACAATCCTATGGGGGGTATTCTCGGGTTCTTTTTACTCTAAGACAATCTATGGGATGTATCCTCGCTCAGGGACGATCCCTTTTTGAAAGAGTTATTCTTCCTCGGGTGTGATCCCTTTGATAGGGCTTTCCTCTTAGGGCTCTTTCTAGGGGTTCATTTTACTCTGGGACAGTCCTGTGGGAGGTATTCTCACTCTGAGATGATCCGTCTACGGGTTCTTCTTACTCTAAGAGAATCTATGGGAGGTCTCATAGCTCTATGATGATTCTTCTGAGAGTTCTTCTTACTCCGAGACAATCCTACATGAGGTCTTCTCGTTTTAAGAAGATCCTTCTAGGAGTTCTTTTTACACTAAGGACAATCTTGTGGGAGCTCTTCTCACTCTGGGACGATCCCTTTGAAAGTTCTTTCAATGGTCTCCTTTTGTTGATATTTTATTTCACCTTGTTTATGATGTTTGAGAGTGAAAGGTGAATAATTTTGAAGATAACTAAGTCTTTTTGTACGAAAAGAGAGTTCTTTATGGACAAAAGGTGAAAGCTTTGTGACTAAAAGTGGCATTTTTGTGGAGGAAGTTCACATTATTGTGGAGAAAAATCAAGTTTTTACGAAGAAAAGTGGGTTTTATTTCGAGGAAAATGGTTTTTTTGTGAAGAAAAGATAGATTGCTTCAACATGTCTTCTTGATGGTTGTCACCTCCTTATGGTTGTTGGTATCAATGTTTTGTTGATAAACGAGGCGCCTTTATAAGTCAAAGAGGTGCTTTTGTGGTAGAAAGTGAAAGCTTTTAGAGGAAATATAGGTCTTTTTAGGGTGAAAAGTGTGATTTTTGGTAAATAAAATAGCTGCTTAGTGAGAACAAATGGGTGGATATGATTTTGAGTGGGTGTTCTTTTGGAGATAAGAAGCTCTCTTTTTCAATGGAAGTTGAATAATTGATTTTTGTTTGATCCCAATAGACTAGTAAAATGTTTTGTTCTGATTTTAGTTCAGCTGAAAATACTATGAGAGCTTTTCTGTAGAAGGGGGTTTTTTGGTGAAGATGAAGATTGGACTGTCTGGAAACAATTTTCTAAAGACAGTGACGACTGAGATGAATCCAAAATTACAAAAATTAGTTGATGTTGGTTGGTGACAACACTCTTATGGTCAAGTGAAGAGAGATTAAAGGAGGTGATAGGGTTTCCAAGAACCCTAAAATAGGAGCAAAGTTGAGTATTTTTGTTAATGAGTGAACTTGCTCCTTTTGTGAGACCAACCTGACCTTTTAAGGTAGAGTGCTTTTAAGGGCAACTTTATGTCCTTTTGGAAATGTGGGAAGCTATTATTTGTGATTTTCCTCCCTAGGTGGGTTTTAATAGTAATTTGGCCTTCTTGTCAAGGCTCTTAAACTTGCTTGAGTTGGATAGCTGTCTATTGGGGACAGTCAGCACTGGCAGCGCGGTTCTCATTCTTCAGTTCTGACTTTAAAGGCTTGTAAGTAGATGTTTTAGAGACAATCCAGGTGAGGACCATGTTATAATGATGTGTCCTATTAAGATTGGCGAGGCTGTTACAGTTTCGTGGTCCCATATTGCCACATGGCGGCATGGGTATAATGTAGGAGGCGTTTTCTGTTATCATGAGTTGACTTGGGCGGCTGATACTAGTTTTTTGAGATCTTTCCATTTTATCTTCCCTCTTTAGCTTCTATTTCATTCTTTGTCACACTCTTGAGTCATACTCCCTACTTGTCGTGCCCTAAACATCTCTTGCCTACATTCTATCACCAACACATACTCACCCATTTTCTCACACAATGCAACCCTCTTCTCCAACAAAATCACACCTCCACTTAAAAAACTCAATCCTTTATTTATAAAAATACCTCTTTTACTTATAAAGATACCCCCTTCCTCATAAAAGTCTCTCATTTACATGTGAAAATAATTCCTTTGATCATAAAAATGCCTCATTGACCTATAAAACATGTTTACTAACGACCCACAAAAAGATGACAACCACCAAAAAGACACCATCAGGGGCAGACCAATTCTCTTAAACCATAGCCAATCGAATGCTTGTTATGCGAAGCAAAGCCCTAGTCAGGGTAGTCACTAAAAGAAAAGAGAAACCTTTAACCTGAGAAGATGTCCAGTAGCTAATACAATACGCTCTTCAAGTCATTTTACACCTTACATTACCAAATGAAGTCACTACAAATTGAGTCCCCAAAACAGCTCAAGGGGGAAACCTTACACAATGGGAATGTTCACTCTACCGTCACGAGCTACAGCACTGGCAGAAGGATGAAGCAGCATCCTCAGCCTATCTTTGTCGACCTCCATGATAAGTTGAATGCCAAGCATTGATAAGAGAAAAAAGAGTTGTTCGAGAGTCAGTTGTTTACTGAAGACATCTTAGCCAAACTACGCCATCTTTATGACAAGGTGGATAAGATGGCAAAAGTGGTAGAGACCGTCCTAATAAATCTTCCCCTTGTATCTCTCTATTCTCCACTCATAAAGTAAATAGTTACTTCTAGCCTCCCCAAAGACTTTACTACACCCCAAGTACTTCTCTCTAAAGGTCGCACCGACACCATTGAGCACCTAGAGAACTATGAGGGCCCTAAGGCTATCAGGAGTATACCAACAACACCATATGTTATATTTTTCCTTACACCCTGAAAGGTGTTAACATGTATGTTTCCATAATGATGATTTTAATGATAACAAATAAGTTTTAAAATTGATTAAGTTTGAAGAAATCGTTAATTGGATCAAAATACTTAAGCCGTATAATGTTTTGATCATAGAATAACTTTATGAAAATAAATGGATAACCGTTTATTTGAAAATGGTAATCCAATGGCATTCCAGAGAGCAATCATCTTGCTAATAGTGAACTGTTTATGGTTAACGATAAATCGATAGCATTCTAGAAAGCAATCTTTTGCTGACGGTAAACTGTTTATGGTTAACAGTAAATCGATTACAATCCAGAGAGCAATCATGTTGCAAATAGTGGACCGTTTATAACAAACGGATAGCCGATAATTTTGAGTAGGATTCTGTAACGATAACGGCGATATGACTGATGAAAACAGTGATCTGACTATTCAAAATTATGGCATAATGGTCACTTTCCCAAGTTAAAATCGTGATCTGACAGAGGCTAACGGCAATCCGATTCTGTGCAGAAGATCAATAACGGTTAGTTTTCAACTCCAACTATAAAAAGGCTTAATCAAATTCAAACAAAAAGTGATCCAACAATTATCATTGAGCTTATTACTGAGTATACAATTTTTATTGAGCTTTAAACTCGTTATTGTTTCATTAAATCACACTTTGCACTTTTATTTGTAAACACAAACATTGTGTGAGGAAAATTTTTTGTAATCTTGATTTCAATATTATATTTGAGTGACTGTAAGTGTAGGAAACACTTAGGTTAAGAGATTTGGGATAATCTCTTATTGTAAAGGTTGATTGACACATTTGAAGTCAATTGTAAAAGTTTTTGAAGCCTTGGAGGTTTAGATAGTGGAATTCTCAAGCCCAGTGAGCTTGGAGGCATGGACGTAGGCGGGGTTGGCTAAATCACGTAAAAATCTTTGTATTTGAATCTTTCTTCCCTTATCTCTTTACATTTTGATTGGTTTATTTTTATTATTTTGAATTTGTTTAAGATATGCATTAAATTTTTATTCAAGCACAGCACATATTTTAGAAGCCCAATTCACGCCCTCTCTTGGGTTGCATATCTAGTATTTCAAAGGGTGTTGCCAAGGTGTGGTTTAAGAACCATTCTCTTGAGAGAATCTCATAATGGGAGCAACTGTAATGGTATTTTCTCACTCCATTTCAATACACAAGAAAGGAACAGTAGGGATTCTCAGACTTATCAGGATCATGCAGAGGGTGGGCAAGTTATTAGATAGCTATGTGAAGCTTTCCACGAGAGGTCTTACATGCTGGTCGTTATAAAGAAGGAACAACCCTTAAGATCTTCTACAGTAATCTAAAAGATGAGAAATTTTACAAAAAGTTTATCAGGCACAAATGGGCCCAAGATTTATGCCACTACATATCACTGGGCACTCGAGCTAACAGACATAAAAAAGCGCTACACCATAAAAAAGCATGAGATGACCCAACCACACAAGACCAACCATCTGAAGAGGCAAGAGCCTATCCAGTGTTCCCTACTACTTGCCTAACAAAATGGGTCATATCACAATCCCATTCCACCTAGGGGCTGTGCCAACCAAAACTGAGGGATCGTCCCCAACTCTTTGACTGCCCCTGAATTGAGCCCCACCCCATGGTGTCCCGTTTCTCTATTATAATGAGCTCAACACCACACAAGAGCAAATCGTTTTTCAAATTAAGCACAAAGGCTTGCTCAAGGAGCCGCCACTGCTGAGGAAGATCATACAATTGAGACGAATCGATCAGTATTATAAATTTCATATAGACTTCGGTTACACGACTGCGGAATGTTACAATCTCCAGGACGAGATCCAAACACTGATCAACAATGGCAAGTTATTGGAATTTCTTGTTGATGTTCGAAGAAAGTAATATGAAATGCAAAGACAAAATAGAGCAGATGGCCCCATCGCCCCCCATAGAGAATGAGCAACAATGCCATCCCCCCAACCCAAGAGTTAACACAATTGTAGGAGGACCCACTATGGTAGGTGCATCCAATCACACGAACAAAAATATGCAAGGGGCACTATCGCATCTTTACTCGATAGCCATGAAATCAACCTTAACTACAAGGCTCTCGATCACTAAGTCGAACACCCGATGCCAATCATCTTCTTCGATGATGATGTAGCCGAAATACTCTATCCCTATGCTGATACACTCGTGGCAACAATGGATATTGTCTCGCACAATGTGGCAAGAACCATGGTGGATACAGGAAGTACAGTAGATATGATCCTCGTTGATGCCTTCGATGAATGGACATTAAGTCAGTAAGGGGATTATATTCTTACCTGTTACTATCACTAATAGCTATCACCATGTTATTCATCTTGTTGATTTTTTAATTGTCAGTGGGAAAAGTGCCTACGTCCATTGCCTGTACATGACCACATCCCAATTCACCATCTCAATGCATTACTTAGCAATGTAGGTCCCCGCCTTAATGAAGATTGTTTCCATCAAAGGCTACTAAAAGACAGCTCGAGGGTGCTACTCCAGTGCAACCAAATGCACATTTTCAGCGAGACCACCCCTTTCTTCTCATTTATCATAAAATAGTTAATATCTTTTGGGCCTATCTGAAATTTTTTGCTAGGGGCTTGCTCGAAAGTTTCACCAGTCAAGCTTAGTAGGAGACGTGGACACCCCCGACCGCTGACTTCTTGAAGGCATATTTCCCTATAATTCAAAATTTTTCTACTCACTTCTTTTTTTCTCGCATGACCTAGGTTTCATTTTGCAGTGAGACTTTTCCTCTCTCTTTACTCGGCTCCTCTTCATCCACTTTTCTTTTTGAGGCCATCCTTTTGTATCAGCTTCTTGCGTTCTTCCTTGCATCCTCACGGTCTTTCTCTTTCTCGCATCCACATGACCCCCTTCTACTTTCTTCCCTTAGTTTTTCTCTTTTCCTCCTCTTCATAGTCTTTCTCTCTCTATTTTTCTACTTTACGATTGCCGTCTCAATTTTTTGCTCCTTCATCTATGATTTCGGTTTTATCTGCTTTTAAGTTTTCCCACGACAACAATCGCGATTACGTTCTAGCTTGTAACAACTTAGATCGATGGCAATAGCTTTCTGATTTGATTTTCTAGGTAATCTTTTCTCTCATTCCTATTTGATTTTGGTTTCATTGTGATTTTAGTTGGTCATTTGTTTTACTATTGTTGGTGTATAGTGTTGGTTCATGTGATGAATAGTTGGAGATGACATAGTTATATGGTCATTTGCGGTGGTGGTGGTAGTTGCGTGGTTTATTGGTGGTGTTGATGGTGATTTTGTTTGGGTTGTGTTGCCTTGGTATGTTCAGGTTTTGTATAGGTGGTGTGTTATTGTTACCTTTAGTTGTTATTTGGATACGAAAAGAAAATTATCGTTAGTTGATGAGGAGCCCAATAATTCCAGCATGGGGTTCCCTTATTTTTTTCAGGGGGGAGATACGAGTGAGTCTCCTTCGGGTTTTTCTGCTTAGGGTGGTAACCCTTTTGGCAATATTGGTGCAAGTTTTGTGGGCTCCTTAAGGCATTATCCCATTTTACCTAAAATCGTCCCTAGTGGCATTAACAAGAAAAGAGTCTTCCTTAGGATGAAGGGTCTTTAGAGATGCTCTAATATAGTGAAGGATGTGTTCTAAGCTTCTAGATTGCCTAGGCCTATTAGAGGTATGTTCGGCCTTCAAAAGGGTTTGAGTGAGGGTGATTTAAAGAAAATCTATGATTTTTTTGGCCTGCCGCTCAGGTGTGGAGGTGAGTGAGGCAACCTTATGATAGGGAAGATAGGTCTAATTTGAGGGATGCGGGAGTTGCTATTAAGGTCGAGTTAATCTTCTTGAGGCTCCATTTGTCGTTCCAAGGATATTTTAGGCGACTATGTTGTACTTTTGACATAGCTGTAGTACAGTTGTCTAGGCATTCGTTCATTGAGTTAGTCACTGTGTATGTACTCTGAAGGAAGAACTTTGGCAGGGAACCTTTGATGCGGATGTTCCAAATGAGGGGAGGCTGCAATAGCAACATGGCTTATTTGATGTCCTAGAATAGAGACGTCAGCATTTTCGAGATTGCCACATCTTATCACTCTTAGGATAGCTGCTGGTTCATTGCAACTGGTAATTGGCGATAGCTCTTATGCTTGGGCCGAGAGGCCTCTCACATATTTACCTAATATTGTATGGCTATTTCCTTCTTTGCTTTCTTCTAGTGGACCTAACTGCTTGTTTTCCACACGAATCTCCAGTTTTACATAGGAGGACGAATGTGAGGCAAGCTAGAAAGACGAATATCTAGCCATTAGACTCATTAGAGAGCTGAAGAGCAGAATGGGGGCCGCAGAGAACCTTGTAATTGAAGAAAAGATCTAGAGGTCAGGCCTATAGATAACCGATGTCGAGGGGGACCATAAAATGGAAGGTGTTGGGAATTTTCCCTTATTGTGTTTTTTGCTTACCCTGCCTAGGGAATGGTCTTTAACCGTATGGGAATCATCTTAGGTCTCCTTAAGGGACCATCCCTTAGTTAGTTCGGGGATTGTCCCCTATGGTTAAGGGGCTTTCCCCATCTATGTCAGACACTATTTATTTTATTTTTGTTATAAGCTTTTGACCCCCTTAAATGTTTCTTGCATTATTTTTCTCACGTTATAACCTTTTTTTTCTTTTTGTGTTCTTTGTCAGATAACCCCTTCATTGAAGAAATGTTTGAGACCAGGGAAGGTTCTTCTTAGGTCAGCCAAAAGAGGGCTTGCAGCTCTACCCAAGGGGCTGCAACTTCTCTTAAAGGATCGTCTTTGGGTCACTCTAAGGATGACACCCAAGCTTTATTCAGATGGGACCCTTCCAAGAAGGTTTCTTCATCTACCTTAGGGAGCATATTAAGGGATCTTCCTTCTCGGCAACAAACTTGATCGGGAGCTGATGAAAGAAAGGAGCTGATCTCCGAAGACCCTATTGCAATTCATGACGATCTAAGCTTCTCTGTTTTGATGGAGGCCGCACAAAAAGCTCTTAAGCCTGAGTTCCTGCGCTCTGCCAAGAAAGCCATGTAATGCCAACTGCTCAATAATACTTCAAGAAGTTCTCTCTAGGTTCATTAGTGTTTGATCCCAAATTTTTTTTATTGTGTTTTCAGCTTGCTGTAATCTCTCATAGTCTTTTTTTTTTTCTTGCTCTTTTCTTTTTGGATGCAGGTTGCCGTGTGCCATGGCTTATGTTTCAAGCGAGATATTGGAGCAAAACTTTAAACTTCCATAGAGGTGACAAAGCTCCAAAAGGAAGTGATGGATCTTAAGCTAAAGTCCTGAGAGGAAAGAGATTCCTTTAAGAGACAGGTGGATTCTTAAGCAAAAAGGGCCAAAAAATTTGAAGAGGAGGTGTAGGACTGAAGCAACATGCCCAATGTATGCTACTGAACTGTCTCTATGCCATTGGGGCAGACAATCCTAAAGTCTTCATGGAGAAGTACCCTCCCCACTATATGTATGCCAAGGTGAAGAGTACCCTTCGCGGTTTGGGAGGAACCCGGAGTCGTCTACAAGAGAAGAAGGATCTTCCCCAGGTTCCCATAGCGACGATCTCAGAGATGCCAACGCTCCTCATGTCTCAAGCCTACTTTTTGTTAGTTGTCATGATGTTGAAGACGCAGGTGCAGGGGATCCTATTAATGGCAAAGATACTAGTGGTGTGGGGTTTCAAGCTGAGAAGAGAGAGCGTGATAAATAGTCTGTCATAAGATTATGTCTTTGTTGACTTTTGTTTATGTATTTGCAGATTGTTATTGTTTTTGTAGCTTTTCTTTATTTTGATTTTGTATTTTTCTAAGCATTAAATATATTGTATCGGGCTACTCTAGATGGCAGCCCCAAACTTTTGTGTGGCCCAAGGTGCTCGTGCTGCATCTAGGGTATTTGTTTTATGTGCTGGGCCCGGGGCTCTTCATTGTGCTTGGAGCATTTGTTTTATATCCCACACCTGGGGGCATTTATTTTATGTGCAGTGCCTGGGGCATTTATTTCATGTGCCGTGCTCGGGGCTCTTCGCTCAGCTAGGGCATTTGTTTTATGTGTTGTGCCTGGGGCTCTTCGCCATGCCTAGCTCATTTGTTTTATATCCCCCACCTGAGGCTCTTCACCGTGCTTGGATCATTTATTTTATGTATCGTGCCTGGGGCATTTATGTTACATGCTGCCCTTGGGGCTCTTCGACATGCCTGGGGCAATTGTTTTATGTTATGTGCCTGGGGCTTTTTGTCGTGCGTAAGGCATTTATTTTATGTGCCATGCCTAGGGTTCTTCACTGCGCTTAGGGCATTCATTTTGCTGTCACGTGAGTTGATCCCGAGCATGAATGATTTTTTGATATCATACAGGATCGACTCATCTTCATGGAGAGTGTCCTGGTCCCCCTATGCATGGGATCTACCTTAATTGAATGGAGAGTTTATGGGGTTCTTTGAACACCATGTGGGGTGCTTCCATTGTATATACCCCTTGTATGGAGGTGCTAAGGGCTTTATAGACAACACCCTTATTATATGTGGTTACTGCATCAGTATATAAGATCCACTATCTCAGACACATCTGTTGAATATCACTTCATTGTTAAAACAAAGGGTAGCACTTACACCTTATCAAAATAGTTTACAACATTAGTAGTCATTAAATAAAACGGGGGCTAATAGAGTCACACGAGGCTTCTCCTTAGGTTACCACCACTATACAAAATAGAGAATAAAAGCAAAGTGGAAACTGTACAAGTAACTAAAGATACCAGCCCCTTTTGAGATCAGTTGTGGAGACATTCTCCTGATCACTGATAATACTTCTTAAGCATGACGACATTTCAAGAGTGCAACAGTGTGGGTGCACCGAATATGAGCACTCGTCCAACATTGTAGGGTCCCTCTCAGTTCGCGCCAAGGGTACCGTCCCCAAGGTCTTTGGTGTTCTAGGTGACCCGATGAAGCGCAAGGTCCCTTCAATAAAAGCGCGGGGATAGACATTCTTGTTATAGAATTTGGCGATTTAGTGTTGATATGCAGCAATCTTGAGTACGACGTCTAGTGAAGCCACAACCGCATATTTCACTTACCCATCTCTGATAGGCATGGGCCCCATGATATTGACCCTTCGTACAACGAATGGCTAGGGAGTCTGTAGTATGGGGTCTATCCAAGATCCCCTAATGACCACGAAATTTATCTCAAGGGGCGGTCCCTAATAATGCTGGATCTCAGCACCCTCTCCACACTAACAATTTTGGGGAATGTGACCTCCATTTTCGATGCCATTCTTGTTGTACCATCAGCTAACAAATTCTCCTATCTAAGGATCAGCTCAATTTCCACTCTCAAAAAGTACTTCTTTAATTCCTTGACCTTTTTTAGGTTGGCCTTCATGTTATCTTCCCTTGCTTGGAATTTTTTCCTGACCTAGCCCACGACTCATTGGGAGTCTCTCTTGATTAGCAGTTTTTAAGTGCCGATTGTCCTTTCTATTTTTATATTAGCGATGAGGGCCTCATACTCAATCTCATTATTCAAGGTTTCAAAATCAAACCTTAGGGCATAATTGATCTTTACTCCATCCAGACCTTGAATCACAATCTTGGCTTCGATACCATTGGTGTTGGAAGCTCCGTTGACAGACATTTTCCATATAGGCACCCCTTGGAGTTTATCTAGACAAGGATCGCCATCATTTTTATATTATCCCCTTCCAAGTCAGCAATGAAATCAGCGATGGCTTGTGCTTTGATCGAGGGGCGAGGTTTGTAGATGATGTCGAAATCATTAAGTTCTAATGATCACTTAATCAACCTCCCTCATTTGTCAAAACACAACAATACTTATCTCTGGACGATGATCGACTATGCTTTGAAATAAGGCTAAAGTTTTCTTGCAGGCACAATCAAAGTTAAAATAAGTTTTTCAGGATTCAGGTACCTTTTCTTCTCATCACTCGTGGCTTTGCTTGTATTGTAAATGGGGTGCTGCACATCGTCACCTCCTTCTCGTACTAATACAGAACTAGTGGTTGTCTTTGAGACCGCTAAGTAGAGGAGTAATACATCCCTAGATTTAGGCTTTAGGACCAATGGAGTAACTAAGATA
Source organism: Murraya paniculata (assembly GCA_030449075.1). NCBI lineage: Eukaryota > Viridiplantae > Streptophyta > Magnoliopsida > Sapindales > Rutaceae > Murraya > Murraya paniculata. The sequence continues at coordinate 333,266 of JAEVFN010000062.1, forward strand.
GCATTTTAGCTGTTGTAAATCATCCTCACACTCAGGGGTCCATGGCATCTTTTGCTCGCCTTCAAAAGCTTTAAAAAAAGGTTGGCATTTATCGATAGCTCTTAAGATGAAACGGCTGAGGGTGGCTACCATCCTAGCTAGGTTTTGAACTTCCTTAACAATGCACAGGGACGGTATTTCTAAGATCACCCTAATTTTTTCGGGGTTAGTCTCGATGCCTCTGTACTGCACCATAACTCGATGCCTCTATACTATACCATAAATCCTAGGAACTTCCAGAATTATACGCCAAATATGTATTTTTCAAGGTTCAATTTCATGTGATTGTCCCATAAGATTTGGAAGGTGGTTTGGAGATCTCGTACATGCATTCTTTAGGCTGGATTTTGTGATCATATCAATGATATAAACTTCCATGTCTTCCCCAAATGGTTTTTGAACAACTTATTAACTAAGTGTTGATAAGTGACACATGCATTCTTTAGGCCGAACAACATGGCTTGATAATAATACAGTTCTCTGTGAGTGATAAAAGTTGCATTCTCTTTATCTACTTAGTGCATCATGATTTGGTTGTATCCAAATAAGGCGTCCATAAAACTTGGCAACTCATGTCCTGCTGTGGCATCCATTAACTGATGGATTCGAGAAAGCGAGAAGTTGTCCATAGGACAAGCTTTGTTAAGATCTATGAAGTTTACATACGCGTGCCATTTGACATTAGGCTTTTTCATCAAGATCACGCTGAAGACCCATTTAGGGTACGCCACTTCCCGTATAAAGCTCACCTTGAAGGGCTTGTCAACTTCAGCGTCAATTGCATCATAGTATTCCTGGTTGAATGCATGGCGCTTCTGCTTGACAGAGCGGAGACATCTTGGGATCGATCATCGACATGTCCTCGTGGGACCTTGCAAAAAAATACTTGTACTACCGAAGCAGGCTCATGGGACTTTCGATATCTAGTTTAGTCATGTTGGCGTTGATTTTGATTGTGCAGGAAGGATCGTTTGCACGGACTTGTACACACATCATTGGCTCAACTGGTTCTCTTTTATGACATCTTTAGATAGCCTTGGGTCAAGTATTAAGTCCATTCCTTACTCTACCAAGAGGGTGGCGGCTACCTCCAATGTTGGGCTAGTCTCGTGGTAGCAAGGGATGATCTCGATGGGTGCGGGGTGAATGATCACAGAGTATGGGGGAAGGTACTCTGTAGGTGAGGGAATGGTTTTAGCATATGTAGGAAAGTTCTTTGTAGGTGAAGGGAAAATTTTAGCACGTATGAGGAAGTTCTCTGTAGCTGAGAGGATGTTTCAACATGTGTGGGGAGGTTCTCTATAGGTGGAGGGATAGTTTCACTGTATACAGGGAAGTTCTATGTAGGTGCAAGGACGGTAGCATGTGTGGGGGTTCTCCTGATTGACGTTGTTTTGATGGGGTCTTCTCTTGGTCAAAAGTCTTGGCTCTCTAAGAATTTACCAGCGCCAGCGATTATAAGACTTTGTTTGTGCTGCAGAGGCATTATGAAATGTCCCTTTGGTTGTATTGGAGTAACATCCTTAAGCTATTTCACGATTCTCGTTGGAGTGGGAACCTTCATAGCCAAATAATGCAGAGAGATGGCGCAGCACTGTGATGCAATCATGTATAGGCAGCCGATGATGTAGTTATAGGCACTTTTCCTGTGAACAATCAAAATATTAACAAGATGAACAACATGGTTTAGTGACAGTAACTGATAAGGATACCATCCCTTTAGGCACGACCATTTTGCCTGTAAATTCTACTAGTGGGTCCCTTATGGGCACATCTTTACTGACTTAATATCCATGCATCACAAGGCATTAGCGAAGATGATATCTATTAGGCTTCCTGTCGACTATAATTCTTTCCACGTTGTGCGAAACAATGTCTCTTGTTACCACAAGTGCGTCATCATGGGGTAGAGTATTCCTATGGCATCATCGTAGGAGAAGATGATCAGCATTGGATGCGAGACTTTGTGACTTAGGACCGTGTGGGTGAGGTCGACTTCGTGGCCATGGAGAAAAGCTTGGATGGTGCTTCTTGCGTAGCTTTTGTTTGCACAGTTAGATGCGCCAGCAATAGTCGATCCCCCAGCAACAGTGTTGACTCTTGGGTTTGAAGGCTTGTGGCCATGCTGCTTGATTTCCATAGGGAAAATGTGTTGAGGATGTCGGCTTTGTTGTGTCTTTATAGTTCCTCTCGCTTTCTCTGAACATCAGCGAGAAATTCTATTAGTTTGCCATTGTTGATGAGTATTTGGATCTCATCACAAATACTATAGTATTTTGCAATAGCGTGATCAAAGTCTCTGTGAAATTCACAATACCTGTTTGTTTGTCTCGGTTGTGCACTTTTTCTCATTGGTGAAGGCTCCTTAGGCAAGCCTTTGTGCTTAATCTAAAAAAAGATTTTCTATTTTGTGGTGTTGAGCTAGACATAGTGCAGGAAGTGGGATACTACGAGGGGGTGATCAGGTCAGGGGCTCTCTAAGAACTGGGGACAACCCCCAAGTCTAGGTTGGCGTGGTCCTTTTGGTGGAATAGAACTGTGTTATGGTCCACTTCACTTAGAGGGAGACGGTAAAAGCTGGTTAGGCTTACGCCTTTTATGATTTTTTGTTCGTGGTAGTTGGACCATTCATGTTTTTTTATGGTACAACGTTCTTCAATGTCAATTAGCTTAAGGGCCCGGTGGTGCGCATTGACATATATCTTGGGATAATTATGCTTAATGAACCTTCTATAAACCTTCTCATCATTAAGATTTCTATAGAAAATCTCAGGGGTTCTTCCTTCACTGTAGAGACTAACATGTAAGACCTTCTTGTCAAAACACTTCATACAGTTGTCTAATGACACCCTCCCTCTGTATGATCCGTGATAACTCTGAGAATCCATATTGTTCCTTTCTTGGTATCAAAATTAAGTAAGAAAGTCCTACTGCAATTGCTTCCATGGAAAAAAGCTCTCAAGGGGAAGGCTTTTAAACCATACCTTGATAGCACCCTTCAAGGTGTGGAGAAAAAGATGATAGATGTCATTGTTGAAGATGCCCCTGATGGCCATCTGGCCCTTGTAGTTCTTTAGGTGCTGGATACGGTCAAAGCAACCTTTATAGGGAGGTACTTGGGGCATGGTGAAGTCTTTAGAGAGGTTAGTAGTAATTATTTTCTTTGTGAGTGGAAAGTAGAGAGATGCAAGGAGACGATCTTTTGGGGCGGTCTTTTTCACTTTCACCATCCACCTTATCACGTAGATGTGTAGTTCAGCTAAGATGTCCTCGATACATAACTGATTCTTGGCCATCTCTTTTACCTCTCGTTGGTGCTTGGCATTCAACTTGTCACAGAGGTCAGCAAAGACAGGCTAGCGATATTGCCTCAACCTTCCTCAGGTGTGTAGCTTACAATGGTGGAGTAAACATCCCCATTGTGTAAGGGTTCGCCCTTGAGCCATTTTGGGGAACTTTGCTTGGCCCTACTTTAGTGGATGGCGTTACTGGGGTTGTGCCATTTAGTGGTGGGTTATTGATGACTCCATTCGGTAAGGTGGGGTGTAAAATGGCTTGGAGGGCATCTTGTATAAGCTATTGGACATCAACTCAAGTTAAAGGTTTCTCTTTTTTTTTTTTTTTTTTTGGGGTGCCCTCACTGGGGTTTTGCCTCTAACAACACGAATTCGGTTGGCTATCGTCTAAGACTATTGACCCCTCCCACCCCCAAATGGTGTCTTCTTAGTGGTTGCCACTTCTTGAGCGTCATTGGCAAACATGTTTTGTGGGTCAATGGGGTGTTTTTATGGGTAAAAGAGAGACGTTTGTGGGGGAAAAAAATTTATAAGTAAAGGAGGCTATAGGTAAAGGATGAAGGTTTTTGGATGGAGGTGTGACTTTGTTAAAGAAGAGGGTTGTTTTATGTGAGAAAATAGATGGTTGTGATTTTAAATGGATGGGTGTTTGAAGATGAGGCGCTCTCTTTATCAACAGAGAGAGTTGCTTTTTGTTCGAACCTCACAGACAACGCCAAAATATTTTGGTTTGATTTTGGTTTAGTCCAAAACACTATGAAAACTTCCCTGCAAAAAGTGGTTTCTGGTGAAGATGGATGTTGGGCCGCCTGGAGACGATTTTTTTTTTTTGGGACAGTGATGATTGAGAAAAACCTGAAATCACAAGAAGCAACCATTAGAGGCAACGTCGGTGGTGGTCGACAACCTGAAGTCAGTAAGAGGTTGAAGGGAGAATAAGACATTTGAGTGTTTTGTGAGTAAGTGAACTTACATCTTAGTGAAACCAACCTGACCTTTTAAAGTGGAATGCCCGTGAGAGCATTTTTAATCCTTTTGGACACGTAACGAGACGTTATTGGTATTTCCCCTCCTTAGGTAGGGTCTTAAAAGTAATTTGGCTTCTTTTATAAAGGTCTTTAAGCTTGTTTGTGCTAAACAGTCATCTATTTAAGGACAAACTGTGCTGATAGAGTGTCTTTAACTTTAATTAGCGCTAGGGAGATGGTGCAAGTGGCTTGTTTGTGGTCCCCCTTTATCAGTCCCAATTTTGGCAGCTCACAAGAAAATACTTCGGAGACAGCTCAGGTGAGGACCTACAATAACTGCATGGCCTAGTAGCATTGGCGTGGTTGTCACTATTCCTGGCACGTGGCGACTTATTTTGTAAGAAGTAATTTTCTATTAGTCTTGAGCAATTTAAGTGGTTGAGGCTGATTCGTCAAGATCTTTTTCCTTTCTTTCTCCCTTCTTAACTTTCCCTTCATCTTTTATTATAGTCAAGAATCACGTTCCCCATGTGTCATGCCCTTAATACCTCTGGCCTATATTTAACCACCAATAGTAAGATAGTGCAACCAGACTTGATATGTTAATATTTTTATTTATGAAGTTTAATAGTTTTACTATGAACCTTATTCAATTAAATTGAATTTATAATTTTACATAATGTTATGCAATGTTACAAATATAAAATATACTTTCAAATTTGAATTGCAATTTTTTTTTTTAATTACAGTTCAATGTAGCTTGTAATTGAATTAAAGTAAAAGGTATTGTTGTAATGTTTGAAATAAACTATATGATTATGTTCGCAAGTTGCAATAAATCTATTTAAATATTTTGTATGAATAAAAATCTTTGGTTGAAAATAATTCTAAAGTTTGAGACTGAGGTTCATCAATTCTGCTAATGTTGTAATTTTTCTTTTACTAAATGATCTTCAAAGCCGCCGGTCACGGTTAGTGTTAGGCTGGGGCTGGGCTTGAAAAATAGCATGGGCCTTTGTAGAAAGTTTGATTAGGGAGGAAAAGTGCTCAGCCGAGCCCAAAATTAGGTATATATGTTAAAAATTTTCTGGTACGGAAATTTCGTACTTTATAAAATGGGGAAGACTTTCGCAATACTGAATCTTTTAAAACTTTACAAATGTGCTTTTTCATGCATTTACAATGTTGTCAAAATTTTCATAATGCTGTGAAATTTGTCCCTCATTTTATAAAGTACGAGATTTCTTATTAAAAACTTACTTTATATACATATGATTATAATAATTTGTGTAAAAGAATTTGTCGTTATAACATTACTGTTTTTAAAACATAGATTTGAGATTTTATACTACATTATAAAATTTTTACAATGTTACAAAATGACGTTATAAATTTTTTAAAATACGAACTTGCGCATGTCGGAATGATTATGTATTTATAAACTTGAACATTTTTGGTTTCCAAAGCCATGAATAACTTCAAGATTAATCAAGAGACGTATATCACATCATCCTATGCAATGTCTACACATGAGCAGGAGTAGCAGAGATTGGTGTAGGAGCAGAACCAACTCTCTTTCCTCTCTCAGACCGGCTATTCTCTGCGAACTTGAGACTCCCTTGGTGCAGCCCTTTTTGCTTCTCTTCCTCGTTCCACTCTGCTCCATAATAATATTCTTCTTTTGATTTCTCACTATCCTTTGTCGGCGGCAAAAACATGCTCCCCCATTGTTGAAAATGCACCAAGGCCACCGGCAAAGTACAGCAGATTATCATTATCCCCATCAAGGAAATCCCAGTAGCCGTCGAGAGTCTGGAACTCGTGAAGAAGAACAACTGGGTTAAACCAGAGCCAAAGTTGCCACCGGCACCGGTGAGGCCAGAGATGACACCAAGTGAACGTCGAGAGATGAAGGGGATGATCCCGAATGTGGCGCCGCATGCAGCTTGTGTGGTGATAGAGAAGAGGATCATGGAAAGGATTGAGAGAGGGAGAGTTGAGGCTCGGCCTAAACAGATGCAGAAAATGCCTCCTAGGGTTTGGAAGATGTAGAGGTTCCAAAGCCGGCCGCGCATGCCGAATGGGCTAGCCGCCAAGTCGGACATGAGACCACCCAAGGGGCGAGCAAAGATGTTGGCCATGCCAAAGGTTGCAGCAATGATGCCGGCCGTGTGGAGCTTGAGGTTAAACCTATAGTGCAGAAATTAATTAGTATTGTCCTTTTATGTTTTAGTATTTGTCTTTCTTAACACACTCTAGATCATTCTCTACTCTTTATCAACAAGTTAAATTAGTGATTGAACCTGTCAAAGAAGTATTCAGCAATGACGTTGTCGATGGTTAATTCAATACCCAATGACATGCCATAAAGAAGAACAAATATCCATGTTCTATAGTTTGTGATGGCGTACCACAGAACCTGCGGACAAATTAAGCCGATTTAAGACAAATTAAGTCAAAATTAAATCAGCAAATTATGTCGTATAAAAAAAAAAGGATAAGGATTATGTTCTTTTTTTTTTTTCCTCCTTGTGGCATAAATAGTTAAGATTGAGTTTTAAATTTTGATGTTGACTATCAAACAGATTTGTTTCATTTTATTTATAATTAAGCCAGTTTTTTCACTAGATTTAAAACACTAGAAGAGAAAAATATTAAGAGAAGATCCTAGTCCATAAAACCAGTATTTTTAATAATAATTTGAATCCTAATTTGAGCTGTAATTATAACGGTTGAGATTTAATAACTAATACATATATTACTATCAGAAATAACCAACTACGATATCATTATAAAAAGATCAGCACAAATCTCATATGAACATTGAATCAAAATCTAAACAGGAATATAGTTGGTAAACTGAAACAAATGATTTAGTGTTTATATATATGATTTTAGTGTTGGCTTTGTAGAAATGTGTAATAAAAAAATTTGGATCAGATACCTCTCATATGATCTACTCTTCTCCTGAACTAAATTTATTCAAGTGATTGGTGGTTATATATTTATTCTTACCTTAGAAAACTTATCCTTTGGAACGTCTCCTTTCTTCTGCAAGGTACTGAGGTTTCCATCAGGCAAATCTTGGCCTAAAGTCAATACTAAAATCCCCATGATCACATGTAAACATCCAGGCACAAAAAACGCAATCCTCCAAGCCGTAAACGGCGTTGCTCCAGCTCGCCTAATCAACTCATAAATGAATGGCATAAGAAGCTGAGTAACCCCACCACCCATATTTCCCCAGCCAGCGGCAGTGCCATTAACCAGTCCAATTATCTTGCCATTAAACATCGTACTCATCCAGTACTGACACGACACGAATGTCGCAAGAGAAAACCCGATCATGAATCTGGCGGCTATATATCCTCCGGCGGATGAAACAAAGGGCATGCAAAACACAGTTGGGGCTGATAACATGATAAGAAATGCGCAGCCGTAACGGGGGCCTAGTAGGTCACAGATTGCACCCATTACAAGCCTGGAGAAGATGCTGCCGGACACAGAAGCAATGCCAGCGTTGCCAATATCGGTCTTTATGAGGTTTAGGTTGTCTCTGATGATGGGCACTAAGGGAGCGGCGGCGAAAGTGGAGACGAAGCAAGTGAAGAACGAGAGCCAAGAGAGGTGGAAAGTGGTCATGTGTGGACTGGCTAAGGAAAAAATCTTGAAGACTCTGGCTTTGTGCTCTGAATCCACTGGGAGTTTGAATTTTGCAGTTGGGTCTGTGGTTATAATTGGAGAGGCAACTGAGAAGGCAAATGCTTTTTCTTTGGCTGAGACTCCATGCATGGAACTTCCAGGGGAGTTTTCAGTATCTGCCATGATTAAGGTTTGAGTTTCTTCGGAATGAAGAGAAAGAAGAAGCTTTAAATATTTGGTTTTGAATGTTGTATTGGTGTATATATTAGATTAGATAGACTAGGATTGAATTTAAAATTAATTGTTGGGGATTCCAACGGTTGATGTTAAAAGACCGATGTTGAGGTAAACGGGTCTCATTGCTTATACCAAAGGTCATTTTTTTATACTTTTTTTATGACTTATTATCTCATGGTACAAGCTCTATAGGTTATTGTTTGCAAAGTTGAATTTGGTAGCTAGAGCGAAAATATCTTGTGCTTAGAATAGTTGTTGTACATAATGTAAGTCTTGGATAATTTTATATGTTTGAGCCTGATATTGGACATGGCCTTTGTACTTTCTTTAGAATTGTAACTTAAGCAACAAGTTTTCAAAAATTTTGAGCGTATAATATATATTTTTAAAGCTTACAGATAGATGAATGTGGACATTTGCCATTATATATTAAAAGATTAATGATTTTTTTATAAGTTCTATTTTTCACCTCAAATTACAATTTAAAGACTTTACCCTCATTTTTAAGTTTATTTCTTTTGGGGCTTTTAATCTTATATCTAGATATCAGAATTTCATGCCCTTTTTTATTTTACAAATTAAAATTTTATTACCTATTTAGTTTTGCCTCTTTTGGTAAATTGCGTATTATATGTATACCAGGTAACAAAACCTTGTTTTTCAGTAATTTTTTATCAATAATCATTATCATTTCAAAACTTTTGCTCCTTTTCTCATTTCCTCTTTGTTTAATGCTAGTTTTTCTGTGAGATCAATTAAGCTCGTAAGCTTCTGTATAGTTTCAAATCTACATTATGCATGAGTGAATTTACATTACCTTCTCACATGACTTGTTACTAAACTAATAATATAAGCTTAATGTAATTCTAAACTTTTGAATAAAAATTATACCTGTTAATTTTTATATGGTTTTTGAATTTGAGGCAACTGTAAAATTTTAAGCTAATTTTTTAGTAAGACCCATAAATTCTTAAATGGTATCAAAGACAAAGCAAAACTCATGTATAAGTGACCCCACATTATCTTAATAGGAGATAAGGAGACAAAAAAAAGGGCTTGCACGTAACTGGGTGACAGGAACAATACACACATCAGCAAAAGAAAGGGACTTGCACGTAATTGTGGGTGACTGGCACAATGCACACATCAGCAGAGAGTAACAGGCTAACAATGTAAGCCTTAAGCCACCCTCAAGTCTTGGTGATAGGAAAAATAAAATATCACATAACAACTGAGGTAATTTAAGTCTAGGCAATTTTTGAGATGAGTTAGACCCACACGCTTTCACAGAAAAAATTGCCTTCCTATGCTTTTCAATTCAATTGTCCACACAATGATTATAAGGTATCAGTTTTCCACTCATAACTAAACAACACCGAGTCAAATAGCGAGATAGGTCCTTTTATCATTTCCTCTTTTATCTTAATAAATAAAGATTTTTTTCATCCCCTTTTCTAGCACCGAGTCAAATAACAAGATAAGAATTCGAATTTATATAGTATCCGCACACTGTTTTTCGCGTTACAGGTTGATATAGACGCCCTTTACCCTTTCGCATTTCCAGAGAGATTTCAAATTTTGTTTTTTTAAGTCAATTTATTAACGACCGTCTCCAGCAAAGCTACAAGTTATCAATTGTCTTTCTTTCATGTTTGAAAATAATAGATTTATCCAAGTTGTAGAATTTATTTTATACCAATTTCATTTGGGCAAATAACAAATGTGATGTAATAAGCCATTCAGAGGGCTTGTCTCGGTAATTTTTTTGTTTTAAATCAAGTATTTGCCTTTAGCAGTGGTCGTATTAGTATTTTACTCTAAAACCAAATGAGAGCCCATGATTATAATATGACTTTTCATTATAATTATTTATGTAAATTTCCAATTACTCTCACCGAGAGTGATTATCTTCAATTTACCCTCCAACTTACGAAAACATCAATTTACCCCAAAATCAATCACCAATCAACCATCATCAACGCCATCTGACAAAACCAACAGACTAGCAACAGGCCAGCAACCATAACCAGATCTAGGAACAGATCGTGCTGTGCATTGCTGTTGCCTCGCCGAGGGAACCGCCGTTTGTTGACTGCTGCTACTATGAGGCAACGATAGAGAAGAAGAAGAAAAAAGAAGACTGAACAATTTAAAAAAAAAAAAGAATTAGGAGAAGAATAAAAGAAAAAAGAAAAATATAAATTGAAAGCAAAATTGGATTTTTTAATTAAGGATAAATAGATTTTTAAATTAAAAAAATGGATTTTTTAATTAAGGATAAATTGTAGTATTTGGCATGGTTGGTAATTTATTAGATTCAAAAGCTCAAATCAGGAATAAAATTACATTTTCCCCAAATAAGTTATTTCAAATTTTTTATTTTAAAATATTATATTTTTCGGTTTTAATATTTCAATTTTCTCATGTTTATCCATGTTGACATCAACTAAAGAGTTGTTTGTTAAATTTCTAAAATCAGAAAATTTTATTAATTTCAGATTTTTTTTTCTAAAATTTACTTTTTTTTTATGACTTATATCCGATTTTCAGACATTTACATCTAAATAGAAAAGGTAAACGTTTGTGAATTTTATCTTAATAGAAAAAGGTCTGAGTAAGAAGTAAATATTATATTTCAAAAATATCTCTATAAAATATATTTATTTATTAAACTATAGAATCTAATCTCATTTTTTGTTTTGATTTGCAAGAAGTGAATGTCAAATATCTAATTTAAAATTTTTTATTTAAAAACAAACAATATGCAATTTATATTTAGATATTAAAAAGAAAAAAATAAACATGTCATTTAGATTTTTATATTTAGACTCAGTCAAATTTAAAAAAAAATCAGAACAATTTAAATTTCAAACAAAAAAAAATGCTACCTAACATTGAGCACAGAACGCAGTTAACGTATTGTTGGGGACAATGTCGTATTTTACTAAGTTAAATACCAGTCAACTATTAAAATTAATGTTATTTGAGAGATAAATTAATGTTTTTGTAAGTAAATTGAATAGTCACTCTAGGTAGGGATAAATTGATCCTAATTATTTCCGTTGGTGCCCTTAGCCAAATTTTGTCTCGACTGCTTTAGATCTTTCTGTTAGCCCGTTTCTTTTTAGTTACCGAATCAAACCTTCTTGAACGGCCATCATCAAATAACTGTTATAAAACAAGAGGAACATATAAGTTAGTGACTCAAATTTGCCTTCATCTATTTGTTTTATTTGCAACTGCAATAAAATCGCATTTTCTTAGTGATTGATTGATTTGCATAATTCATGTATCCTTTTCATTGATTATAATTTATACAATGATCTTGTATTCAACAATTTTAGTATTTTAATTTGCTTAGGGCATCAGCGATATTGAGGATATATAAATACATGCAGAGGCGAAAGTATATTATTTTATGATCTTCTACAGAAGTAGCATAAAATATGTAAAGAAACGTATATGCTTAATGATATCTAGAAATGGAATTTTTTTTTTTTTTTATTTGTTATTTTCTCCTCTCTCTTTCTCCTTTTCTTATTGCCATTTTCTAAAGAATATTACTTTCAAAACAATTGTACATGCTAATGAGATCACGGAGAATTAATTAATTTACAGGCCAAGGGTGCCAGCCACGATAAATTTCGAAACTTCGTTGTAGGCAACAATAAATTTTCATGCAACATCATTGAATGCATGAGCTCTCTCTCACGACCAAAATTTATAAGATAAGGGCTTATTCCATCCAATTTACCATGTAATCCTTTAAATTTTCAAGATCTTATGATACGCTCAGAATTCTGTATGATAATCATAGCTCTTCCAAAAGTAGAATATGTGTTAAAAGTGCATTCGCTTAATTTAATATAGCTGAACTACTCCTATATAACATATTCTTGGTCTCTTCCAGACGTTACTTGCTAATACTACAAAATTTTTAGAAATACAAAATTTTTATACTACAAAATTTTTGGTGCAAATCTTGCGCAATTGTGTAGATATATAGTGAAACTATGGAATAAATTATTTTAGAAATACATTTCGTGTGCATTATGAGGATGTGAAAGATCCGGTTCTATAGGTTTATCAACTTTAATTAAATGTTAATTAAACTGTTAAAACAAGGATATTAAAAGTGCAGAATAATAAAGAACATAGAAGGATTTTTATATGTTTCAGAATTGAAATTTCAACATCCACAAAGCCAAGCTTAAAATTTGAATAATTCACTAAGAGATCTGTGGATACAACCTATTGGATACTTATGCAATATTCAGAGTCTCTCTTACTATTTTATAGCCTCCTTGTGATAACAATCCTAATTCATACTCAACTAACACCACTGGACTTTTTGTTTGATGCGTCTCTGTGAAATCTCTTCACCACACCAAATTGCTTGCGGCCTCTATGTAGATTCCCTCCACTATGACAAACGGCCTCCACTCTCATTGAAACCAAATATATAAAGAAACTTTGTCTATGAAATTGATACAGAACGATGAAGATTGAAAGACTACTCCATTGCAACAAAGATGTGCTAAGCACAACAAACAAAGAGATATAGCAATGATATTTACTCTAAACTCTTCAATCGTTTGAATGTGTAGAGTTTTTTCTTGTATAGATGACCCATATGCTAAAGATAAAAGAATCACTTTGGTTCTATTCGATAAGAGAGTTCAAATTCAAAATGTTATACTCTGAAAGAACGAAACTCATTTAAACCAAATGAGTTTTAGTTACATAAATGTTTGTGTTACAACAAGAATGCCAGTGCTTGTGTCATAACATTCTATGCTTCCCCTAACCAGAACATCTGCCTCCTAAGCAAAAGAAAGGAGAAAGTAAAAAATTAGAAAACTAAGATGTTACTCCCCCTAACTTTCTAATTACCCCCCTTTCTGCCAAAAAAGATCTAAAGAAAGGGCATAAAAGGAAAATTCTCCCCCCAGGAACAGACCCTGTGTTGTAATTTGGGAACAAATTACCAAAGAAGAATTCAAGAATGAATCAAGAACAGAGAACAACTTAGAAAATATATGTGAAAACCTAACAAGAATGATACTGTTTTGAAGGAAAAACTCACTAACTTTTATTGCACAAATTGATTACACACAGATAACCAATTACATAAGAGATTACAAGCTTTTAATCAAAGCCAGAATCACAGAAAAAGATGGAGAAATGAGAGAGAAATCACGCACACACCAGAGGCTACACAGCAGCCTCTTATACTGCAGTTTCTGGATATTTTCTAGAAGCATTATTAACGGCCATAACAGATTTTTGCCACGTCAGTAAATTATTTGCAAACTGACCCTTAAACTGAATGCGATATGCACTATGGCCCAATAACTCTCTCTCAATTACACTCAATTCCCCAGATTCTTCACAATCTCCACCTTGCATATCTGATTCAGTTTGACTTAACACCAAAGCAATATTTGAAAAACCTTCAATCATCTGCAATTCACTCCTGAATTCAGTTTGAGTTTGGTAAAACACCCATTAAGTTCACACATAACTCAAATTTTACAGTAGGAAGCACTTTAGTAAGTGCATCAGCCGGATTCATATCTGTATGAATCTTGGACACTACTACAGTCTTTTTTGCAAACTTCTTCTCTGATAAATTGCAACTTGACATTTATATGTTTGGTTCTCTCATGATAAACTGGATTTTTAATCAGTTGAATGGCACTTTGATTGTCATAGAAAACTTGAATTGTTTTCTGGTTTAACCAAAGCTCATTGAGAATTCCTTTAAGCCACATAGCCTCCTTGACTGCCTCTGTGGCTGCAACAAATTCAGCCTCAGTTGAGGATAAGGCTACTACTGGTTGCAAGGATGCTTTCCAACTTATCATACACATGTTCAACATAAACATGTACCCTGAGATGGACTTTCTTTTGTCCAAATCACCAACAAAGTCAGAGTCTATATACCCCACAATCTCACTTACAATACTGCTTGACTTCCCATACAGCAGACCACATGCAGAAGAGCCCCTTAGATACCTTATTATCCATTTAACAGCATCCCAGTGAGTTTTGCTTGGACAACTCAGAAATCTACTGACAATACTCACTTCATAGGCTATATCAGGTCTGGTGTATACCATTGCATACCTTAAGCTCCCCACAGCCTGTGCATATGGTATGCTATCCATTTGAACTTTTTCAGCCTCTGAATGTTGAATTGCTAACAGCTTGAATTGAGAACCAAGAGGAGTTAGAACATGCTTGCTGTTGTGCATATCAAACCTTTCTAAGACCTTGTTGATATATTTTTCTTGGCTTAGAAACAAAGTACCAGCTGCTCTGTTTCTAGAAATCTCCATGCCAAGAATCCTTTTTGCACTGCCTAAATCCTTCATTTCAACTCTCGTTTCAGTAGATTCTTCAATCTATCCACCTTATTTTTGTGTTTGTTGGCAATCAGCATATCATCGACATACAGAAGCAAGTATGTGACTCCACCTTGATCTGAGCTACCATAGTAGACATAGCTGTCATACTTGCTCCTATGATAACCTTTAGTCATCATAAACTCATCAAATCTCCTATACCACTGTCTTGGAGATTGTTTGAGTCCATATATTAACTTATGCAGCAAACAAATGATCCTCCTTTCCCTTGTGTTCAAAACCTTCAGGTTGCCTCATCAATATTTGTTCTTCACGATTTCCGTGAAGGAAGGCTGTTTTGACATCAACTTGCTCAAGTTCCAGATCAAGCAAAGTTGCCATAACTAAGATAATTCTTATAGAACTATGTTTGACAATATGAGAAAAAATTTCATTGAAATCTATCCATTCTCTCTGTGAATACCCTTTAGCCACAAGTCTTGCTTTATACCTGGAGGGCTCAACATTTGGAATATCCTCATTCCTCTTAAAGATCCACTTACAACTAATTAGCTTCTTGTTGCTTGGATTTGGCAGGTTTTATTTCTTTGCAGAGAGTCTATCTCTTCTTGCATGGCTACATGCCACTTATCACAATCCTTGCCTTCAATGGGTTCAGCATAGCTTCCAGGTTCCTCAACTGCTATATCATCAGCACTGATTAATGCAAAAGCAATCAAGTCAGCATAACTAAATATGTCTGGAGCTCTGGTTTGCCTTCTAACCCTATCTTTAGCCAGTTGATAGTCTTGTAGATTAGATTGTTGTCCGAATGGTGACTCACTGTCTCTTGCTTCAGTATTCTTCTTATCTTCATCATCATTAGGTGCTTCTATTTCATGGTCAGGGAACTCCACCTTAAGTGTGGGAATATCAGCAAGCTTTTCAACATCATTATTAGCATGAACATTAGTACCACATGTTGTATTTCCCTTAAGTAATACAGCCTCATGAAACACTACATCTCTACTAATAATGCACTTCTTTTGTTCTCCACACCAGACCCTATACCCTTTAACTCCATCAGGGTATCCAACAAAAATTCATTTCAAAGCTCTAGCATCAAGTTTACGCTGATTGATGTGAACATAAGCAAGACTTCCAAAAATCCTGAGATTTTTATACTTTGCAGGCATGCCTGCCCACATCTCTTCTGGTGTCTTGAAACCAATAACTATTAATGGACTTCTATTAACCAAGTAACAGGATGTACTAACTGCTTCTGCCCAGAAGCTTCTTAGAAGCTTTGCATTGATTAGCAAACATCTGGTTTTGTCAACAAGGATCTTGTTCATCCTTTCTGATAAGCCATTTTGCTAGGGAGTATGTCTGACAGTTTTATGCCTCAAAATTTCATTCTTTTGATAGATGTCCTTAAACTCCTTGTTACAGAACTCCAAACGATTATCAGTCCTTAAAGCTTTCAATTTCCTTCCACTTTGATTTTCAACCAAAGCTTTCCAGACCTTAAATTTTCCTAAGGCCTGATCTTTGGATTTCAGAATATAGAGCCACACTTTCCTTGAATAGTCATCTATCAAAGTCATGAAGTATCTACTCCCAGACAAAGATGACATCTGAGCTGGCCCCCATAAATCAGAGTGGACATATTCTAAGACACATTTAGATCTATGCACCACTTTTGGAAACTTGGCTCTGTGTGCCTTTCCAAAGACACAGTCTTCACAAAAATCAAGACTGCTAATCTTATCCCCACACAATAAACCTTTCAAGTTCTTGCAGCCCTTTAACACTCACATGTCCTAGTCTCAGATGCCAAAGCTTTGTTTTATCTACATCAGATTCTGCTGTCATTACTACATTTTCAGGAACAGAGGAACCAGTTAACACATACAATCCATTTCTCTTTTCACCTTTCATTACAATAGAATCCCCTTTAGTCAATCTCATACAACCATTATCAGACTTAAATGAATATCTAGAATTGTCCAACATGCCTAAAGAGATCAAATTTCTCTTTAATTTAGGAGCATGTCTAACACCATGTAAAGTTCTAATGACTCCATCAAACATCTTTATCCTGACAGATCCTGTACCAACAATTTTATACTCATTATTGTTTCCCATGAGAACTCTACCACCATCGACAAATTCATATTCATAGAAAAATGACTTGTTGGGACAAATATGAAAAGAACAACCTGAATCTAACACCCACTGACCTTCTAAGTCACCTTTTGAGGCTATCAACAAATCAGCACTATGATAGCCTTCATCTGTGGAGTCATCTGAGGCCATAGCTACATCACCTGACCTTTCTTGATTGTCTTTCTTCTTCTTTTCTGAACAATCCCTGATGTAGTACCCTTTTTCTCCGCAGTAAAAACACTTTCTTTTCTTTTTTTTTCTTGTCTGCAGTATCTTGGTTCTTTCCTTGCCCCTTTCCTTGATCTTGTTTTTCTTATCCTTTTTCTTTTCCTTTTTGGCAATCAGCCATTCATCAATGCTTTCTTCATGCCCATTCTTTTGGATCTCCTTTGAACTCAAAGATGCTTTAACATCTTCCACGGTCAAAGATGTTCTGCCATGTAGCATTGTATCCACAAAGCCTTCATAAGACTTTGGTAGTGAGCTCAGCAAGCAAAAGGCTTTATCTTCATCACTAATTTTCACATTCTCAACCTCTTCAAGATCAAGAATGATCTTGTTGAAGGTATCGATATGATCTTGAATTGTTGCTCCTTCTTTCATTGAGAAGGTATATAATCATTTCTTCAGGAAAAGTCTGTGTGCCAGGGATTTTTTCATGCACAAAGCTTTTACCTTGCTCCAGATTCCTAAGGCTGTCTTTTCCTCAGAAATCTCTCTTAAAATTGAGTCACTAAGACTCAAGATTAGAGTGCTGTGAGCTCTGTTTTGGATCTGCTTCCTCTTCTCATCAGGCTTGGAACTTGTAGCAGCCTCAGGATCTTCTTCATCCAAGGTAGATTCAAGTCCTTGATGCACAAGGAGAGCCCTTATCTTCATCTTCCATAGTGAAAAATCACCACCAATAGTGAACTTCTCAATTTCTGGTTTTGGAAGAGACATCACGAAGATCCACCAAGCTCTGATACCACTTGTTGTAATTTGGGAACAAATTACCAAAGAAGAATTCAAGAATGAATCAAGAACAGAGAACAACTCAGAAAATATATATGAAAACCTAACAAGAACGACACTGTTTTGAAGGAAAAACTCACTAAATTTTATTGCACAAATTGATTACATACAGACAACCAATTATAGAAGAGATTGCAAGCTTTTAATCATATCCGGAATCACAAAAAAAGATAGAGAAATGAGGGAGAAATCACGCACACACCAGAGGCTACACAGCAGCCTCTTATACTGCAGTTTTTGGATATTTTCTAGAAGCATTATTAACGGCCATAATAGATTTTTGCTATGTTAGCAAGTTATTTGCAAACTGACCCTTAAACTGAATGCGATATTCACTATGGCCCAATAACTCTCTCTCGATTACACTCAAGTTCCCAGATTTTTCACACCCTGAAATGTAAAAACAAAACTAGCTTGAGAAACATCAATTCAAGTTATAACCATGGCAATCAATAAACTACATCAATCAATCCTTTAATCACTTGAAACAATCAATAATAAGATAAACTCAAGCATTTGTGTGTGTGAATCGATCAATTCAAACTTAGTCTTTCTCAAGATTCTCAATATTAACAACTTTTGCATCAAATAACCAAAAAGAGTAGGTCTAACCAACTTTATCAACTTAATCTCCAAAGTGACTTTTTTGTTGAAGCAATGCATAAGTGTATACAAAGGCGTTTGCTGTTTATAAAAAGTTTCTTGCAACAACATATTGATTTTTTACTTTATTTTAGTACATTCATTGTTTCTTACTACTGAATTTTTTTCTTTTCAATTTGTACCCAAAAGTCAGTAGCTTGCACACTATCCTGTTAGATAGTAATCTTCTAATGGTAGTTTGTCGTCCACTTATTAGTGACACATAGGCTTAAACACATAGGCTTAAACTACTCATGGATAGCTTCACTCTAAATGGTTATAGGTAATTCTTTCTGACGTATAGAACTTCACTCTAAATGGTTATAGATAGCTCTTTTTGACTTTTGGAGTCTAAATTAACTAGGTACAATAGTTAAGAAGAGTATAAAGGTAAATGATCATAACTCACATGGTCATTCTCAACTCCAGCTGCATCAATCTCAAATTTCAAGTCAAAACTTGAGAAAGAATTGATAAGTGCTCATAAGAAAGTTTGAATTCAAATTAATCAAAAAATAAAAAATTTTCAAGCTCAATCAAGAGACTTCACATTTTGAAGGTTAAGCCAAAAACACATGATGTAATGCAAACATAAAATTCATGGTACACAAATACATAAAATGCATGATAACACTAATACAAAATAACACCTAATGCAGAAAGACTTAATAACATATACAAAAATCATACACACTAATCTCTTTTAAAGAATCAAAACAGATAAGACCAGAGACTAGATAAAGATAGCAAACTAAACTTATCTCGATCATCTATTGCAACACAGTCAACATTCGTTGCAATATTTCATTTATCTTTTTCTGGATATATTTGGATATGCGTTGTAACGTCAACAAGAATTTATACAACATCTTCCTTTGTGATCTCATTCTCTGCAACATATTTAGTGTTATTGATTATAATATTATATTCATCTTAAATGGCCTTATCATAACCAATATGTTAAGTTATAACAATGATCAGAAGACTTAGATCCTTCTAAATTGTAGCTTTTATCTTTGTTAAGCACATGACATTTGGATCGACCAAAGTTCAAGGAAGAGTAAGCTTCGCATGGGTTTAACTTAAAAAATTTTGACCCAAATTTTGTTGGGTCCATCTCATTTGGGGCCTAAAAATCTAAAGTCTAAAAAGACTTGTTTGATATGTAATTAACATGAAACTTTGGACTTGGATGAAACTTGTCATGAAATTAGGTTTTGAAATCGTGGCTATACAAAGAGAAGTAAGTGGAGGCAGCTGACATAGAAAGAAAAGAAGAAAAAGAGAAGAGAGAGAGAGAGAGAGAGAGAGAGAAGAGACAATGGAGTGAGTTTAGTCTGCGGGCAAGGGTTTTTAATCTTTATTGGACGATCAAAAAGCAAAATTAACTTCATTTTCTCCCAAATTTTGGGTGTCAATTCCTGACATTGCCCTCTATAATACTATTGGTCTTGATTTTATTTTATTCTCTCTTTGGCTATTATTTGAGATAGCCACTTATTAGAGAGACGTATATTGGGTTGTTACCGTAAGTAAATAATATTGAGATTCTTGATGTTATTAGCCTATACTATTATCTAGAGAAGAATTTATGCTGTAATTCCATTAATATAGTGGAAGATTATATCAGACTACGGTCCCGTGATTTTTCCTGTTTTGGGTTTTCCATGTAAAAGTATGTTTCTCTTATGGTTGATTTATTGTTTTGGATTTTTTTGGTTTATTTTTTGCCTATTTATTTGTGATGCACATCCTATTTTAATCCTACAAAGAATGAAAGAAGTTTGTTTCTGCTTAATTTACAACTGCTTGTGTCTTTCTAAGTCCATTTTACATTTAGAAGTCCTATTAGCTCTTTTATACATAAGAAACTTGGACATTATGAACATTTTCTTATATTTAATGAACTTTTAATAATTAGATCTAATATGATTTGGCATGATAAAAATGGCAAGTGGGCAAAACCTTTTATTCTTACCTTAAAGTGCTGATGAAGATTTTGTTGCATGTTTACCTTGAGAAGGATTTAATAGAACAGCAGTTGGTAGGAATGCTTTTATTAAATTAGTCTTTGAAGTTGATGAGTTCCCATACTATAACCAATTTCATGAAAATCACCATAACATTTGCCGATGCTCAGTATGTAAGTTAGTTGCTGAGTTCCAGAATTCCAAGTCTATGTGAGCTAGTTACTGAGATCCAGAATTCTAAGTTTATATAGACTTTTGAGTTGTCTCCAAATTTGCTTCTACTTCTTCCAATCTGCTTTCTTTCTCAGCAACAACGTATTTCATGTGAATCATCTCCATCTCATGCTTGTCCTTGTCTATCAATAAGTTAGCAATTTGTACTTACAAGGATTAGTTAGGTTCAAAACCACTCAACCATTTGTTGTGAATAATTTCATATGATTTTTAAATCGCTTCCAAATCCAATTCTTCATCATCACAACCATTATCATTAGTAATACATTCTATTGCAACATTTGAACAACTTGTTGCAAACTTGTAAGGATCTATACGCATATTATTGGAAAGAATCTCATCATATGTTGTACAATCCTGCACATCAAAACTCGCATAATTATTTTTAATATCACAAGGTAATATAACCACCTACCATATTTTCATTTTCAAAATCTGTTGGGTCCATATCATTTGGGGGCCCAAAAGCCTAAAGTCCAAAAATGTTTACTTTTAATATAATTAATAATAACTTTTGGAGTTGGAGGAAATTTGCCATGAAATTTGCCTTTAACAAGAAGTGAAAGCTGCTGTCCTAGTTGAGTTTTAGCGTGAAGAAAGAAGTGGTGGACAGAGAGAGAAAACAGTAGAGGTTCTTAATTTGAGACTAGTGATTTTAATCTTTGAGTACACGATCGAAAGACGAAATTAACTTTGTTTTCTCCCAAATTTTGAGGGTAAGTTCCTGGCATCGCCCTCTACAATCCTATTAGTTTTTATTATTATCATATCCTCTCTTTGCTTATTATTTGAGATATCCACTTGTTAGATAGATATATATTAGGTTGTTAATGTAAGCCAAGGATGTTGAGATTCTTGATGTTACTCGCCTCTAGTATTATCTAGAGAAGAATTTATCCTAGAATTCTATTAATATAGTGGAAGATTATATTGAATTACAGTCCCGTGATTTTTCCCACTTTGAGTTTTCCATGTAAAAATTTGTGTCTCTTGTGGTTGCTTTATTGCTTTGGATTGTGTTGGTGTATTTTTCTACCTATTTATTTGTGGTGCACATCCTATTTTAATCACACAAATACGGAAAGAGTTTTGTTTCTGGTTAATTTGCAGCTGCTTGTGTAAGTCCCTTTCCCAACAGAGTGGTATCAGAGCTTAGTTTTGTGGTTTTATTACTTGTGTGATTGAGATGGAGGAGTCGTCGGCATACATGATTAAATTAAAGTCGTAGAATTATGGTATTTGGAAGTATAGGATGGAAGATTTGTTGTACATGAAAGACTTACATGAGCCCGTTGAAGGCGAAGAAGCTAGACCCGCCGATTTAGATGACAAGATATGGGCACAATTAAACTAGAATAACGTGGGTACTATTAGATCATGGATTGATTAGAGTGTGTACCACTATGTGACGAAGGAATCTAGGGATGATGTTCTTTAGAGGAAATTAGAAATGATTTATGAGCAATTGACAGCACAGAATAAAGCCAATCTAATAAAAACGCTTCTTAACTTGAAATACAAGGAAGGAAGCAGTATAACTGAACACACTAGTGAGTTTCAAGGCTTGGTGGATCAGTTAACTACTATGAAAATTTTTTTAGATGATGAGTTACAAGCATTGTTATTGCTTAGTTTTGCCTGACAGTTGAGAGACATTAGTGGTGTCAGTGAATAATTGAACGTCGAACGGGAAATTAACCTTGGATATGGTTACAGATAGGTTGTAGAATGAAGAATCTAGAAGAAAAAGCGTTGAAACAGTTTCCTCTGAGTGAGGTGCACTTATTTCATAAAAGCAAGAAAGGCGAGGGAGAAGTCAAAGCAGAAATTCCCGCCAGAAGAACAACGATAGCCCGAGAGGAAGATCTAAGTCCTAGAGGAGAAACGTCAAGTACTTTCATTGTTAGAAAATTGGTCACGTTAAAAGGGTGTGTAGATTATGGAAAAGAGAACATGCGAAAGAAAATGGTGATGCTAAAAAAAATGACAAAGAGAACACTACGGCTATAGTTGATGGTGAAATGGGTATTGTTTATGATGAAAGCTCTGTAAATCTCACTTGCTATACCAGTGATTGGGTGATTGATTCGGGTGCTTCGTTTCATGTTACTGCACATCGTGACTACTTTACATTCTATGTTAATGGTGATTATGGCCATGCTCGGATGGGAAATGAAGGGGCATCGAAGATTGTAGGCATAAGAGATATTTGCTGAAACTAGCATTGGCTGTAAGTTGTTGCTCAAACATGTTAGACATGTACCATATATTTGCCTTAATTTAATCTCTACAGGCAAACCTGATGATGATGGTTACATTAACCAATTTGATGAAGGAAAATGGAAGCTCACTAAAGGCTCCCTAGTGTTAGCTAAGGGGAAGAAAATAAACACTCCTTATGTGATAGAAGCCAAGATCAAGAAAGAATGTGGCTATAAAAGATTTTGACATTGAGACATGGCACAAAAGACTTGGTCATATTGGTGCGAAAATGTTAGAAACTCTTGCCAGAAAAGGATTTCTACCCAGCTTTGCAGGTATGTCCCTTAAAACTTGTGTTCATTGCTTAGCTGGAAAGGCACATAGAGTAGCTTTTAAAGGTTTTTCTCCATCTAGAAAGTCACAAATACTTGATTTGATTCATACTGATGTTTGCATGATGCAAAGTAGATCAATAGAAAGTGCACTTTATTTTGTAACTTTTATTGATGATTGTTCTAGAAAAGTGTGGGGTTTTATTTTGAAATCTAAAGACTAGGTGCTTGATACGTTTAAGTTCTTCTATGCTTATGTTGAGAGAGGAATATGAAGAAAACTAAAATGTGTTAGGGCAGACAACGGTGGTGAATACAGAGGACCATTTGAGCAGTAGTGCAGATTCCATAGAATAAGATTTGAAAAGACTGTACCAAAAATCCCTCAGCAGAACGGTGTTGTAGAAAGAATAAATAGAACAATCGATGAGATGATTAGGTGTATGCTTTCTGATGCCAAGCTTCCTAAATCTTTTTGGACAGAAGCGTACTACAGTTGATTTGATTAACCTTTCTCCTTCAACTCCATTAGATGGTGATGTGCCTGAGAGGTTTGGACTGGGAAAGATATTTCTTATAAACGTGAGAGTGTTTAGTTGTAGAGCATATGTTCACATCGCTAAAGATGAGAGATCAAAGCTTGATGATAAAGCAAAGGAATGCATTTTCTTAAGCTATTGGCATGAAGAATTTGGGTACAGATTATGGGATCCAGTGGCAAAGAAATTGATCAGAAGTAGAGATGTTGTGTTCCTTGAAGATCAAATAGTTGGTGATACAAAGAAGAGTGATGAGTTTTAGTCATCTCCAAAGATTCTTATTATTCCAACTTCAGTTTCTCCACCTGTAGTTTATGATAATCATGGGGAGCTGAATAGGATAATAATGATGGTCCAGTAGAACTAGTTGACCAAGCACCTCTAGAACCATCTACACCACTAGTTGAGTTAGAATTGAGAAGAACCACTAGAGAACAGTGGCCTTCCACTAGATATCCTCCACATAAGTATGTGATGCTTATAGATAGAGGGGAGCTAGAATGTTTTGAAGAAGCTATGTCTCATCAGCATAAAAATGAATGGGTTAAAGTCATGCAAGAGGAGATGAAATCCTTGAATGAGAACCACACTTACGACTTAGTAAAGTTTCCCAAAGGAAAGAGTGCACTGAAGAACAAATGGGTTTATAGGTTGAAGACTAAAAATAACTCACAACAGTGGTACAAGGCTAGATTGGTTGTAAAAGGCTTCAGTCAAAAGAAAAGTGTTGATTTTGAAGAAATATTTTCTCTTGTGGTGAAGATATCTTCTATCTAAGTTGTTCTAGGATTAGCAGCTAGCTTGAATTTTAAGATTGAACAGCTTGACGTATAGACAGCTTTCTTGTACGGTGACCTAGAGGAAGAAATATACATGGAGCAACCTGAAGGTTTCAGTGTTAATGGCAAAGAAGAACTTGTATGCAAGTTAAAGAAAAGTTTGTATGGGCTGAAACAAGCGCCAAGACAGTGGTACAAGAAGTTTGATTTCTTTATGGAGAATCATAGTTTCAGCAAGACTAAGTTTGACCATTGTGTTTTTGTGAATAAGTTTAGTGATAATGATTTCATCATTCTTCTGCTTTATGTGGATGACATACTGATTATTGGTTAGGATGCAAGTGAGATTGATAATCTAAAGAGAGAGCTTAGCAACTCTTTTGCAATGAAGGACTTAGGATCAGCAAAACAGATTCTTGGCATTAAGACTTCCCACGATAGAAAATCTGGGAAGTTATAGTTATCTCAAGAAGCATATGTTGAAAGGGTTCTTGAAAGATTTAATATGAGCAAGACAAAATCTGTTTGTTCCCCACTTGTAGGCCATTTCAAGTTTAGTTCCAAGTATTGTCCTACAAGTGAGAAAAAGAAGCAAGAGATGAGAGGAGTTCCTTATGCTTCAGTAGTTAGTAGTTTAATCTATACCATGGTTTCTATGAGACCAAATATTTCTCATGCAGTTGGTGTAGTTAGTCGATTTCTTTCTAATCCAGGCAAAGAGCACTAGACAGTAGTAAAATATATTTTTAGATATCTCAGAGGCACTTCCAAGGCATGTTTATCTTTTGGTAGTGATAAACATGTGTTACAAGTGTATACAGATGCAGATATAGCAGGGGGAGTAGTCTCATAGCAGTCCAAACTTCAGTAGTGTATTGCTCGGTTTACTATAGAAGTAGAGTATATTGTAATTACTGAAGGTTGCAAAGAAACCTTGTGGATGAAGAATTTCCTATAAGAGTTGGGTGTGAAGCAAGATAGCCATGTTGTGTATTGCGACAGGCAGAGTGCTATTCACTTGGCAAAAAATTCGACTTACCATTCAAAATTCAAGCATATTGATATGAGGTATTATTGGGCAAGAGACGTCCTTGAAAAGAAACAGTTGCAGCTTGAGAAGATTCATACAACGGAGAATGGGTCAGATATGATGACAAAGCCATTGTCCAAGGAGAAGCTGAAAAGCTGTATGCAGAAAGCGAGGATTGGTGGTGCCCTCCCATATGATCTGGAGGGGGAGATTTATTGGGTCCCCCATATGATTTGGTGGTGCCCTTCATATGATCTAGAGGGGGAGATTTGTTAGGTCCATATCATTTGGGGCCCAAAAGCCTAAAGTCCAAAAAGGTTTGCTTGTTATGCAATTAATAATAAGCTTTGGATTTGGATGGAATTTTTCATTAAATTTGCCTATAAAAACAAGTGAAAGCCGCTGTCCTAGTTGAGTTTTAGCGTGAAGAAGAAGCGGTGGAGAGAGACAAGACAGTAGAGGTTCTTAATTTGGGATTAGTGATTTTAATTTTTGAGTACACGATCGGAAAGCAAAATTAACTCTGTTTTCTCCTAAATTTTGAGGGTAAGTTCTTTGCATTGCCCTTTACAACCCTACTGGTTTGATTTTTATAATATCATCTTTTTTACTATTATTTGAGATACCCACTTGTTCAAGAGATAGATATTAGCCTGTTTCTGTAAGCTAAGGATATTGAGATTCTTGATATTGTTAGCCTCTAATATTATATAGAAAAGAATTTGTGTTGTAATCCCATTAATATAGTGGAAGATTATATTGGACTACAGTCCTGTGATTTTTCTCGCTTTGGATTTTCCACGTAAAAATCTGTGTCTCTTGTGGTTGGTTTATTGCTTTGAATTGTGTTGGTTTATTTTTCTGTCTATTTATTTGTGGTACACATCCTATTTTTATCACATAAAGAGAGAAAGAGTTTTGTTTCCGCTTAATTTGCAACTGGTGTGAGTCCCTTTCCCAACAAAATTATTATCAGATATATTGTTGTCACTCTATATTATGTTCAAACGCATTTTTTCATGAAGTATGTTTGTGCATTCTGTTAGAAGGTCCTCTGCGTTCACTACCAACAAAAATTTTATTAGTCTCAACTATCAAATAATTGAAACGAAAGGTTTGATTCACCTTTCTGTGAAGAATAAGACTTTGAAATATTATCCTCTTTAAGCAATTGATTATCTTTTTCATCAACGTAATGATATTGTTTTCCTCATTATCTAAAAAAATTTGAGAAGTTTGACTTTCAGTCTTCAAAGCAATGCTTCTCTCTTTCATTTGTAAGTGAGTTATCTCAAATATCTGAAGATTTGCAGTGACTTGCACCCATATCATTCTAATAATATCGTCATGTTCTTCAATCGAAGTCACAGGTATAAAACTGTCAAGCAAATATCTTAAGATTTTTCTGATTATTTTTCATGAGATATGTTGTGTTAGATTGTATCTTAGGACATATTTATTATATTATTTGCATGTGTTTGCATGATGCCTTCATAAATCAATTTACAATGTGCATAAAATCTTGATTTGGGAACTTGAAAGCTTGAAATAATTTCTTGTTGGCTTAATTTGAACTTATCCTTGCACACACGTCTTTGAATTCTTGATTCTATCTTCATTTTTTATATTACTTTTGAAGTTGAAAATAATGGATTTGATATTGACTGTTTACCTTTGATGTTTATTTGAATTACAAGCTATCAAGATGTGTAGGCACAACTAGAAATAGTTATTTGTAACTCTTAAGAGTGAAGTTATTTTTCAATAATATGAGTTTAGGTATCATAAATATAATAGAAGATGATCTACCATGAGAAGAAAACTATGCTAAGAGATAGAGTCAAAGCTACTAAATATGGGCATAATAATTGAAAATCAAAGTGTTACAAGATTTCAAAAAATCATGAAAAAAGTGCACATTTACCCAAAAACAAAAAAGAGCACCCCTTGCCTATTTCAATATGGTAACTTGTCATTATATAGTAGTAGACTATTACTACTTTTATCTTTTTATTTTATTTAAATTAGCATTTTTTATCTTTATAAATTTTTTATGAATTTTTCATATAAAATATCATAAACAATAATAAAATTGATTAACATATACTATTCAATTGAACATGATAATGTTATAATAATATATTATCTTATTTATGTTCTTTGAAATGTTTATTATTTGTTCAATATTTAAAATTTGTAAGGTCATCTATGTAAGAAAACTGAATTTTTAATTTTTTTAAGTTAAAAAAATAACTTAATAATTATTTTTCGCGTTTTAGACAAAAGAATAAACATGTCATTCATATTCAGACATGCAACTCTATTCATAGTTTAGACTAATCTATATTAAGATTTTTGTTAAAAGAAAAAACGCGACCTTCATCATTTTTCTTTCACTTCAAGGACCTTGCTCCATTACATTATTTGTTAGTTGCAGACCATGAAAGAACAAGTTAATAAATAAGGAGATGACACATGGAGTTAATTGGAGGGTCAAATGATCGAAGTAACAAGTTGCATGCCGCTTGAAAAATAGAAGTTAATTTTTTCGAGCCCCAAATGTTCTAACATATGCCACCATGCTCCCATTAATTTTTTACCATAGTCAATGCACCTTCAATTTCATTGAGGATGGGGCTATTTGAACCTACCAATTTCCTTTTTATACCCTCTTTTTAATTAAGAACTTATTATATAATAATTTTTGAAGAAAATTACTTAATTGACTCATTCTTCTATTTCTCTTCTCAATTTTACAAATTCACATCAATTCATGCGGATATATTTTTTTTAGCTGCAAATAATTGGTATTGCTAATTAAAAGGGACATGTTCCACCATTTAAAAATGAACATTAACAAATTTTCATCAACCATGAAAATTAATGATGATTAAGAAATTAATTTTTACTAGACACAAAAGTTAATGAATATTAAGAAAAAATATTCTTCTATATAAAAAGTATGAAATATAGGTCATGATATACTGAGAAAAGCTACAAAAATAAATTCAAAAGAGAGTAAAATTGAGTATTTAGTTTATATAATGGGAGAGTAGAGAAAGAATATGCAATTGTAATGTAGAGATAAAAAGAGATTAGTGAAGGATAATTTTGAGATTTTTAAATTTTAGATTTTTAATAATAAATTTTTTTAGAGTAATTTGATGGGTTCAAATAGCTTCACCCTTCCATTTACTTTGTTATTAAATCTAGTAATTTTAGTTTGAAAGACTATTATACCCCTTGATTTGTACGATTAATAAAATAGCCATTACAAGAGATATTACGATGAATTTTTTAATTTTTACTCAATTTCTTGAAACAAATAAAAAACTAGATTTTTTTGGGAATAGTTAATTTATTTTTTTGAAATACACTTTGTTTTTCAATTTCTTTTAGAGTTTTGAACATTCTGGACAAATTTTATGATAATTGGAGTCAAGTTAGCCACCAAAACATGAGATTATAAATTCAACTTATAAAAAAAATTACTAAATATTCTTGAAATTTTTTTCTTTTTTATTAAATTTCTCATTAAGAAATGCCAACTATGAATTTTTCTTAGCACTTCAGAAATACGCTTATATTTATTTTAAAAAATATTGAAAATGCTCTTGCCTAAGTATTATTTTGTGAAACACGAAATTATCAAGGGTGTGTTTGTCTTTATATATTGAAAAAAGTATTGTAAGGTAAGACAGTAATTTACTTGGTCAAATATTCAAATTATTGAAGTTAGTGTGTTTGTGTCTGTATATATATATATATATAGAATCCTCTAGTGCGGCGTAGTTGATTTTTTTTGTGGATACGTTATTAAATTGCATGGTTTCATGGCATGTTTGGATTAAAAAAAAATGAGGACACCTACACTTAAG
Source organism: Murraya paniculata (assembly GCA_030449075.1). Classification (NCBI taxonomy): domain Eukaryota; kingdom Viridiplantae; phylum Streptophyta; class Magnoliopsida; order Sapindales; family Rutaceae; genus Murraya; species Murraya paniculata. The sequence continues at coordinate 362,584 of JAEVFN010000062.1, forward strand.
AATAATTATATGTATGTGTCTGTGTGTATTTATATATAATCATTCTCAGATACGGGTATTTTTATTTATTTATTTTTAATACGAACATATTGTTAAGCCGTGTGACTTAATAAGTTAATTTTTAATACACTATAAAAACTTACGGTTTAATAACATTAAAAATTAACTCTATTAAACTGCACAACTTAATAATATATCTGTATGAAAAAAAAAAAAAAGGTCTGCCCTAGAGAAAGATTATATACACCCGCGCAAGAAATCTGTGACATTAAATGATGACTTATAAGGCATGAAGTGATAAAATGATGGTTGTAGTTTCATGTCGGTGGAAATTAATCCTTTTGTTTTCCACCACTGATTTTTCTTGCTTCCATTAATTTCTCCGTTGGTTTCAGCCAACAAATCCAACGAATAGTAGCTGCGTGCTGTTATGACCATGGTGGTGCGCTCGAGCTCAATGAATGTACAGATTTAAATAACTTTAATTTATTACAAGAAAGAGTCGATAAAACGCAACTAACATTATTTTTTTGGTCTCTTCTTTTTAGTCGTAAATTATAATGCAAAAATAAAATCTTATTTATTTTTACTGCAAGAGCTCCAACTAGATAGCAGGCTTCGATAATTTGTTATACGTAATTTCTAGAGCTTCGTTTCCCAATAATTGGACAGGTCAAGTTGCAAATGTTTACGTAACATTTAGCAATGTAAAGTGCAAAAAGCTAAAACAAATAGATCTCCACATTGTAAGGGGTAAAAATCTTGTTGGCATAATTTTTTGAAATATGCTTGACAAAATTTAAAACGATGTATTATTATATCCTATGTATTTAGTAATTGTGTATCTCATCAACATCAATTCCATAATGGTTACAAAATTTGAATGAAAAATTTTATATAAATTACCTTCAGTCTTCCATCACATATTATGACCGATATTCATTGAATGACGCAAAATTTCACATTTTTGGGGATACAATTACACAAACTTTAACGGCGATGATGAAGAACCCGCTCTTATCCCACGTTAAAAATTGAACTATTTTAACAAATACCCCTTGAAGTTTGAATTAATGACAAAATTACCCCAGATTTTTGCCTTGATAGGGTTAGGCCCAGTGGTAGGTTGCATATAATTTCAAACAGGCCTAACAAGCCCAACCATATACAAAGTACAACGGCTACTGCCTAACAACTACATAGTTCTCCATTCATATGACAATCAATACACACTAACTACGAACAAAAGTAGAAGACATGCGCTCAAAAATTATTAATCAGTAATACTTCTACTATTACAACAGTAGAAAATAAAATTATATACTTCATGTTATACACAGATTTTAACAAGTCATCCAGACCAAGTAATTCTCGAGGCTCTAGCTGAGAGTTGGAAGTCCCCTGAAATCCCCTTTACGTCGCCTTGTTCAAGGAAGTGAAGTTCAACCTGCAAACAGAAAAAGGTGACATATTCACATGCTTGTTTAAAAGAAATGGAATAGTCGAATGCAGTCAATCCAGAGGAAGCTTAATAGACTCACTTTATAAGATTCATTTGGACTTTTGGAAAAAAATTAATAAATAAAAATAAAGAAATTGTAGAAGTGTATAAAGAAAAGATGGCAGTCAAGGAAAAAGATGAAACTATAGTACATCCCGAATCGTTAAAATACAATTGATTGCATTGTGAAAACAAGTTTTCACTAATTCTTTAATACAAATTGAAACCATTAATTACCTGATTAGCGGCTTCCGCTGCGGCACAGGCACAGAAGGGATCACATTTGAGAAAGGCGCTGTCAGTTCCGCAGGCTTAAATGATTGAAACAGAGAATGGAGAGAGAGAGAGAGAGAGAGAGGAAATAAAAAAAAAAGGAACAAACAATCAGTTCACTTGCAGTGATGATAGCAAAGTAATCCACATTGCATATTAGCAGAAGACTGAATTATTGTATACTTTTTTACTTTTCAATAGCATCTAAAAGCAGTCTGTGTTTCATCAAATATCACTTTATAAACACTCTCTAGCTGTTACAGTCATCCCCAACAGATCTAATACCACATATCAACTAAAGAGCTTTCATATTGCAATGACTAAAATCAAAACAAAATCACTTACACCTTGCTCCTAGCAAATTTAATGTCTAATTCATTATTTTCATCCCTGTAGTCCTTTTCCTTATGAAGGAAAAAGATAAAAATTAGTTACTCCTTAAGGTTGAAAAATTAAAAAACCTATAGCATTTTCTCAAATAAATGTAGCCAAAATGGAACCAAATAATTGCAAGCATAATAAGGATGAAAATCAGAACAGAACAATCCAGTAAGATAATTATATAGAAAGGGCAAGCTTTGATTTAGCCCCCACTTAGAACGACAATTTTTAATTTACCCCCAAGATTTAAAACATCAATTTACCCCCATTTACTGTTGAGGAGACAAAAATAAAGTTCATCAATGCACCACGCATTTGCTGCATCTTTTCAACAGAAATGAGGGTAAATTGATATTTTCACTCTGTTGCAGGATAAATTGAAGATTATCGTGCTTATTGGGGGCTGAAAAGAAATTTATCCCTATAGAAATGTTGAAACTTTAAAGACACCAATTGAAGTTATAAGGTTAGCAGATAAGACCTCAAGCTCCCCTAAGCCCCCATTTGGGGATAAAGCAGAGGAAGAACTGCCTCCATTCATTGATGTTAGTGTTGCTTCTACTGCTATATTTACTGCAGAAGACTCCAAAGGGCTGTTTTGTGTGCTCCCTACAAAATCTTTGGCTTGATTTTTAAGTTCCAAATCATCTTCAAGCTGATCAAGTTCTAGTGGAAATGCTTGGTGAGCAACATACGGACCAGACATTATCTTCTCAATTGCCAGCTTTTCAGCATCTCTAGAGTTTGATGAATCAAATGATAGGGTTTTATTAAGAGGATCCCCTATCATGGGTCCATCCATTTTACCATTCTGCGAGGAAACCTCTACTGAATTCCGAGAACCTCTCAAGCTGTCTGTCAAATTATTCTCAACTTTTTCTCTATTCGATTCTGCTAACTCATTTGCATCCATATGTTCAACCTTTAAATTTATAGAAGATGAACTCATTGTGCTCATAATAGGGCTACTCTCACGAACTTCCCCACTAGAGGAAGGCATTGTGGCATGGCACTTGGCATTTCTCAAGGGAGTATCTACATTATCATCCGTCCGCTTTCTCTTCCTTCCATCATATGCTCCTGGTTTAGGATGGCTTGACACCTTACGTTCCAAAGCCCGCCTACTATCCCAAGTTCCTTTAGAAGGACGAGAAGGTCGAACCCCACCCGGAAATACAAAGTTAGGTAAGTTCCTACGTGTAACATGAGCAACACTAATCTGCATCCCAGGCTTCCATAATGTGTACATGTTGACAGCTTGCTTAAACTCCTCCACAGTTAACCTAATATCAAACTGTTCACCTTCACCAACAGGAACTCCTTGTTTCCGCTGCAAACCCATGAAGTAGGAGCAATATAAAGGTTTTGATTTGTCGGAAAAATCACCTGGATGCGGGTGGCACTGAAGCATATTGTAAGTATGCCTTTCAATCTAGAGTTTCACAGAAATAACAAAATTAGGGTCACCATTACTGAAGTGAAAAATGCAAACAGCCATGTATGAAGGGTTGTGGCATTAACCTTCAATGTGAGCTGACGGAGCCGAGACTCAACCCAACCTTTCCAATTTCTTAAATCATCAGCATTTTCGGCAGAGATATCTATCTGTAGATAATTTTTATATGCTTCAAAAAAAGTGAAAGGCTCAAAAAGGGTATCCCAATCAACATCAGCTTCATTTTTTTCCATAGCCTGCAACCTCAAATAAATATAAGCTTAAATTCAGTCATATAACTAAATATGCAGAGATGGTTCTTATTAAAAAAAGAACGTTAATCTTTCCCCAGTGCTCTAAAGTAAGGCTCAATACAGCAGACTCGATGGAACCCATTTCAGAAAGATAATACCACTTATCCATGTTGTGGTTCTGGGCAGTCCAAGTCACCAGAACAACTTAGTAACGTAGAGAAAAAATATTGATACAAAAAGTGGCGTTCCAAGAGAATTTTACATGAATTAAACAAACAGCAAAAACATTTACGGAATTTGTTATCTCCTGATTCACATGCCACCCTGAAATGGAAAATGAGAAATAGCGGCTTGTACCACGTATCATACCTCGCAAATTTCATGCCCTCGCTGAAATTCATCTGTCATGATCCGCAAGGTACTTGAAGACACATTATAGCTGGAATTCATGCAAGGATAAGCTGGAGTTATTATAGGCATCAAATGATACTTATCCTTTGGATTTCTTCTCGGATCCCAAACTTGGAGACCAAGTGACCCCTCCTCTATAGCACAAAGCAAGACTGGGTTTGGCCAGCGCCACTGAGTATAAACCCTGAAGAACCGAGAAACCAACATATTGGGCAGTGCATTAGGATACAGCTGACATATCCGAGCAACAAGCAATGCCCAGTTTATACCGCCAAGAAACCCCGCAACCTGTTCATGAAAAAACAAACAGTACCACAAGTGGAGTACTAATTAAAACTATGAAAGCGAACAGTGAGAACCATAGTTAATTAAGGGACATAATTCAAATCTTCTCAATAAGAAATCTCCCATACATTTGAATAAACACCACGACGCTTAGCCCAAAATCTCATACATCTCAATGTCGTGCGGAAATTCTACACCACAAGAAACAGAAAAATACACAGACAACATAATAGGTTAAAAAAAAAAAATTCTGAAATCCATTAGATCAGAAAATTTTAAAACCAATAGCCAGAACCTGTATGTTTGGAACCAAACGCAAAATCTGGTCAGTAACTCTACAACCGTTAAGACTACGAACTGTCTGTTCATCTGCATTATGCAGAATTGAGTCTTGTGAAATATCTAAGTCCTGTATCAGAATTAAACTATTAGAAACAACTATTAGCGGGTACACTGTTACTAATATAAATTTACTACATTAGGAATTTTACACAACACAGGAGCATGGTATCAATGAAGTAAATGATTGTTAAAGAAATTTGCTCTTGTTTTCTAAGGAGTTCATGCTTATCAGGGAAAAATACAAAGGCAAATACTACATGAGCAAAAAAAAATGAATATTAAAAATAAATAAATCAATAAACAATTAAAAAAATAAAAACCAATCGCAAAGCAATCACTTCAACCAAAACCACCATTCTCTCACCACAACTTAAAATGCATAAAAATGATCTTTAAAATGTTCACCAACCTTTCCACTAGCAAGACGTATGCCTTATGTTCTGACTTATCGATTAACTCTACATACCTCAACCTTAACCTATCATTATCTGTCTGAAATAGAGCAATGGTTCTAACTTCTAGTAGCAACCCCCTCTCGCTGCATGAAAATATAAACTCAAAGCCAGTTAGAGAATTCATCAACTTTAAGATTATTGGTTTAGCCACGCAAAAACAGTGCCCAAAGTTCCATCTTCATCTCATTTCCAATAATTAAATAGTCACCCTACCCATAGGATCTGGAAATCCCAGCTAATTCAGTCACGCTCAATTTCCTAGGAGCAGCCATCTAAACAGAACTATCATCCTTTTCATCCACTCTTTTGAACTGTTTCACATTTATCCTTTAAGCCTGACCATAGACTGAGTATAGCTCTGACATGCATTACAGATTATGGCTTTTATAAGATTGTGATTCTGAAGACATCTGACAAACCTCAAAGTTGTACTCGTCACCACTCAAATTGAGAGAAAATCATTGTTATCTATCTTCCTATGGCATTTGTAGCATGTACAAGTATAAAAGTGTGCTGAAAAAAGGTGATCAGGCTATACCTACCATGTCATTTATTTATTTTATCCTTTTATTTTTTGCTAAGAAACAATAAATGGTATATTAAACTATGAGAGATGCACAAGGATCAATGGCACTACAAATCCGCAAAAGCATGGACAAGAAGTTCAAATAAAAAAAAAAAAAAGCAATATACAGAGCAAAAATAGCCCAAAAACCCAAAAGCATCACATCTCCCTATGGATGCAATCCCTTTAAGAATACAGCAGCTTCCCAAAGAAGTAAAATTGAAAGGAAAGAAATATCTTTAATTCAGCAGTAACAACAGCCCAGAGAGAAGCCCAGAACTTCACTTTGTCCATAGATGTCAAAGATCTTCTCTAACTTTGTTATCAAAGATTCTCAAGTTTCTTTCACTCCACAAGACCCAAAAAATACGGCACAGTCCCATAAAACCCCTTTTTCTTCTTCCTTTCAACACAGAATATCTTTCCAATAAGAGTTAATTATTACTATATTATATTGACTGTTTATAAGTTAATATCTCCAAAAAGTAGAATAAGTTGCAATTGCAGAAGACAACAGTATTAGAAGTTCATTATTTCAAGTACTGAGTTAACCATGTATACCTAACACCAGGGACACCTTGGAAATTGCAGCCATAGTAAAAACATTCCATTCCAGTGATTGAAACAATAACAATAACTAAAAAGGTAAACAACAAAATATTAATAGTGTAACTAGAAGGCAATAAAGGAAGGGTTCTTTTGTTAATGTGGAATCACAAAAGATAAGTTATTGCTTCAATAAGCCAGCACTTACTTCAGGAATAATCCAAAGAGAGAGTCTTGCATAAAGAAGATCAATAGAAACACCACTGAACTTGAATTTCATAACTGGAACATGAGCATCAGGCACCGGGTGCAATTCTGTAACTTCAGGCATCTCCGTTAGCATTTGATGTAGCTCACCAAAGAAGTCTTCCTACAGCCAATGCAGAGGACCAATCTTAAGTTCATCAAACAATACAATCTACACTAAAGTAAAATTGTTGAACCATAAATACGAGAGATGATCTTACTTCTCGCGTTGCATGCCTAGGTCCCACACAAAGTGTGTCTATATCCGCACCAGGACCATGCACCTATTAACATGAAAAATAAAAAATAAGCTTCATAGGATAGCCTCTAGCTCATATGTGTCTAAAATATTTCCCATATTATTTCTCTGCTTTGAGCTTTGACCATAAACACACTTTTATCTTGTCTTGCATAAATCTTAATGCATGTTACCCCAACAGGTTCAGAAGCATGTGACTTCTATATTCACCACCAATCTTTTCTTAATATGAAGGATAATCATTGATCGTCAGAAACTTCCTATAAAACAAAACACAAACTTAATCTTCCAAAAAAGAGGACAGGTTCTATTACTTCTACAAGAGAACAACATCTCTGATTGAAATAATCCCAATTATACAAGTACAGGGATACACAATCAATGGTCATGCGGGCATAATTAATAATCATAAGCATAGGGAAAGGAGAATTACATAAAAAGTAAAACCTACAGAATATTTATCATACCCCAAGCCGATAAGAACCAAAGGTAAATATCTTGGCATTTGCTTCTTGCAGCAGTTGGTCGTTCAAACCTTTTGCACGGCTAATTTTCTTAACCCAAATCTTCACAATCTGTTAATTTTACAACATCATAAAAAGGTTCAAAATTAGCAAAGGCATTTCGGACATTCTCAATCAAAGTAAAAAACTTAAACCTAAGATTTTTCATTATTTTCCTCCCCTCTTTAGCTTTATGTTTGTTTAAAATTTTTTGAGCAAAACGTACTAACAAAACTGCATGATCATTCAACGAACCATAAACATAACAATATAAAACTGTGAGTTCAGGAAAGAGATAAAACCTGGTCTAGTCTCCCAAGCACTTCCTCTCTACTAACAGCCTCTTCTTGACTCTCATATAAATTCACATCCTGCAAGTGCTGAAACACGAGAAAAAAAAAAAGGTAGTGCAAAATCAACTGAAGAACCATAACCAAAATTAAAAACAATGAATTCCAAATTCAAAACTGAAACCTTTTCAAGCTTGCGGGTCCTCATCAAATCATCGTCCGTTGGTCCTGCCAACGATATGGGCTCTGTAATGCCCAATCGCTGCACGTTACTGCTCCCCATTACAATTATTTTTCACAATTCTTTTTCTAATTTTTGCTTTTTTCTTTCAATCAAAAGGGTTTTTTAATCATATATTTGCTGATATATTTTTACAAACGTTTCAACTGAATTTTTTTCCTTTTCTTTTTGTTCCTTGAGAAGCATGAAATCGAAATCAAATACTGTATGTAGCACAATCAATATAATAATGGTTAATTGTACAATACTGAATGGAAGATATAAATAAATTGGTAGGAAAAAGCACTCAATAATAATGATAATAATAACAAAAAACCAACAAACAAGGAATATAATTGGCCTTTAACTTCCAATACGACTATAATAGAACAGAGTACACCGGACACCAATTCAAAAGCCTATAACAAAACCCTAACCCTAATATCACATATTATAAAGAAAGCGAATCAGATACAAAAAGTACGCGCAGCGACTAGCCGGCGTCGGACAGACGAACGACAGCGGTTCAGCAGCGCAGAGGAGAGAGACGGATGTCGACCGTCGTTTTATTAGCTTTAGCTTTAGATCCTAAGAATAACAAATAAATACAACGGCCGAAAGGCGGTTTGTCGATTTTAAGAATTTCAATATTTTTTTTTTAATTTTTAATCATAAACCGATCGGTTTGTTGTTGGTTCGGTTGGTTTAATGAAAGCCGTACGGTTTGTTATTGTTTCGGTTCGGTTTGATAAAACCAATCAGTTTATACGTTTCCAAATCAAAACCAAACCGAACAAAATATGAAATTTTTAATAGGTTCGAACAAACCGGACCATTTGCCACCCTTAAAAAAAGGCAAAAAAGGGCAATCGGAACTCGAAAAGCTTTGGCATTCAAGGATGATATCGTTGATATGATTGTAAGATGTATCCGACGATTAAAATAGCATCGATTTTGAGAATGAAGCTAGCATCGATTTTGAAAATGAAGCTGTAGAAATTCTCAAAAGAAAACTAATCAAAGAAATTGGTTTGATAAGCAAAGAAGAAAAAGTCGAGAACTCAAGAACTGAAGATGATGATGTGTTAGGTTATAGATACTTCTTATAAATTAATTTTACTACCTCTTCCTTCTAATTGGAATTAATTCTATTAAACCATCAATTTTCAATCCATTATAAAATCGTGCGGTTTAATAATATTAGAAATTGACTCTTGAAAAAAAAATTGAGGACATCTACATTAGAAAAAGATTATATATGCATGTGTATATAACTTTTAATATTGTTATATTATATTCAAGGGTCTTACTACCTTACAATTACTTATTTTAGCTAGGCTGGCTGTAAGGTAGCAACACCTACATCTAAGGTGCGTGCTCTTCTCTCAATTAGTTATTTCATATTCATAGTATATTTACACTAAAAATGAGATTTTGCATCAAAATTATGTCATGAGGAGCAAGGGTGATTATCTTCCAAAAAATGCATTTACAATAAGCATGAAATGCTTTTTAGTATCTCACTATTAATATAGAGACACGTATATGTGGTGCATAGAAAGACCTACATCATTTTTGTTTAGCCCTTTGTGGTAAATTTAGAAGAATATTTATGTGCAAGTTGCAAGCTGACACATGGTAAAGAAATAATGAAAAAGAAACTTATTAGTAGAAAAGTGACACCTCAGTTGCCTAACATGAGCCAGGGATGAATACAATCTTAATAGAATGGCCCATGAAAAGAAATTATATATTTTTGTGCCATATGGTTGCTTTCGAATTGTCAACATTAATGAGTAAAGTTCTTTATCTTTTAGCCTAAGAACAAGAAATCAATAAAAAATCAAATCTGTAGAGGTATTCAGTTAATAGACGATAGTTTAGCAGCTCTATAAATGCCCTCACAAAGGCAACAGAGCTACCTAGTCAACAAGCACCATGTGGACAATGGTTCAAATGAAAAACATCATTTGTAGCCTGGTTAGCAAGCTCATTTGAGTAAAATCTCCAATATATCCTTATCTAAAAAGGATCAACTCATTATAGAAGAGCCACGTGGTAGAAAAGATGAAAGTGCGCCTAAGAGAACTAACCAATATATACTGACCTAAAGACACATAGAATGATCCATTTTTTGTTCTCTCTTCCTCTCTAGAAATTTCGTGTTGCTTCATGTTCTTTTCCATCATTTGTAGAGTTTCTTGTACTTTTTAAGAACTCCAAAAAGAACTTCATCACATCACCTCCCAAAAGAATTTCTCCCTTGACTTCTCTAGAGAATACTCTTATTTCCACTAAATCCATATTCTCCCCATGTAATTATTCACCATAAACAGTCTTTAATAAGTTCACTAAACCCATATTCCCCCAATGTAATTATTCACCATAAACAATCTTTAATAATTTACCTCATGAAGATCATTAATACTTTCATTTACAGTAGATTGGTGGTAAGTTACTTCGTGGACATAGGCCTAACAGCCAAACTACATAAATTCTGTATGTTCTTTATTTTTATGCTTATTTTTAGTTACTATAATGATTTTGTTGCTCACATCATATTTCATATGTGAGCTTACATGAGCTATCCCAACTACGTTGAGTATCCCTCGAGTTCACTTGAGCTATCCCTAAGCTCACTTGAGCTTCTTATATCAATCTCTATATTACTCTTGCAAGCTCCACTGAGCTTTCCTTATTGTCCCTCATATAATCTCCTCAGTGCACCATTCAAATCACTTCAACTATACCACATGCCTCTGAGCATCAGAAAAACACAACACAAATCCTTATTAACATCCCCCTAAATGTAAATCAATTTGTTTGACTTGGATTGGAGTTAGATCCACGAAGAATCAACCAATTAGTTCAAATCAAATCTTAATGAAAATCCAGTGAAAGCAATTTCTATATATTGATGCTTACAAAGAATAAAAGTGATTTGCTAAAAAGCTTAAACTTGTGCAGCTTCTGATCAATCAAGGAAACCAGGTCTTTGGGAATCACGGGGGGAAGGATTACCCCAATGGTGGATGTCGATGTTGTGAGGCAAACTCTCAAGTTCAAAGATCAAGTCTAAACGAATGAAAACACTGTAAAGAATTGTGGAAGCGCTCAATTCGTATATTTATTAGTTACTGTGTACAGGATCCTTATATACAGAAATATTAGAATCATCTAAGGAAAGTACCAAACGGTCAAATAATAGAAAATGAAAGAATATAAAAGAGGATAAATGTTACAATGAAGTAAATATGCTAAGTTAGTGGCTAAAATCAAGGACCAATTGATTCTTATTCTACTACTCCCCGTCAAGTTAGGAAGTGGAGATCCGTACCACCCAACTTGCCAAGAAGATATTGAAATTGATCTTCACCAAGAGCTTTGGTAAAAATGTCAGCCAATTGTTGTCGTGAAGGCACATAAGTTAAGGAAATGATTTTGGCACGAAACTTTTCACGAACAAGATGGCAATCTATTTCTATGTGCTTGGTACGCTTATAGAAGATGGGATCTGCAACTATATGAAGAGCAGCTTGATTGTCACAATGTAAAGTTATAGGCATCTGGTGGTTCACATGGAGATCACGAAGTAGAGTTTTTAGCCAAACCAATTCACAGGCTGTTGTCGCCATGGCTCGATATTCAACTTCGGCTAAAAAGCGCGATACAACTGGTTGCTTTTTAGTTTTCCATGAAATCGGACTATTGTCGAGCAAGATAAAATATCTCGTGGTGGATTAATGGGTCATAGGGCAACTTGCCCAATCTGAATCTGAGAAGGCTGAGAGTTCCAAAGAGCTAGTAGAGGATAAGAGGATACCAGCACCTAGAGAAGATTTGATATAACGTAAGACACGCATGGCAGCATCATATTGTGGTTGTCTTGGTGTGTGCATAAATTGACTAAGTATGTTCATAGTATATGTAATTTCTAGTCGAGTAATTGTCAGATATATGAGATGTCCTAGAGCTGTCGGTATTGGTCAGGATTTTGACAAAGGATTCCTTGATCATTGGAGAGCTTCAACTTTTTGCTTCATTGGAAAAGAAGATGGCCGCGTGCCTAATTGTCCACTATCTTGAAGTATATTTAAAGCATATTTCCTTTGATTGAAGAAAATCCCTTGCTTTGAATGAGCCACTTCAATTCCTAAAAAATATTTCAAAATTCCCAAGTCTTTAATATGAAATTGAGCCTGCAAAAACATCTTTATTGCAGTTATCATGTCAAGATGGTTACTAGCGATTGTTATATCATCAACATACACATGCACTAACGTAAAGTAAGAATTATGCATATTAGTAAATAACTAAAAATCAATATAAGATTGAATATAACCAATTTTCTTAAGAGCGGATGAGAATTTTTCAAACCAATTTTGAGAAGCTTGCTTGAGACCATAAAGAGACTTGTTTAACCGACAAAATTGAAAAGACTCCCCCTATTTACGAACGCCTAGAGGTAAAGTCATATAAATTTCCTCGTGCAAGTCTACATGAAGAAATGTATTATGAACATCTAATTGAAATAGTAACCACCCTCAAATAGCTGCCACTGCCAATACACATCTAACAATCATAAGTTTTGCAACTGGTGCAAATGTCTCCTGTTAATCCAAACTTTTAGTTTGTGTGTATCCTTTAGCAACAGGGCGTGCTTTGTATCTCTCAATATAAAAACTTACCAAGGGTTGATGAATAGTAATAGTAGAGTTGCCGAATGTACTAACAAGAGCAGTGGAGCAAATGTAATTCTGAAGGTAATGTGGATGGTAAAATTGTCTTTCTGACCGTCTAGAGGTGGAGAAGGGATAACTATCGAATTAGATGTACCTTGGTGGAGTGATTCCTCATTAGGGAATTGGAAGAATCGGTGCATTTTCATTGGAAGGAAGCATGACAGGAAGTGGTAAAACATTGTCATTGTCTTGTTGATTTGTGATATTTTTTAATGGGAATTCAGTTTCCACAAAAGCAACATCACGAGAAATGGAAGTCTTTCTTTTAATGATATCATAAACTTTGTATCCGGGATACCAAATGGGTAACTAACAAAGATACACTTGGTGGCATGAGGAGCAAATTTATGACGATTAGCAGTAGTTGGTATGAGCATAACAAAGATAGTCTAAGACATGAAGACGATCGTAGTGAGGTTTAGTCTTAAAAAGAATTTTATAAGGAGATTGACCACCTAGATTAGGAGTGGGTATACGGTTAATCAAATGGGTTGTAGTTAAAACACAATCACCTTAGAAAGACAAAGGCAAATGTGCTGGAAAACATAATGCACGCACAACTTCTAAAATATGTCTATGCTTACGTTCTACTATCTTATTTTGTTGAGGTGTTTCAACACAAGTGCGTTAATGCAAGATGCCATGCTCATGAAAAAAAGATTGCATCTGATTTGGTAAAAATTCACTTCTTTGATCAGTACGAATTTTTGAATTTGTGTGAAATTGTGTCTTGCATATTTTGAATTTTTTAATAATTGAAAAGCTTCAAACTTGTGACGCATGAGATAAACACAAGTACTACGAGTATGGTCATAAAATATAGTAAGAAAATAATATGCCCCCGTATATGTAGATGTGCAATGAGGCCCCTACATATCACAAAAAATTAATTGAAATGACATATCAGAACGTTTTTTATTCAACTAAAATAAACTTCTAGTGTTTTTTGAAAGTTGACAGATTTCACGACAAGAATTAAAAGATGCAATATCAGAAATAAAGGACAAGCATTACATTTGATCTTTAGAAGGATGACCGAGTTGCAAATGCCAAAGATTAGAAACAGGCTCCTTTGTAACATTCATTACTGAAAGAAGGGAATGGCCATTAATACGCTCATAGTAATACAGTCCATCCCAAAACTTCACCCTTTCCACTCGGCTTCTTCGTTGAAAGGTCTTGGAAAACACAAAATGAAGGGAAAAATATGGCAGCACAGTTTAAATCCTTGGTTAGTTTGCTTACGGATAATAAATTAAAATTAAAATAAGGAACCAATAAGGTATTATTTAAAGTCAAAGAGGAGGATAATTTAATGGACCCACATTTTGTTGTAGGAACAGTTGTGCCATTTGGTAGTCTCACGGATTTCACATGAGATGTGGGCACAAAATTTTTAAACGAAGAAATATTAGGGGTCATGTGATCAGATGACCCGCTATCAATTATCCAAGAATCATTATGTGAGTTAACAGCGGAATTGCAAGAAGGAAGGATTTTACCAGCTAAGTTTGCAGTATATGGTTGCTCACTTGTTGAAAGTATAGACAATAACTGTTGATATTGTTCCACCGTGTGACCGGGAATTCAGATAGCAAGCTGAGATGATGAATTCTTATCTGTTGGAAGGGGATGATCATCTAGTTGTTGTGGCTTGGTAGTCATAAGAGCAGGTACATGTGATCGATTTGAATGTTTCCAATTTGGTGGATAGCCAACAATTTTGTAACATTTGGCTTTCACATGCCCATATTTCTCACAATGATCGCAGAAAGGTCTACCTCGTCCTTGTGTCTCTTATACTCCATGCAAATGGCTAGGACGCGAATGATTTTGGCTGTCAAGGTTGTTGATTCAATGGATGGTTGACTTGAAACATGGAGAAGCTGTTGACGTTCTTGTTGATGAATAATTGAATATGCTTTCCCGACATTTGGAAGTGGTTCCGTGGCTAAGATTTGACTTCGTACGGAAGAATATGAGTTATCGAGACCCATTAGGAATTGAAATACTTTTTCAGTCTCTAACATCCCTGCAATTCATTAGAAATTTCACACTTGCAAGAAGAAATAGTGGTTAATGTGGACTGTTTATCCCAATAAAATTTCAAAGTATTAAAATAAATCACTAATGATTTTTGCTCTTGCTGGTGATTTCATAAGGCTCTCTTAAGTTCATACGTCTGTAGATTGTTACTCTGTGTGAAAAACGTTCTTCCAACCCAAGCCAAAGAGAGCGTGGAGTATCACAATAAATAAGGCTACTAGCAAGATTTTTCTCTGTCCCATTGAGCATCCATGAAAGGACCATATCAGTGCATCGCTCCTAATTTTTTAAATCTTGTGAGGTCGGTGAAGGTTTTTGTATGCTTCCATCAATAAAAGCCAATTTGTTTTTGGCATTCAATGCCATTTTCATGGATCTTTTGCATGTTGAATAATTATCCCCTATTAGCACATTAGATATAAGAATGGTTCCAAGATGATCGGATGAATGAAGAAAGTATGGAGAAGAAACATCAGCAATGAGTGAATTTGATGATTCTGACATTGGATTTAAACTACTAGACATGATCGTCAAAGAGAAAAGTAGAAATGAGCAATATTTTGCTCTAATACCATGTAAAGAATTGTGGAACTGCTCAATTCGTATATTTATTAGTTACTTTGTACATGATCTTTAAATACAAAAATATTAGAATCATCTAGGGAAAGTACCAAATGGTCAAATAATAGAAAATGAAAGAATATAAAAGAGAATAAATGTTACAGTGAAGTAAATATGCTAAGTTACTGGCTAAGATCAAGGACATTGATTTTTGTTCTAATAAACACCATTCTTGATTACGGATTTGAATCCTTTGCGGAGCTACTTCTTGAAGTTGCACTGCCGCCTAAGGAGTACAATCTTCTTGTGAAGTTCTGCAATGACGAAGCCAAGTTCATGGTGAAGGAAACAATTTTGGTTGATGAATTGAGGGCTGAAATTGGGAGGCATTGGCGCATTCCTAAGAAGGATGCAATTGTCCACTTCGGCTGTAGTGAATTGGAAGATGATTTAAAACTCTCTGCTGATATCTTCGTTGACTTTGTGAGTATTTGAGTAAGTGCCCTTTGGTTGGCCGAATGTTATTATGTTACTTTTTCTTTCTAGTAAAAAAGGTTAATAAATCTTCATTGGTATATATCTCTAACAACATTGATTACACTACATACGTATGGTTTAAATTTATCAAAAACCTTGTTTTCTGAGAAAACTAAATTTGGATATTCAAAGAAATTTTAAACGAGTTTTAAGGAGTGTCTTCAAAAGTTTCCAAAAATCACTCATGTTTAACTTATAATTTAATATGATTTGGTAGAAGAGAGGGAGCTGCTACGATACAGCTGCTGTAACTTACAGCTGCAAAAAATTTGAGTGAACAGTAATCACGTGATGTTACTGTTCACTCGGATTTTTTGAGACTATAAGTTACAGCAGCTGTATCTTGAAAAAATCCTAGAAGAGATCGTGATATATGTACCTATGTAGAAAGAAATAATGTGTTATAATACGGTACATACCCAAAATTCTTAAATAATAAATCATTGGTCCATAGTTCTCATTATGATGTTTATTAATTTCAATTTTTTCTTTTTCTTACAAGAAGAATCTTTTTTTCATTAATTTTCACTTTGCTTGGGGAAGACTCACAACAATTTTATTGCTTTTGATTTGGTATTATAAATTTATTAAATTCTAATTATATTTGTTTTAGCTCATTTTTTGTTTAGCCAAAGATGAATTAACTCAGACATTT
The DNA here is from genome assembly GCA_030449075.1 of Murraya paniculata. Taxonomy (NCBI): domain Eukaryota; kingdom Viridiplantae; phylum Streptophyta; class Magnoliopsida; order Sapindales; family Rutaceae; genus Murraya; species Murraya paniculata. The sequence goes on from JAEVFN010000062.1 coordinate 379,091, forward strand.
TGTTAGAAAGTTGCTTTCTAGGCCTTTTTAAAGGTGAGCCTTTGAGGGATTTTCTTGGAGCTTTGGGCCTTCGTGAGAGTTGGACCAAAGAAAAGAGAGAAAAGATCAAATCCCCAAGAGTAGGAAAAAGAGAGAAAAGATCAAATCCCCAAGAGTAGGAATGACAATTTTTTCTGTCGGGAGCCAAGTCCGACCCGATTAGACAACCAAAGGACCCAAGGCCGAAAAAGACCCAACTCTTTCATTTTCGGGTTGGGCCATCGGGTCGGACCGAAATTTTTTTTAATTTTTTAATATTTAAATAATTTAAATTTTGCTCCCTAACATATTAAAATTTAAACACTTTAAAACTTGTTTAAAATAACATAAATATAAAATTTACTCTATTCATTACTCAACATCTCAATTATAAATTATATAAGGAACTAAACATAAACAAAAATTATGTCCAATTTAAATAAAAACACATAATTCAATTCCATAATCTAATTAAGGAGTTCATTAGTTTAACAAATAAATAAAAATACACAATTCAATTCCACAATTTCAACAAGGAGTTCATCAATTTAACAAACTACAATTCACAACCCAATATAGAAAAACCTACTCCAATACTTGCGGGCCAAATTCTTCTTCATCCGCAAATTCCTCTCCAGTAAAAATTTCACTTTCAAGAATTCTACCTATAAGGAAAAAAAATGGAAGAAAGTGTGAAAACAATTTAAATATATAAAATTGTTATTAAATTAATTATTTAAATATTTTTTACATTATTTGTATTCATACCTTTAGAGCTCGCCCATAACCAATGTTGAGTGTACATAAGCGCTTCCAATGTCGTAGGATGAAGTCTACTCCGATGTGGAGTCAAGACTCTACCTCCAGTGCTAAATGTAGATTCAGAAGCAACGGTTGTCACCGAAACGGCTAAGATATCCTTGGCCATCTGAGCCAAGACAGGAAATTTGCCTTGGTTCACCTTCCACCAATTCAAAATATCGAAGTCCGAAGTGGATTTGACTAAAGGCTCTTCTAGATACCTCTCAAGGTCGGACTTCGATACCGTGGCCTCACTATTTTGGCTTGCAAATGCCTCAAACTTATGTATATCAAAAAATTTACCACCGACACCTATATTAAAAGTAGAGTGAACATCGACTGAAGAAGACTCACCAACAATCTCATCACTCACATTTCTATTACTACTTTCATAAAATTTAACCAACTCGTTACTTAAACTGCGCACTCTTTGAATCTCATTTGCAGCACCCACACCATAAAGTTGTGGAAAATAATAATGAACCAATTGCATCTTGAACCTCGGGTCAAGAATAACAGCCATTACCAAAATCCCATGCATTTGGGCCCAATATTTATCAAATTTTTGAATCATTTGACTAGCCATTTGTCTAACCACAAGCATATCAGAAAATTCTCATTGATCGAGATTAATCCTCATTTCACATATCATTGGAAAAAAAGATTAGATGTGGGATATTGTGTATCTGAAAATAACTCAGTCATTGAGTAAAACGGTAGCAAATATTCCAACATCTTTTCAGCCATCTCCCACTCCTCATCCGTTGGCAAAGATATATAGTGTTTGTCACGCTGTTGCAATCTAGAAAAGACATTTTTATATTTTACTGCAACATCAAGCGTAACATATGTAGAATTCCATCTAGTTACACAATCAAGCACCAACTTTTTCTCACACTTTACTTGTAACTGACGTGCAGCCATCTCAAAAGTTTCTACCCTTTTCGGTATGCCTATCCAATATGCCACACTGTCCCTAATTCTTTTAATCCACTCCTCAATCACTTTCATCCCATCCTTCACAATTAAGTTTAAAATATGAGCCACACACCTCATATGAAAATAATTCCCACCCATTAACATAGAATCAACTGGAATTAACCCCATCAACCTACCAACCATAGCATCATTGGTGGAACAATTATCTAAAGTAACAACCGATATCCTTCTATCCACATTCCAATCCAACATGCATTTAAAAAATGCTTGAGAAAGAAATTTAGCAGTATGTGGGGCCGGCAAATATATAAACTTATTCATCACCCAAAATTAAATTTTAGAATTAATTAAATTAAAGTAAAATAAAAGTAAATAAACATAATATCAAATATATGAACCTATTCATAACCTAAAAATTAAATTTTAGAATTAATTAAATTAAAGTAAAATAAAAGTAAATAAACATAATATCAAATATATGAACCTATTCATAACCCAAAAATTAAATTTTAGAATTAATTAACTTGAAGTAAAAGTAAATAAACATAACATGAACTATATGAAGCTCTTCGTTACCCATAAATTAAATTTTTAGAATTAATTAAATTGAAATAAAAATAAATAAATATAACATGAAATATATGAAGCTATTTGTTACCAATAAATTAAATTTTAGAATTAATTAAATTGAAGTAAAAGTAAATAAACATAACATCAAGTAACAAGAAACGTACCTCAAAATTCGACTTTGCAACCGTCAAGACTTGTCCACAAAGTGTCCCGTAACAACCATATACCCCTTATTTTGATTGCTAGTAGTCCACATATCGGTAGTAATTGCCACCCTACTATCATTATTCTCCAACAAAGCCATTGATTTTGCCTTTTCAGCTTGATACAATTTTAAGATCTCACCCTTTAAAGTGTTTCTACTCATCATCTTCACCAATGGGTTGCTATAAGACATCAAATCTCTAAATGCATCATACTCTACAAAATTAAGTGGTAACTCATGCTTTACAACCAATATTGCAATCTTTTGCCGAGCAACAATCGGATCAGATTTTCTTGTCTCAATACAAGTTGTTCCATCATCTTTCTTCATCACACTAAGAGTTTTTTTGTAGGCTATCATCAACTTTGGGAACATACTGCGCCTTACATCTTTTTAAGTGTCTATCTAATGAGTGGTTCCATTATTACTAGAGGCTACCAACTTAGCTCCACAATGGTTACATTTCGCTTTCAATTCACCATTAATAGTTATTTTTGTGAAGTGTTGCCAAACATAAGAAGGTTCTCGCTTTCTTTTATTACTACTTTGTTGTAGACTATCATCATTAAGGGATGTCTCTTCAACTCTTTCAACCTCTTGAACAATATCTTCATTCTCTTCATCCACATAAACATCTAGATGTGAATTCGATCTCGGAGTATCAACTTTAAATTCTGAATTAGGCATTATAACATAAATTAAATGTGTAACAATTGTAAGTTAATTTATAAACTTAAAACATGATTAAAGTGAATTTATATTGATTAAAATAAATAAATTACGAAACTGAGTTAGCCGTTAAATTCTTATTCCAAATTAGACATTATAACCTAAATTAAATGTGTAACAATTGTAAATTAATTTATAAACTTAAAACATGATTAAATTGAATTTATATTGATTAAAATAAATAAACTGCAAAACTGAGTTAACCATTAAATTTAATTCAACCATTTAAAAAAAACAGCCCAAACATAACATTGAATCAAACATAACAGAAACAGCAACCCAAGAACCGAGCTCCAACACAACATCTTATTTTGAGATTAAAATAAAAAATTACAAATTCATATCATATGATGAGAAACCAATAATCAAGTATGATTATGCATGTGGATGGCATGAAACAAAATCATTGAAAGCAAATATAAAGAGGTAAAATTACAGTGGTGTTGGTGTACCGTGGCGGTGGCAGGTGCGGCATGAAGCGGCGCCGGTGATGGGAAGCCTCGCTCGTGGGCTGCTGTTGTGGATGAGCGCTCGACTAGCAACTGCTTTGTGGTGAGTTCGTAGCTGTTGTGGCTTGATTTCTTGCCGTAAGCGGCTGCGCACGGTGAGGCTAGTGGTGAGCTGATGGTGGTGACGGCTTGGAGAGTTGCCGTTGCCGGCTTGCGGTAGTGGTGAGCGGCCGGTGGCTTGGAGAGTTGCGGTTGCTTAGGGTTTGTTTAGATTTGGGAATTGGGAGAAATAAGATTAGGGATTTGGGTTGTCAGTTGTGAACTTGTGTGGCGTTAGTGTGTTATGCGTGCGTGGTGATTGGTGAGGAGTCTGTGTATGTTGTGTGTTACGTGTGTGCGTGTGAACTGTGTGTAATTTTTTTTTTCAATTAAATTCGGGTCGGGTCGGGCCAGGCCATAAGAGGCTCGAACCCTGACCCGAATATGTTTGGGCTTTAATTTTTAAGCCTGGGCTCGAATTTTGACCCTTAAATACGGGCCGGGTTAATCAGGCCAAAATTCGGATCGGCTTTTTTGCCATCCCTACCCAAGAGTAGAATTGGAGACAAATTTCATGAAACCCTTGCTAAAAAAAGATGATTAAAGTAGTAGTTAGCGATGACAATGGACACTGTCCGCAGTAGGCTTGCTATTACTAAATCTAAACCCATACAAAATTTAAATTACCAAATTCACCTGCAACCCGCTACGGGTTTTAATTTTTTTTTTAAAACCCACCCACTACGAGTTTTGACAATTACCAAACTCGTAATGGTACTCGGTGTATTTTCTGTGGATTTCCATATTTAAAATTATAAATATTCAATATGTAAATTTACAATAATAACTTAAAATTCCACAAAAATTTCACATAACATACTCAATTCTAAATTTAAATAATGTAAATGGAAAATTAAAATTTCAACATCAATCCAATACAAATCCCTAAATTTAAGTATAAAATATACAAATTCATAGAAAAAGATAGAAATTAGTATATAAAAACAACAATTATCATTTCATATCATCATTTAACACAAGCTCTAAGAGAAAATCTTCATTTCATTTACCACCATCAGCATCCATCCAACACGATTCCTACAATAATAATTAAGATTAATATTTTCTAAATAAAATACGTTTTAAATACTAATGTGAAGAACAAAATTATAAAAATGAAATAATCAATGCATGAAGGTAAAGAATAATAGTCCATACAAATCCACGCATTAAGTTAAAGAATAATTGTCTATACAAACATATAATAAGTATATAATAATCCATGCATTAAATTAAAGCTTATTAGGAATTAGGCATGTTGTAACTTGCACATATGTTTGCACTTTACATTATTTACTTATATATTTTTAGATTTAAATATTTTTCAATTAAATTAATTAAAATATTTAAAAAAGGTTGTGGGTTGGAAGATATCCATGCGGGTATCCGTCGTATATTTGGCTAATACCAAACCCATTCGCAACCTAGTGCGGATTTCAATTTATAATACTAAATGTGCCCACAACCCACAAAATTACCCATAACTAACGGGTTTGAACGGGTTTGCGGGTATTATTGCCATCCCTATTAGTGAGTGAAAACTTACTTTCCCAACAAGTTTAGACTTGATGTTTCATACGGGATGCCCCTAACGACATCTTTTGGTCCTCTCTATGGAATATCGAAGGGGAATCCAACATGCACACAAGAGGGGCTTTAGTCCTTTCAGCTTTAAAATGTGTTTGAACATGTTTTGTTTGGCCCATTTAAAAATTTGAAGCTCCTTCAAGATTTACAAATTTTCTTTCTAAATACGTTATAGAGTAGTGATGTATGCCCTCAATTATTCTCACTACCTCCCACTTTTCAATCAATCTAATTATTTTCAAAATTACCCTTATAAAAAAATTATAAAAATTAAAAACCCTAACCATCTTCCACCACCACTATCCCCACCTCAAACCACCACACAACTAGCCCTCGTAGCCTATTGATCCTACTAGAAAATTTTTTAGTAACCACCAACCAAAATTTCTCTTTTGATTCAATTTTAAAAGCGAGATTGATATGATAGTATCAAAATAAAAATAAAAAGATTAATTTAAGTATGGTACAGGAATCAAGAAGTTAGAAGTTAACTGGAGAGAATGATAATGAATAAAAAGGAGAAGGCTAGAAATGAAGCGGTTGAGATTGACAGCTCACTAAACCAAATTAATTATCATGATTTTTTCTGTTATTATTAGTTTTCTAAAAAAATAAAAAAATAATTCAAATTGAAGGAGGAGGAACGTTAACAAATGGAAGAGTTTAACTTCATTTGTAACTTGCTATTAGGAGAATAAATCATATAAATGAGGGGTTTTGGTTAGCTGCTACTGATTGTTGAGGAATTTCCTGGTGGGGATCAAATGGGACAAAGAGCTAGTGGTCCGGTGGCTTGAGTCGTGGTGGCAAGCTTTTTGGAATTATCTTTATTTTTTGTTTAATTATATGTTTATTGAACTTTTAGAAAGAAATTAACTCTCTAAAATGGATATGAAATATAGATGATAATCGAGATGCAATAAATTCACCATTTCATTCAATTTATCAATCAATTAAAGCACAAAATCCTCCAAAAGCTTCCCATAATTTCAACACAAAAGATTCTTAAAAACTTTTGATTAATAAGCACTTCTGATATCTCAAATATGTCAAATACCAAAAACTTCCACCAACAAAAATTAATAGAACCAACAAAAATTAATAGATAATAAGGAAATAAGTAAAGAGTGATGATACAGTTAGATTTTCAGAGTTAAGAGATAATGAAATGCAGAGCAAAACTGATCTTATTTCCTTAATGTTCTTCCATCAATTACAGACGCTGTTTTAGACCTTATTTATACAATTCTCTAGAACAATCTATTTAACACACGCACTCCTCAATTGTAACTACAGCAATAACAGAAATTAACAACCTATCTAACTAACTGCAGTGAGTGGTGTGTGTGTGAGCTTAACTAATCAATAAACCAGTGCATGAATCAGTTTCAAAGGTATCTCTTCGTAACAATTCTGCCATCTGGAATATTCTGGATCCTCACATGCCACCTCTGATTTCATCCCCAAATAAGCCTCAGCTGGTACTCCCACATGTGATGCATTTGGTTCAGCTTTATCAGATATTTCAACACCCCTTCTCAAACTTAAGTCTTTTGGAAAGACCTTAAGTTTGCTTCTGAAGAAGCTGAACTTAGGATATGTAAGAGGTTTGGTTAGTGTATCAGCAATTTGATCATTGCTAGATACAAGTGCAATCTCGACCTCTTTCTTATCAACTTTATCTCGGACAAAATGAATGTCTATTTCAATATGCTTGGTTTTAGAATGCAGAACTGGATTTGTGGCAATGGCAGCTGCACTTGTGCTATCACTTAAGATCAAAGGCGTATTCTGAAGCCTTACATTCAGCTCTTTGAGAATTGAGCAGATCCATGTTAACTCTGAACATGCTAACGCCATTGCTCTGTATTCAGACTCAGCAGATGATTTAGAAATAATGCTCTGCTTCTTTGAGCTCCAGCTAATCAGATTACCTCATAGATATACACAATAACCACTAGTTGATCTTCTGTCATCAATGTCACTTCCCCAGTCAGCATCTGAGTATACAGCAAGGTCGAGAAGCTCAGACTTCTTGAATACCAGTCCATAATCTACAGTTTCCTTAAGATACCTCAGTACTCATTTACAAGCAATCCAATGAGGCTGTAAAGGATTAGCCATGAATTGACTTAGCTTGTTTACTGCATAAGTAATTTCTGGTCTAGTTAGAACTACATATTGTAAACCTCTAATAGCTCTTCTATATTGAGTTGCATTGGTAGATGACTCACTCATGTTTTTGCTGAGCTTGTCTGTTGTGGCCATTGGAGTATCTGCTCTCTTACAATGTTTCATATCAAATCTGGTCAGCAAATCATTTATGTATTTGGCCTGTGATAATACCAAAGTATCTTTATTCCTGGTGACTTCTATCCCAAGAAAGAAATTGAGATGTCCCAAATCTTTGAGAGCAAAAGTTCTGCTTAGATTACTGATAAGCTGTTCCACTTCATCATTGTCACTTCCAGTAACAATTATATCATCAACATATATCAGCAAAATTATTAATCTACTCCCATCTCTTCTAAAGAATAGAGATGTGTCTAATTTTGCTCTAACAAACTGCCATGACTCCAGGACTGATCTGAGTTTGTCAAACCAAGCTCTTGGAGCTTGTTTCAATCCATAAAAGGGCCTTTTTCAACTTACAGATGTAATTTGGATGAATTGAGTCTTCAAACCCTTCTGGTTGAGGCATATATACAGTTTCATTAAGTTCCCCATTGAGGAATGCATTATTAATATCTACCTGCCTCAGCTTCCAGTCATTCATAACAGTTAGACTGATAATGATTCTTATGGCTGCAGCTTTTACAACAGGGCTGAAGGTTTCTTGATAATCAACTCCTTCTGTTTGTAGGAAACCTTTTGCTACCAATCGAGCTTTGTATTTGTTGATTGAACCATCTGAGTTTTGTTTTACCTTATAGATCCATTTGTTTCCTACCAGTTTCATGTTCTGTTCTGGAGGAACTAAACACCAGGTCTGATTTTTCACCAATGCATTAAACTCTTCCTGCATTGCTTGCTTCCATTTATGGTCATGCAGTGCTTCAGTAACACTTGAAGGTGTATCAAATGATAAGGTTTTTCGGTGTGATAGATTTTGGGTTTGAATATGCCATTCTTTGCTCTAGTGGTCATAAGATGTATTGAAATAGGATGAGGTGGTGATTGAGGCATTGCTGGTGTTTGGCCTTCTAATCCAGGTGAATTGGAGAAGGTAGGTTGGGTTGATTCATGTGCAGTAGAAAGGTTGTCATTCATTGAATTTGTTTGAACATTGTTGTTATCAAGAACCTGATCAGTGTTAAGATTGTTTATTCTAAGTGTGGTTTCTGATGAATTTAAACTAGCTGCTGATGCCTCATTATTTTGACTTACTGAAGGAAATGATACTGAAATAAATTGATTGAGTGTGTTTGCTGGTTCTGATGGGTGAACAGAATTTGGTGTCATGAATTTTGGATCATTTTTGAAAGGAAAAGACTCTTCATTGAAGTTTACATGAGCAGCAATGTAAATTCTGCCATTTGGATGTAAGCATAGATAGCCTTTGTGTAGGTTGCTGAAACCTAGATTAACACACTTAGAAGTGTGAAATTCAAACTTGTGTTTGTTATAAGGCCTCAAAAATGGATAACACTCACATCCAAATGTTTTAATGAGTGAGTAGGTTGGTTTCTTTGAGTAAAGAGCTTCGAAGGGTGTTTTGTTTCTTAATGTTAGGGTGCTGATTCTGTTAATAAGGTAAGTAGCATTGTAAAAAGCTTCCCACCAGAACTTAAGGGGTATTTCAGCTTGAGTTAGAAGTGTGAGACCAGTTTCAATTAAGTGTCTATGTTTTCTTTCAACCTTTCCGTTTTGATGATGTGTGTAAGGGCATGAATACCTAATGGCTATTCCTTCATTTCTAAGATAGGGTTCAAAAACTTTGTATTCACCTCCCATGTCACACTGAATGGTTTTAATTTTCAACTCCAAACTCTTCTCTATCTGATTTTTGAAAGTAATGAAGGCTGACAGGGCTTGTGATTTGTGAGTGAGTCCATAAATCCAAATGTAATTTGTTTTGTCATCAGCAAAGGCTATGTAGTATTTGAAACCTTGATTAGAAGTTATTGGAGCTGGACCCCAAAGATCACTATGAATGATTTCAAGTGCAGCAGATGATTTTGATTCACTGCTCTTGAATGACAGTCTGTGTAATTTTCCATATTGGCATGCATTGCAAAAAGACAACTTAGAATTTTTATTACCAAAGGAGATATTACAAGCTGACAGTGTTTTTCTGAGATCAGCAGCATTTGGATGACCTAGTCTCATATGCCACAGATCAAATATTTTAGTTTTTGTTGCTTGTACTACCTATACTTGTGTTTACAGACACCATAGACTCTGGTTTGGTTATTTTGCAGACTGACAACAAACTTTGAGAAGAGAGTAAATTTGACAACTTGGATCTGACTTTACTTTGATTTAGAGGCAGATTCAGCAGCTTGTACAACCCATCTTTAGCCACACCTTTCATAAGAACAATCCCCCTTTTCTTGTCCTTGACAATACAAGATTCTTTATTAAACTCAATAAAGACATTATTATCATGCAAGAGTTTGGATACACTTATCAAGTTCTTAGTTATGGCAGGCACATAAAGAATATGATTGAGGTTAATGTATTGTAGAGCATGTGGTTCAAGTGTACTAAGCAATGTATGACCAATAGAAACAATTTTCAGTTTAGAGCCATTACCTACTGCAAGCTGATTTGTTCCTTTGTATTCGGTGCTGATGCTGAGATTGTTTAGGTCATTTGAGACATGATCCGTTGCTCCACTATCAAGATACCAACCTCCATCTCTGATTTCTCTTCCCTCTGCCACATATGCATTTTTCTGTTTCCTGGAAAATTTGGCACAAAGTTCTTCTTGAATCTATACCAGCAATCAACAGCAGTGTGATTCTTTCTGAAACAGATCTGACATGGTCCTTTAGGTGTTTCTTCATCAGCTGGTGGTTTGATCTTTGCTCTGTCATGAGCTTGATTAACAAATCCTCCTCCAGATAGTCTCCCACCAGAATTGTTTCCAAACTGTCTTCCATTATTGTTGATTGAACTTCCATTGTTAACATTTGACTGCCAATTTCTTCTCTGATTTCCTCTATGATAAGCTACATTGGCTTGATGATCAATGCTGGTGACAAAGTGTTGATACTCGATTCTATGTTCATGGCTTAGCAGTAAGCCATAGACATCTGATGGAGTTATAGTTTCTGGATTTGCATTAATTGTAGCAACAATTGCATCATATTCTGATCCAAGGCCAGCAAGTACGCACAGCACAAAATCATCATCACTCATATTATTTCCAGCAGCTCTTAGTGCATCCAGTGTCATCTTCATCTTTGTATAATACTCATGAATATTCATTGAGCCTTTCCTTGTTGTTTGAATCTGAGTTCGCAAGTGAAGAACTCTAGATCTAGATCTGGCGCCAAATTGTGTGGAGAGGATCTGCCAAACATCCAGTGATGAGTTTGCTCCAACAACAGCACTTAGAACATCCTCACTCAAGGTTGATAACAGCCAGCTCATCAACTGTTGATCATTTCTTCTCCAAATATGATATTGAGGATTTGGTGAAGTGACAACATTCTGATCATCATTGATGTTAGTTACAATTCGACTTGGAGGAGTCTTTGTATTATCAATCAAATCTTCAAGTTCATTCGCATTGATTGTTGCTATAACTTGAGATCTCCATAACATATAATTGTTTGAAGTGAGTTTGATTGGTGTATTGAATGTGAATGAATTGAGAATGAAGGAGTTGTTGTTTGGATTTTGAATAGAATTTATGGAGGAGCTTGAAGCTCGATTACTGGTAGCTTGATATTCGTTTGCAGCCATGGATGCCATAGCTTTGATACCAAGTTAGATTTTCAGAGTTAAGAGATAATGAAATGCAGAGCAAAACTGATCTTATTTCCTTAACGCTCTTCCATCAATTACGGACGCTGTTTTAGACCTTATTTATACAATTCTCTAGAACAATCTATTTAACACACGCACTCCTCAATTGTAACTACAGCAATAACAGAAAATTAACAACCTATCTAACTAATTGCAGTGAGTGGTGTGTGTGTGAGCTTAACTAATCAATAAACCAGTGCATGAATCAGTTTCAAAGGTATCTCTTCGTAACAATTCTGCCATCTGGAATATTCTGGATCCTCACGTGCCACCTCTGATTTCATCCCCAAATAAGCCTCAGCTGGTACTCCTACATGTGATGTATTTGGTTCAGCTTCATCAGATATTTCAACAGATACAACCACAAACTCTTGTACAAATTTAATTTGTACAAACTAATTTGGTATTAATTCATTAGTTGAAAGAAAATATAAAATAATAAAAACAAATCATGTGGACCAAGTGATATTTAATTCAACCAATTAAATCATACCACATCAGTTTATACAAAATAAATTTATACAATAATTTGTGGCTATATTATTACTCATTAATAAAATATGCAAAATATATAAAATCCATAAGACATGATTTCATGTGAAACCTTCGATCACCGTCATTTAGGATAAAAACCTCGATTCATGATCGAGTCCACTGTAGACATAAACAAATCCATTATGAAAGTAAATATGAGTTACAAAGGATCAAGACAGCTTACATAGCATCACATAGTAAGCCCGTTGACGTCTAATCTTAAGCTGAACCCTCATGGTCCTCACAGTTTCTTCACAAAGATTTACCTATATCCTCTCGAGATAAGGGTAAATATGAAAAATAGGTTGGGAATATTATCTCAAGTTTAACAAGACCAAATTCAAAGAAATTGCATATAAGATGAATATGATGGTCAGATGTTAGATGATGACAATGAACTCTATAAAAAAATCAGAAGAATTTTTTTTGTAGATACAAGAGTAAAATTTTTTTAGCTGAGTATCATTGATTCAAATATATATTAGTTTTGAAGTTTAAAATTGAGTTAATCGAAAATTAGAAGTTTTAGAATCTACATTAATAATTTTAACAGAGTAATTATTTTTTGCTTGAATTTTTTACTTGTAATTATTAACAAAATAAAATTTCAAAGGATCAAAATCATTATTATACTGTAAAAATCATATTTTATAAAAAAAATACTTTCAAAGTAAAGATTATCAAATATAGAGATAATTATGAATGAGAGAAATAATAGAGAGATACCCAAAAATTAAGTTTTCTTACAACATAGAATTAGAATCTTAAAAATAAAAGTTCTTAGAATAATCATTATTACTTTATTAATAAACAGACACTCAACATTTGTGTTCTTAAGTATGGGCTTAGTCGACTATCTAATTTGCTGGCAATTTTGCTCTTCTTGAAAAGTCAACAATTTTTATTTTTTGTGTATTTGAAGACAGCTAAGTTACACAACTGATAGCCCTGCAGCTATTATTCATTTATTTATTATAGATAACTTCGTGTCACGGGATGAGTTTAGCGCGTAGCTAGTTTCTTATTGGCTAGAAAATTTAGCAACCTGTTACATACGGCTATCATGCACTAGATCTATTGACATATCCATGTAATCAAATATTTTTTAAAAAATATAGACCATTGGATTTGATGCTTTTATACAATTAGTGGCTGGAAGTTGTCTTGAAATACTATTGAGTCTGTAGGCAATCAGCACCAACAGAATGTGGCAGTCCACTTTTTTAGATAATTCTTTGTTGAACAATTTTACTAAGGGCCCATTTGGGATTATTTTTGGGAGACTTAAAAGTGGTTTTGAAAATCTAAAATCTAATTTTTAGTGCTTGGTTAAAAAAAAATCAAAATTACTTTTGTCAAAATCAGCCCCTCCTACAGCTAATTTTGAAAAGCAGGGAATGAGTAGTTTTTAGATTCTAATTTTGAAAATTAATTTTTATCCTTCAATATAATTCCATAAATATTCTTAAAATTATTACTTAAACCCAAGATTGTCCTTATTCAAATTGGAAAAAAAATCAATATTTTAATAAATTTTATTTATAATTCATCAATATAAATTTATTAATATCAATTTGTTGGTCCAATTCTTATTAAATTTGTTTTACTGTATTATAAATTTAATTATCAATTATTTAAGATAAAAAATAAAAAATAAAAAATAAAATCAATATATTATAAATTTTATTTTTAGTTAAAATTATTATAATACACAATTAAAAATTGTGTATATATTTTTATATGTATAAGTAAATTTTATACTACATTATGTATATTTTAGTAATTTATTTTCTCTCAATAGTTTAACAGTGAGATTTACCAAACGTCTATTGTTGCTTTTAAATCTCTACAGTACTTCTGAAAATAAAATTTACCAAACACTTAATTGATTCTTTTCACAACTGATTATTTTTACAGCACAACTAATAATAATTATTTTAAAAGTTACAGTATTCCCAAACTTGCTTTAAATAATTAGAATTTTAAAAAAATAATTAGAATTTAATTTATATTTATAATTTATTAGTTCAAATGCAATTTCGATTTTAATTATAGATACGGTTGCAATTACTATAGTTACATCAATAATTTCAATTTCAATGTTTTATTATTAATTCCAAATTCAATTAGAACAAAAATTACAAACTCTAATTTCAATTGTAATTCCAATTACAATACAATTATAGTTGTCATTCCAATTTTATTTCCAATTACAATAGTAATTACAATAACAAATATAATCCTAATTCCATCAACAAATTACAATTGTCATTATAATAATATTTAATATCAATTGCAATTACAATAACTACAATTACAATAACAAAATTGTAATTATAACAATAACTTGAAGCAATTGTAATTACAATTTTTAAGGATACAAATTTAATTACAATTGCAAGTACAATTATAATTGTGCTCTTAATTGTAATTAAATCTACAAATACAGTTGCCCCCTCAAGTCTAAAATTTTTAAAGTAAAAAATTTAGACTTTTTTTTGTTTTTAATTTCATCCATAGGAAAATTTTATCCTATGATGATTGTTCTCTAAGATTTTTTTTAAAAAATTTCATCTTTAGAAGGATTTTATCCTAGGATGTCAGGATTTTATCCTATGATGATTTTTGAAGATTTAAACTATCTTAGGAGGATTTTCCTCCATAGATTTTTATCCTAGAATGATCTCAGATAATTTTACTTCCATCCTAGGATTATTTTATTTTTTTTAAGGATGTTATCCTTCATTTTTATCCTTAGGAGGATTTTCTCCAAGGATGTTATCCTTTATTTCCATCCTTAGAAGGATTTTTTTTTTTCTTGGGCAGTTCTATTTTCAATCTTAGGATGACTTTTTCTATCTTTGGATAATTCTATTTCCATCCTATGATGATTTTTTCTTTATCCTCGGATATGATGATTTTTTTCCATCCTTGGATATGATGATTTTTTCCATCTTTTGATAGAATGATTTTTTTTCCATTTTTGGATAATTCTATTTCCATCATAGGATGATTTTTTCCATCCTTGGATATGATGATTTTTTCCATCTTTTGATAGAATGATTTTTTTTCCATTTTTGGATAATTCTATTTCCATCATAGGATGATTTTTTACATCCTTGGATATGATGATTTTTTTCATTCTTGGATAATTATATTTTCATCCTAGAATGATTTTTTCCATCATTGGATAGTTCTATTTCTATCCTAGGATGATTTATTTCCAATCTTAGATGATTGTGTTTCCATCCTTACTTGCTTTAATTATAATCCTTTTTAATTGATGAAGATCCTCTTCCTCTCCTATATAATGCCTCATTCCCCATTCGACTTTCTCATTCCAAAATTTTCAAAAGAAAAAAGCATAGGTTAGAGAAAAGGCTCTCAAGTTTCAAAAGACAGAGGATGGTGATTCACTGGTGCTTAGTGGCAACATTTATAGTGGCTGGTGACAAATTTCCAGCGGCTTTTCGACAAATTTTTGGTGATTTTCCAGCGACTTTGCGGCGATCCTCAGTAAGTTTTTATTTATTTATCACTTTTTATTTTTTATTATTTACTATACAGGAGAGTAATCATATGTCATCACTACTACAAACATGACAAAGATGGCATGTAATACATGACGTGCATACTATTAACTATCATCTATTAGTTTAAATGACTTTTATTTATTTTTGAAAGTCAAGTATTATAAAATTGTTTTTACTTGTAATAACTCACCCCTAAATAACAAGTCATCTTTAATTGAATAACAGGTAACTCTTATTATTAAAGTTTATCTTTCTCTTTTTGTTTTCTTTCTCTCTCGTGACACACCTCTCTCTCTTTCGGCGTCCATTTCTTTGGAATTTCAGAATCTTTATCTGTAAATCACTTTCCCCCACATAAAGCATATTCTTATCTTCTACTTCCGAGTTGCAAAACCCTAATTTTACCCATTATTTATACGGCCCAAATTAATAAACCCTAACTATTCACACATGATTAAAGTGAAGAAAAAGAAATCTTAAGACTCTGGACCACACATTTTGATGAGAAGATTACAAAGCTTGGGACCACAACACTATCAAGTTTGAAGCATTCGGCCACCTTTAATCTTGGATTTTAGAAGTTTTGGTTCCCACATAAGGGTACTTTCTTTCCTTTTGTTTAATCATGCCTTTGAAAGAAATTGATAGATTGTTTGTTTGTGGGTGGTCTACATTTGCTGTTTTTTTTTTTCTTGTTTTCTATGTCTAATTTATTCGTGTGTCAATAGCAAATATTGACAATATGGACAAACAGTAAAGTTATTTCTAGGGATTAGATTTATGAAGGAGTTTGTCATGTTTATGCTTGCATATTTTAGAGAAGGTACAAGTACCAAAGTATTTTAGCGCATATATACTGAGCACTTAACCAAAATGCTTACCACCGTAGCAACCCATTTGTTGTGCTTTTGTGCTTTAGTCTTTGACACTTCACGTCCATCAAGCTTTGGTCAATCTGTTATGTTATGTGCTTTAGTAAACATCAAGTTATTGATATTATTCAGTTAGGATAATAATAATTGAGGTCCTATGTTTTATTTTTTCTCAAATTAGGACACAGGTAATCATATTACGAAGAAATTATGAAAAAAGTTTTAAAGTGATATATTTATATTTTACATTTAGAATGGATAAATCTTAGATGTCTATGGATCGAAGATCAAAAGATTATGAGATTGGTGCTGAAAGATTTCTGAATTTTGCAATGTTTCATGCAAAGAATTCTAATCACATACTATGTCCATGTATGAAATGTGGAAACATGAAACATCATACTGTTGATGAGATTAGGTATCATTTGTATTTGAATGGTATAGACCAAAGTTACAGTAATTGGATTTTTCATGGGGAAAAGCTTTTTAAGGACCTCTAGTTCATTTGAGGTATTGACTAACTTTTTGAACTATTGTGTTTGTGGATTTATCATCGTTGCTCTTATCTTGATTATTGAAAGTAGGAAATTAGCCAAAAATGTAGAGAAAGAAGGGATAGTTTATCTTAGGATAGGAGCCTAGGACCTCAGTATATTTTGGGCTTTAAAGCCTTGCCATCTAAGAGGATTATCCTTGGTAGTTTGTCTTATGGTAAGAGCCTATGACCTCAATATATTTTAGGCTTTAAAGCCTTGCTATCTAGGAGGATTATCTTAGGTGGTTAGTCTTAGGACAGGAGCCTATGATCTCGCTACCTTTTAGGCTTCGAAGCCTTACCACCTCGGAGGATTATACTAGGTAGTTTGTCTTAGGACAAGATCACAGGACTTTGGAACTTTTTATGCCTTACCTTAGAACCTTTTGGCTTTGAAGCCTTGGCAACTTGGAGGTTTATCCTATGTAGTTTGCCCACCACTTCATAGGCTTTATTGGGACTAAATTTATTTGGCCCTTGATTAGGCCTATTCTATTTTTGGTCCCACAACCATGGATTAATTCCAATTTTGATTACAGTTTGTATTAAAGTAATAACTGCAATTATAGATGTTTCTATGATACTATATGACTTTTTACGTAATGCAATTATAAGTCTTTTTTTTTTCCTTCTTTTAATTTGTAAAAAAGAACTTTTTAACAAATTTGTTAATAGGTTATAGTATTTTTGAAGGATTTATGTAGTATTTTTGAAGGATTTATATCGGGCATATTTGTCACATTATTGATGCTATAAAAAAAATAATGGGATCATAGAATGATGCTTACAATTTCAATTGTAATTCTAAGGAAGAATTGTAAATCAAATCAATTCAAGTTGAATAAGATAATATCCATCTATAATATTCTAGATTAAAGAATGAATATTTTAAAAATTATTCAATGGGATATTGGATGGACATAGATATTATTCATTTATTCGATACCCACCCATTTATCCAGAATTAAAATTAAAATAATTATAATTTACAAAATTAAAACTGAAAGGAAAAACTATTGATAATATTATTCAAATTCTGGCAGTTACATCCCCATCGCTGATTAGAGACAAGGTGGCTGAATGCTGACGAATTTGGCACCGTCGGTTTTGAAATTATACAATTTACGGAATGACACTAATTTCATCAACCCAAAGTAGATGGTAACGGTGGAAAGGTTACCCAAAGTAGCGGCGACAACATATTCCATTGTCTAACGATGGTGCATTGAGATTCATGGCCACCTTGGTCACACTCGTCACCAATGGCGAGTTTGGTTTAGTTGGCAATCTACCTCACTGCTCTACTGTTGTAAGGAAAAGTTAAGTTGCAGCCACTCTTTAGGGTGGCATTATCGCCACCATCATTTAATATATGTATATATACATATATATACATATGTAATATATATACACACATATGTATATACATATGTATGTATATATATACATATATATATACATATATATATATATATATATATATATATATATATATATATATATATATATATACAATATTACATATGTATATATATGTATATATATATGTATATATATGTATATATATATGTATATACAATCTACCTCAAGCAAGCAACGTCGTTGTGGATGCCCCAAGCCACAAGGCGGAATTGGCAACACTTAGTACGGGCCAGCTGAAGTTCGACCTTGTCCAACGCATTAAAGATGGTCTCCAACAAGATCTGCTCGCAAAAGACTTGTTGAGGAGGGTTCTCGAAGGAAGGACAATGTGGTTTTGGAAAGAAGAAAGCATCCTCCTCACGAAAGGGGACCGACTCTTCGTGCCTCGGTGGGGAAACTTGCGAAGGGAGGTCATCAAAGAGTGCCAAGTGGGCTGGCCACCCCGGAATGGAGCACACGACCACACTCGTCCAAGTCTCATACTTTTGGCCACACATGCGAGATGACATTAAGGCTTATGTGCGGACTTGCCTTTTGTGCCAACAAGACAAGGCGGATCACCAACTACCAGTGGGATTGTTGGAGCCCCTACCACTTGCATCGAGGCCATGGGAGAGCATCTCAATGGACTTCATCTCGGCCTTACCAAAATCCGAAGGGTGCGGAAGCATCATGGTCGTGGTAGACTGGCATAGCAAGTACGCAACTTTCATTGCCGTACCCACCAATTACAAAGCCGATGAAGCCGCCCGTCTCTTCATCAAACATATCGTGAAGCTATGGGGAGTCCCGAGAAGCATAGTGAGTGACCGAGACCTTCACTTCACCGGTAAATTTTGGATGGAGCTCTTCAAAATGCTTGGCACCGACCTCAAGTTCTCAACGAGCTTCCACCCACAAATCGACGGGCAAATGGAGCACATCAATGCTCTACTTGAGATGTATTTAAGGCATTATGTGAGCGCTCATTAGCGAGATTGGGTTAAGTTGCTAGATGTTGCCAAATTCTCGTATAACTTGCAGCGGAGCGAGGCTACGGGCAAGAGTCCGTTCGAGATCATCATGGGATTCCAACCAATGACTCCTAACACCATAGCCTCGAACTATGGAGGGAAAAGCCTAACGGCTTATAAGATCGCTCGCGAGTGGCATGAGGAAGCGGACATTACGCAAGCATACCTTGACAAAGCCGCACGCAATATGAAGAAATGGGCCGACACACAAAGACAGTCACGTCGAGTACAAGGAAGGCAACCAAGTGATGATCAAGCTCCTGCCTCAACAGTTCAAGACTTTGCGAAAAGTCCACAAAGGGCTAGTGAGGCGATACGAAGGGCCTTTCCAAGTAATACGACATGTGGGCAACGTCCGTACCAACTCCAACTTCCGCTAAGGACTCAAAATTCATTCGGTCTTCCACATGAGCCTACTCAAGCCATACCATGGAGACGAGGGAGACCCAAGCTGCAGAGAATCAACGAGAGCCCCAACAGCCGTAGTCACTGCATTCGACAAGGATGTGGATTACATCATTGCCGACTGAATCATTCGAAGAAGGGGCATACCGGCTTACAACGAGTACTTGGTAAAGTGGAAAAGCCTCCCTGAAAGCGTAGCCACATGGGAATGCGAAGTCGACCTATGGAAATTTGTGGAGCTCGTCCAGAAATTCAAGCATGAGGACGCCACGACCATAGGTGGGGGAGGATGTAATGAGCAGCCAAATTTTCCACCCAATTACTACCCTGTGGTACGCTCAGGTAATGAGGCAGCCCGCATCCCAAGTCTAAGCGCCAAGTCATCAAAGCCCGACGGGGCAAAATCCACTAAGGCTTGCTAGCTTGGCCCAAGCCTTGGCCCATCTTCTAGAATTCTCTACACACCTCAACTTGTGCAACTTGCCCCACTTGTAAAGAAGCTTCTAGAATGGGCAACCCTCATCTATAAATAGGGCATGACACTTAGCATTTGAGCCATCACCCACCAACAAGCAATTGTAAAGCTTTCTCTTGTAAAAACTCTCTTGAGTAATAAAATCTCTTCATGGGCCATATTGCTCTCTTCTCACTAGCTTTCCTTTAAGCATTTCCGCTTAGCTAGGTTGAGAAACTCTCAAAGGCTTACTTAGCGACTTTGTGCTTGAAAGTTGCCTAAGTGCCGCACGGGTTGCTGCGCATCAAACTCATCTCGTGACAGACGCCTAAGTTACCTAACTCTGTAGCTAACTGCCGGTAGCTATTATTTTTTTTGAATTTATTGGTTGAAATCCAACGGATAGAAATTAATGGAAGCATGAAAAATCAGAGGTGGAAAATTCATAAAAAGGTTAAATTCTAACACACGCACGTGAGTTTACAATGATTATTTATCCTTCATACCTTGTAAGTCTTCATTTAGCACCCATTTCATTACCAAAAAAATAAAAAATAACTTCAACCGTTAGGATATTTGACCGAGAAAAAAAATTATATTAAGTTATTACAATAATTTTTCAATGTATAAAGACAAACATACTCGTGATGATTTTGTGTTTCACAAATGCCACTGAGAAAAGAGCATTTTCAAATTTTTTTTTATATAAACAAAAGTATTTTTTTAAAAGTAATTTATGTATTAGTACCAAAAAAATTTCATAGTCGATATTTCTTAATGAGATCTTCTTGAGAAACTTAAAAATGGACAAAAAAAAATATGCCTAGAATATTTGGGAACTTTTTATACAAGCTGAATTTGTACTCTCATATTTTGGTGTCTAACTTGACACCAATTATCATAAGATTTGTCCAAAATGTTCAAAACTCTAAAAGAAATTTTAAAAAAATGTATTTCAAGGAAATAATTTGATCACTTCAAAAAATAAAAATTTAAATCCATTTTTTTAATTTTTTTTAAAAATTAATTAAAAGTAAAAAATTATTGTAAATGTTTTTTGTAATGGCTATTTTAGTAATCATGCAAATCAATTCTAGGGGTATAATAGTCTTTCAAAGTCATATTACTAGGTTTAACAACAACTATTTTTCAACTGGCATGCCAACTGTTACTCCAATCATTTGACCTTGCAATTTACTCCACGTGTCATCTCCTTATCTATTAACTTGGTCATTTCATGGTCGGTAACTAATAGACATTGTAAGGGAGCAAGGTGTCACGGGATGAGTTTGATGTGCAGCAACCTGTGCGGCACTTAGGCAACTTTGAAGCACAAAGTCGCTAAGTAAGCCTTAGAGAGTTTTTCAACCTAGCTAAGTGAAAATGCTTAAGAGCAAAGCTAGTTAGAAGAGAAAGCAATATAGCCAATTGAGAGATTTTATTACTCAAGAGAACTTTTACAAGAGAGAGCTTTACAATTGCTTGTTGGTGGGTGATGGCTCAAATGCTAAGTGCCTTCCCCTATTTATAGACGTGGGGGGAGCATTCTAGAGGCTCATTTACAAGTTGGCAAGTTGCACAAGTGGCTTATCTATAAGAAGGGTGCAGAGAATTCTAGAAGATGGGCCAAGCAAGCAAGCCTTGGTGGATCTTGGCCCGTTGGGCTTCGATGACTTGGCGCTCGGGCGACGACTAGGCGACGACTATGCACTCGGGCGATGACTTGGCACTTGGGCTTGAGATGCAGGCTTTATCATGAGCCGGCGAGTGGGTGCGAGGAGGCCCGGCGCTAAACGCACTCCACCGTTTGCCGAGTATCTAGCCATTGGCAGATTGTTACAGAGTATGGCGGTGCGCGCGCCAAATTAGCCTTCACTCGTTGTTTGTGTGGGCGGCCCGTGACAATCCTCCCCCACCTATGGTCGCGGCGTCCTCGTCGCGTTGTCGTGCTTGTATTTCTGGACTTGCACCGCAAATTGCCATAGGTCATCTTCACGTTCCCACGTAGCTTTGCTTTCGGGGAGGTGTCTCCACTTCACCAAGTACTCGTTGTAAGGCGGCACGCCCCTTCTTCGAATGACTCGGTACGGCAATGATGTAGTCCATATCTTTGTCGAATGCGGTGACTACGGCCGTTGGGGCTCTCCTTGATTCTCCACAGTTTGGGTCTTCCTCATCTCCATCGTATGGCTTGAACAAGCTCACATGGAAAACCAGATGGATTTTGAACCTTGGTGAAATTTGGAGTTGGTACGAGACGTTGCCCACACGTCGTAGCACTTGGAAAGGCTCTTCGTAGCGCCTCACTAGCCCTTTGTGGACTTTCCGCAAAGTCTTGAACTGTTGAGGCAGCAACTTGATCATCACTTGATCGCCTTCCTTGTATTCGACATGGCGTCTCCGTGTGTTGGCCCACTTCTTCATCTTTCATGTGGCTTTGTCGAGGTATGCCCGCGTGATGTCCGCTTCCTCATGCCATTCGCGGGCGATTTTATGAGCCGCAGGGCTTTTCCCTCCATAGGTTGAAGCTATGGCTTTGGGAGTCATTGGTTGGAATCCCATGATGATCTCGAATGGACTCTTTCTCGTAGCCTCGCTCCGCTGCAAGTTATACAAAAATTGGGCAACATCTAGCAACTTCGCCCAATCCCGCTGGTGAGCGCTCACATAATGCCTTAGATACATCTCAAGTAGGGCATTGATGTGCTCGGTTTGCCCGTCGGTTTGTGGGTGGAAGCTCGTTGAGAACTTGAGGTCGGTGCCAAGCATCTTGAAGAGCTCCATCCAAATTTTACCGGTGAAGCGAGGGTCTCGATCACTCACTATGCTCCTCGGGACTCCCCATAGTTTCATGATGTGTTTGATGAAGAGACGGGCGCCTTCATCGGCCTTGCAATCGGTGGGTGCAGCAATAAAGGTTGCATACTTGCTATGTCGATCTACCACGTCCATGATGCTCCCACACCCTTCTGACTTCGGCAAGGTTGTGATGAAGTCCATCGTGACGCTCTCCCATGGCTTTGATGCGGGTGGCAATGGCTCCAACAATCCCGCCGGTAGTTGGCGATTCGTCTTGTCTTGTTGGCACACAAGACAAGTCCGCACATACGCCTCGATGTCATCTCTCATGTGTGGCAAAAAATACGAGGCTTGTACGAGTGCGGTAGTGCGCTCCATTCCGGGGTGACCAACCCATTTTGAATTGTGGCACTCTTTGACGACCTCCCTACGTAAGTTTCCCCACCGAGGCACGAAGAGACGGTCGCCCTTGGTGAGGAGGATGCTTTCTTCTTGCCAAAACTGCCTTGTCTTGCCTTCGAGAACCCTCTCCAACAAGTCCTTTACTAGTGGATCTTGTTGGAGGCCTTCTTTGATGCATCTGGACAAGGTCGGACTTCGGCTGGCTCGCACTAAGTGTTGCCAATTTTGCCTTACGGCTTAGCGCATCCGTAACAACGTTGGCTTTGCCGGGTTTGTACTCGAGTCGGTAGTGTCACCACACATGTAGGCAATGGATAATAGCCGTCATCTTATTTTCTTGCACGGTGTAGCGGCGTTCCGTATCATTTAGCTTTCGACTCTCGAGCACTATTGAGTGGCCTTTTTGCATGAGTACCCCGTCGATGGCGAAGTTGGAGGCATCCGAGTAGGACCTCGAAGGGCTTGGTGTGGTCTGGAAAAATGAACACGGGCTCCTCGGAGATGGCTTTCTTCAAGTCTTCGAAGGCGTGTTGGCATTCCTCGGACCAATGCCATGCCCAATTCTTCTTGAGTAAGTCGGTCAAGGGTGCCGCTCTTGCTAAGTAGCCTTTGATGAAGCGGCGGTAATGGTTCACCAACCCGAGAAATGATCGAAGCTCGGGCACTTTGGTGGGTGGCTCCCATTCGAGGATGGTTTCACTTTTGAGTTCTCCATCATCAGCTTCACATCTGCTATTTTATGGCCGAGGAACTCCACCTCTCGTTGAGCAAACGAACACTTCTCGACCTTGAGGTAGAGCTCGTTCTCTCATAGTACTTGGAGGATTTGCTGCAAGTGTTGGGCATGCTCCTCAATCGTGGTGCTGTACACCATAATGTCATCCAAGTACACGACAACAAAGCGGTCGAGAAAAAGTTGGAGCACCTTATTCATGAGCATGCTGAATGTGGCCGGGGCGTTGGTGAGGCTGAATGGCATGACGAGGAATTCATACGATCCGTGCCTTGTGACGCATGCCCTTTTTTGCTCATCTCCCTTGGCTATACGCACTTGATAGTATCCGGACCGTAGGTCGAGTTTGGTGAAGTACCGCGCCTTGCTAAGTTGATCAAACAAGTCCGCGATCAAGGGGATCGGGTACTTGTTCTTGATGTGATCTTGTTGAGCGAGCGGTAGTCGATGCACATCCGCAATGAGCCATCCTTCTTCTTTTGGAACAGCACGGCTAGTGCTATGCGGTAAGGCGCCAAGGCTGGTGGCTTCGCACCTTGCTCCAGCTCAATGGCGTGATCAACTTCCCACCTTGGTGGGAGCTTCTTCGGAAGTTGCGGAGGCATGACGTCTTTGAACTCATCGAGGACTCCGTGGATGAGTGGTGGGACTTGGCTAGGTGAGTCTCTGCGTCCTTCCCTCTCGTTGAGCTCCCGGATGGAGACCAAGAAGCTCGGGTCCTTCCCAAAGGCCTTTTTGAATTGCATGGCCGAGAGTGTCTTGTCCGCGGTCTTGTCTTGCTCCGCGGACACCGTGCACGCCCTACTCCCATCGAGGATGCTTAGGGAGTTGGTGGCCGGTAATGGGAAGGCATGGACTTGGTCGAAGAACTCCATGCCAAAGACCATCTTGAAGTCGTCCATGGGTACAATGGAAAAGTCGAGCTTTCCGCTCCACGTCCCAGTCGTCATGTGCACAGCTTGGGCGGTGCCGCGATAGGCTTAGCGGGTAAGTTTATCGCCTTCATTGTGCCTCCTTCCTTCGTGGCCCTAAGGCCTAGGCGCTTGGCCTCGTCTTCCGAAATGAAGTTGAGCGTTGCTCCGGTGTCTAGCAACGCTTGGACTGGTTGGCCGCTAATGGTCGCGCTCACGTACATGAGGCCATTCTTCGTGCATGTTGACGGATGGCTCTTGAGCGCGCCAAGACGTTGGAGAGAACCCATGCTAGGTCGGGTTTCCTCCGTGGTGGCTGAAGCGTTGCCCTTGAAGTGTGCGGCAAGGGCATTCAGCGACTTCTTTTCGGAGCAATCACGAACCTAATGTGGGCCGTTGCAAATGAAGCATGGGCTGCGGGGCTTGGCTTGCTCCTTCTTCCCCTTGTTCTTGCCTTACCTGCCTTTGCCGGTTGAGGGTTTTTTCTGCCCCCAATCCTTTCGGTTGTTGCTTTTGTCCTTCCGGCCCTTTCCCCTACCTTTGCCTTGGTTAGGCTTCTTATTTTTGGCTTGGGTAGAGTAGTCGGCAAGTGATTCCATTGCAATGGCATCGTCAAGAGTTTGCGCGCCACGCCGATCAATCTCTACCTTAGCCCAATCCTTGAGGCCATCTTGGAAGTAGAAGAGAGAGTCCTTGTTGGACATGTCGGAGATCTCGAGCATAAGGGTGACAAACTCGTTGATGTAGTCGTGAACGTTACCCATTTGCTTGAGCCGACGAAGGCGTGCTCTTCCCTCTTTCTCGGCATTGCTTGGGTCCAAAGTGCTTCCGAAGTTCGTGTTGGAAGTCAGCCCATGTGTTGATGGCGCAAATGCCTTTGCCCATGTCGCCATGCTTCTGCCGCTACCATAGTTGTGCGGCGCCTAGAAGATATGTGAGTGCCGTGCCCACCTTTGATGCCTCATCACGAACACCGATGGCATCGAAGTATTGATCGAGCCCAAAGAGGAAGTTGTCCACAATGGTGGCATTGCGCGCACCATCGTAGGTGTCGGGCTTCGGCACATCTATGCGGCAAGCCTCGCTTGTGCTTGCCGAGGCCGGCCTAGCGGAGATGGTCCACTTTTGCTAAGCCCAATCCGAGCGAACTTCGTCAACCTCCGCACGGACCGCTTGCAGCTCATCTTGCACGAAGCTACAAAGTTTCAGCAACTTGTCATGGAACACTCGGAATTCCGCCCGAAGTGTGTCCGCTTGGTCTTGCATGAGGGCCTTGATGGCGACCGAGAATTCGCCATACTCGCCCTCAAGGCCGCTCACCCTCTCCTCCAATGATTTGAGGATGTCTTGAGTGGTGGACATCGAGACCTCGAGTGTGGTGACGCGAGGCTTCAAAGCATCGACAGATGCGGCCTTAGACTTGCCGCGGTGCCTTCCTTGTCCACAGCCTTCCTCACGGCCACGGGTTGGTTCCGGTGGAACATCCACACCGACAACACCCTCTTGTGAAGTGCTTGGTAGATTGGCCATTGCTTTGTGAGCCAGTTGCGTGGGTGCAAATCGTAGCTCTGATACCACTTTTAACGGGATGAGTTTGATGCGCAGCAACCCGTGCGGCGCTTAGGCAACTTTTAAGCACAAAGTCGCTAAGTAAGCATTAGAGAGTTTCTCAACCTAGCTAAGTGAAAATTCTTAAGAGCAATACTAGTGAGAAGAGAGAGCAATATAGCCAATTGAGAGATTTTATTACTCAATAGAACTTTTACAAGAGAGAGCTTTACAATTGCTTGTTGGTGGGTGATGGCTCAAATGCTAAGTACCTTCCCCTATTTATAGATGTGGGTGGAGCATTCTAGAGGCTCATTTACAAGTTGGCAAGTTGCACAAGTGGCTTATCTACAAGAAGGGTGTAGAGAATTTTAGAAAATGGGCAAAGCAAGCAAGCCTTGGTGGATCTTGGCCCGTTGGGCTTCAATGACTTGGCGCACGGGCGATGATTAGGTGACGACTAGGCGACGACTATGCGCTCAGGCGATGACTTGGTGCTCGGGTTTGAGATGCGAGCTTTATCATGGGCCGGCGAGTGGGTGCGAGGAGGCCCAGCGCTAAACGCACTCCACCTGTTTGCGAGTATCTAGCCGTTGGCGGATTGTTGCGGAGTGTGGCGGTGCGCGCGCCAAATTAACATTCACTCGTGGTTTATGTGGACGGCCCGTGACAAAGGTCTGTATTTGAAACTTCTCAATTTTCTCGCTTTATTGTATGACTCTCGTTAACCAAAAAGAATAGTACAAGGTGTTGTAAAATCGGAAAATAAAATCCCTCAATTATAGTGCTAAAAATTCGATTGCTGTCTCTTGCAAGCAAGGCCCGCGTCTTCGTCTTCTCTCATCTTTGGCTATATATATATATATTTAAGCATGTATTAGTGGATGAAGTACTTACCATATTTCTTTACTTGGTGTCAGATCCAATATCCTACATGAAAAAATACAATAATAGAGATGCGAATATACCTCTTGAACACTGTCCGCTTATAAGCCGATTCTTAAGGGGGAGTTCTACCTACGGGTCCTAAGTATTTGATATTAGTGCTAGGTTCCACATTAAATATGGGATCGACGCACAGTAGCAACGCCGGTTGTGAAGAGTGGTAGAGTGTTAATATCCAAGTATTCCACATGAAGAAAATACAATAAGACGAATAGAAATGTGAGCTTATAAAGGATGAGTTCTCATCACGTGGGTTTCCTAATTTACAAAAGTACATGTTTGTTGGAAAGTGGAAACTAAAGAGCTAACAGAAGTATATATTTGCTGGAAAGTGGAAATTAAAGAGCCACCAAAAGTATACATTTGCTGGAAAGTGGAAACTAAAGAGCCACTGTTGGTGTACTGCTCATCGATATAGATGTAGGAACTGCGCGAAGTCACCCAATTAAGAATGATGGACTCCCAATGCCAAGCATGGAATTGGCATAGATGTAGGTGGCCTAGGGATTGTTGTTACCAAGAAAAAGACGGAATCAGTGAATCAGTGAAGTCACAAAGTTAGGAATGACCGGCTGTTATGCATGCCCTGCCTGGCTCTGGAAAAAATAATTTAAACCCCTTTTTTTTAGCAATTTTTACAATAATAGAGATTTTATTTTGTTTTCTTTATTTTGTTTTCATACATGTCCCTAATTCAATTATCCTTATATTGTCATTAATTTTATATTATAATAGAGTTTTTATTTTATTTTTAAATATGTCCTTATTAAATTGTATTTTTTTTCCAATTGAAATTAGTGACTTATTTTATAAAATGAGTAAATTACATACTTATTGAATGGATTAAAAATATTAAGGGGTAAAATGTTATTTCTCTTTAATTTATTTTAAAAAATTCTAATTAAAAAAAGTATGTCAATCTAATATAAAATTGTCACTAGTATTAAACTACTAAAAAAACAACATATAGTAACAATTATCAACATTTTCATAAACTTTTTATGTGAATTTTGAGATTTCATTTATTAGTTAGATTAACTAAGATAAAATTTGAATATTTTGAGGAGCTTTAATTCTATAAAAGAATCATCGGTATCTGGTTTATCAAAGAGAGTCAGAGCACTGACAAAGAAATAACGACATCCAAATACATTTTTGTTGGGTTGAGTTTAGCTTGTTATTAAAACTTTTGACTAATAATATTTTTATGAATTAAAAAAATAAATAAGTTTTAATTGTTTAATTTATTAAAGCATGGTAATTAAGTATCTGACTTCAAACATTAAAGTTTTACTTGCGATTTTTAATTGATTGTAATTACATGTATTCATTTATTTTAGGTTAAAATTCTTAAATAATTTATTAATCGTTATATAATTATATGTTATTAGAGTAAGATTTCGTAATCATAAAATAGTGTTTTTATATTTGAATTGCCTTTATTTTCTACTCTTTTTGTATAACCATTTTTATTTAGGGTACGTCATTATAGGGATAAGGTTTATCGTGTTCCTCCTTATATGATGCATTTTTTTTTTTACTTATGAATTTTTATGCTCACTTTAAAATAAAAATTTTTTAATTTAGTCTGGGGTAATATAAATTCCTGGATCCACCCCTGCTGCTATGGACATCGGTTATGAAGAGTGGTAGAATGTAATTAGGATCTAAATTTCCCACATGAAGAAAATACAATAATATGACTAGAAATATAAGCTCATAGAGTTTAACTAGAAGTTTTATCATGTGGGTTTTCTGATTTACTTAAAAATATATTAGCTGGAAAGTGGAAATTAAAGAGCAACGGTTGAGTACTGCTTATAGGTGAACTTTATCTCAGTCAATTTCTTTGTCAAATAATTCAATTATGATCTAATAAAAAAATATATTGAAAAAGATAAAAAGACATCTGCATCCCAAAGTTTAGAGAAATAGTCATGTAGATCCTTAAGTTTTTACAAAGGAATACTAAGACTCTTTTTTTTATTCATAATATCATTTGAATATAATAACTAAAAAATTGACTTTAAATTTTTTAATAAATACAAATATAATTTAAATAATATAATTTGTCTAGTACACTAATGATATTAAAATATTCTTTAATATATAAAATAATTTTAAATAAGTAAATTAGTATATTTATTTTAATGATATATTTATGTTTATTATTGAGATTTTAAATAAACCTTTAGGTTAAATAGATTTTACAATTAATAAAATATCTCTCATATTAATAATGTTGCAGCTGCTGTTTACATAATATTCAAAATAATTTAAGTTTAATATTATGTTTTTATTTATTAAAAATTTACTTTAACATAATAAAATATGTCAAGTAGATTGTAAAATATTAGAATAATTTTTAAACATTGAAATTATTTTAAAATGCATTTATTATTACGTGTTGTGTTGTGAAGCAAATCAATATAATCAAAATGATTTAATGATTGTGCGTTTTGGAGCTGGATTCACTTAACAAGATAACATTGGATGCTATTTTTTTTATGAGTGTTATTTTTACTCATTAAAACAACTTTGTAGTGCATCGTTTTGCCTTAAGTGAAGCATGAGTAAAACGGGTCAAGACAGCTGCTTAAGTTTGTGAGAATCAGTTACAGCACATGCTCATCACATGCGTTTCTGGATTCATCTTGGTTTGTTAAGAAGCTATTATGAACGGCTAGTTCTGGTGTAACATTAGAGGGAGCCAAAGAGCTATATAGAGTGAGGAAGTTTCAAAAGAAGAAAGTTTCTTATTCTGTGTAGTAAGCTCTGTAATTTCTCTGTAATTCATCTTGAAGAATTAATAAAATATAATCCTATTTCTCCTGTGGATGTAAGCTAGTGTGAACTAGCTGAACCAGGTTAATCTCCTCTATTTTTTCTACTCATTTCTTTTATTTGATTCATCTAATTCCTAGAAATATATAACAAAATCATAACCTTGTTAACAAATCAGATTTGGTTGTGATTTAATCTGGCTATATCCTTGAAGCATCTTGCAAGTTTGGTTTATGATCTTAGGAGTAATTTGAGTTGAGCAATTCAAATTTCTTCAATTGGTATCAAAGCTCAGTATTCAAATCAGACTTAAGTATGGCAACACCAAAGATTGATCTGGAGAAATTTACTAGGAAGAATGATTTCAACATATGGAAAGTTAAGATGGAGGCTTTGTTGATTACTAAAGGGCTGGGTGATGCTTTAGATGCAATCACCAAGAAAGAGCGAAAAGAAGGTTCATCATTCTCATCATCATCATTGACACAACAACAGGCTGCTGAATTTGACAAGAAAGCAAGAAGCACAATAATCTTGAGTTTGGGGACTTTGTTATTAGGGAAGTTGCAAAAGAAAAAACAGTTGTTGATTTGTGGGTAAAACTTGAAAAGGTATATATGACAAAGTCTCTACTAGTTGACTTTACATCAAGAAGAGGATGTTCACACTCAAAAAGGCTGAGGGATCATTCCTTGATGACCACATTGATGAGTTCAATAAAGTATGTCATACACTGGAAGTAACTGATGAAGTGCTGGATGATGAAGGGAAGGCACCGCTTTTGGTGAGTTCACTTCCACCATCATACTCTAAATTTGTTGATGCTCTCATGTATGGCAGGCAAGCTTTGTTATTAGATGAGGTAAAGATTGTCTTGAATACTAGAGGGTTGCAAGAGGAGTTAAGGAACATGAATAATGGTGAAAGGTTGGCAGTTAAGGGAAAACTTGATAAGAATGATGGAAAAAAGAAGAAAAAAAAGGAAAGAATAAACATAGTGCCAAAAACTTGAAGTGCATTCAGTGTCATAAAGAAGGGCATTTCAAGAAAGATTATTTAGAGATCAAGAACAAGAAAAGGGAGCTGAATGGGGTTGTAGCAACTGTTAAGGAAGAAGGATATGAGTCAGTTGGAGTATGTGTAGCCAGTTAAGATGTGCAAAAAGGTATCTGGATTCTAGACTCAGGCTGTACATTTCACATGTGTCCTTTTAAGGATTATATGTTAAACTATCATGAGATTGATGAGGAAAGGGTAATGATGGAAATAATACCTTAAATTGCATGATGGAACCATTAGGGAATTGAGGGGAGTTAGTTATGTTCCTGAACTTAAAAGGCCATGAACTTAAAAGGAACCTAATCTCTTTGGGAATGTTTGACCACATGGGGCTTAGAATTAAGCTTAAATCTGGTGAGCTGAGAATTTCTAATGGTGATAAAGCTGTCATGAAAGGTTCCTTTAGAAATGATCCTTCACTTGGATCATCTTCTCAATTATCATGTTCTACTTGCTTTAAAATACCACCATAACCTAAGTCAGATGCATCTGTTTCAACTACCTTAGGTAATGCAGGATTTGCAAGATATAAACATGGGATACTCTTAACACTTTGCCTAATTAATTTAACTGCTTTAGTATGCTCATCAGTCCACTCAACAGGTTTCTTTTTTAACCTATCATGCAAAGGTTTAGAAATCCTATTAATATTGGGATAGAAATCAAGCACATAATTTAAGCTACCAAGGAATCTTTGCAATTGCGTCTTATCAAGGATCCTATCTGAAAATTTGTCAGCAAATGCAAGAGATCTTTCTATAGGGTAATGGTTCCTTTGGAAATATAATGACCTAAGAACCAAATCTTTGTCTGGAACAAAGAGACTTTAGAACTAGACACTGCTAAACCAGCGCTTCTAGTAGCATAGTAAAAAGTCTTTAAATGTTTGAAATGTTGGTCAACCGATTGGGAAAAACCCAACACATCATCTATATAAACTATATAGAAATCAGAATAAGGGTTATAAATGTCATTCATAACTCTTTGAAATTCTGATGGCGCGTTTTTTAAACCAAAAGACATAACGGTCCACTCATACTGTCCAAATGGAACAGTAAAAGCAGTCTTATATCTATCTTTAGAATGAATCTGAATCTGCCAAAATCCTGATTTCATATCAAATTTGGAAAATATGAAAGCAGAATGTAACTTTTGAAGCAGATCTTTCTTATTTGGGATTGGGTACCTAATCCACTTAAAGGCTTTATTTAAGGGCTTATAGTTTATGACTAACCTAGGAGTACCTCTTTCTATTTCTGAATTCTTATTCACATAGAAAGCGGCACAAGACCAAGGTGATCTAGACTTAACTATAAGGCCTTTGGATTCTAGGTCTTTAATTTCTGCTCTACAGTGTTGTTCCAATTCAAGATTCATTTGAATTGGGCGGGCTTTAGTTGGAATTTGTCTATCATCAAATCCAACTTCATAAGGCAAATCTACCATATGGTGTTTCCTATTCCAGAAAGCAGAAGGCAGATTAGCACAAATTTATTTTTCAATTAGATTTTTGAAATCAGAAATCTTTCTTTGAATAAATCTGTCTTGAAGCTGACCTTCAATACGATGCAAATTTAAGTCCTTCTTCAAATCAACCAAATCATCTTGTTTTGTTTTGAGTAAAACATTGATTTGATTTTTATAAATAGAACATGCTTTGACAACATTCAAATTCCTTGTTTTTGGCTTTTCTAAAAATGGGAAAACAAGTTTTTTACCATTTGCTTTAAATGATATGCTGTCATAATTAACAGTATATGGGGTAATGAGGTTTATAAAAGGAGTTCCTAAGATGACTACATGATGAATGTCATTAGTCAAAACAAATGAAGTCCTAAATTCAAAACCATCATTTTTTATTGATGCATCAACCTTAGAAGAAATCTTTAATTTCGAATTATTGGCGGCAGAAAGTCTTTCTTTAGTTTTCTCATGAAATCTTCTTGGGACAATATCTTCTTTAATGCAATTTAAATCGGCACCAGTGTCAAATAATGCAACTGTGTCAATTTCTAAATCTTTAAAAACAATGGTGACTTTAATTAAATACTTTCTAATGTAATCTGTCTCAAAATGGATAGGAAATTCTCAGGTAGAGACTCTAGATTGTCTAATTGCTGATCCTTTTCAGCATTGTTAGGCTCAGACTCAGATTCTGATTCTTTATCTTTGACCGAATGGTCTTCCAATTGCTTTTGAAGAAGTAATTGGATGGTATCAGAATCAACCTTTTGCTTTTCTTTCAAACTCTTTATTTCGAGTTTGACATCATTGATCTCCTTTTGAAGATCCTGGATAGTAGGAGTCGACTTCTTTGACTTCTTCTTTCCTAAGATTTCAGTGAGGTCATAGGCACTTTTCTTAACTATAGGGACTTTAGAGGATGACTCGGCTTTATCACTATGATCGAGAGTTTTTAGAAGTTTCTCTAAATACTCTCTCTGGGGTGTGGGGTCAGAAATGTTTTTGACTAATTCAAGAAAAGTCTCTTGGTCTCTAGTCAACACGTTGACACTCTTTAGGTAAGGTTCAGATTCTGAATCTGAATCATTATAGGATGAGGTATCGGAGTCATTTTACTTTTTGAATTAGATTGATGCTGGGGAGTGTTTTAGAACAAGTTTAAGTCAACACTTTTACAGAAAAGAAATACGGGAAGTATAATTATGACTTAAACTTAATTGAGTTTTAAAATTGGCGGGAAAATTTTTGTCTTTATGAAGAGAATCTCCCCATTGGATTGGGCTGATGACTCTAAGTATAGTGGCCGTAGATTAGGCCGGCTCAGTATGATTTTCGCTGAGAAAGAAATGTTTAAATTTGACAGACTCGGTAATTTCAAGAATGCTCAAAAGTCCAAGGCATAAACTAACAACACTGTAGATTTAACTGTGTGGGGTAGATCTATGCTTTAAAAATTTTCAAAACATGTTAAATCAGATCGTTGCAGATTTAAATGCACTTTGGGAGTTACCCAAAGTTTGACTAAGAAATTCTTCCGTATGAACACTATACTATGCTACTGTCCCGTTCAGACTGATTAGCTTAAAAGTTTGTAATAATTTTCCCGCTTGACTTTTTACATAGAAACACTCATTCTGTATATATATATATATATATATATATATATATATATATACTAAAAGTGTTGAGGTTCTTAATCTTTTAGTTATAAAAGTGGAGTGTTACAAATAAGTTACTTCCCCTTCAAGGTCTAAAGAGTGATCTTTAGATGCTCAGCATGCTCTTCCTTTGTTCGTGAGCAGACCAAAATATCGTCAATGAACACCACTATAAATTAGTCTAGGTATTCGTTAAATACCTTGTTCATGAGGTCCATGAAGGTTGTTGGGGCATTTGTTAGATAGTTGACAGTCACCTTATTTAGCTCTAGGTACTTGTTCTTAATGTTCACCTTATTTAGCTCTCGATAGTCGATGCACATTTGCATTGCTCCATCTTTCTTCTTTATGAATAGTATTGGTGCTCCCAATAGTGAATGGCTTGGGCGTATGTAGCCTTTGTTTAGTAGCTTTTTCAATTGACTCTTTAACTCCTTTAATTCTAATAGGGCTATCCTATAGGGGGCCTTTGAAATTGGGGTAGTTCCTGATAACAAATCGATTTTTAAATCAGTTTCTCGACCTGGTGGCAATCTTGGGAGTCCTTTTGGAAAGACCTCAGGAAATTTATTCACAACTAGAATATCTTCCAACTTTAGCCTTTGCTCTTCTGTTTCGATGACCACACTTGCCAAGTACCTGTCACATCCGCCCTTTAATAATCTGGCTGTTTAAGGCGGAGATGACAAGCATTCTTTTCTCTTCGCATCCTCCTTTGAATGTAAATGATTCCTTTTGTAGTGGTCGAAACGTTACTTTTTTTTCTAGCAATCTATCTTGGCATGGTGCTTTGATAGCCAATCCATGCTAATAATTACGTCAGAGTCTTGCATCTCGAGGATTATTAGGTCAACACATAGTTTATGACCACTAATGCTAACTTTGCAAAACTTAACTAATTGTCCCGAGTTCAATACTTCACCCCATGGTACCATGACACTAAATGGCCTATTTATTATGTCAAGGACCTTTTTGATATTTCTAATGAATGGTAGTGAAAAGCAAATGAATGTATAGCTCCTGAGTCTATTAGCACATGTGCAGGAGTTTTGGAGATGCATAGTTCACCTAATATTACTGAGGGGTTTCCTTCCGCATCTGTTTTGGTGAGTGTGAATACTAGAGCATTAGCCTTTTCTTGTTGCGTAACATTCTCTGGGCAGTCCTTAATGACGTGACCTTCCCTTCCACATTTGAAACATGTTCTGGTATTGGCTCGACATTCCCCAAGGTGAGTTCTGCTGCACTGATTACACCTTGCCTTTTGTAAGACTTTCTTCTGATGATTCTTTAGGTGCTTGCTTTTATTATGATTGATCTTGGATTGTTGGCATTCCCTTTCTCTTATTATTATTTGAGTGTTGTCTTCTATGGTTAGGTAGAAAATTCCCTTGGTCCACACTTCCTTTGTTCCTTCGTTTTTCTTCTTTTCTTCATCTATTTGCTCGATTAGCAAGGTTCGATCAATGAGTTGATTGATGGAAGCATCATGAACCCCAACCACCCTTAAGTCTTTTACGAGATCTTTACACAATCCTTGCATAAAATGGTCCTTTTCAAGCCATCAGTTGCAATCGTTTGTGGGGCATATTAAGAGAGCTCATCAAATTTTCGGATGTACTTTAGCACAAACATCCTTTCTTGTTGTAAATAAACAAATTCTCTTCTTTTGGCTGAGGGACTCGCCTCTAAAAAATATTTGTTATAGAAGTTTTCTTTAAAATCCTTCCACTGCATTGTTTCTTCATTATGGCATCGTGTGATAGAATCCCACCAGTATTCTGCCGCTCCTCGTGGCATAAAGAAGACACAAGTGACTTTTTCTTCTTCTGGCACTTTGGCTACTTCTATCATTCTTTCTTTAATCTTCTATATTTGTTCCCTGTGTTGTTCATTGCCTGAGCTATGTTCATCCCTTCTAACTTCCCTTTCCAAGAGTCATGCCATAATGACTGTGAGTCGATAAATTGCAGATTGCTCTCTTGAAGTTCCTCCTACCCTTCTGCTTCTGTTACCCCTAGCACTTGATATCTCAACAAGCTTTTGATATAATTTTTGCGTGTCAGACAAATCAAATGTAAGATTTCCAATTAACCTTATTCCAAGTTTTTACTAAAAGCTGAGCCTTGTCCTTACCCTTGACTTGTCCATATGGACAGTCTATAGAATTGCTTTAAACCTTGGGCTCTAATATTAATATGTAACACTCCACTTTTATAACTAAAAGATTTAGAACCTCAACACTTTTAATATAGTTATAGATTCTAAAATAATTTTTTTATTTGTAGAATATAAAACACAAAAATTTGTTATATAAAAATTTGTTATATAAAAATTTGTTACAAAATGCAATGATTCTTTAGTATATATCTAAAAAAGGACTTTGTGCTTACATAAATAAACTTATGATATTTATGTTTGGATATAAACACAATTGAGCCCATAAAAAACCCAAGGTTGGTTATTGCCATATGCACTTTGCCTCAGTTGGGACTTGGCGTCAGCTTACCCTACTCATGGTTACCTACAATGTAAGCACTAAATGAGCTAATGCCAAGTAAGATAACACTTTGATGCATGTATAAATTATTATACATATAGATGACCATGTGAACATTAAATTTTTAAAAGAAACTTAGAAATGCAAGCCAACTTTATTAGTGCCTTAGGTATGTTGCACTACAAGGCTAGCACTTTTATTCTTTAAAACAATATGTCCTTGGGCCTAATTAGTTGATCTTTTGGGCGTTACGTATTGTCGTCCTCAAGAGATTACCCTTTTTCTTAGCTTGGAGGGCTTGTCCTCTTTGAGAACTTTGCCACCTGGTAGTACAACAGCAACCCTTTTTTCGAAAATCATTTTTTTTAAAACATCTTCTTTATAAAGTGTTTCATGAAATGCATGTGTTCAACCCAACTTATATCATAACATGTGAAGTTCCTTGATGTACAACAGAGCCAACTCACAACGTTATTTAAAGACAACAATTTTTAATATAGGCGGTAGTGCCATCCGTATAGAAATTAAGTAAAATAGTATTATAATATAAGTAGCAAAGCTGACCACAGCATAATTAAATAAAAGTATAATAGATTAGGCGGCACTGCCGACCATACAAGGAGTAAATAAGAAAATATCATAATATAGGCAACATAGCCAGCCGTTTAAGGATAAATGAGAAAATAACAAAAGGTAGGTGGCATAGCCGACTATGTAAAAATTAAATAAGAAAATGTCATAATCTGGGTGGCATAGCCGACGATATAAAAATTAAATAAGAAAAAATCATAATATAGGCGGCATAGCCGACCATACAAAAATTTAGATAATAACCAATCATATTATAGTAGCCATCACAAGATAAAAGATTAGTTAAAGCTGAATTAAAGTATGCAAAGAACTTGTCCCTACATTGCAGTTGAAGTGTTACTTATCTTTTAACTTCGACTTCTCTATACTTTCCTAACTTGAGGATTTCTCTACTCTTGATGTTATGACTTAGAATAGAAGATGATTGAATTTCTAGGGTTATATGGAAAATGATAGGGCTGGGGGGGTATTTATAGGATTTTCTAAAGCTAATGAATGGCTAGGATTTTGCCACTATAACTCTTGATTAATGGTTGAGATTTATCATTTCATAAATATCTTAGTAAATTCTAGAATTCCTAATTTTCTCTACAAACATCTCTTATTGTATCATCACTTATGTTATTGCTCATGTCATCGTTACTCTAGAATTAAATATTTTATATTATTATTATTATTACAGTTAAAGGAGCTTGGTAGCTTAAAGTTAATTCTATTATATTTAAGTGAGAAAGCGGTACCTCACAGGAAGGCTATAATAGGTTTTGTTTGGACTGACTATCAGTTTTGGTAAAGCCAATACCTTGCTATGGCACTTAAGACCTAGACATATGAGTGTAAAAGGCTTAAAGGAGCTGCAAAAGCAAAGAGTTTTGGGAAATGGAAATATTTGAGATTTGGACTTTTGTGAAGATAGTGTTTTAAGAAAAATAACTAGGAACAATTTCAGCAAATCCTCTTAGACAACCAAGTGTATTATTGATTATATACACTCTGACCTTTGTGGGCCTGCACAAATAGTGTCACTTGGTGGAAATATCTATTTTTTATCCATCATTGATGACTATTCAAGGAGAGTTTGGGTATATATCTTGAAGGACAAGGACCAAGTGTTAGGAAAGTTCAAAGAGTGGAAATGCTTGGTTGAAAATCAAACTGGTAAGAAGGTTAAAAACCTTAGGACTGACAATGGTCTTTAGTTTTGTAATTTGGAGTGATAGCTATTGTGCATATCAAGGCTTAGAACTGCGAGGTTAACACCTCAAAAAAGTGGATTAGCAGAAAGAATGAATAGAACTCTAATAGACAAGGTGAAAAGTTTGCTGGTTTAGTCATAACTCCCCAAGAAGTTGTGAGCAGAAATTGTGTTGACAGCATGTTAACTTGTTAATCTTAGCTCTTCTGTTGCCTTGGAATTCAAAACCCCATTTGAAATATGGCATGGAAACCTAGCAAATTTTGACAACCTCAAAGTGTTCGGATGTCCAGCATATGCACATGTTAATCAAAGGAAATTGGCACCAAGACCTCTCAAGGGTTGGTGTATTAGATATTCTAAGGTGTCAAGGGGTTTAAACTGTGGTGTACTGATCTTAATCCTCCTAGATGCATAATTAGTAAGGGATGTAGTGTTCAATGAAAATGCTACATTAGACATGAAGAAACCTACTGAGAGAGGTGCACGTGGGAATGAAGATAATACCAAAGTTAAATAGTGTAAAAAACTTTAGGAGATGATGGTGATTCAGATCATGGATTTGATGACCAAGAAGAGGTTTAGGGAACTCAAACAAAAGCTCAGCATCAAGATTACCAGTTGACCAGAGACAAAGAGAAAAGAAAAATAAGTGTACCTCAAAGAAATAGATATGCAGACTTGATAGCATGTGCCTTGGCAACATCACATGAAATTGATGAAGATAAACCCAAAAGTTACAAAGAGGCAATCCAAAGTTCATATAAGGAAGAATGGAAGAAGGTTATAGATGAAGAAATCTCCTCACTTCAGAGAAACAATACATGGGAACTGGTTAAGAAGCTCGGAAACAGAAGAATAGTTAGCTGTAACTGGATTTTAGAATCAAAGATGGTGTAACAGCTACTGAACCTAGGGGATTCAAAGTTAGATTGGTAGTTAAGGGACATACTCAACGGGCTAGAGTGGATTTTAAAGAGGTTTTCTCTTATATAGTTAGGCATGCTTCAAATAAGTGTCTTATTGGCCTTAACAGCAACAAATGACATGGAGCTTGATGAACTTGATGTTAAGACTGCCTTTTTGCATGGGAGACTGGATGAGGAGATTCTGATGACTCAACCTTAGGGGTATGTTGATTCTAAGAGAGCTGACTGTGTATGTTTGCTGAAAAGGTCATTGTATGGACTGAAGCAATCTCCAAGGCAATTGTATCTTAGATTTAATGAATTTATGGTTTATCATGATTAGCTGAGGTGTAGCTTTCATTGTTGTGTCTACTACAAGGTGATAAAATCATATATCTATATATACTTATTGTTAAATGTTGATGCTATGTTGATTGCTTGTAGAAATAGAGAGGAGATTGAAGCCTTAATCAGCGACTAAGCTCATAATTCGATATGAAGGATTTGGGCCCTGCCAAGTGATAACTCTATGAAATGAGAGTTATCATGGTATTTCTAGACTTAAATTGATATTACTTAGAGATTAAATGATGTGTTTTTTTTTTTTTTGTATTTTAGTTATATTCTGCATAAGCATATGTTTAAGTTTAATTTTGATAACTTAATCTTGTTTTAGATCATTTAGTGCTTTGATTATGTGTGATTGTAGGTGACCAAGAAGTTCAAGTTTCGTGGATGGAACGTTGCTACAACAGACTTGCAGAAGAGACAAAAGAACTTCGCTATAGAGAAATTAAATAAGTCTGGAGCAATGAAAATGCTATAGACGATGCGGCAGCAAACCTACAGCAACTACAAATGAGATTTCGCGCATGTTAACTAAAATATTACAATCTAAGGTTTCCAAAAATAAAAGACATACGACTATAAGCTTCTGGTTACCCTAATTCTAAAACATATAAGGAGCCACGCATAAAAAGAAAAGGGAGGAGCGGTCATTAAAGAAAAGAGTAGAGAAGAAAAAAAGAGAATAAGAGAGATTTAAGGGCTGCAATAGAGGATCAAAGGAGAACAAAAAAGGGATAGATTGCAAGATTAAGCAGAACTCAATTTCTTATCTTATTTTCTTGTTTTTACTTATTTATGAAAATTTATTTGATTGCTAAAACGAGACTTGTTACTATTTTATCGCAAATCATAAACTAAACATTATTGCGATTTAGTATTAAACAAGTTTGATGTTTATTTGATTGATATATTTGTGTTGTTCTGGGTTTGCTGCAACATTTTTTTCTTGATTTTACTTATTGTAAATCCCTATTTTAGCTGATCACTCATTTAGTGGATACTAGCTAAGAAAGTGCCTCAAAAAGATCTGATTTAGTGGAACAAATTAAGATAATACGTGGTTGTGGATTGGGTTTCCCATGTTGAGTTATTCTCGATTTAAATAGGGTCATGCTTGATCTAAAATTAATGAAGAACTAGACATAAGGATTTACCTTATAGGGCAAGTGGAACCTATAACGCATAATGTTATATCTAATGTTCGCGTAATAACCAGTCATTGTTCGGTTGCATTTAGATATAAAATATCCAACAGGCGATAGCCGAGGATGCATGAGGGATTTTGCCCAGTGCTATAGTAGATGTCGTAGCAACGGTACTGTAATTAAAAAACAGTCAAAACCATTAACTGAGTTTAAACACTCAACTACTCATTTTTGTTGTATCTTTAATTTAGTTAGTTTCATTAATTATTTTATTTTAATTTAGACTGAAATTGCACAATTAAGATTGCTGTAGCAAATCCTATAATATCAATACTTGTGGAGACGATATGAATACTCATAAGTATATTACTTATTGTGTACACATTAACACATATAACATTAAGCAAGACCATCAACAAGTTTTTGGCGCCGTTGCCAGGGATTGAATACTTATTGTGATTTGTAGAGTCAAATTTAGTTAGTGCAAAATATTAGTTTTTTTTTAATTTGTTTATTGCGTTGATAGAAGAGCTCGAGCAATCCTTGTATGCATAGATACAAACTTGTTGAATTTCAGTTTGATTCAAAAATTGAAAAGACTAAAAGGAGATTGAGAAAAGAGCATAAGAATTTAAGAATTACTGTAGACATGGATATTTTACATGATATGGGGAATTTAAACCCCCCGAGAATAAATACACCGATCGATGTGCAAGAAGATCAGAATGGGCAGAACAATCATAGGCAACTAGGGAATAGTAATATTATTTACATGGAAAATGACGGAGACAAATCCATTCAAGATTATGTAGTGTCGACCCCTCAAACCGTAAATCCTGGAATAGTTAGACCTGACGTGCAAGCTGATAACTTTAAGATCAAAACAGTGATGTTTTAGATGCTTTAAACAATGGAACAATTTAATGGACTGCCATCAGAAGGTCTTCATGTTCATCTTAAGCTTTTTTGGAAGTGAGTAATGCTTTTGAGATTGTTGGAGCATCACTGGAAGCATTGAGACTCAGATTTTTCCCATTTTCTCTAAGGGATCAAGCAAGAGCATGGTTGAACTCTCTACCTCCAGACCCTATTACTACATGGAATGACTTGGCTGATAAATTTTTAATGAAGTACTTCCCACCTACAAAGAATACAAAATCGAGAAATGAGATCACATCTCTCTATCAACTTAAAGATGAAAGCTTGTATGATGCATGGAAGAGATTTAAGGAGTTACTCAGGAGATGTTCTCATCACGACATTCCTTCATGTATATTGTTGGAAACATTCTACAATGGTCTTAATCTAAGCACTAGATTGATGGTAGATGTTTCAGCAAATGGGGTGGCATTATCCAAATCTTTCAATAAAGTTTATGAAATTTTGGAAAAGATAGCCAATAACAACTATCAGTGGCCATTGACCAGACAAGCTACAGCAGCGGGAACAACAAAAGTCCACAACGTAGATGCCTTGACAGCATTATTAGCCCAAATAACCTTGTTAACAAACATGGTGAAGATCATGACTACTGCTCCAGCAACAGTCAACCAAGTTGCTGAGGTATCTTGTGTTTATTGCATAGAAGAGCATCCGTTCGACAATTGCCCTAGAAATCTTGCCTCAGTCAACTATGTGAGCAACTTCAACAGATAGAATCAGAACAATCCTTACTCAAACATCTGTAATCCTAGATGGAGACATCACCCAAACTTCTCATAGAACAATCAGAATCAAGTAATCGGTGATCAAAAGAGACCAGCTCAACCACCTGAATTTCACCAACAAAATCAATGGCAAAGAAGTACCGATAATGATCAACTTAGTTCTCTTGAAGGTTTGATTAAGGAGTACATTATGAAGAATGAAGCGATTGTCCCAGGCGATAACCCTAAGAAACCTAAAAAATCATATTAGACAGCTTACTATAGCATTAAGTAACAGACCCCAAGACCGTTTACCCAGTAACACAGAGGATCCAAAAAGAAAGGGAAAAGAACATTGCAAGGTGATTAATTTAAGATTTGAAAAGGATGTTCATATTCCAGCTGGTGTACTAAAAAAAAAAGTTGAACCCATTTCAACCCAAGAAGAAACTCAAGTTGGAGAGGAGCCATAACACCCCACTTTCCAACACACTAGAGTGAATAGCCAAACTACAGCATCTGTAGAAAATGATGATCCAACACCTGTCAGAGAAAATGCTACAACACCAACTACATTAGTCTAGAACATGGCAAGAGAGAAGCAGTCTGTACAACCTGCTATATCACAGTAGTTTAAGCACCCATCGCCCTTTCCCCAAAGATTCCAAAAACAAGAGTAAGACAAGCAATTAAGCAAATTCTTAGAAGTACTAAAGCAATTACATATCAAGATTCCTTTCGTGAAAACTTTAGAAGAAATGCCAAATTATATCAAGTTCTTGAAGGATATATTGGCAAGGAAAAGAAGTCTTAGAGAATTTGAAATAGTTGCTCTCACATAAGAATGCAGCCATATGCTTCAGAATAAGATCACTCAAAAACTAAAAGATCCAGGTAATTTTACAATCTCATGTTCTATAAGAACTCAATACAGTGGCAAGGCACTCTGTGATTTGGGAGCTAGCATCAATCTCATGCCTTCATCAATGTTTAAGCAATTGAGAGTTGGGAAGTTAGACCAACAATAATAACTTTACAACTTGTTGACTGATCTTATGCCTATCCAGAAGGCAAGATTGAAGATGTGCAAGAAAAGGTGCATAAATTTATTTTTCCAGTGAATTTCATAGTGCTAAACTTTGAAGTGGATAAAGAAGTGCTAATTATTTTAGGCTGACCCTTCTTAGGCACATGAAAGACTTTGACTGATGTGCAAAAAAGAGAATTGACTATATGGGTTAGCAAGTTACATTGAATGTGCTAGATGCCCTAAAGAGTCTTAATGATATTAAAGACTGTAGTTTTATCAGTGT
Source organism: Murraya paniculata (assembly GCA_030449075.1). NCBI lineage: Eukaryota > Viridiplantae > Streptophyta > Magnoliopsida > Sapindales > Rutaceae > Murraya > Murraya paniculata. The sequence goes on from JAEVFN010000062.1 coordinate 423,181, forward strand.
TGTGGATTTTACTGTAGCAAAGAGATTAAACGACTGTTGTAGCAATGAATAAATTAAGGCTGTAACATTTGAAGAACTTGAAGATAAAGATTTTGAAACAGTTGACATAGCATGATTAGGAGAGAAACAACCATATAGAACTGACAAGCACTTTGAATCTCTTGATCTTTCAAATAGGGAAGTAAAGCCATTTGTTCTCTCTATTGAGTCACCTCCTATTTTAGAATTAAAACTTTTACCTTCACATTTGAAGTGTGTTTATCTTGGTGACAATGACACACTTCTTGTAATCATTTCATCTTCTTTGAATGCAAAACAAAAAGAGAGCTTGGTGGATGTATTGGGAAGATATAAGAAGGTTATCAGTTGGACCATGGCAGATATCAAAAGAATCAGCCCATCTATAAGCATGCATAAGATTATACTGGAAGATTGTTACAATAATTCAATAGAGCAACAGAGAAGATTAAATCCCATCATGAAGGATGTTCTAAAGAAAGAGATCATCAAGTGGCTTAAAGCTAGAATCATTTACCCAATATTAGACAGCTCATGGGTAAAGCCCCGTATAATGTGTTCTAAAGAAGGTAGAGTAATAGTTGTAGCAAATGAAAAGAATGAGCTCATTCCCACAACAACAATAACTGGATGGAGTGTTTAGATGGATTGCAGAAAGTTAAAAAAAGCCACAAGGAAAGATCATTTTCAATTGCCTTTCATAGATCAGATGTTAGACAGACTTGTTGGAAAAGAGTACTACTGTTTCTTCAATGGATACTCAGGCTACAACCAAATTGCTATAGCATCAGAGGATCAGGAAAAGACAACATTCACATGTCCTTATGGAACCTTTGCCTTCAGAAGGATGCCATTTGGCTTGTGCAATGCTCCAGCAACCTTCCAAAGGTGTATGATATCTATCTTTTTTAATATGGTTGAGCAAATACTTGAGGTATTCATGGATGATTTTTCAATTTTTTGTTTAATCATAAAATGATTATTTGCATAATTTAGAAAATGTGCCTAAGTGATACGAAGAAAATTTAGTATTAAATTAAGAAAAATGTCATTTCATGGTACAAGAAGGGATAACACTAGGTCACAGGATTTCTAAAAAGGGAATAGAGGTGGATAAGGCAAAAATAGAAGTGATTGATAAACTTCCACCACCTGCTTCAGTAAAGGGTATCAGGAGCTTCTTACGACTTGCTGGGTTCTATAAAAGATTTATTAAAGATTATTCCAAAATATCCAAACCTTTATGCATGTTACTAGAACGTGATAAGCCTTTCAATTTTGATGAGAATTATTTAAAGGCATTTGTTAAGTTAAAAATAGTTCTTATTACAGCACTAGTTGTTGTAGCACCTGACTAAAGTATGCCTTTCATGTTGATGTGTGATGCTAGTGACCACTCTGTTGGAGTAGTGCTAGGGCAAAGGAATGGCAAGATTTTTTACTCTATTTATTATGCCAACAAGACTCTTGCAGATGCACAACTCATTTACACCACCATTAAAAAGGAGTTGCTAGCAGTTATTTTCGCATTTGACAAGTTCAGAGCTTATTCAATTGGCACCAAAGTGACTGCTTACACAGACCACTCAGTCATAAATTTTTTTATTTCAAATAAAGATGCCAAACTAAGGTTGATTAGATGGATTCTTTTACTACAAGAGGTTGACCTAAAGATCAAGGACATAAGTGGCACTGAGAATCAAGTAGTAGATCATCTCTCAAGGCTGGAAGCCGATGCAAGCACTCTGACCAAGCAAGACATCACATAAACATTCCCTGATGAGTAATTATTAATGCTACAGCATGCACAGATGCTGTAGCAATCTGGATTTCTATGATATGCAGATTTTGCCAATTACTTAATGAGTGGATTACTATTAGGTGATCAGAAGAATAAGAAGAAAAAATTTTCTTCTATTGCCAATTACCAACAGAAGAAAAATTTCTCCATGATGTTAGAAGCTATTAATGGGATAAAACCTACTTGTACAAAATATGTTTGACCATGTGATTAGAAGATGTGATACTAATGAAGAAATTTCAAACATTCTCAATCCTGTTATGCTGAAGCATATGGTGGACACTTTAGAGGACATAGAACAGTAGCAAAAGTTCTATTTTTAAAGATGCTTATGAGTTTGTTAAATGCTGTGACAGGTGTCAAAGAATGAGAAACATCTCTCACAAGCATGAAATGCCATTAACTAACATCTGGGAGGTTGAACTTTTTGATGTATGGGGAATAGATTTTGTGGGGCCATTTCCACCCTCTTTTTAACTTATACATCTTAGTGGTTGTAGACTATGTATCTAAGTGGGTAGAAAATACAGCATTGCCAACAAATGATGCCAAAGTAGTGGTGAAGTTTATTCAGAAGAAAATTTTCTCAAGATTTCACACCCCTAGGACCATTGCCAATGATGAAAGAATAGGATGTTTGCCGCAGTATTCCCCAAGTATGGGATCAAGCATAAAGTTACTGCAGCATATCATCCACAAACAAGCTGTCAGACAGAAGTTCCCAACATGGAGATAAAAGGAATTTTGGAGAAAGTGGTGAATCCCAATAGAAGGGATTTGTCTTTTAGACTAAATGACTCCTTATGGGCTTACCGAATAGCTTACCAAACCCCACTTGGCATGTCTCCATACAGAATTTTTCATGGTGAAGCATGTTATTTACCATTGGAGCTAAAGCATAAAGCATATTAGCAGATAAACAACTGAACATGGATATGAATGCTGTAGTAGAACAGAGGAAGTTACAACTTTGTGAGCTAAAAGGGTTACGATTGTTCTCTTATGAAAATGCAAGAATCTAAAAGGAGAAAACTCAGCAATGGCATGACAAACAAATCCAGCAAAGGGAACTTATTCCAAGCCAACAAGTGCTACTCTACAACTCTATATTGAAACTTTTTCCTAAAAAGCTTAAGTCAAGATGGTCAGGATCATTTGAACTCATAAAATTTTATCCTCATGGGGCTATAGAACTTCAAGATGAAAGAACAGGACACGAATTCAAAGTAAATTGGCGAAGAGTGAAGCACTATATGGGAGCTATTGTGAACAATCCAAGGGAGGACTTATTCGTAAGGATCCAACTTGACAAACTAGGGATGGTTAGGCTGAAGGACCTAAAATCCAGTGCTGATTGAGAGGTAACCAAATGCGGGAAGTTATTTCCAAATTTTTTAAAGAAGCATTAAATTTAATTTTGAACATTATCTAATTTTTCGTTTAAATTATGCATCAATTTCTTTTTTTTCTTTTGATTGTCTTTTATTTTCTTGTAAATTCCAAAAAAAAATATGATAAGAACTTTGGGCAAAAAGCATACAGGAATTGCTACAACATTGTTTACAATATGACAGATAGAAGATGAGTTTTCAAAAGATATATGCATTCCCTGTTATTGCTACAGCAATAGAGTGGTTATTACAACAATGATTTTTACTATTGCAACATCAATCTTTGATTTTTAACTATTGGAGAGGCTGAAATGCTTATGTCAGCAGATCATAAATTGAGATAATAGAAGATTATGCAATCCCTAAATTACCATGACATATATCCTTTTCTTTTCCATTTAAAATTTATTTTTGAAATTCAAAATTGTTTCCAAGTTTCTATTAATTATTTTCCTCATTCCACTTTCCATCGTGCTATAAATTAGGGATTCATTTTAACTATTACAATTTCACTATAACTCTCTCTCTACTTGTAACTTTTGACATATTTGCAATTCCTTTTCACGTCTTTTTTTTTTCTTCTTTCAGTACAATAATATTGTGAATTTTTATAGCAACGGTGAAAATTAAAACTTGCGCTGTTAGATTGAAGGACCTTGCGCGCTTTCACGGCTATAGAGCCAAGGAAAAATTTGAAGAATTCATCGAGCTACAAAAAAGTTTGGAAGAAAAGGGCTTTATATTTCCAAAGTGACCAACAAGAGTAATAAACAACATCGATACTGCTATAGCACGAAGAGGATGGGTCAAGTTTGGCTCTCACCCTCAAGACCCAATCATCTCGGTCATTAAGGAGTTATACTCCAACATGTTACAGTAAGACCAACGCAGCATCTTAGTAAGACAAGTTCAAGTTCCCTTAAACTCTCGAGTCATTAATACCTTTTATGACTTACCTACTGCTATTGAGTATGAATATACAAAATTTGCTGAGAACATGACAATATTAAAAAGTAGGGAGAAGTATTCAAAACACTGACAGTAGATGGTAGTGAATGGATGAATGAGGAGGGCCGAGTGATTAATAGAATAGATTTGAAATCGATTGCTAGAGTTTGGGTCAAATTCTTGAAATTTATATTGATGCCAACCACCCAAACAACCATTGTTTCTCAAGATAGACTTATACTTTCCTATGCCATAGTAAAGGGTTTAGCCATTGATGTGGGGAAGATTATTGAGTAAAAAATTAGAGAGTGTGAAGCAAAAAAAAAAAAAAAAAATCTATTGCATTGCTCTTCCCTTCTCTTATCACAGGAATTTATGAGGCCTCGAGAGTGAAATTTGAGAAAAGCAATGAAAGAGTGAAGAATGAAGGGGCCATTACAGTGAGGACAGTTGAGAGGATTGTTGGAGAATGTACAATTGCAGCAACCCCAGAACACCCTACTACAGCTAAGACTGAACAACTTACAGGGATTGAGAATATGCTTTAGGAACTCAGTGAAGCTGTTAAGGCATTTGTCCAAGCATAAATGGAAGAAAATCATATATTTTTGAACTTACATATGGCATCTTTAAGCATAAAAGCATCAATTTACCTTGTACATGAAAAGTAAAGATGCAAGTTTTCCTGTTAGAAAAGCTGAAGAAGCTGCTCCAATAGAAGTGAGTGAAGATGCAGAGGCTAAAGGAAAGTCCGAGGAAGAACAGCAACCAGAGCAAGGGGACGCAGAAGATGCTAAGGCATTAGAGGAGTCAGAAGGTAGAGAGTATGAAGTAGAGAAAGAGAAAGAGGAAGAGCCGGACAAAGAGGAAAAGAAGGAGGAACCTCAAATGGTGACTCCTACAAGCAAAGAAAAAGAGAAAATTTTGGTTGAAGAGGAATCCAAGTAATAGTGGGAAGATGATATGGATGCAGCCATAAAGGAAGCCATTAGTAGATTTACTAGGATAGAATAAGTAAGAAGCAACCCGAGAGACCTCATTGCAATTATCACTGCTGAGGAACCAGTAACAGTAGCACCTGCACGAGTTGCTACACAGCAAACCCTAACAAAATCCCCAATCAATCCAGCAAGACAAAAAGGGCACAACCTTCTGAAGGTGCTATAGCAAGATGAGCACTAGAAGAACCGGAACATAAGAAAACAAAGACAACTCTATCCAAAGCCATAGAAGCTACTAGAACTAGTCTAACCAGTCCAACTAAATGCCAGAAGAAGAAACAACCGATTGCTGCACCACTGGGTTCACTAAAAAAGGTTTAAGAAGTGGATTAAAGAAGAAGTGAACCTCCTTAGCATGTGCAACAGCAGAGCTTCCAACAATAGAGCAGTACGCCTTGCCAGCCTAGTTTAACTTTTCAATTTCTAAAACTTTTCTTTTCTTTATTTATTTTATCCTGTTTATTTTCCATTTCTTTCTTTTAAATATATGGATGTTTGTCTTTTAATTCATTTTGTGTGCATGTGAGGACACAAAACCCCTCAAGTTTGGGGGGTTGTGCTATGGTGTAATGTGTCTATGAATGTATGCATTTGTGTTTATCTAGTATTTGTACTTAGATTAGAAAACCTAATAAGGAAAAATTGAGTGTTGAAATAAGGAATGAATGACTGACAAGTAGAGACAGTTTATAGATGAAGGTTGAAATTCTATTTTAACACTTAGGCTTTGGTTGAATTTTGTGAGTATGCTGTAACAAAACCAGGTAGAGCAACAAGGTTAAGAATATCTCAAGTTTGGAGGGGGAACTCAAAAATTTTTGTGAATATGTTGTGCTTGTTATGAAAAAAAATTATGCTCCAATGACTTTGTTGCTGAGTAACTAGGGTTGAGTACACACCCTATATGCAGACTTGAGTAAAAAGACAGCAAGAGTTATAAGCATTGTTGTAGCAAAAAAGAAAAAAAAAAAGCGAGATAAGTCCTCTGTCAAGGATATTGAGTCAAAGGTGTCTATAGATAAGACTATATTATAGCATCTTAGATGTTGTGTTAGAGTAATTTTGATCTGTACGTCAATCTAATAATTGGATGTCATCATTACCAGTGATAGATATTCACATGAAAAATCAATGTTACATTGAAGAGTATTTGACTGAAGTAAAAAAATTTTGTTGCAGCACAGTTTGAAGCCATTTTTTATTTTTGCTCCCCCACAAGAGGAAATGTTTGTTGTTTCATCTTTGAGTTATATTTGATGCTGGTGGGATGCTATAGCAACTATGGAACTTGGTCAAAGTGCCACACACACAGTTTGGACAGAAAAAGATCTAAATTTAGAACTGAAACTACTTGTGGCAATTTGCATGTTTAAAAATGAAATCTGAGGGTTGATAAATTCGAGCAAGCTAGATGACAGACCTAGGTTGTTTGTTGCATGACTGTGTGATTAAAGTGTTAGTGTTGATGTCATTACTTGAGGATGAGTAATGGTTTAAGTTTGGGGGTGTGATAACTCTATGAAAAGACAGTTATCATGGTATTTCTAGGCTTAAACTGATATTACTTAGAGATTAAATGATGTTCTTTTGTTGCATTTTAGTTCTATTTTGCATAAGCATATGTTTAAGTTTAATTTTGATAATTTAATCTTGTTTTAGATCATTTGGTGCCCTAATTATATGTGATTGTAGGTGACCTAAGAAGTTCAAGTTTTATGGATGAACGCGGCTGTAACAGACTTGTAAAGGAGACAACAGAACTTGCTATAAAGCAATTAAAACAAGTTTAGAACAATGAAAATAATGTAGACGATGCTGCAATACCCTACAACAACAGCAGACGAGATTTCGAGTATGTTAATAAAAAGATTACAATCCAAGGTTTCCAAAATAAAACACTGATATAAACTTCCCTAATTCTAAAATATCTAAGGAGCATGTATGAAAAGAAAAGAGGGGAGCCGTCATAAAAAAAAAAAGAACAGAGAAAAAAACAGAGAATAAGAGAGATTTGAGGGCTGCAATAGAGGATTAAAGGAGAACAAAAAGGGAGAGATCGCAAGATCAAGCAAAACTCAACCCCTTAACTTATTTTCTTGTTTTTACTTATTTATGGGAATGTATTTGATTGCTAAAACGAGTCTTGTTACTATTTTATGGCAAATCATGAACTAAACATTGTTGTGGTTGAGTGTTAAATAAGTTTAATGGTTATTTGATTGATATATTTGTGCTACTTTGTATTTGTTACAGTATTTTGTCTTGATTTTACTTATTGTCAATCCCTATTTTAGTTGACCACCGATTTAGTGGCTACTAGCTAAGAACTAGCCTAAACAATGTCTGACTTAGTGGAACAAATTAAGACAATACATGGTTTTGGATTGGGTTTCCCAAATTAAGTTCGATTTGACTAGGGTCATACTTGATCTAAAATTAGTAAAGAACTAGACATAGAGATTTACCTTGTATGGCAAGTGAAACCTAGAATGTGTAATATTATATTTAATGTTAGCGTAACAACTGGTCATTTTTAGATTTTATTTAGATATAAGCTATCCAACAGACGATAGTTGAAGATGCATGAGGGATTCTGCCCAGTGCTGTAGCAGATGTTGTAGCAACGGTACTGTAATTGAAAAGCAGTCAAAACCATCAAGTGAGTTTAAACACTCAACTACTTTTTTTCCATTGAGTTTGCCTTTGTGTTTGATTTGAGAATTTACCTTATTGCATTTTTTTTATTGCATATTTTATTTAGTTAGCTTCATTAATTATTTTATTTTAATTTAGACTAAAATTACACTATTAAGATTGCTGTAGCAAATCCTATAACATCAATCCTTGAGGAGACGATCTGAATACCTATCATTATATTAATTATTGTGTACACTTGCACATTGACACATATATCATTAAGTAAGACAATCAACACCAAGAAAATATTGGGTATGGAGATTACAAGGAACAAAAGATAAGTAACATGGTTATTTCTCAAAAGAAGTATCTGGAAATCTGGAAAAAAGTACTTCAAACCTTTGGGATGTCAAGCTGTAAACTTGTGATGACTCATCTTGCTTTTCATTTTAATTTGTCAAATTTAAAATGTCCAAAAACAAATAAGGAAAGGAGTGAAATGGCAAAAATTCCTTATACAAATCTATTAAATGCATGATGTACGCAGTGCTCCTTAGAAGACCTAACATAGCACATGCTCTCAATTTTGTCAGTAGGTTCATGGTTTCACTTGGTAAAGAACATTGGAAGGCAGTAAAGTGGGTGCCAAGATATCTAAAGGGTACACAAGAATATAGTCTGGTATATCAGCTGGTAAAGATGTAGGTCTTTTGGGTTTTGTTGATTTAGACTTTCCTAGAGCTTTAGACATGAGGAGATCTTTAACAGGTTATCTGTATATGCTTAATGGTTGCTTGATTAATAGTAAGGCAAGTTTTCTTTATTGCTTTGTCAACGATAAAGGCTGAAAAAACAGCAGCAACAGAAGCAGTCGAGAAAGCATTATGGCTAAAAGGCTTAATAGCTGAATTGGGATGAATTAAGAGACTGTTGAAGTTCACTGTGATAGTTCAAGTGCAGTTTACTTGAGCAAGAATCTATCTCACCATGTGAAAACTAAGCACGTTGATATCAAATTGCATTTTATAAGAAATGTAATTTCCAAAGGTGTGATTAGGATGGTGAAAGTGCATACTGACAGGAACCATGCTGATATGCTAGCTAAGGTCATACCTACAACTAAGTTCAAGGTCTGCTTGGACATAGCTGGATTGAGTAATTTCTAAAATGCTCAGGTTAGAGGAAAGTTGATCAAGGGTGATTTGTCAAGGTGGAGAATTGTCAAATCAAGATAATCAAAACGACAGAATGATTGTGCGTTTTGGAGCTGGATTCACTTAACAAGATGACACTGAATGCCGCGTTTTGAAGAGTGTTATTTTTACTCATTAAAAAGACTTTGTAACACGTTGTTTTGCCTTAAAAGAAGCACGAGTAAAACACGTGCTCAAGATAGCTACTTAAGTTTGTTAGAATTAGTTACAGTACATGGTTATCACGTGTGTTTCTAGATTCATCTTGGTTTGTTAAGAAGCTGTTGTGAACAGCTGGTTCTGGTGCAATATTAGAGAGAGCCAAGAGAGCTATATAGAGTAAGGAAGCTTCGAGAGAGGCAAGTTTGTTATTCTGTGTACTAAGCTCTGTAATTTCTTTATAATTCATCTTGAAGAATCAATAAAATCTTAACTTGTTTCTCTCGTGGATGTAAGCTAGTGTGAACTAGCTGAACTACGTTAATCTCCTTTATTCTTTCTGCTCATTTCTTTTCTTTGATTCATCTTATTCCTAGAAATATATAACAAAATCATAACCTTGTTAAGAAATCAGATCTCGTTGTGATTTAATTTGGTTATATCCTTGAAGCATCTTGCAAGTTTGGTTTATGCTCTTGGAAGTAATTGGAGTTGCATAGGAAATAAAGCACTCCAAATTTCTTCATTGCATTTATTTTAATATTATATTTCTATTTATTATAAAAAAACTAAAGTCAATTTTTTTGGATTAATAGAGTTAAAGGATGTTATAGTTAAAAAGAATCTTAAAATCCTTTATTAAAAACTTAGGAGTGTTCGTGATCATTTTACCAATCCTCAGGGTGTAATGTCATTTTCTTTTAAAAAAATTTCTTATGCACAATTACTAGATCCCCACCCACATTTTCTCAAATTTTAAAAATTAAACCATGCTTACTCTTCGAGGTGCTAACTTCTTGCACCACTCAATCTTTTCTAGTTTCCAGTAGTGTTGGAGAAGAATATATTATTGGAGTATTATTTTTTAAAAAACTATATTGAGGCAAAATTTTAAATGAAAATACTAGATAGTTCAAGTGATTTATTTTTAGGATTTCTCTTATAGTGGATTGTTTTGGATCTTTAGATTTAAGAGTTTTAATCTTAACTATTAATTTAATGTAATTTGATATAATGAATAAATGAATAACTAATTAAACGATAATGATAATTTTTTGATAGCACAATGACTTGGCATGTTTAGTAAATGAATATTATTTTTTTCCGTCTTTATCTTTTTTTTTTTTTTGTGCAAATAAGAAATCAGAAAATTTACGTATTTATAAATTATTTTGATCTTTAATCAAAATTATTTAATTTTATTTTATCATTGTTTTTGTTGCATGATTTTAATTATTTACTTTGGTATTGGAATATGTTAGATGGGCGGGTCACCCATAATGAGCCAACCCGACCCAATCCACATATGGTAAGCAGTTACCATATGTAATTATGGAGAGTTGAAGGAAGTTGATTTCAAATCAACATCCCAAGTTAGTTTCCACGTAGAAAACAACTCCCCAAAATTAAGAATGTAGAGAAAAAGAAGAATCTTCATTTTCTTCTCTTCTTCTTAAAGAAAGAATAAAAACATTGAACAACTCACTAGAAAATGGGCATTTATACTGTGATTAGAGGAGGATTTCCAATTGTGATTTATTTTCAACCATTGACGTGATTCAACACTTGATTACACCGTTACTTAATTCAAGAAGAACGATATTTCAAGAATCCTTAATTTTTCCTTCATTGGTATCAGAGCTAGTTTATGTGTTGGATTCGTGCGAATGGTTGAGTTTATTTCATGAAAATGTATGAATTTTATGTGTTAATTATTTTTCATGAAATATATGATCTAATGGCTGTCAAATTTTTGTTCTTATGTGCTCGAATCTCTGTAAAAATTCTGAAATTGAAAACTTAAAAATGACTTAGGGTTTAATTTGTATGATAATAAAACACGAAACCCGAAACTTTATTTAGTCATATCTTTTCGAGAGCTTTCCAACGATATGTGGTTTGTTAAAAATGGACTTAAAATGAGAAAGTTATAGCCAAAATACGAATCTGGTCGCATTAGGGTTAGAAAATTTTAGAAACCCTAATTTTGGAGAAGATGATAAATAGGACCAAATTTGGTTTTTCAATGATTCCGGCTTATTTTGACCTCCGATTAAAAATCTAAAGCCACCATTGGAATCAAAACGAAAATTCGAGTCAAAAGATGCCAGAACGTCATCAAAGCCGCGAAAGGCAACAGTGGGTCACAATGTTCGGCTGTGCCCGTAAGGAAAGTGCATGACACTGTAGCGATACTATAGCAGTACTATAGCTCGTACTGTAGTGCTCGTGAAATGCACACATTTGACTGTGCGTTTGGGATAATGTGTCCAAATTAATATTTTTTATGTATCTTGCTATCTAGGACTCCAATTTGGGTGTTGTTTGCGCCATTTGACCTGAAATTTAATTTTCTATTTATTTTTAACATAAAATTAAAGTTTTTAATTTTTTTAATAAAATTCGAATCAAATATATATTATCTCATGGATGCGCATTATACATTAATAAGTATTCTGCTCTAGTGGGAGCTCAAAAATATATTTTGGAAATTAGCTAAAATTTGATTACATCTCATGTTTAGTCGTTTGTTAACAATCACTAATATGAATTTCATGTTATTTGTCCTAGATGCCTCTCATTAGAAAATTATGGACTGAGGAAGAGAGATTAATAACATATAGAGCTTCGTTTGCGCCTACTGATTTAATTGAGACTAATGATAACTTATCTCATGAAGAACTTGTGAAGAAAATGGAGAATTATAAGATAGTCCCTGATCGTTCTATGTGTATAAATATAGAAGACATATACGACATCTTTATGCATTTAATGTGTGGAAAAGCAAGCACTAAGTATACAGACTGGAATAATTATCAACAGGTCCTCATCAATTCCTTACATGATGATAATAATTCGCTTGTCTTTAAGGCTCGCATGCTAGAGGAGATCAAGAATCCCTTGAATGCATATTATATGATGAGGTGCGAAATTGAGCTAATGAAGGAGCACCGTCTTGCTTCAGAAATGCGGCAAACTTCAGTACTTAGCATTCACATGAGCCTTCAAAATGGAAGACAAACTAGTCACCTTGGTAGAGGGTAGAAATTATGGTATGAGAAAACTATAAACAGAATCATCGGGGAGGAATAAATATTTTTATATAGAGATACACATGAGTATACGTTAGATGAAAGAGTCACGAGCAACAAAGAATATTTTAAGAACATGTAGAAGAGTCTATATATTAGTTTAATTATGTTTGGTCATTTTTTTCATTTATGAATTTTAATTCATTTTGTTGGTTGAACAATATGTTGCTATATTTTTTAATTTATGAATTTCTACATTAGTTGTTGCTCAATTTAATATACGTTTTTATGATATCTCATGAATTATTTTATTGAGTGGGAGTTCTAATCAAATTGAATTTGATAAATTCATGATTAGAACTGATAATTTTGTGCATTAAAATCGAATTAATGATTAATATAATAAAGGAAATTGGATGATGATTGGAAGCTTTGATGGCCTTTTGATTCCATTTTCGATATTAATTTGTCATGTTTTTTAATTTATGTTTGCAGCAAAATTAATTATTTGTGTGTAATTATAGATTATGCCTTTTTAATTGTATTTTGAATTGTCTCTGTGTTAAAAAGATAGTTGATATGGCATCTGAATATAAGAACATTATAGTCGAGCTGAACAAGGGTGAAAAGCTGAATGGTGACAATTATGATATTTGGCCTCGTAAAATTCAGTACATCCTTGAAGAGCAAGAGACTCTAGAAACTCTAAACAACACCCTAGCTGACCCTGAGTATGGCAATACTGCTCAAGACAAAAGGGATCTTGAGGCTTACCAGGCTTGGAAAAAGAAGAATAGCAATGCTCGCATAACGATGTTGAGCAGCATGCAAGATGATCTCATGTGTGAGTTCGAGAAGTATGAGACTGGTCAAAAGATGTGGCTCACTCTCAAAGATAAGTTCGGTGGCGCTTCGACCACTAAGCTAAGAAAGATTACGATCAAGTTCGATTCTTATCGGAAGCGCTAGAATCATACCATAAGGCAGCATCTGAGGGAGATTTCGAACATAATTCACGAACTTAAGTCTACTATACATATTCTGACTGATGAACAACAAGTCCAGGCAGTGATAAGATCTCTACCTGATTCTTGGGAACACATAAAGGTGAATATGACTTACAATGAAAGTATTAGAACTTTCAATGATATTTAACATCACCTAGAACTAAAGGCTGAGCGCCTTGAGGTAGCTAAGCTTTCTGATCATGTTTATATGGCCAAGTCAAGCATGTGCAAAGCTATAGGCTTCAAGCGTAAGAGGGGCCATAAGTATAACTAGAAGGGTAAGAGATATGATCTTCATCAAAAGAAGCAAGATGCTAAGAAGCGCCCAATAAGTAGGCATGTTGGCAAGAAAAAGAACAAATCCAAGATGAAATGCTACAATTGTAGCAAGTTGGGTCATTTGGCTCATGAGTGCACTGAGCTAAAAGAGGTGAGACCCAACTCTACTTCATTAAATTATGCGTTAGTTACGAGTTCTGTACTCCTAATAGATTCTCATCCTATGTGGATAGTAGACACATGAGTAACAGACCATATAGCTCCTGATCGAGATGCATGTGTGGAGTATCGTCGAATTAGTCAAGGAACTAGATGGATATATGTGAGCAATAACTCAAGAGTTGAAGCAAAAAGAATAGGCACCTGCAAATTAACTTTGCATGGTGGACGTATTCTTTTGTTACACGATATCCTATATGCACCAGAGATTCGACGAAACTTGGTTTCTGTTCCTATTCTTCTTGAATTATGATATAATTTAAACTTTCATGATGTTTGTTTAGAGATAATCATAAAGCTATTAGAAAAAACTGGGCTCTTTGAATAAAACATAAAGTATATGAGACACACGATAGTGAGGAGCCAAATATTTTGACGAGGCTCTCACATTGTCTACTAGGGATTTGTGCATGAAAGCAATAGAAGAAGAGATATAGTCTATGAAAGCCAATCATGTCTGGGACCTGGTTGAACTTTCGCCTAATTGTAAAGCTATTAGAAACAAACGGGTTCTTTGAATAAAACGTAAAGTAGATGGGACACACAATAGTGAGGAGCCAAATACTTTTGACGAGGCTCTTACATCGTCTACTAGGGATTTGTGGATGAAAGCAATGGAAGAGGAGATAGAGTCTATGAAAGCCAATCATGTTTGGGACTTGGTTGAACTTTCGCCTAATTGTAAAGCTATTAGAAACAAATGGGTTCTTTGAATAAAATGTAGAGTAGATGGAACAATCGAGAGATACAAAGCAAGATTAGTCACTAAAGGCTATAACCAAAAGGAGGGAATAGACTATGAAGAGACATTTTCTCTTGTGGTAAGGTTTACTTCCATATGATTAATCTTGGCTATCGTTGCACACCTAGACCTTAGATTACATCAGATGGATGTAAAAACTATATTTCTCAATGGAGAACTAGAGGAAGAAATTTATATGCAATAACCATAGGGTTTTATTGTTAAAGGCCAAGAGTGTAAAGTATGCAAGCTCAAAAAATCTATCTATGGCTTTAAACAATCCTCTAGACAATGGAACCTTAAATTCCATCAAGTTATAATTTCGTATGGCTTCAGGATGGTTGAGGAAGATCATTGTGTGTACATTAAAAGGTCTAAAAATATTTTTGCGATATTATCTTTGTATGTGGACGATATATTATTAGCAACGAACAGTAAAGAGTTTATCAAAACTGCTAAAGATTGGTTATATTCAAATTTTAACATGAAAGATATAAGCGAAACAACTTATATATTAAGAGTCAAAATTTTCAGGGATCGTTCAATGAAACTTCTGGCTCTGTCACAAGAGTCTTACATTAAAAAGATTCTTGAAAGGCTTACCATGGCCGATTGTAAGCCAAATGATACATGTATAGCCAAAGGACAATCTCTTAGTATCGATATGTGCCCCAAGACTCCTCAAGAAAAGGAAAAGAATGGCTAGAGTTCCTTATGCAAATACCATTGGAAGTCTCATATATGCCATGATGTGTACAAGGCCTAATATCAGTTATAGTGTAGGACTAGTAAGTAGATACCAATCTAATCCTGTTTAAAAGCATTGAAGTGCTGTCAACAAGATTTTATCATATCTCAAAGGCACTACAAATTATTGTTCATGATATTAAGAAAGCGGTTTGTGACTTATTGGATATTCAAATACCGAATGGGGTGGCCAATATATGGAGTAGCAAGAAGCAAACATGCACAGCTTTATTGACAATAGAAGCCGAATATATTACATATTCTATAGTAGTGTAAGAAGCTGTGTGGCTTAAGAGATTTATGGAGGACTTCGAGATTAATATTAACGATGATAGTCCATTAACTATCTACTGCGACAGTCAAGTTGCTATCTCTTTCTGTAATGATACCAAATACCATAGTAAGTCGAAACATATTAAGACTAAATATAATTTTACAAGAAATATTTTAGCAAAAAAGAAAGTAGCCATATAGTATATATCCATGCATAGCATGATAGCAGATCCATTTACCAAAGCTATAATGAGGGATGTTTTCGCCTCTCATGCTAAATCATTGAGGCTGTGTAGATTGTAATTTTACATTGTTAAAATGTGTTTATTTGTTGTAAACAATTTTAATACATGAGTTGTTTTGAAATGAAATGGTGTCTTTTGTTTCAATTTATGAAAGGCATAATTACACACATATAAGAGTATGTTGTCAGGGTAAGACTGGCTTTCTTACACGAGCGGTCACCTCAGTTGCTTTGGGAGCGAGCTGAGATGAGATAAGTAGAATAATAAAGCAATGTGTTTGTTAGAGAGTCAAATAAAATGAATTATTCTACAAGTTTTGTCGCCTTGATTAGAATCAAGATGAGGTCTTGCACAATTTTATCATAGAGACTTGATTGAAACTAGATGTGAGATCTTATTTTAGCGCTAGAGGAGAGCATTCATCTTAAGAACTCAGGTTAGATGCTATAGTAGAACAACTGGACTAAGATCTGTATAGCGAATTGAATTAATGACATATATGCCCTAAAATGGAAGATTCACTGGAACGCATGTATTATATCTCACGTGCTTAGTGACCAAAATTGAAAAACGAGAGAATCTCCCTTCTTCCTCAATGTGTAAGTTTAATATGACTTTCTATAAGTCAATCCAAGTATCCTTATGACTATCAACTATATTTCTAAGATCTCAAACTCTTGTTTGCTACTTTCATATGTTATCTATGAGCTTGACATGATTCGGTGTATGAATCATAACTAGGAAAGTGACTATTCTAGATTGATGGACATGAGAGTGATGGAAAGATTTCATTTTTCTTTTATGTGATTCACTGGTCGACCAATTGTATAATATCTTTGGGATATTACAATTATGAATACATAAAGAGATTGTGTAATTTTAGCGTACCGAGGGGATTCAGTATGCTTGCGTATTAAAATAAATTATCTAGAATACAATGAACATATTTTGAAATTCTCTTGCATACGATTGCAATTAAAACATCTCTTGCGTGAGTTATCAATCAAGAAATGTTTTCAGGCTAACTGAATGTTTTCTTTTTGGATATGTTCATGGTCACACGATGTAGTTGCCTGTATGATTAAAGATATGTGGTTATTCATTATTTCTTTTTTCATCGCTCTACCACTTCGAAGTCGTCCCATCATGTGCGAGTGGGAGATGTTAGATGGGTGAGTTGCCCATAATGGGCCAACCCAACCCGATCCACATATGGTATGTAGTTACCATATGCAGTTATGGAGAGTTGAAGAAAGTTGATTTAAAATCAACTTCCCAAGTTGCTTTCCACATAGAAAACAACTATCCAAAATTAAGAACGTAGAAAAAAAGAAGAATCTTCATCTTCTTCTTTTTGTCTTGAAGAAAGAATAAAAATATTGAACAACTCATTAGAAAGAGGGCATTTATACTATGATTAGAGGAGAATTTCCAATTGTGATTTCTTTCCAACCATTGATATGATTCAACACTCGATTACTCCACTGCTTAATTGGAGAATAAAGGTATTTTAAGAATCCTTAATTTTTCTTTCAGAATACTTACAGAATATCAACATTGGCATAGCAACAAGATTGAATTTTGACGTTGTAAAGATTGCAATAGTTTTTGGTAAAATATTGATTGCCATGACCATTAGACTAGCCAATAACATGGCATTTTGATGTTACTTGTGAAGAATAAAATAGTTTTTAAATTAAGGATTAATATATTGTGTAATGTATATCTAGATGGATATCTAATTTGGGAATTGTAAACTAGTTCTAGTATCATTGTAATATACCAAAAGTTTTATTTATGATTAATTCAATGGCTTGCACTTTAGTACTATACATGATTTGAAGTTAAAATTGAATTCTTAACAAGTATTGCAACAATGATTTCGTGAATAAGAGTACATATTGAAAGAGAATAAAAATTTAAGCAATACTTGTTAAGAATTTAATTTTAAATAAAATAACCTGAAATATTATATTTTATTTTTAATTTAAATTATCCTTTTAACCAGCATATTAATAGGTTTTACTTGAAATATTTAATTTTATTTTTAATTTAAATTATCCTTTTAACCGGTATATTAACAGGTTTTAGTATATTAAAAATAAATATTTTTTTACGAATAGAAATAATATATACCGTTGATTAGATATGACAGTACATAATTTTTACATTGTTGATGATGCCTTAAAAAAATTACAATATCATAGAAGGACCTTTATTTTTAATTTATTTTGTATTTTGATTAACTGATCATGTTAATTTGTATAAAAATAATTTGTATAAAATTTATGATTAAAATATTATGGCGAATTTAGTAATATTATGTTGTGTTTAATGTAATATTAGATTAAACTACAAATAATATTATCTTCTATTTGTTATGCCATAGATTGATAGTCACCAATATATTTTATATATTAAAATTATCTTAAGTTAATTGTTAAACCCAAAATTAGAAAAATAGATCACTTGAATTAAAATTGCTCTAACAAAAATCGTGATGCCTGCTTTGAAGATGTAGAAAGAGGCATATATTATGTTTACTTACTGGAAGTGAGAGTGGGGAGCGTGGATTCATCCCACACTATTATTTACTTACATATTCTATGAAGGAAGTGGGAATTCTACTCCGTGGGCCCCACCCTTTTTTAGAGTGGGAGCGGGATTGTCACTGCTATGGGAGGAGGTGGGAGTAGATCTTCCTTTTTTACCCTTTTATTAAATTTAATATAATTATATTTAATAAAATAAAATAATAATATCATATTATTTAAATAATAATATTATATTATTTATAAATTACATTTATTAAAATAATAATATTAAACTTATTTAAATATTATATTATATTTATTTAATATTAATGATTAATAATAATGAATAGTTTGTTCTAAGAAAATATTAATTTTTTACTATATTGTTAATAATAAATTTCATTCGTGTTTCTCTTATTAATAATTTTTAATTTACATAATTAAAATTAAAATTGACAAATATTATGATTTACATAATTCATAATATTAATAATTATTATTAATTTACAAATAAAATAAAATATGTTATTTTTCAAATATATCTTTATTAATTTTGTAATTAAAAATTAGAGTTATTTAAATAAGGGTAAAATTGTTACTCCCAATCCTAAATAAAGTAAATACAAAATTAAATTCTGATTCCGATTTCATATTCTATTTTTATATAAATAAACAATCTACTTCTACTTCCCTTCCACACTCCCAATATGAAAATTGTCACTCTAATCCAAAATATAAGCGCTACCATAGAGGAGTCCGCGTCTTTAAATGACATTGCCCCCTTCTTCTTGGCTGCTTCTTTAAGTTTTATTTATACAAATATGTGTGGGATGGATTAATAATTATCAATCTTTGAAGAGTTGTGCTCTGCAACTTTAATTTGACTACTGTCTATAAGTCTTCTAATCTTCCAATTTATATGTTTAGTAATATAAGTATTAATATAAAACCCCATAATATAACTAACATAAATACCATGGCAAAAACGTGGGTTGCTCTGGGTATGACAATTTTGAATATCTAGGCTGAACTTTTTTATTCCGACCTAAAAAAATTTGGATTTTAATGTTTTATAATATACATATATATATATATGTATATGTATATGTATACATATACGTATGTATGTATATATATGTATGTATATGTATATGTATACATATACGTATGTATGTATGTATATGTATACATATATGTATATGTATATGTATGTATATATACATATACTCTTTATTAATCTATGCTCTTCACACTACTCTTTAAATTCTTTATCATTAATAAGCATACCATGCTTATATCTATGCTCTGATACCATGAGGAAATAGGATCGGAAGGACGATAGTGTTCTCAGTCAAGCATACAAGTCAAGATTTTAAATAAACCAATTTATTAAGCGGAATATCCAATTTTAAATCTAGGTACGTGGCATACCAGTTCGATGGAGTTCTATTTGTCAGTTGGGTAAACCCAAGCCTGGAACCCCCTTAGGACCGTGCCTTGGACTTATAACTGCCAAGTATGGGAAAGCCCGCACTATGCTGGTAGGTTACTGCCGATATACCTTCCTATTTATCAAAAGGAAATAAACCACTCTCCTTTTTGTTTAAATTCTTAACAATTTTTAGCAAGCCTAGCAACAGTTTGGCTCTAAGGTTTGCATACACAGTACCAGATCTGGATCCTAGAAATGGTGCTCTGAGGAAGGAGGGAGATAGAAGAATACAACTGTGGGGAGAGATCCGGTCTCTATGCCACAGAGGAGTAGTAACAATTTATATGGCATATCTGATACAGATCAGTCTGCGTTCATACAGATCTAAGAAAATAAATCCAACAACCCCTTAGATCTATGCTTTAAAATACAATTATTACAACTTTGAATAAATAATTGAAAAATATAAATCAAATGCTTACATATAATCTTTAAACTTCAAACTTGTTCTTTAAGATCCGAATGCTTTTAAAAAGAAAATAAGAAGAAAGCTTTAATGTTTGATCCTTGAACAAATAACAGGAAAATTTCCTTGAAGTTCTTTGATCTACAAACCAGAGAGAAATCTTTAGTTAGAGAAAGAAGAGAGAAGGAAGAGAATGCTATATTCGTTCGGATCCCTTCAACTGAAGGTTAAGAGGAACTATATACCTCAGATCCGTTACAATAAATGAAATGATTAAAATTGGTACCAACTTCACGTAGGTGGACCAGGAATAGGAGGCAAGATCCGCAAAATCCGCTGGTGGAGAAGGCATCTTTGCTTTTTGGTGTTTTAATTGATGAGGCTTCACGTGCGTGGGACCCCAGCATCTTTGACAATCTTTACAAGGAGACAAAAATAATTGTCTTCACAGCTTTTCCCGTGAAGGGTAGTGAGTGAAGGAAGACAAATATCTTTGTATGTGATACAAGTAGAATATACATTAGAAATGTACAAATACAAAAGAAAATACTTTTTTTTTTTTTTTGCTTTTCTCTGTACGGAAAAGAAAATACAATTATTTACAGTGCTTTATGGGAGTGAGGATACCGAAACAATCATCTTCGTTATCATCACCCAAAGATACAACTTCTTCTTCATCTGAAGACTTTGCCGCTGAAGACGCAGACTCTGATCTAGAAGAGAGGAGTTGTTGCATAATCTCAAAATATTCCTTCTCAGTCCTTGCTGAGGCCAATCTGGATTGGGCCATTGACTTCTGGCTTAAGAAGGTGGATTGGGCTTTGGACTCTTCAATGGTAGGCGTTAAATGACCTGTTGAGGCAAGCCATTTTTGGACAATGGATTCGGTCAATTTTGTCATCTCATCGAATTTTGACCACCATTTGACTTTAAAAGTTCTTTGAATAAGATATTGGGTTTCTTGGGTATGAAATCGAAGACTCCACATCCAGACCCATGGAAGAAAGAAATTGGAACAGAAACAGAGAAAGGGCGAGAACCTCTTCTCAGATTCTGTGGGCTTATAATGGGCTTTGAATAGGTTCAAACAGTTTTGGGCGTTAGGTGTAAGAATTTCGGTACATGGGCCGAAATAGTTCCACCACTGTTGGAACCAATTTGGAAGGCTTTTCACAGTTATTTTTGAATTGAAGAAAAATAACCATGAGTGGGTTTTCGTTGGGTTATGGATCATAAAGGTATTAAACCAGGCCTGTTGATAGTCCCAGTAGGAAAAGGATAGGCAATGGTTTAAATGGCTTTTAAAATTGCCGGGAAAATTTTTGGCTTTATGAAGGGGATCTCCCCATTGGTTTGGGCTTATAACTCTAAGGATGGTTGCTGTAGAGTATGCCGGATCGGTATGATTTTCACCGAGAAAGAAATGTTTGAATTTAACTGATTCGGTGATCTCAAGAATGCTTTGATAATAGGGTTGGGGTTTTGACAAATCCCATGGCTTAAAAAACCAACCCTTAGGGAAAAACTTTGAGAGTGCAATAAATGGATCAGCATGATAAAATCCATCCTCTACAGACAAAATATTTTGCTGATGGACTTTATCAAACCAGACCGATCTTTGTGAAGGCCCAGATTGTGAAATCACAATTTGAGAAGATGAACCTTCACTTGGGATTATATCTTTAGAAGAACTTGCTTTTTTCTTTAAAGAGAGTTTTGGAATTTCTTTAGAAATAATTTCTTCTTTCTCAGATTCCTGGGAAAGAGTTTTGCTTTGTGAAAAACTTTGTAATGCTAATAAAAGCTCAGGTGATTGGGAAAGGGAAGTAATCCATTCCTGTACCTGATCATAGGAGGCCAAGGCTTTGACTTTAGCTTCATCTTCTTGGATCATGTCGATCCAGGACTTTACAGGCATTGCTGAGGACAGCAATTTTTCTTTGGGTTCTTTAGGTTGGTCTTTAGGTGGTGAAGGAGGCATTGGGTCAACAAGTTTCCCTTTGCCTTTGTCTTTTTTCTTTGGGGCCATTATCTGTTTTGAAGAAACTCTCTGGTCAGAAAATCTGGCACAGAATTCTTTTCACCTTTTATAAATTCAATATCAAAATCAAAAACACTTAAAATCGCTTGCCATCGTGCAAAAATTTGTTTTGATGCAACATTTTGAACATCTTTTTCCAAAACATGTTTTGCAGCTTTGCAATCAATTCTGAGTAAAAATTTTTGATTTAATAAGTCGCTTTGAAATTTTGATATGCATAAAACAATGGATAAGATTTCTTTTTTGATAGTAGAATAATTTTTCTGACAGTCATTCCAATGAGCAGAAACATATTGAACTATCTGTTCTTTACCATTTTCTACTTGCTTTAAAATTCCACCATAACCTAGGTCAGATGCATCAGTCTCCACTACCTTAGGTAATGCAGGATTAGCAAGATATAAGCATGGTATGCTCTTCACACTACTCTTTATTAATCTAACAGCTTTAGTATGCTCATCAGTCCACTCAACAGGTTTCTTCTTTAACCTATCATGCAAAGGTTTAGAAATCCTATTAATATTAGGACAGAAATCAAGCATATAATTTAAACTACCAAGAAATCTTTGCAATTACGTCTTATCAATAATCTTGTCAGGGAACTTGTCAGCAAATGCAAGAGATCTTTCTATCGAGGTAATGGTTCATTTGGTAATGTAGTGACCTAAGAACCTAATCTTTGTTCGAAACAAAGAGACTTTAGTACTAGACACTGCTAAACCAGCACTTCTAGTTGCATAGTAAAAGGTCTTTAAATGTTTGAAATGTTGGTCAACCGAATTGGAAAAGACCAACACATCATCTATGTAGACTATACAGAAATCAGAATAAGGGTTATAAATGTCATTCATAACTCTTTGAAATTCTGATGGCGCGTTTTTTAAACCAAAAGGCATAACGGTCCACTCATATTGTCCAAATGGAACAGTAAAAGCAGTTTTATACCTATCTTTAGGATGGATCTGTATTTGCCAAAATCCTGATTTCATATCGAATTTTGAAAATACAAAGGCAGAATGGAGCTTTTGGAGGAGCTCCTTCTTGTTAGGAATAGGGTACCTAATCCACTTAAGGGCTTTATTGAGGGGCTTATAGTTGATGACCAATCTAGGGGTTCCTCTTTCTATTTCTGAATTCTTATTCACATAGAAAGCGGCACAAGACCAGGGAGACCTAGATTTGACTATGAGACCCTTAGACTCTAAGTCTTTGATTTCAGCTCTACAGTGTTGCTCCAATTCAAGGTTCATTTGAATTGGGCGGGCTTTAGTCGGAATTTGTCTATCATCAAATCCAACTTCATAAGGCAAATCTACCATGTGATGTTTTCTATTCCAGAAAGCAGAGGGCAAATTTGCACAAATTTCTCTTTCAATAAGAGATTTAAAATCAGAAATCTTTCTTTTGGAAAATTTATCTTCAAGTTGACCTTGGATGCGATGCAAATTTAAATTTTTCTTTAAATCAATCAAATCATCTTGTTTTGTTTTTATCAAAACACTCACATGATTTTTATGAATAGAACTAGCTTTAATGATGTTCAAATTCCTTGTTTTTGGTTTTTCAATAAAAGGGAAAACAAGTCTTTTGTTGTCTGCATTAAATGATATGCTATCATAATTTACAGTATAAGGAGTAATGATGTTTATGAAAGGAGTTCCTAGTATGACTACATGATGAATGTCATTAGTCACTACAAATGAAGTCCTAAATTCAAAACCATCATTTCTGATAGATGCATCAACTTTAGAAGAAATTTTTAATTTCGAATTATTAGCTGCAGAAAGCTTTTCTTTTGTTTTTTGATGAAATCTCCTTGGAACAAAATTATCTTTAATGCAATTTAAATCAGCACCTGTATCAAAGAGTGCAATAGCATCGATTTCAAAATCCATTGAAAATGCAATTGTGACTTTAATCAAATATTTTCTAATCGTGATCTGCTTTAAGATAGCTAGAAAATTCTCAGGTAGAGACTCTAGGTTATCTAGGTTATGATCCTTATCTAACCTTGGATCGGCTTTGTCAGACTCAGGTTCTGAGTCTGATTCCTGATCTTTGACCGAATGGTTTTCCAATTGCTTTTGTAAAAGTAATTGGATAGTATCAGAATCAGCTTTTTGCTTCTCCTTCAAACTCTTTATTTCTAATTTGACATCATTGATCTCTTTTTGGAGATCCTGAATAGAAAGAGTTGACTTCTTGGGCTTTTTCTTTCCTAAGATCTCAGTAAGGTCATAGGCAGATTTTCTAACTATGGGGACTTTAGAGGATGACTCGGCTTTATCATTACGATCAAAAGTCTTCAGAAACTTGTCTAAATACTCCTTTGGTAATGTGGGGTCAGAAATGTGTTTGACTAATTCAAGAAAAGTTTCATGGTCCTTAGTCAGCACATTGATTTTCTTTGAGACTAAATAAGATTCAGATTCTGAATCCGAATCGCTATAGGAAGAGGTATCGGAGTCAATTAACTCGTCAACCTGTAAGGCTTCTGAGTCTCCAGTCATGGAAGACTCTGAATCAGAAGAATCTATAAGAAGGGCTGAGATTTTGGAAAGGATTTCCTCTTCTAACCCTAATTCGTTGAGCTTTCTGCTCATTCTACAGTACTTTGCAGTGTGGCCTTTTTTTCCACACTTGTAGCAGGTTGCTTCTCTATAATTGAAAGAAGGCTTTGCTTTAAAATAAGAGGATTTGGCTTTAAAATCCCTTTTCCCTGAGGAATGTTTCTTCCTATAAGGTCTTGAAGACTTCTTATAGGGCTTTCTATAGAAGAGATCTTTAGAGTCCTTTGACTCATGATAAGGTTTTCTATACCTTTTGGACTTGTAATGTTTCCTATAAGGCCTTGACGAGCACTTACCATTACAATCTTTGGAAGTGGAGGCTTTAAAAGGATCATAATTGAATTGTTTACAGAAACCACCTAATTCCTGCTTAGACTTCCTAAGCTCCCATTTGAGCCGTTTCTGTAACTTTATATCTTGGCAAATCTTTAATCCTTCCTTATTGACAAAGCTAACTAATTCACCATAGGTGAGTTCGTTATAGGGGATTCTATTGTCATGGAGGGCTTTAATGGAATTCCTAACCTTTTCTCCTAGGAGGGTAGGTAAACCGGCTAAGAATTTCTCTTTCCAGGTGATGTGATGTGCATCATCTCTTAAAAAGAGCCTGGTGAAGAAAGTGGTTTTGTATTCTTGGAATTCACTAAGCTTTCTACACCTAAGGTTATGAAGAAGCTCAGCATTCTTGTCTCTAAGGTGAGAAGGGTCACCTATGAAATGTAGGGAAATGGTAAGAATGAGGGT
This sequence comes from Murraya paniculata, assembly GCA_030449075.1. Taxonomy (NCBI): domain Eukaryota; kingdom Viridiplantae; phylum Streptophyta; class Magnoliopsida; order Sapindales; family Rutaceae; genus Murraya; species Murraya paniculata. The sequence continues at coordinate 448,660 of JAEVFN010000062.1, forward strand.
AGCTACAGCATCCTGAATAGGATTGCCGTGTTCATCCAAAATTGGAATCTTATCCTCATTGGCTTGGACAGCATTTAGAATGTCTAACTGCTGTTGACTGGTGAGGAGATGGTTCCACCATCCTTTAAGTTGACCAGTGAATCCTGCAATTAGGATTTCTGCAATTGCTTTATCTGAAGTTCCTGATTGGGTTTTATACGCATTTGCAGCCATGGTCATCTGTTGTAATAAACCTAGGATGTTGTATTCTGACATCCCGTCTATATTCCATTCATAGACAGAGGATGTATTATACCTAGACTGGTTCAATGCACTAGGCCTATTGTCTATGGTAAGATCAGGAGGAGTCCTGGTTGTAGGAAGGGCTAGTTCCCAATGAACTTTATTCACTTTAGGTTCTTCTATAGGTTCTTCTCTAAAGGCTTCGGCTTCTGAGGTAGCTATAGATGATTGATCATAGTCTATATCTAATACTCCTATCTTACTGGATTGGGAAGTATCAGGGGCAATTTGGACTTTACTAGCGGATGAAGAAGCTTCTATCCTATCTATTTGTTCTCTAATGGCTTTGGCAAAGTCTGATTTTGACTATTGTACAGACTTTTGACTAGTTCTTGAGACCTGAAAAGGTTTAAAGATAGGTTCCTTAACCTTTTTCTCTGCACTAGTCTTTTCTATGATTGGCTTTGGGGTAGAGGAAACAGTTATGGTTGACTGTTGGATTTGACTTTCTATCCTAGTCAACTGGTTTCCTATTGTGTTTAGATTGGCATTGCAGAAATTATTCTGCTGGATAATGCTATCTATATTTGTCTCTAAGTTGTTATCTGGCTTTACTATTTTATATGGAGAGGCTTTTATCTGAACAGGAGGTTCACCGACTTCAATGGTGATGCCTCTGTGAGGAGGATGTTCAGATTCTATGGTCCTACCATCAGTAAGGGTCCAGGTAGGGGTAGTCCTTCTAGAGACAGGGTTTGACTCTTTAAAAGGATAATCTATATGATTATCTGAGGCATATATCTCAAACCAATCAAAGAACAATATATGGACTTTATGCATATTGACAAATTCATAATACCGATCTTGGATTTCATTCCTTTTGTTAAGCAAATGTTTGAAAAACCAAAGGCTTTTTTCTCTATTGTCTTTAGAGTAGAAATCCTTTGGAGCAGAGTTTTGTCTAATACAAACTCTTTCTCTAAAACATTCAGTATATTTTCTGTTACTGCAGAAAATGTGGGAGAGGTAGGAGGAGAAGGTTCTTTCTCTTCCTGGCTTTGACTCGGTTGACCCTAGTGGCTACTGGTGTAGATTGGATGGGGTACACTAGTGGCATAGTCAACTGAGCGTATGGATGAACTAGGTAAATCCTGAAGTGGAAAACCTAGGTTGGCTTTGTAAGGAGGGAACTGGAACATTCACAAGAGAAGGTATCCTTGTGAACTTTCTTTCTAAAGGAGGGATGCTAGAGGTGGAAGAATCCCTATCAGAAAACCTAGATGAGGTTGACCTTCTAAATGATAGTTTTACTCTACCATCGGGATACTGAGTCACATTTTGCAACTCTGTATTCGGTTCATGTTGCTTTGGAACTATGGGCTCAGTGGCTCCTTCTAGGATCCATTCTTCTGGAAGGTTGACATCTTTCCATTGAATAGCTCTAGGAATTACCGTATTGGCTCTAGACAAGTCAGTCTGCAAAAGAAGAGTTTCTTCCTTTTTTGACTGATACCTATGCTGAGAATTAGCAAAGGCAGAGATCATGGCTTTGTAAGAGATCCTAAAGATAATTGCTACAGGTATAGACCCTTCAATCATTTGGTAATTATGGGTCTTGATTTGCAGAATCATGCTTTTCAGGATGTTCCTATCTTTAAGGGAAACTGTTATGTTTGGATAACAGCTGAATGATATTGGTCCTTTACATAAACTAGATTCGACGCTACTTAGCAGAGAATCATCGAAGTTGACGAATCTCGCATCCCTAAGGACTGCTAAAATGGAAGTATCTAGACCTTCTTTGGTCAACGGCTTTATACCCACTTGGATAAGTCCAATATGGATATAATTGTACTTTTTGTCCTTTAATTGCTTCAAAGACTGTTCTGAAAACAGTTGAATAGTTTCAAAAGGTTTTGAAAGTGTGATGTCACGTTCCTCTGTCTTTATGACATAATCATTTTTTAGAAAATCAAGTTTTTTGGTTTTGTAAATCAAATCTTTAGAAACTTTGGATAATTCCCAACAATCAATTGCTTTATTAAAATCTTCAATTATAAACTCTTCTGAGTTCACAACATTCTTTGAATCACTAGTCTTCCCAGAGGAAGAGCTAGAAAAGGACGATGCTCTATTGATTAAGGAATTCATAATTTCTAGATCTACAGTAGACCTAGATCTATCTATGTGGCTACAATCCAAGGCTAAGATTTGGTCTTACTGCCCTATACTCAAATCAGGACTTACTTCCAAATACTACCTAGGTACACAAGGTAACACTCACCACACAAACAGACGTTCAATCTATTGCAAACTTCAAAATTACAAATTCTTTAAACAATGTTACACTATCCTCCCATTGGCTCTGATACCAGGAGGAAATAGGATCGGAAGGACGATAGTGTTCTCAGTCAAGCATACAAGTCAAGATTTTAAATAAACCAATTTATTAAGCGGAATATCCAATTTTAAATCTAGGTACGTGGCATACCAGTTCGATGGAGTTCTATTTGTCAGTTGGGTAAACCCAAGCCTGGAACCCCCTTAGGACCGTGCCTTGGACTTATAACTGCCAAGTATGGGAAAGCCCGCACTATGCTGGTAGGTTACTGCCGATATACCTTCCTATTTATCAAAAGGAAATAAACCACTCTCCTTTTTGTTTAAATTCTTTATCAATTTTTAGCAAGCCTAGCAACAGTTTGGCTCTAAGGTTTGCATACACAGTACCAGATCTGGATCCCAGAAATGGTGCTCTAAGGAAGGAGGGAGAGAGAAGAATACAACTGTGGGGAGAGATCCGGTCTCTATGCCACAGAGGAGTAGTAACAATTTATATGGCAGATCTGATACAGATCAGTCTGCGTTCATACAGATCTAAGAAAATAAATCCAACAACCCCTTAGATCTATGCTTTAAAATACAATTATTACAACTTTGAATAAATAATTGAAAAATATAAATCAAATGCTTACATATAATCTTTAAACTTCAAACATGTTCTTTAAGATCCGAATGCTTTTAAAAAGAAAATAAGAAGAAAGCTTTAATGTTTGATCCTTGAACAAATAACAGGAAAATTTCCTTGAAGTTCTTTGATCTACAAACCAGAGAGAAATCTTTAGTCAGAGAAAGAAGAGAGAAGGAAGAGAATGCTCTATTCGTTCGGATCCCTTCAACTGAAGGTTAAGAGGAACTATATACCTCAGATCCGTTACAATAAATGAAATGATTAAAATTGGTACCAACTTCACATAGGTGGACCAGGAATAGGAGGCAAGATCCGCAAAATCCGCTGGTGGAGAAGGCATCTTTGCTTTTTGGTGTTTTAATTGATGAGGCTTCACGTGCGTGGGACCCCAGCATCTTTGACAATCTTTACAAGGAGACAAAAATAATTGTCTTCACAGCTTTTCCCGTGAAGGGTAGTGAGTGAAGGAAGACAAATATCTTTGTATGTGATACAAGTAGAATATACATTAGAAATGTACAAATACAAAAGAAAATACTTTTTTTTTTTTTTGCTTTTCTCTGTACGGAAAAGAAAATACAATTATTTACAGTGCTTTATGGGAGTGAGGATACCGAAACAATCATCTTCGTTATCATCACCCAAAGATACAACTTCTTCTTCATCTGAAGACTTTGCCGCTGAAGACGCAGACTCTGATCTAGAAGAGAGGAGTTGTTGCATAATCTCAAAATATTCCTTCTCAGTCCTTGCTGAGGCCAATCTGGATTGGGCCATTGACTTCTGGCTTAAGAAGGTGGATTGGGCTTTGGACTCTTCAATGGTAGGCGTTAAATGACCTGTTGAGGCAAGCCATTTTTGGACAATGGATTCGGTCAATTTTGTCATCTCATCGAATTTTGACCACCATTTGACTTTAAAAGTTCTTTGAATAAGATATTGGGTTTCTTGGGTATGAAATCGAAGACTCCACATCCAGACCCATGGAAGAAAGAAATTGGAACAGAAACAGAGAAAGGGCGAGAACCTCTTCTCAGATTCTGTGGGCTTATAATGGGCTTTGAATAGGTTCAAACAGTTTTGGGCGTTAGGTGTAAGAATTTCGGTACATGGGCCGAAATAGTTCCACCACTGTTGGAACCAATTTGGAAGGCTTTTCACAGTTATTTTTGAATTGAAGAAAAATAACCATGAGTGGGTTTTCGTTGGGTTATGGATCATAAAGGTATTAAACCAGGCCTGTTGATAGTCCCAGTAGGAAAAGGATAGGCAATGGTTTAAATGGCTTTTAAAATTGCCGGGAAAATTTTTGGCTTTATGAAGGGGATCTCCCCATTGGTTTGGGCTTATAACTCTAAGGATGGTTGCTGTAGAGTATGCCGGATCGGTATGATTTTCACCGAGAAAGAAATGTTTGAATTTAACTGATTCGGTGATCTCAAGAATGCTTTGATAATAGGGTTGGGGTTTTGACAAATCCCATGGCTTAAAAAACCAACCCTTAGGGAAAAACTTTGAGAGTGCAATAAATGGATCAGCATGATAAAATCCATCCTCTACAGACAAAATATTTTGCTGATGGACTTTATCAAACCAGACCGATCTTTGTGAAGGCCCAGATTGTGAAATCACAATTTGAGAAGATGAACCTTCACTTGGGATTATATCTTTAGAAGAACTTGCTTTTTTCTTTAAAGAGAGTTTTGGAATTTCTTTAGAAATAATTTCTTCTTTCTCAGATTCCTGGGAAAGAGTTTTGCTTTGTGAAAAACTTTGTAATGCTAATAAAAGCTCAGGTGATTGGGAAAGGGAAGTAATCCATTCCTGTACCTGATCATAGGAGGCCAAGGCTTTGACTTTAGCTTCATCTTCTTGGATCATGTCGATCTAGGACTTTACAGGCATTGCTGAGGACAGCAATTTTTCTTTGGGTTCTTTAGGTTGGTCTTTAGGTGGTGAAGGAGGCATTGGGTCAACAAGTTTCCCTTTGCCTTTGTCTTTTTTCTTTGGGGCCATTATCTGTTTTGAAGAAACTCTCTGGTCAGAAAATCTGGCACAGAATTCTTTTCACCTTTTATAAATTCAATATCAAAATCAAAAACACTTAAAATCGCTTGCCATCGTGCAAAAATCTGTTTTGATGCAACATTTTGAACATCTTTTTCCAAAACATGTTTTGCAGCTTTGCAATCAATTCTGAGTAAAAATTTTTGATTTAATAAGTCGCTTTGAAATTTTGATATGCATAAAACAATGGATAAGATTTCTTTTTTGATAGTAGAATAATTTTTCTGACAGTCATTCCAATGAGCAGAAACATATTGAACTATCTGTTCTTTACCATTTTCTACTTGCTTTAAAATTCCACCATAACCTAGGTCAGATGCATCAGTCTCCACTACCTTAGGTAATGCAGGATTAGCAAGATATAAGCATGGTATGCTCTTCACACTACTCTTTATTAATCTAACAGCTTTAGTATGCTCATCAGTCCACTCAACAGGTTTCTTCTTTAACCTATCATGCAAAGGTTTAGAAATCCTATTAATATTAGGACAGAAATCAAGCATATAATTTAAACTACCAAGAAATCTTTGCAATTACGTCTTATCGAGAATCTTGTCAGAGAACTTGTCAGCAAATGCAAGAGATCTTTCTATCGGGGTAATGGTTCCTTTGGTAATGTAGTGACCTAAGAACCTAATCTTTGTTTGAAACAAAGAGACTTTAGTACTAGACACTGCTAAACCAGCACTTCTAGTTGCATAGTAAAAGGTCTTTAAATGTTTGAAATGTTGGTCAACCGAATTGGAAAAGACCAACACATCATCTATGTAGACTATACAGAAATCAGAATAAGGGTTATAAATGTCATTCATAACTCTTTGAAATTCTGATGGCGCGTTTTTTAAACCAAAAGGCATAACGGTCCACTCATACTGTCCAAATGGAACAGTAAAAGCAGTTTTATACCTATCTTTAGGATGGATCTGTATTTGCCAAAATCCTGATTTCATATCGAATTTTGAAAATACAAAGGCAGAATGGAGCTTTTGGAGGAGCTCCTTCTTGTTAGGAATAGGGTACCTAATCCACTTAAGGGCTTTATTGAGGGGCTTATAGTTGATGACCAATCTAGGGGTTCCTCTTTCTATTTCTGAATTCTTATTCACATAGAAAGCGGCACAAGACCAGGGAGACCTAGATTTGACTATGAGACCCTTAGACTCTAAGTCTTTGATTTCAGCTCTACAGTGTTGCTCCAATTCAAGGTTCATTTGAATTGGGCGGGCTTTAGTCGGAATTTGTCTATCATCAAATCCAACTTCATAAGGCAAATCTACCATGTGATGTTTTCTATTCCAGAAAGCAGAGGGCAAATTTGCACAAATTTCTCTTTCAATAAGAGATTTAAAATCAGAAATCTTTCTTTTGGAAAATTTATCTTCAAGTTGACCTTGGATGCGATGCAAATTTAAATCTTTCTTTAAATCAATCAAATCATCTTGTTTTGTTTTTATCAAAACACTCACATGATTTTTATGAATAGAACTAGCTTTAATGATGTTCAAATTCCTTGTTTTTGGTTTTTCAATAAAAGGGAAAACAAGTCTTTTGTTGTCTGCATTAAATGATATGCTATCATAATTTACAGTATAAGGAGTAATGATGTTTATGAAAGGAGTTCCTAGTATGACTACATGATGAATGTCATTAGTCACTACAAATGAAGTCCTAAATTCAAAACCATCATTTCTGATAGATGCATCAACTTTAGAAGAAATTTTTAATTTCGAATTATTAGCTGCAGAAAGCTTTTCTTTTGTTTTTTGATGAAATCTCCTTGGAACAAAATTATCTTTAATGCAATTTAAATCAGCACCTGTATCAAAGAGTGCAATAGCATCGATTTCAAAATCCATTGAAAATGCAATTGTGACTTTAATCAAATATTTTCTAATCGTGATCTGCTTTAAGATAGCTAGAAAATTCTCAGGTAGAGACTCTAGGTTATCTAGGTTATGATCCTTATCTAACCTTGGATCGGCTTTGTCAGACTCAGGTTCTGAGTCTGATTCCTGATCTTTGACCGAATGGTTTTCCAATTGCTTTTGTAAAAGTAATTGGATAGTATCAGAATCAGCTTTTTGCTTCTCCTTCAAACTCTTTATTTCTAATTTGACATCATTGATCTCTTTTTGGAGATCCTGAATAGAAAGAGTTGACTTCTTGGGCTTTTTCTTTCCTAAGATCTCAGTAAGGTCATAGGCAGATTTTCTAACTATGGGGACTTTAGAGGATGACTCGGCTTTATCATTACGATCAAAAGTCTTCAGAAGCTTGTCTAAATACTCCTTTTGTAATGTGGGGTCAGAAATGTGTTTGACTAATTCAAGAAAAGTTTCTTGGTCCTTAGTCAGCACATTGATTTTCTTTGAGACTAAATAAGATTCAGATTCTGAATCCGAATCGCTATAGGAAGAGGTATCATAGTCAATTAACTCGTCAACCTGTAAGGCTTCTGAGTCTCCAGTCATGGAAGACTCTGAATCAGAAGAATCTATAAGAAGGGCTGAGATTTTGGAAAGGATTTCCTCTTCTAACCCTAATTCGTTGAGCTTTCTGCTCATTCTACAGTACTTTGCAGTGTGGCCTTTTTTTCCACACTTGTAGCAGGTTGCTTCTCTATAATTGAAAGAAGGCTTTGCTTTAAAATAAGAGGATTTGGCTTTAAAATCCCTTTTCCCTGAGGAATGTTTCTTCCTATAAGGTCTTGAAGACTTCTTATAGGGCTTTCTATAGAAGAGATCTTTAGAGTCCTTTGACTCATGATAAGGTTTTCTATACCTTTTGGACTTGTAATGTTTCCTATAAGGCCTTGACGAGCACTTACCATTACAATCTTTGGAAGTGGAGGCTTTAAAAGGATCATAATTGAATTGTTTACAGAAACCACCTAATTCCTGCTTAGACTTCCTAAGCTCCCATTTGAGCCGTTTCTGTAACTTTATATCTTGGCAAATCTTTAATCCTTCCTTATTGACAAAGCTAACTAATTCACCATAGGTGAGTTCGTTATAGGGGATTCTATTGTCATGGAGGGCTTTAATGGAATTCCTAACCTTTTCTCCTAGGAGGGTAGGTAAACCGGCTAAGAATTTCTCTTTCCAGGTGATGTGATGTGCATCATCTCTTAAAAAGAGCCTGGTGAAGAAAGTGGTTTTGTATTCTTGGAATTCACTAAGCTTTCTACACCTAAGGTTATGAAGAAGCTCAGCATTCTTGTCTCTAAGGTGAGAAGGGTCACCTATGAAATGTAGGGAAATGGTAAGAATGAGGGTAGCTACAGCATCCTGAATAGGATTGCCGTGTTCATCCAAAATTGGAATCTTATCCTCATTGGCTTGGACAGCATTTAGAATGTCTAACTGCTGTTGACTGGTGAGGAGATGGTCCCACCATCCTTTAAGTTGACCAGTGAATCCTGCAATTAGGATTTCTGCAATTGCTTTATCTGAAGTTCCTGATTGGGTTTTATACGCATTTGCAGCCATGGTCATCTGTTGTAATAAACCTAGGATGTTGTATTCTGACATCTCGTCTATATTCCATTCATAGACAGAGGATGCATTATACCTAGACTGGTTCAATGCACTAGGCCTATTGTCTATGGTAAGATCAGGAGGAGTCCTGGTTGTAGGAAGGGCTAGTTCCCAATGAACTTTATTCACTTTAGGTTCTTCTATAGGTTCTTCTCTAAAGGCTTCGGCTTCTGAGGTAGCTATAGATGATTGATCATAGTCTATATCTAATACTCCTATCTTACTGGATTGGGAAGTATCAGGGGCAATTTGAACTTTACTAGCGGATGAAGAAGCTTCTATCCTATCTATTTGTTCTCTAATGGCTTTGGCAAAGTCTGATTTTGACTATTGTACAGACTTTTGACTAGTTCTTGAGACCTGAAAAGGTTTAAAGATAGGTTCCTTAACCTTTTTCTCTGCACTAGTCTTTTCTATGATTGGCTTTGGGGTAGAGGAAACAGTTATGGTTGACTGTTGGATTTGACTTTCTATCCTAGTCAACTGGTTTCCTATTGTGTTTAGATTGGCATTGCAGAAATTATTCTGCTGGATAATGCTATCTATATTTGTCTCTAAGTTGTTATCTGGCTTTACTATTTTATATGGAGATGCTTTTATCTGAACAGGAGGTTCACCGACTTCAATGGTGATGCCTCTGTGAGGAGGATGTTCAGATTCTATGGTCCTACCATCAGTAAGGGTCCAGGTAGGGGTAGTCCTTCTAGAGACAGGGTTTGACTCTTTAAAAGGATAAGCTATATGATTATCTGAGGCATATATCTCAAACCAATCAAAGAACAATATATGGACTTTATGCATATTGACAAATTCATAATACCGATCTTGGATTTCATTCCTTTTGTTAAGGAAATGTTTGAAAAACCAAAGGCTTTTTTCTCTATTGTCTTTAGAGTAGAAATCCTTTTGGAGCAGAGTTTTGTCTAATACAAACTCTTTCTCTAAAACATTCAGTATATTTTCTGTTACTGCAGAAAATGTGGGAGAGGTAGGAGGAGAAGGTTCTTTCTCTTCCTGGCTTTGACTCGGTTGACCCTAGTGGCTACTGGTGTAGATTGGATGGGGTACACTAGTGGCATAGTCAACTGAGCGTATGGATGAACTAGGTAAATCCGAAGTGGAAAACCTAGGTTGGCTTTGTAAGGAGGGAACCGGAACATTCACAAGAGAAGGTATCCTTGTGAACTTTCTTTCTAAAGGAGGGACGCTAGAGGTGGAAGAATCCCTATCAGAAAACCTAGATGAGGTTGACCTTCTAAATGATAGTTTTACTCTACCATCGGGATACTGAGTCACATTTTGCAACTCTGTATTCGGTTCATGTTGCTTTGGAACTATGGGCTCAGTGGCTCCTTCTAGGATCCATTCTTCTGGAAGGTTGACATCTTTCCATTGAATAGCTCTAGGAATTACCGTATTGGCTCTAGACAAGTCAGTCTGTAAAAGAAGAGTTTCTTCCTTTTTTGACTGATACCTATGCTGAGAATTAGCAAAGGCAGAGATCATGGCTTTGTAAGAGATCCTAAAGATAATTGCTACAGGTATAGACCCTTCAATCATTTGGTAATTATGGGTCTTGATTTGCAGAATCATGCTTTTCAGGATGTTCCTATCTTTAAGGGAAACTGTTATGTTTGGATAACAGCTGAATGATATTGGTCCTTTACATAAACTAGATTCGACGCTACTTAGCAGAGAATCATCGAAGATGACGAACCTCGCATCCTTAAGGACTGCTAAAATGGAAGTATCTAGACCTTCTTTGGTCAACGGCTTTATACCCACTTGGATAAGTCCAATATGGATATAATTGTACTTTTTGTCCTTTAATTGCTTCAAAGACTGTTTTGAAAACAGTTGAATAGTTTCAAAAGGCTTTGAAAGTGTGATGTCACGTTCCTCTGTCTTTATGACATAATCATTTTTTAGAAAATCAAGTTTTTTGGTTTTGTAAATCAAATCTTTAGAAACTTTGGGTAATTCCCAACAATCAATTGCTTTATTAAAATCCTCAATTATAAACTCTTCTGAGTTCACAACATTCTTTGAATCACTAGTCTTCCCAGAGGAAGAGCTAGAAAAGGACGATGCTCTATTGATTAAGGAATTCATAATTTCTAGATCTACAGTAGACCTAGATCTATCTATGTGGCTACAATCCAAGGCTAAGATTTGGTCTTACTGCCCTATACTCAAATCGGGACTTACTTCCAAATACTACCTAGGCACACAAGGTAACACTCACCACACAAACAGACGTTCAATCTATTGCAAACTTCAAAATTACTAATTCTTTAAACAATATTACACTATCCTCCCCTTGGCTCTGATACCAGGAGGAAATAGGATCGTGTAACATTGTTTAAAGAATTTGCTAATAAACAATAGTTCTTTGAATAAGATATTGGGTTTCTTGGGTATGAAATCGAAGACTCCACATCCAGACCTATGGAAGAAAGAAATTGGAACAGAAACAGAGAAAGGGCGAGAACCTCTTCTCAGATTCTGTGGGCTTATAATGGGCTTTGAATAGGTTCAAACAGTTTTGGGCGTTAGGTGTAAGAATTTCGGTACATGGGCCGAAATAGTTTCACCACTGTTGGAACCAGTTTGGAAGGCTTTTCACAGTTATTTTTGAATTGAAGAAAAATAACCATGAGTGGGTTTTCTTTGGGTTATGGATCATAAAGGTATTAAACCAGGCCTGTTGATAGTCCCAGTAGGAAAAGGATAGGCAATGGTTTAAATGGCTTTTAAAATTGGCGGGAAAATTTTTGGCTTTATGAAGGGGATCTCTCCATTGATTTGGGCTTATAACTCTAAGGATGGTTGCTGAACAGTATGCCGGATCGGTATGATTTTCACCGAGAAAGAAATGTTCGAATTTAACTGATTCGGGGATCTCAAGAATGCTTTCATAATAGGGTTGGGGTTTTGACAAATCCCATGGCTTAAAAAACCAACCCTTAGGGAAAAACTTTGAGAGTGCAATAAATGGATCAGCATGATAAAATCCATCCTCTACAGACAAAATATTTTGCTGATGGACTTTATCAAACCAAACCGATCTTTGTGAAGGCCCAGATTGTGAAATCACAATTTGAGAAGATGAACCTTCACTTGGGATTATATCTTTAGAAGAACTTTTTTTTTTCTTTAAAGAGATTTTGGAATTTCTTTAGAAATAATTTCTTCTTTCTCAGATTCCTGGGAAAGAGTTTTGCTTTGTGAAAAACTTTGTAATGCTAATAAAAGCTCAGGTGATTGGGAAAGGGAAGTAATCAGTCAAATGGTGGTCAAAATTCGATGAGATGACAAAATTGACCGAATCCATTGTCCAAAAATGGCTTGCCTCAACAGGTCATTTAACGCCTACCATTGAAGAGTCCAAAGCCCAATCCACCTTCTTAAGCCAGAAGTCAATGGCCCAATCCAAGAAGTCAACTCTTTCTATTCAGGATCTACAAAAAGAGATCAATGATGTCAAATTAGAAATAAAGAGTTTGAAGGAGAAGCAAAAAGCTGATTCTGATACTATCCAATTACTTTTACAAAAGCAATTGGAAAACCATTCGGTCAAAGATAAGGAATCAGACTCAGATCCTGAGTCTGACAAAGCCGATCCAAGGTTAGATGAGGATCATAACCTAGATAACCTAGAGTCTCTACCTGAGAATTTTCTAGCTATCTTAAAGCAGATCACGATTAGAAAATATTTGATTAAAGTCACAATTGCATTTTCAAAGGATTTTGAAATCGATGCTATTGCACTCTTTGATACAGGTGCTGATTTAAATTGCATTAAAGATAATTTTGTTCCAAGGAGATTTCATCAAAAACAAAAGAAAAGCTTTCTGCAGCTAATAATTCGAAATTAAAAATTTCTTCTAAAGTTGATGCATCTATCAGAAATGATGGTTTTGAATTTAGAGAAGAACCTCTCTTCTGAGGTACATCTATATATATATATATATATATAATTGAAAGCTTTAAATAAAATTAAATGCTTACACTATCCTTTCTTTTTATTCTTTTAAAGCATTCGGATCTTAAAGAAACAAGATCAAAAGTTTCATGTAAGCATTTAATTTTATTTAAAGCTTTCAATTATTTATTCAAAGTTGTAATAATTTTATTTTAAAGCATAGATCTAAGGGTGTATGATTTATATTTCTTAGATCTGTTTTATGCATGCTTGCAGACTGAATTGTTTCAGAACTGCCATATAAACTGTTACGAATCCTCTGTGGCATAGAGACCGGATCTCTCCCCACAGTTGTAAATCTTCTCTCTCCCTCCTTCCTCAGAGCACCATTTCTGGGAATCCAGATCTGGTACTGTGTATGCAAACCTTAGAGCCAAACTGTTGCTAGGCTTGCTAATAAATTGATAAAGAACTTAAACAAAAAGGAAAGTGGTTTATTTCCTTGGATAAATAAAGTATATCGGCAGTAACCTACCAGCATAGTGCGGGCTGTGACAATTGGCAGTTGTAAGTCCAATTGGGTCCTAAGGAGACTCCAGGCTCAGGTTTACCTGACTGACAAATAGAGGCTCATCGAACTGGTATGCCACGTACTTCAATTTAAAATTTGGAAAATCCGACTAAAATTGATTTATTTAAAATCTTGACTTGTATGTTTGACTGAGAACACTTCCCTCCTTCGATCTTATTCCCTCCTGGTATCAGAGCCAAGGGGAGGATAGTGTGATATTGTTTAAAGCGTTTATAATTTCGAAGTTTGCATTAGACTGAACGTCTGTTTGTGTGGTGAGTGTTACCTTGTGTGCCTAGGTAGTATTTGGAAGTAAGTCCCGATTTGTTAAGTGTAGGGCAGTAAGACCAAATCTTAGCCTTGGATTGTAGCCACATAGATAGATCTAGGTCTACTGTAGATCTAGAAATTATGGACTCTTTATTCAATAGAGCATCGTCCTTTTCTAGCTCTTCCTCTGGGAAGACTAGTGATTCAAAGAATGTTGTGAACTCGGAAGAATTTATAATTGAGGATTTTAATAAAGCAATTGATTGTTGGGAATTACCCAAAGTTTCTAAAGATTTGATTTACAAAACCAAAAAGCTTGATTATTTGAAAAATGATTATGTAATAAAGACAGAAGAACGTGACATTACTCTTTCAAAGCCTTTTGAAACTATTCAACTGTTTTCAGAACAGTCTTTGAAGCAATTAAAGGACAAAAGGTATAATTACATCCATATCGGTCTAATCCAAGTAGGGATTAAGCCATTGACCAAAAAAGGTCTAGATACTTCCATTTTAGCAGTATGCGAGATTCGTCAACTTTGATGATTCTCTGCTAAGTAGCGTCGAATCTAGTCTATATAAAGGCCCCATATCATTCAGCTGTTATCCAAACATAACAGTTTCCCTTAAAGATAGGAACATACTGAAAAGCATGATTCTGCAAATCAAGACCCATAATTACCAGATGATTGAAGGGTCTATACCTGTAGCGATTATTTTTAGGATCTCTTATAAAGCCATGATCTCTGCCTTTGCTAATTCTCAGCACAGGTATCAGTCAAAAAAGGAAGAAACTCTTCTTTTGCAGACTGACTTGTCTACGGCCAATACGGTTATTCCTAGAGCCATACAATGGAAAGATGTCAACCTTCCAGAAGAATGGATCTTAGAAGGAGCCACTGAACCCATAGTTCCAAAGAAACATGAACCAAATACAGAGTTGCAAAATGTGACTCAGTATCCTGATGGTAGAGTTAAGTTATCCTTTAGAAGGTCAACCTCATCCAGGTTTTCTGATAGGGATTCCTCCACTTCTAGCATCCCTCCTCTAGAAAGGAAATTCACAAGGATACCTTCTCTTATGAATGTTCCGGTTCCCTCTTTACAAAGCCAACCTAGGTTCTCCACTTCGGATTTACCTAGTTCATCTATACGCTCAGTTGACTACGCCACTAGTGTACCCCATCCAATCTACACCAGTAGCCACCAGGGTCGACCGAGTCAAAGTCAGGAAGAGAAATAACCTTCTCCTCCAACCTCTCCTACGTTTTCTGCAGTAACAGAAAACATATTGAGTGTCTTAGAGAAAGAGTTTGTATTAGACAAAACTCTACTCCAGAAATATTTCTATTCCAAAGCCAATAGAGAAAAAAGCCTTTGGTTTTTCAAACACTTCCTTAATAAAAGGAATAAAATCCAAGAAGAGTATTATAGGTTTGTCAATACTCAGAAAGTTCATATACTTTTCTTTGACTGGTTTGAGTTATATGTCTCAGATAATCACATAGATTATCCATTTAAAGAGTCAAACCCTGTCACTAGAAAGACTGTCCCTACCTGGACCCTCACAAATGGTAGGACCATAGAATCTGAACATCCTCCTCACAGAGGAATCACCATTGAAGTCGGTGAACCTCCTGTTCAGATTAAAGCTTCTCCTTATAAAATAGTAAAGCCAGATAACAATTTAGAGACAAATATAGATAGCATTATTCAGCAGAATAACTTCTGCAATGCCAATTTAGATATAATAGGAAACCAGTTGACTAGGATAGAAAGTCAAATCCAATAGTCAACCATAACTGTTTCCTCTATCCCAAAGCCAATCATAGAAAAGACTAGTGCAGAGAAAAAGGTTAAGGAACCTATCTTTAAACCTTTTCAGGTCTCGAAAGCTAGTCAAAAGTCTGTTCAAGAGTCAAAAATTGACTTTGCCAAAGCCATTAGAGAACAACTTAGCAAGATAGAAGCCTCTTCATCCGCTAGTAAAGTCCCTGATACTCCCCAATCCAGTAGAATAGGAGTATTAGATAAAGATTTTGACCAATCCTCTATAGCCACCTCAGATGCTGAAGCATTTAGGGAAGAACCTGTAGAGGAACCTAAAGTCAACAAAGTCCATTGGGAGTTAGCCCTGCCAACAACTAGGACTCCTCCTGACCTTACCATAGACAATAGGCCTAGTGCATTAAACCAGTCTAGGTATAATGCATCCTCTATCTATGAGTAGAATATAGACGGGATGTCTGAGTACAACATCCTAGGACTATTACAACAAATGACCATGGCTGCAAATGCCTATAAAACCCAATCAGGAACATCTGATAGGGCAATAGCAGAAATCCTAATTGCAGGATTTTCTGGCCAGCTTAAAGGATGGTGGGACCACTTCCTCACCAATCAGCAGCAGTTAGATATCCTAAATGCTGTTCGGACTGATGACAATAAAACCCCTATTCTCGATGAGTATGGTAATAACATCCAAGATGCCGTTGCTACACTCATCCTTACTATATCCCTCCATTTCATAGGTGACCCTTCTCACCTTAGAGATAAAAATGCTGAGCTTCTTCACAACCTTAGATGTAGGAAGCTTAGTGAATTCCAAGCCTATAAAGCCACATTTTTCACCAGACTCTTTTTAAGAGATGATGCACATCACATCACTTGGAAAGAGAAATTTTTAGCAGGATTACCTACCCTCTTAGGAGAAAATGTTAGAAATTCCATCAAAGCAGCCCATGAAAATAGAATCCCCTATGACGAACTCACTTATGGTGAATTAGTTAGCTTTGTCAATAAGGAAGGATTAAAGATATGCCAGGATATAAAGTTACAGAAGCGGCTCAAATGGGAGCTTAGGAAGTCTAAGCAAGAATTAGGTGGTTTCTGTAAACAGTTCAACTATGATCCCTTTAAAGCCTCCGCCTCAAAAGATTGTGATGGTAAGTGCCCTTCAAAGTCTTACAAGAAACATCATAAATCAAAGAGGTATAGGAAACCCTATCCTAGTTCTAGAGAACCTTATTATAGAAAGTGTTCAAAGCCCTACAAAAAGAAACACTTCTCTAAGAAAAGGGATTTTAAAGCCAAACCCTCTGATTTTAAAGCCAAGTCTTCTTTCAATTATAAAGAAGCAACCTGCTACAAGTGTGGAAAGAAAGGCCACACTGCAAAGTACTGTAGAATGAGTAGGAAACTAAATGAATTAGGATTAGAAGAGGAAATCCTCTCAAAAATCTCTGCCCTTCTTATAGATTCCTCTGATTCTGAGTCTCCATGACAGGAGACTCTAATGCCCTACAAGTTGATGAGTTAATTGACTCTGACACCTCCTCCTATAGTGATTCGGATTTGGAATCTGAATTTTATTCAGTTTCAAAGAAGATCAACGTATTGACTAGAGATCAGGAAACATTCCTAGAATTAGTCAAACATATCTCTGACCCCACATTGCAGAAAGAGTATTTAGATAAACTTCTAAAGACTCTTGACCGCAATGATAAAGCTGAGTCATCCTCTAAAGTCCCTATAGTCAAAAAGTCTGCCTATGACCTTACAGAGATCCTAGGAAAGAAAAGGCCTAAGAAGTCGATTCCTTCCATTCAAGATCTCCAAAAAGAGATCAATGATGTCAAGATAGAAATAAACAGCTTGAAAGAAAAACAAAAAGCCGATTCTGATACTATTCAGTTACTTTTACAAAAGCAATTGGAAGACCATTCGGTCAAAGATAAAGAATCAGAATCAGAACCTGAGTCTGATAAAGCCGATCCAAAACTAGATGAGGATCACAACCTAGATAGTATAGAATCTCTGCCTGAGAATTTCTTAGCTATCCTAAAGCAGATCACGATTAGAAAGTATTTGATTAAAGTAACTATTGTTTTTAAAGATTTAGAAATTGACACAGTCGCATTATTTGACACTGGTGCCGATTTAAATTGCATTAAAGAAGATTTTGTTCCCAGAAGGTTTCATGAGAAAACTAAAGAAAAACTTTCTGCAGCAAATAATTCGAAATTGAGAATTTCTTCCAAAGTTGATGCATCTATAAAAAATGATGGTTTTGAATTTAGGACTTCATTTGTGTTGACTAATGACATTCATCATATAGTCATCTTAGGAACTCCTTTTATAAACCTCATTACTCTTTATACTGTAAATTATGATAGCATATCATTTAAAGCAAATGAAAAAAGACTTGTTTTCCCTTTTTTCGAAAAACCAAAAACAAGGAATTTAAATGTTGTCAAAGCATGTTCTATTTATAAAAATCAAATTAACGTTTTGCTAAAAACAAAACAAGATGATTTGATTGATTTAAAGAAAGATTTAAATTTGCATCGTATTCATAATCAACTTGAAGATAATTTTGTCAAAAGAAAAATTTCTGATTTTAAAGCTCTCATTGAAAAAGAGATTTGTGCCAATATGCCTTCTGCTTTCTAGAATAGGAAACATCACATGGTAGATTTGCCTTATGAAGTTGGATTTGATGATAGACAAATTCCAACTAAAGCCCGCCCAATTCAAATGAACCTTGAATTGGAGCAACATTGTAGAGCCGAAATAAAAGACTTAGAGTCTAAGGGTCTCATAGTCAAATCTAGGTCTCCCTGGTCTTGTGCTGCTTTCTATGTCAATAAAAATTCAGAAATAGAAAGAGGAACTCCTAGATTAGTTATCAACTACAAACCCTTAAATAAAGCCCTTAAGTGGATTAGGTACCCTATTCCCAATAAGAAAGACCTTCTCCAAAAGCTACATTCTGCCTTTGTATTTTCCAAATTCGATATGAAATGGGGATTTTGGCAAATACAAATCCATCCTAAAGATAGATACAAAACTACTTTTACTGTTCCATTCGGACAGTATGAGTAGACCGTTATGCCATTTGGATTAAAGAACGCGCCATCGGAATTTCAAAGAGTTATGAATGACATTTATAACCCTTATTTTGATTTCTGTATAGTCTATATAGATGATGTGTTGGTCTTTTCCCAATCGGTTGACCAACATTTCAAACATTTAAAGACCTTTTACTATGCAACTAGAAGTGCTGGTTTAGCAGTATCTAGTACTAAAGTCTTTTTGTTTCAGACAAAGATTAGGTTTCTAGGACATTACATCTCCAAAGGAACTATCACTCCTATTGAGAGATCTCTTGCATTCACTGATAAATTCCCTGATAAGATTCTAGATAAAACACAGTTGCAGAGATTCCTTGGTAGCTTAAATTATGTACTTGATTTCTGTCCTAATATTAATAGGATTTCTAAACCTTTGCATGATAGGTTAAAAAAGAAACCTGTTGAATGGACCGATGAACATACAAAAGCTGTTAGACTAATAAAGCAAAGTGTAAAGAGCATTCCATGTTTATATCTTGCTAATCCTGCATTACCTAAGGTAGTTGAGACTGATGCATCTGACTTAGGTTATGGTGGCATTCTTAAGCAAGTTGAGCATGATAAAGAACAAATTGTCCAATATGTTTCTGCACATTGGAATGATTGTCAAAAAAATTACTCTACAATTAAAAAAGAAATTTTATCTATTGTTTTATGTATTTCAAAATTTCAAAGTGATTTATTAAACCAAAAATTTTTACTCAGAATTGATTGCAAAGCTGTAAAACATGTTTTGGAAAAAGACGTTCAAAATGTTGCATCAAAACAGATTTTTGCACGATGGCAAGCAATTTTAAGTGTTTTTTATTTTGATATAGAATTTATAAAAGGTGAAAAAAATTATGTGCCAGATTTTCTGACCAGAGAATTTCTTCAAAACAGATAATGGCTCCAAAGAAAAAAGACAAAGGCAAGGGGAAACTTGTTGACCCGATGCCTCCTTCTTCTCCTAAAGACC
Source organism: Murraya paniculata (assembly GCA_030449075.1). NCBI lineage: Eukaryota > Viridiplantae > Streptophyta > Magnoliopsida > Sapindales > Rutaceae > Murraya > Murraya paniculata. Next base: position 468,093 of record JAEVFN010000062.1, read on the forward strand.
AATCCCCTAAAGAACCCAAAGAAAAATTGATGTCCTCGGCAATGCCTGTAAAGTCATGGATCGACATGATCCAAGAAGATGAAGCTAAAGTCAAGGCCGCCGCCTCTTATGATCAGGTACAGGAATGGATTACCTCCCTTTCCCAATCCCCTGAGCTTTTATTAGCACTTCAAAGTTTTTCACAAAGCAAAACTCTTCTCAGAAATCTGAGAAAAAAGAAGAAGTTATTTCTAAAGAAATTCCAAAGATCCATTTGTCTAAAAAAGCAAGTTCTTCTAAAGAAATAATTCCAAGTGAAGGCTCATCTTCTCAAATTGTGATTTCACAATCGAGACCTTCCCAAAGAGCGGTTTGGTATGATAAAATTCATCAACAAAATATTTTATCTGTTGAAGATGGATTTTACCATGCTGATCCATTTATTGCACTTTCAAAGACTTTTACAAAGGGTTGGTTTTTCAAACCTTGGGATTTATCAAAACCCCAACCTTATTATCAAAGCATTCTTGAAATCACCGAATCAGTTAAATTCAAACATTTCTTTCTCGGTGAAAACCATACCGATCCGGCATACTCTACAGCAACTATCCTTAGTGTTATAAGCCCAAACCAATGGGGTGATCAACTCCATAAAGCTAAAAATTCCCTGTTTCATTTAAAGCCCAATTAAACCATTGCCTTTCATTCTCCTACTGGGACTATCAACAGGCCTGGTTTAATACTTTTATGATCCAAAACCCTAAAAAATCCCACTCATGGTTATTTTTCTTTCATTCGAAAATAACTGTGCAAAGCCTTCCAAACTGGTTTCATCAATGATGGAACTATTTCGGCCCATGTTCTGAAATTCTAACCCGCAATGCTGTTACCTGTTTAGACATGTTTAAAGCCCATTATAAACCATCCCAGTCAGAAAAGAGATTTTCTCCATTTCTCTGTTTCTGTACCAATTTCTTTCTTCCTTGGGTTTGGATGTGGAACCTTCGCTATAAAAACCAAGAAGCCCAAGTAATTATCCAAAGAACATTCAAAGTCTAGTGGTGGTCTAAGTTCGATAAACAGTCAAAATTGACTGAACCTATTGTCCTTAAATGGTTATCTACTCATGGCCATATGACTCCCACTATTGAAGAAACAAAAGCTCAATCTACCTTCTTAAGTCAAAAGTCAAAGGTCCAATCCCTTTTGGCCTCAGCCAAGATCGAAGAAGAATATTTTAAAGTCATGAAGCAACTCCTCTCTTCCAGGTCAGAGTCTGCATCCTCTGCGGCCAAGTCTTTAGATGAAGAGGAAGTCTTATCTCTGGGTGATGATAACGAAGATGATTGTTTCGGCATCCTCACTCCCATAAAGCATTGTAAATAAAATTTTCATGTATTATCATTTCTGTATCTCTATACAGTAAAAAAAAAAAAAAAAAAATATTTTTTTTCTTTTGTACATTTCCAATATATATTCTACTCGTATCATATACAAAGATACTTGTCTTCCTTCACTCACTACCCTTTACGGGAAAAGCTGTGAAGACAAATATTTTTGTCTCTTTATAAAGTTTGTCAAAGATGCTGGGGTCCTACGCACGTGAAGTCTCATCAATAAAAGCACCGAAAAGCAAAGATGCCTTCTCCACCAGCGGAATTTGTGGATCTTGTCCCCTATGCCTGGTCCACCCACGTGAAGTTGGTATACTTTTAATCATTTCATTTATTGTAACGGATCTGAGGTATATAGTTCCTCTTGGCCTTCAGTTGAAGGGATCCGAACATTTTTTAGCATTCTTCCCTTCTCTCTTATTTCTCTCTCAAAAGATTTCTCTCTAGTTTGTAGATCAAAGAACTTCAAGGAGTTTCTCCTGTTCTTTGTTCAAGGATCAAACTTAAAGCTTTCTTCTTATTCTTTTAAAGCATTCGGATCTTAAAGAAACAAGATCAAAAGTTTCATGTAAGCATTTAATTTTATTTAAAGCCTTCAATTATTTATTCAAAGTTGTAATAATTTTATTTTAAAGCATAGATCTAAGGGTGTATGATTTATATTTCTTAGATATGTTTTATGCATGCTTGCAGACTGAATTATTTCAGAACTGCCATATAAACTGTTACGAATCCTCTGTGGCATAGAGACCGGATCTCTCCCCACAGTTGTAAATCTTCTCTCTCCCTCCTTCCTCAGAGTACCATTTCTGGGAATCCAGATCTGGTACTGTGTATGCAAACCTTAGAGCCAAACTGTTGCTAGGCTTGCTAATAAATTGATAAAGAACTTAAACAAAAAGGAAAGTGGTTTATTTCCTTGGATAAATAAAGTATATCGGCAGTAACCTACCAGCATAGTGCGGGCTGTGACAATTGGCAGTTGTAAGTCCAATTGGGTCCTAAGGAGACTCCAGGCTCAGGTTTACCTGACTGACAAATAGAGGCTCATCGAACTGGTATGCCACGTACTTCAATTTAAAATTTGGAAAATCCGACTAAAATTGATTTATTTAAAATCTTGACTTGTATTTTTGACTGAGAACACTTCCCTCCTTCGATCATATTCACTCCTGGTAGATATATATATATATATATACATACATACACAGACATATACATATATATATACACACATAGACATATACAATACATATACAGATATATATATACATATACATATACATACATATATATAGAATACATATACATAACATACATATATATATACAGATACATATCAGACATACATATATATATATACATATACATAAATACATATATATATATACATATTATACAGATACATATACATATACATATACATAGATATACATGTACATATACATATACATATATAACATAGACATATACATATACATATACAGATATACAGTACATATACATATACATATATACAATACGTATATGTATACATATACAGATCATACATATATACATACACATACAGATACATATATATATACGTACACATACAGATAGAACATACCACATACAATATATAAATATATACACACATAGATATATATATATAGCACACATATATATAATAAGATACAACACCATATATAATATATACATATTGGTTGAACCGCCGCCCCCTTATCCGGGAGGGCTCTACGGCCGGAGAGTATTAATATATATATTTATATATTATATATATATATATATGTTATACATATACATACATTCAGACAATATACATACATGTATGTATGTATGTTATATAATATATATAATATGTATTTGTATACATATACATATATAGACATTACATATATACATACATAATTAATATATATATATAATATATATATATATATATATAGATATATATATATATATATATATATATATATATATATATATATTTTTTTATATGTTTATAATTTTTAAATTTTATCTTAATGAATTTGGACTTAAAATATGAATTTTTGTTGTGTTTTAAAATTTTAAATACAGGTAACAAGTGTCCAAATAAGTGTAATTGTTTAAAATAATATATATTTTTCAATGACTTTTTTTTATAAAACCTAGGTTTCGGACTCCAGACTTATTAAGCAAAAGTCAAGTCCGATCTATCCTCATTCCTATATCGCTCGAATCCAATTCGGTGAGAATTTTTGACATCCTAATTACGTGCTTGTATTTTGTCACTACAAATATTTGTTTACCTTTTAACTCTTTTAGGTTATGACATACTTAAGTTTATAGTTTCTTAATTATATAATTCTTATCTTTTGGTTCTTTTAGCTTTACTCGTGATTTTCTGTTATTGTTTATTTAATGTTATGAGTAATGAGTAATGATATATTTATGAATAGTTTTATAAATTATATTTATATAAACTAATTTATAAAACTAGTGTGTTTAATAGAATTGGTTGAATGAGCATTTAACATAATAAAAATAAATCACATGAAACATATGGTAAAATTATTTTAATTTATGCAAGTATACCATCACAGTAACAGAATGTTGAGGAGATCAAGAGCAGGGCGACGCTAAAATTTTGGGGAAAATTTTTAGATTTATTACTGAAATGCCGTTAATACTCATTTTACAAATCTACCACTATTATGTTTACAAGTTTGTCACTCTGGAACTTTACAAGTTTGCCATTCTATATAAATTTAAAAATGGCCATATAAGTTTAATCTAAAATTCAGCAATCATCATATGCCCTATCTCATTTTAAACTTAATAATTTAAATCTTAACATCCAAAACCCAATAATTATAATATTACTATAAAAATAAAAATTGCAAGGAAAGTCAAATAGTAATAAAAATATATTGAAAATAAATTAACCACTCATGTTAGAAATCTAAATAGAACACAAATTTTATTTTATTAATTACTTTTTTATATAAATACAACAGCGTAATGAAATTGAAATAAGAAATTGTCTGCTCAAAAAATACCCAGAAAGATAGTACACAGAAAGAGAGCGACCTAAGAGGTAAGAGCTTATGCACGGTGTCGATGACAACCCAAAAACTCGTACAATCCTTTGCCAAAACCCCGGTAAGGAACCCCACTTCAATCTCCTACAAAGATATCTCTACACAAATAGCGAAAACTCTTTTCAACTCAGGTATTGAACCCTTCAAAACGACACCGTCTTTGCTCTCAAATCTCAACTCTCACATTACCCACCTTGTTTTATCTAACGCAAATCTTCCACCCCATGCTTGCTTGCACTTCTTCAACTTTCTCCGCCAAAACCCTTCTCTGTATTCACACAGACCCGATCTTCAAGCCCATGTAACCCTCATCTGCAGGCTCTATGAGGCTCAGAAGTTCGCTGAAATGAAAAAGGTATTGAATTATATTGTAACTGATGTTAATCTTAGGTGTTCCATTGTAAATTTAATTTCTCTGATTGAGAACGGTAATCAGCAGCCTAAATTTGTTGAGAAATTCTGTGACTTGTTATTTAGAGTGTATGCGGATAATAGATTGTTTGAAGACGCTTTTGGGGTTTTCGATTATATGGAAAGAAAGGGGTTAAAAATTGATGAAAGGTCTTGCATTGTGTTTCTGCTTGGTTTGAAGAGATGTGATCATATTGAAATGTGTTTCAAATTTTATCAAAAAATGGTTGATGCCAATGTGGAGATTACGGTTTACTCAATTTCGATTATGATCGATGGGTTGTGCAAGAGAGGCGATGTTAAAATTGCTAGAGATTTGATGGATGAAATGGTTGCTAAAGGGATTAAGCCAAATCTTTATTCTTATAATACGCTTTTAAATGGGTTTGTTAAAAGGAAGGACGTTTTGGGTGTGAATGAAATGTTGAGCTTGATGCAGAGAGATCAAGTAGCTTACAATGTAGTTACATACACACTTTTGATTGAATGGTATGGAAATTTGGGCAAGATGGTTGAGGTTGAGCAGATGTTCGATGACATGCGTGAGAGAGGAGTAGAAACGGATGTTCATGTATATACTACAGTTATTAGTTGGAATTGTAAATTAGGAAATATGAGAAGAGCATTCGCACTATTTGATGATTTGACTGAGAGAGGCATTGTTCCAAATTCTCACATTTATGGGGCTATGATTGATGGTATTTGCAAGGCCGGGCAGGTGGAGGCAGCTGAAATGTTGCTAAAAGACATGCAAAGACAAGGGCTTGATGTTAATGAAGTGATATTCAATACTCTCATGAATGGGTACTGTAAAAAGGGTATGATAGATGAAGCTTTGAAGGTGATGGCTATCATGGAAAAGAAAGGTTTTGATGGTGGTCCTGTTGCTTATAATACAATAGCTAGCGGGCTGTGTAAAGTGAAACGATACAATGAAGCAAAAAAGTGGTTGTTCACTATGATAGAAAGGGGTCTGGCTCTAAATACGGTGAACTTCACAACTTTGATTGACATTTGTTGCAAGGAAGGGAACCTAGAGGAGGCGAAATGGCTATTTGAAGATATGAAGATGAAGGGAGTGAAACCTAATGCTTTTACTTACAACACTCTGATTCATGGTTATAGCAAGAAAGGGAATATTAAGCAAGCATATCGGCTAAAATCTAAAATGGAAGAAATGGGGATGACGCCAGATGTGTACACATACACATCTCTTATACATGGTGAACGTGTATTTGGAAAGTTAGATGAGGCGATGATACTGTTTAATGAAATGATAGAAAAGGGTTTTATTCCAAATGCAGTCACTTACACAACCTTGATCACAGGTCTGTCTAAAGAGGGGAGATCAGATGAAGCTTTTAGATTGTACGATGAAATGATAGCGTCAGGCCTTACACCTGATGACAAACTATATTCTTCACTTGTGGGTAGCCTTCATACAACCAGGTCTTAGGTCTGAATTGTTCTTAAAAACTGAAAGAATTAGCTTAATATATCCCTGACCATATTATGACATTCCAAACTGACATTCAACAGGAAAGTATTAAATTCAATGCGTGCTGACAACAAAATGAATTCATGATTTACTGCCTTTGCTGGTAAAATTAATGATACCTGAGGTAGTTGCTTTGGTCTTTCAAATATGGAGGTTTGAGTGTTGATATGGAGGCTTGTATAGCTTTAGTTTGCAACGGGTTCAGGTTTGCAACAGTATCTCCACCCACTGGCATGGCAGATCCCAGTTTCTTTTAATTTAAAGAGGCTTTATTTTGCATGAGTAAATTACAGAATTTTATTTTCCTATTTTTCTTTTGTAACTATGTAAGACTAGTGCCAGTTTATTTTATTTTCTATCAGCATAAAGCAAATGCACATGCGTGTTCAAACTTTTAGGAAGATTAACTGATCTGCTTTCAATATATACTATCACAAAAATGTTACATAAGGACCCAAAATAAGAGACTTTTACATGGAAACTCTACAATAAGTAGTTGCAAAACAGTTAGTTCTTGCCTTCTGAACATTCTGGCTGTGTCTCACAGCAACCTTACCCATCCAAATATTCAGTTCCTTCACCTTTCTCTACTATCTCCTTAACCCACCCCAAAATATCTCCATTCCGAATCCTTTAAGGTAGGTTTTACATTTTGGATTTGAGTGGAAATTTTGAGAAGTGAAAATTCTATTATTAGAAGTGTAGAGTGTGAGTGGAAGCATGTTGTTTACTTACACTAAAATAAAAATTTAGAATTGAAATCAGAATTTAAGTTATGTGTTTATTTTATCTTGAATTGGAAGTAAATGGTTTGAAATTATAGTTTTACCCTTATTTAAATAATTATAATTTTTTTATTACAAAATTAATAAAAATATATTTGAAACATAAAATATTTATCTTATTATATTTGTAAATCACAATTTTTTATTAATTTTAATTTTAATTATGCAAATTAAAAAATATGGATAAAAGCAACACAAATGAAACATTATTATTAATAGTATAATACAAATTAATATTTTCTTAGAATAAACTATTTATTATTATTAATTAAAATAGATATAATACTATTATTTTTAAATAAATATAACAATATTATATTTTCAGATAAAGATAGTATATAATAATAGTATTAATTATCTATGAATATAATAATATTATGTTTAAGTAGTTTTAACTTAGAATTAATATAAATTATTATTTTTAACTAAATATAATAATATTATATTTAAATAAGTTTATTATTATTTTTTTAATAAAGGTAATTTATAAAATAATATAATAATATTATTTAAATAAATATAATATTATTTATTTTATTTTATTAAATATAATTATATTAAATTTAATAAAAGAATGGTATAAAAGGAATATATTACTATCTCTCCCCATAGGAGTGGGAATTTCACTTCTCTCTCCAAAAATGGATTCGGTCCACATAGTGAGATTCTCACTTCTCTTTTAAAATATATACGTAAATATTGGAATAAGAAGAATCAACACTCTTCACTCATATTCTAATAAGTAAACATAGCATAAATTCTAAATCAATATCTGTTTCTGCAATAAGAATGCAGCTTTGAGAATACTAATGCTAACTGTCACATTATGTTAGTCATTAAATTCAATCACACGACAAAATTTTCATAAATATGACACATGTTTATAAAAGTATACAGACATGCCCGTAATTAGAATTTAGAATAACAGAATTAGAAAGTCAAAGCCTTCTTTTAATAAATATCACATTATTTAGAATAATTTTTTGGGATAAAAAGTTTAAAATGAGTAGCATTAGTTATTGTTGAATTAAAAGCCAAATGCAATAAATAAAGTCTTGCCTTTGTTTCTTATGAATCAGTTCAAACTGAAAATAATAACACTTCAAACAGATTCAAGCACCTTAAGGTGATCCATTGCAGCAGGACTGAAACCTAGTGTATCTTTGCATTCCTGATACGACTTTGAAACAATCGGCTAAGGATTGTTAAGTTAATTAGCTGTTTCCTTGACAATTCAACCTAATTGCAATGCTTTAGAAAATCTCGTATATAAACAATAGACACCAAATGGTATATTGTCATGTTTGGTATTGTGGTTGGACAACTTAAATTATATCATTTTGTTTACGGCTTGGAAGTTATAATATCTTTATTATTTGTGTTAAAATTATTATTTAAAATCATATTTACCATCCAATATCGATCTTTTTCCATAGTTGCAACATTTTTTTCCACAGCAGGTATATCTTTTCTCCACCTCAGCAATCTCATCTCAATACCAATTCAGGATCATATCAATTTAGTTGGTCTAACTCGTGTAATGGAATCAAAAATAGGTCACGTGTTCGAAACTTCGTCATTGCAATCTTGGAAGGGGATTAGTTTAATTCGGAGTGGGATGAAAGTAAGTGACATATATGGTTGCTAACAGTGCCTTAGTCTACATTGGTTGGAAAATATCCAGCAAGCATCGCTACAAAACATTATACTCCACTCTATTGGCAATACTTTGCATCACAGAAATTCTACTCTTCTGGTCAGAGTTCAACTGTTAAAACTCAACGCATTGTAGAAAGAACTGAAAAAAAGAAAAAAGAAAAAAAGGGAAAAAAGGCTATTGTTACATTGACTGCTGCATATAGAATGTCTTAGAGAACAGTCAACATATGTCTGGCAGATGGGGTACTAATTAATTGATGATGATGTTGTATCTGCAACTCTGCAAACAGGCTCAACCTGCACATAAATTACAGCGGCATTACATCTACCTCAATAGTGGCAGGCTTAAAAAATGATTATTAGCAAGAAATGAAGAAATTAATCTTAAATTTGCAGCAAAAACAAAAGGTATAAGTGGAGAATTCTCCAAAATACACGCGCGCGTGCGCGCGCACACACGGCCACTGCAAGTTATTACTTGCATTCCCACAAGTAAGGCAAAAAACTTCATGGTCATATATTGATGTTTTATCTTTTTTCAAGACATACAAAATTTTTTAAGGCAAGATAATATCCAACACCCAACGGTATGCCAATTATCAAATACAGAGAGAGCAAGAAAGAGAATGGGGAGAAATTAGAAAAAGAAATAAATGACAATAAGCGATTGATTCACCAGCAAATCTACGTTATAAATTCAAGCACATATAATTACAGCATTATAAATGCTGGTGTTTCTGTTTATCCATAGGTGGAAATAGAAGAACCTTATCAGGATTTGAAGTCCACTCTTTCATGTAAGACAGAAGCTTCAAAGCATCTGAATGGAAAGCCTGCACCAAAACCAAAATTAAAATTCAACTGCACATTAGGATAAACATTCAGTCATGAAAATTGATCAGACGATCCGACAATAATCGTATAACATTATATACTGGCTAATAAAGAGAGAGTTTTGAACTTTTAGCACGCGAAGTATTTTGACTTCACGAAGCAAATAAGATTCAACCTTTTTTTTTTTGGTTTTTTCAGTTCTCATTTGTCCTAATTAGTTAATAGTTTGCAGACTGGTATATCCATCTCCATTTGATAGGCCAACGACCTTTTCCATATTTTGTTGACTATGAGAATATTCCGAAAAGTGAAATAAACTGAACTATTGTTGATTATGCAAAATATCAACAATTTAGTATTTTAGATCTTTTTGACACAATGAATACCGAGAAAAATGAAAAAACCCATCCAAGAATTTTATTCAATTGGTGTAATATAACGAATTACAGCTCTACTCAAAAGGCTCCAATGACCCTTATTTATGTTTACAAGGATTAGATGTCTTCCAAAGGCAAGATTTTGATAGGCATAATTGACTGAAAACAGGATCAAGTGGCCAGATGAGTTGATAATGTTACATGTGCAGGATGAAAGCAGGATGCATTGGCCACATGCTACAAGTTGCCAAGATGAAAGGGCAGAGAAGCAATAATAGAAATAAATAACTAAAACGCGCTGGGCAAGGAGTTGAAGAGATGGTGTTAGGATTAGCTAGCAGGCTTATCAAATGCCCATGCTTAATTTCCAGTAAGAAATATGGTAAAAGATCTCCTCAAACCAAAATGGTAAAAGTTTAACCAAATGGGCATACTTTGCAGCTTCCTTATTTTTCACGTAGCCCTTTTGAGAAATAAAATATAATATAACTTATATGGAGATAGTCAAAATGTATTCAGAGCTAATAAGTAATGTGAATAGTTTCCAGGCTGGTATATCTAAAATTTTTACAGAAAGGAGACTCAAGAAACCCTTGCCAGCAATGTCTGCTCCAGGTCATTGGAGTTAACAGTGGAGAGTGCACGGAGAACATAATCAGTACCGAGACAGTACAGGCATTCTCATGTCTGGTTGAAACTCGGCAACATTTCCCCAGGTTCCAACTCTTAAATTAACAAGATCTAAGATGTTAATGAAGACGGCGTTTCCTCCCTTTCAATCTTAAGCCTGAATGTCTGGTTCAGATCACCTCCACTACCCAATTTCTGCACTCATCTTCTCTGGGACACAATCTTTTGATTCTTGTAGCTCCTAAGTATTTGCCTAACTCATTTTTCTTCTGCTTCTGAATACATCAAATTGGTCGAGATGCTGTTGATGGATGTAAAGAGTAAGGCTTTGAAGCGAGAAATTTCATTGGGTGTGTTAGATTTTTAGTGCTCGGCCATTTTATTTTGTTAAGCATGGGATCAACACGTATTGATTCAAGGGTTAATTCTAATATATATGTTGTTGTGAAATTACATAGGCATTTGAAAGTGAAGAAACTAAGCTTGAATGGCAGTGGCAGTGGAAATACGGACCATAACATTATAGCCTGAAGGTTACGGTAGGAATTTTGGACTTTTCTACGGATGTTAATGATATATCACGAATTTCATTGATCCAAACACAAAATACTGCATCATCCATCTCACTGATTAATAGTGGCATTCGTGGTTTCAATGGGAATGGCACTAGCAATATTATTCTGAATGTCTTGTGAAGTCAATTTAACATTTCCTAGAGCTTTTTGATTGTACAAGTTTCTTGTTTAATTTATTATGGTCAGTAAGATATTTGACGAAACAGAAATGTTGAAAGAAGTTTGATAGAAGAAACAAACGTTTCTGAATAATGATAAGTTTTATTGAAAAGTCTGAATGAATAAAATTAAGATTTTGAGCCCCTTTTAATAACAAGTCTAAATATCACGAATTTACCAAAATAGGCAAATTCAAAATCTAATATGATAATTAAATTCCCCTAATCAAATAAAAAAAGAAAAATAAACGGCACTAAAATCTAAGTTATAGGAAAAAAAGATGAAAATCCTAGAAGAATTAGAAAAATAAGAAAGAATCTTAAAATTAAAAAATGACCAAGAAAGAAACGGAATTTTCAAATCACGGGGCAGAATGGTGTAAGCCTTTGTGAATTTTGTTTACCTCGTCGCAAGCTTCAAAATAGTATATTATACGCAAAAAACGAACACATGTAGCCCAAGTTATGGCCTCCGAAATATATATTACTCGTGACACAAAGCACCCTGCATCAAAATCTCAATACTTATTTCTTCTTAAAACCAATGAGGTGTTGAATATATGAATGCAATGTAGCAAGTAATTGCATGTGACTAGCATGCAACTTTTTGACTTTTGGCACAGTTTATTGAGTGCATGGGAGATATGAGTGGGAGACATGAGTAAGAGGCACATTATTAAGAGGCACATTATTAGTATAACTTTCGGTGCCCACTAACTTTTGTATAATAATAATAAATTAGAGAAAGGGGGAACCTGAAGCCTATAAATAGAGGCTTTATTTGCCCTCTTCATTTATCCTATTCTTCAATTCAGTTGAGAGAAGCCAAGAGTTAGGTGAGAGTGTCCTGAGAGCTTTAAGAACTTGTTCTACAGTTTGGAGAGTTTGGGTGTATTGGGTTTGGATTGTGAGACAAAAATACTATAATACTTGTAACTCCTTTTAACTAGTAAAATATTTCCTTTTGTCTTTGCCCATGGATCGTAGACTAAAAGCCAAACCATGTAAATTCTAGTGTCTTTGTGTGATTATTGTTTCTCAATTTTACTTTAGTTGTGTGTCTGCTTCACCCATCAATTTTCTAATGATGGTATCAGAGCAATTGGCTGTATTTTTTAGAGTTAGGGTACTGTTCACATATACGATACTATTCACGTATACGATATTATTTATGTATACGGTATTGTTCACTTGAAATGGTGGGAGAGATCTAAGAATTCTGCGGAGTAGGGAATAGTGGTGTGAGTGAAAGTGATGGTTTTGTACATATCTAAGAAAATTCTATCACAAAGGTGATAAGAGCCTAAGAAGTCTAGGTTTTAAGTGGGACTGTTGTGACCCCTCCAATATTTCCTAGGAACTTTCCTCCCGTGCGATTGCTCACAACTGTTCAAGGAGGTACACTGACTTGTGTACATTATTTATTAACAAAATGACAGCAAAGTTTGAAATTGAGAAATTCAATGGGAGCACGTTCTCGTTGTAGAAAATGAAGATGCTGGCAATCTTAAGAAAAAATAATTGTTTTGAAGCAATTAGGGAAAGGTCTGCAGAAATCACTAACAACAAATGGAATGAGATGGATGGTAATACAATCGCTGATCTACACTTGGCACTTACAGATGGGGTGTTATCCAATGTGGCGCAAGAAAAGACAGCAAACTATATATGGAATAGTCTCACAAAATTATATGAGGTCAAGCTGCTACACAACAAGATCTTCTTAAAGAGGGGATTCTATACTCTTCAAATGACGGAAACCACATCGGTGACTAACCATATCAACACTCTGAAAACTATATTTTCACAACTTACAATATTGGGTCATAAAATAGAATAAACTAAACATGCAAAGCTTCTACTTTAAAGTCTACCTGACTCGTATGATCAACTCATCATCAACTTGACGAACAATATTCTTATGGAATACCTAGTCTTCGAAGATATTGCAGCCTCTGTATTAGAGAAAGAGAGTAGATGCAAAAGTAAAGAAGATAGTCAAGCAAATTTGTAGCAAGCGGAAGCACTAACAATGGTGAGAAAGAAATCAACGGAATTTGGTCCTAGTCGGAGTCACAATCATGGTTGATCAAAATCAAGAAATAAGAAGAAAATCAAGTGCTACAAATGTGGCAAAATGGGACATGTTAAAAAAGTGTTAGAGGAACTAGAAGAGAAGAGAGGGTAAAGATCTTGAGTCATCAAATGCTCAGGGGTTTGTAGCTACCTCAGATGATGGTGACGTTTTATACAGCGCAGCAATGATTGTAGAAGGCAAAAAATAGCTATATGACATTTGGCTTATAACTCATGAGTCATCTGGCACATGATCTCTTGAACAGAATGGTTTCATAAATATGAACCTATCTCAGAAGGATCTGTATATATGAGTGATGATCATGCCTTGGAAATTGCTTGTATTGGTACAATCAAGATAAAGATATTTGATGGTATAGTATGCTCTATTCATAAGGTATGTCAAAGGCCTAAAGAAAAATCCATTGTCTTTGAGATAAATAGATAGTTTTAGTTGTAAAACTCATGTAGAAAATGGAATCATAAAGATTATCAAAGGTGTGCTTGTGTTTATGAAGGCGGAAAAGATCATGCCAATCTATTCACGCTTAAACGGGAAACACTGCAAGAAGCCTATGCATGTGTTGTAGTAAATGTTGAAGATTCGGCAATTATGCGGCATTTTAAACTTGGCCACATGTCTGAACAAGGTTTTAAGATTCTCTCTGAGTGAAAGTTACTTCGAAGGCTCAAATCGGTGAACTTACCGTTACGAGTATTATGATACGAATAAGCAGCATAGATTGAACTTCAATAGATCTGATGCCATAAGTAAATGCATTCTAAACTTGGTTCATTATGATGTTTGGGAATTGCTAGATATCTCCTTGGGAGGTGCAAAGTTCTTGGTGAATTTCATTAATGATTATTCGAGAAGATATTGGGTATATCCAGTAAAAGAAAAAAGTTAGATGTATTTCCAATATTTAAGGAATATAAAGCGCGGGTGGAACTTGAATCCGGGAAAAGAATAAAGTATTTGAGGGCAGATAATGGTGGAGAGTATACAGATGGAGAGTTTTTTGCATTCTATAAGCAAGAAGGTATTTAGAGACAATTCATGGCGGCATACACTCCTCGACGGAATAGTGTGGCAGAGTGGATGAACAGAACTCTTACAGAAAAAATAAGAGCCATGTTGAGGACTACTAGTCTACCAAACTTATTTTGGGCAGAAACAACCAAAACCGCCTGTTATGTGGTAAATCAGTCACCATCTACTGCAATTGCGTAGACTCCTATGGAAATGTGGACTGGGAAGCCAGCTGATTACTCTCATTTGCATACATTTGGATATCCTGTGTACGTCATGTATAATACCTAAAAAAGATCAAAGTTGGATCTAAAATCAAGGAGATGTATTATCTTAGGGTATGCTGATGGAGTAAAGGGGTATCGTTCGTGGGATCTCACTGCCCACAAGATTATCATAAGCAGAAATGTTATCTTTGTAGAATGTCAACTATAAAGGAAAGAAGGGGATGATAGTATCGGAAAAGAAAAGTCAAAGACTGTACCGGTATATGTGGAAAATAATTTGGAAAAAGAAGATTTAGCTGAAGCTGCACCAGAGCACGAGGAACAAGAGCCAGTCGAGTTCAAGGCTTCAGAAATTCGTCAGTCAACTCGTGTGAGACGACTGCCAGTGTGGCACTCGAAGTATCTTACAGAGATTAATGTTGCATACTGCCTTCTAACAGAGGATAGAGAGCCATCAACTTTTTATTAAACTTTGAACAGCCTAGATGTTATTTTGTAGATGATAGCAATGCAGGAAAAAATTGATGCTCTACACAAGAACAAGACATGGAAACTTGAACCAATACCGCATGGTAGAAAAGCCATTAGTAACAAATAGGTCTACAAGATCAAATGTGGTGGCAATGACCAAGTGAAACAGTATCGTGCAAAATTGGTGGTAAACATATATGTTCAGAAAGAAGGTATTGACTTCAATGAGATATTTTCTTTAGTGGTTTGACTTACGATAATCAAATTAGTCTTAGCTATGTGTGCTACATTTGATCTACATCTAAAGCAACTAGATGTGAAAACTGCATTTCTTAATAAAAAAACTTGAAGAAGAAATTTATATGCTCCAATTAGAAGGTTTTACTTAGTTTATAGGTTTAACAAATCCTATATGATCTCAAATAGGCGCAGAGATGTTAGTATAAGAGATTTGATTCTTTCATCATGAGCCTTTGATACAACAGACTCAGTTTAAACCATTGTGTATACTACAAGAGATTTAAGGATAATGATTTTATCATTCTACTATTGTATGTGGATGAGACATTGGTAGTAAGCCCCAACAAAGATCGAGTCCAAAAACTAAAGGCATAATTGGTGAAGGAGTTTGAAATGAAGGAATTGAGACTAGCAAACAAGATTCTAGGGATATAAAATCATCAAGATAGAAATAATACGAAGATTTGGCCTTGTGAGAAGAATGACTTGAAAAAAATATTGTGACACTTCAACATGCAAGATTATAAGCCAATTTCTACCCCACTTCCTGTTAATTTCAAGTTATCCTCAAGAATGTGTCCTACCAATGAAGTAGAGAGGAATGAGATGTCTAGAGTATCATATGCATTAGCAGTGGGAAGTTTAATGTTCGCTATGATATGTACTAGACTAGATATTGCACAAGCAGTAGGTGTGGTCAGTAAATATATGGCGAATCCTGGTGGAGAGCATTGGAAAACTGTAAAAAAGATTCTGAGATATATCAGAGGAGCCTCAGATATTGTATTATGTTATGGAGGATCTGAATTTACTGTCAGGGGTTAGGTGGATTTAAATTTTGCAGGGGACTTTGATAAAAAGAAATCTCCTATTGACTACATGTTTACACTTGTAGGAGGAGTTGTAAGTTAGGTTTTGAAATTGCAGACTGTTCTGACTTTATCTATGATAGAAGTAGACTACATGGCAGCTACACAAGCTTGCACAGAAGCTATTTGGATACAAAGGTAATTGGAAGAGCTTGGGCACAAATAAAGAAAAATCTTGTGTTTTGTGATAGTTAAAGTGCCTTGCACATGGCAAGGAATCCAGCCTTTCATTATAGGACAAAGCATATAAGAGTACAGTACAACTTCGTTCGAGAAGTAATGGAAGATAGAAGTGTAGATTTGTAAAAAAAATCGATATTAAGGAGAATGTTGCAGGTGTTTTGACTAAGTCAACCAATACTGACATGTTTATATTGTGGCATAGCAGAGACAAGCAAAATAATAATGGCAAAGAAGAATGGATGGTGTGGAGACATGATTGGTTCCCAATCAAGTTTCCAAGTGGGAGAATTGTTGAACACTATGCATGCATGTAGCAAGCAACTGCATGTAGGTTGCATGCAAGTTTTTTACTTTTAGCACAATTTGTTGAGTAAGTGGGAGACATGAGTAAGTAGCACATTATTAGTGTAACTTTTGGTGACACTAACTTTTGTACGATAATAATAAATTAGAGAGAAGGAGAACAAGAAGCCTGTAAATAGAGGCTTCATTTGCCCTCTTCATTTATCTCATTCTACAATTCAATTGAGAGAAACCAAGAGTTTGGTGAGAATGTCTTGAGAGCCTTAATCACTTGTTCTAGCATTTTGTGAGTTTGGGTGTATTGAGATTTTGAGTTGCGAGGTAAAAGTACTACAATACTTGTAATTCCTTTTCACTAGTAAAAATTTTCTTTTATCTTCGCCCCTGGACATAGGCTAAAAGTCGAACAACGTAAATTTTGGTGTCCTTATATTGTCATTGTTTTTCAGTTTTACTTTAGTTGTGTGTCTGTTTCACCTATTAATTTCTAACATGAGGTAGGAATAACATATGAAGGTCCTATTTACATATATAGTAAATAAGAAAAATTAAAATTAGACAAAAAAATTTTCAACAATACTATTTCGAAGCTTAAGTCAGTAAGTTGATTAAGTGAGTTTGTGTTGTTGGTGATAGTGATCGTGTGCCTACCTCAAATGTTTCACCCCTTAGCTTATATATTTGAATTGGTGGCTATAGGATGTGTTTTCAGGTTTGTGGAGATGATGGTTTGATATTCTAGGGTTGAAGAGACATCATGCCTTAATTTGTCAATTATCATATTCGTGTTTGAAACCATCTTTATCATCTTAATTGCCTCCCCTGGATTTTAGGCTCGTGGCCTGTCTTCCTTTGACTAATTCAATTTCTCACCTCAAAAGTACCAAATACTCTATCAATACATGCCCTTAGTTTGTAAAGAGAGCTTTTGAATTTCAAAAATCTCTTTTTTTGAACAAAGTGATTAATGCACATTTGTCTTTGCTTTTATCTAAGCCAAAGTTTCAATTTTGAAACCGCTTGCATCTCACATCAATTTGCCCTTAAATCCTTTCTGTCTCCTTAGGGTGACTTTATTCACTCTATTCCTGTCTCTTCCACTTTGCTCAGGTATGCTCTCATCTTTTTTCATTCTAATCTTTTTTCACCTCAAAAGTACCAAATACTCTGTCAATACATGCCCTTAGTTCGGTCAAAATTGAGGGTTGCGACTCCACCAAAGACAGTGGCGTGAGTAGGCATCATCAGATGCCTTACTTGCCGCTCCTCCTCTGTCTTCTCACCTTCTATAGCCAAATTGATATTATCAGTGTAGATGAGGAGGATTTAGATGCTCCCATCATGTTTTTCATCCGCAAACTGGAAATCTAAAATTACAAACCAAATGCTTAGGAAATTGGAAAAAGATTTTCACATTCCTAATTATGTTGAGCTTAGGGCTCTAAACATTGATGAGAATATGACATAACCACCTGAGGGTATGATGGCATACTCTTCCATGTTAAAATCAGGCATGAGATTGCCTTTTCACCCTTATGTGCACTACATATTTGACCCCTCGTCAACCTAATAATTTATAAAGTTTTCTTGAGCCACTTCGTGATACAAAAGCATTTTGGGATTGAGTCTAATTTTCAGTTTTGATGAGTTTAAGAGACTATACCAGATCAAGTCCGTAGCTAAAGGAAGTGGTTGGTATTATTTAACTAGTTGGTCTAGTGTCGATCCTATTATCCCCTCTGACTTCTTCACCCAAATCAAGGGTTGAAAGATTGACTTTTTACTTTTGGAAATTGAAACTCTAACAATTCAAATGACACTGATCCCATAGCCACTTCATTTTAAACTCCAAGTTCTGACTTACTTTGATAGTTGGTAATACTATATTTTTCTCATCTAATTTGGTTTTTGAAATAGATATCTATAATTCTCCACCCAATTTGGCTCAAGACTTAACTGCCAATATCAAATGAGCACATACTAATGTGTTAGGGCTTGATATTATTTCTTTGTTCAACAAAACATCACTTAACAACTTGGACTTAACCTAATTGATGAGTATGAATTTGGTAGTTGCATCTATCATATCTAGTTTTTAGCCATTCTCATTTTCGCTTATTTCATATGTAGTTGCCATGTCTGAAGTGGATACTAAAAGAAGGACTTAGACTTATAAATTTGTTACTTGCACTACTAGAAAAATGGTCTTTATTGACATTATAATAGTGTCAGTAATTAATTTTAGTGACACTTGCTGATTTGTGTCAGTAATCTAGTAATCATAACATGTGATACTTAGATTGGTAGTCATAACATAGTGACATTTGTTTATGGTGTCACGATTATGGTTTCAATGATTACTATTACTATAGCATCACCAAAATTATGAAATAGTAGTATCAAAATGTCACAATACTACACTAGTGTTTATGATTACTATCATGGTGGTATTAGTATTTGATTTATTATTAAAAAAAATATATAAAAGTAATACTACATATTTACAACTGGTTGTAATGTATTATAAAATTAATGCTAAACACTAAAAACATGACCAAATTAACTTTTATTTACATAAAAAATGAGTGTAACACAAGAACGTGAGTACTGATTACAAGCTAATGAGAAACAAGTTTTAAATACTAGTTACATCATATAAAAATAAATCAAATCATTTTGAAGCTTCCAAAGATTAAACCTCAAATATGATGCTTGACGTTGTAAAGTTATGATTAATTTAGATTGCAGATGGTCTCTGCATATAAATTAAAAAAAAAAAAAAAGATACTAGAAAATACTTAATGGCAGACACATGATATGAGTTAGGTTCACAACATAATCATTATTCAGTATAACTAATTTCATTACGATGCATCACCACATAAGTGTTGGCAAAAATTTGATATTGTAATTCAACTCATGGTCAATAATTGGTACGTTTCATAAGTGAATAAAATTTGAATTCAGAATAACTATGTACCCAACATCCAAATCAAATAAAAGATTATTTAATGCAAATAAAATCCAAATTGATGCATATATAAGGTAGGACAAAATATGATACTTAATGTGGCAATGAATTAACCTTAGAATTGATTAAATAAGGGGCAAGAAAGAACTTTAAGTCATTACCTTAATAAGTGACTCTTTAAGCAAACTCTTTTGCACATTCCTTTATAAAATATTCATATATGACATGAAGATCTTCTCAAGTTTATTAGATTTAGCATCCAAGGTTCAATAATTACAATGCATAGATCAAAGATAAGGTGCTACTTGCATAGCATAGCAAAAGGCTCATAATTTTTTATATATTCAATCTAGCCACGTCTATCCAAATAAAAGTATAAAATCTCAAAGTACATATGAACTTGATAAATAAGTGCATTTAATTCTGAAATAAATATAATCATATAATTACGTCCCAAGAAACCTGCTCAACAATAAAATCAATTTGTTAGTCCAGTTGGTTCCACAACTAAGAAACTAAATATCTGAGAATAAGAATGGTTACTTGTCTTTAATTTCTAGTCAGAGATATTAATCACCACTTCTACACCCTGTATTCTCCCTATAATTAAAAAAAAAAAATCTCAAAAACTAATGTTACACTAACCAATAGAGAGAACGATAAAAAATAAAAGAGTTACGATTAATAAAAAAATTAACTCATCTATGTTGGGATTAGTATAAATACTTAAATGGAATTTGAGCGTAAAAATCAACCAAGTAGGAACATGTATTAGAAGCAGATCCAAAAACAAAATGCCAACTTCATATCAATGCAACGCTAATAATTAGATTAAAAATTAATCAAAATCACATTTAATAAAAATAAAGCAATGCAAAAGCAATTACCAATATTGAGAAGTAGATATGATTAAAAAAAAAAAATGAAAGGAGGATCTCTGGAAAGGCCTAATTGTTGTTCTTCTTTTATTCTTCTTCAATTCTAAGCCCTTCATCTTGACATAGAAAGTCTAGTTTCTACAATAAACAGAGAGAATCACTGGTCAAATTTAAGAGGAAACACTGACAATTTGAGTTTTAGAATTTCGTTAAAATTCAATATTATTCAAAAGTTATAGAAACTTCCAGAATATAGTTAGACACATAAATGCACAGCATATAAAAATATCTGAGTCATTTGGACAACTTTGTATTAGGTTCTCACATGATGAAACTCTAAAAGTCAAAACTTATGACAAAATCACCACAACAATTGGAAGCAGTTGAATATTTATTAAATTTAAAATACCAAATACATTTAATCACTCGGTCAAAGTCGAATGGTTAGAACTACTTCCTCATAATTGTGGGGGTTAAATTTAAATTTTATTTCTCAATATTTAAATGAAGGTTAAAATTCCTTGAATATTAGAGATGGTTAAAATTTGGACAATACTATATAAGATTTGATGTAAAACTAAGTCCAAGTAATTATCTGATTGAATATCAATTGCAATATCGTGTAATATATTGTAATTTGAGCAATAATCCATGTAATAAAAAAAAAAAACCAAATACATTTGAATGATACTTTTAAGAATTTAACTACACGTATGAAACAATAGTGTATTAAAACTTGAGGTCATTTTGACATCATCAGACAGGCGTTTTATAATATCAAAAGTTAGTGAACAACTCTGTCAATAGAACTTGCTGTAGAGGCAGCAAAGTTTGAAAAATCATTTAAATAAGCTACAAATTTAATTAACATCAAATTTTCTAGATTCGAAGTACGCATTTACAAGCTTCGTTTCTTCAAATTTCAACTTATTCCAATATTGTTAGGCTATTTGTTTGCAACAGCAAACATGGTACATGAGTAATTTCTAATAAAATTAGACAATAACTAGTGAAGGATTTAAGTATAAGTAACAAGATAGTTGCCTAAGGTCTTATATTTTGAGAATGTTTTTTTAGTATTTTCTTATTTTTAATTATTTAATTTTGACTATTGATTCTCTAATTAATAAAATTTTTTCTTAAATTATGTATTCTAGGAAATAGGAAAGTCTATTAGACATCTTTCTAATTAATAATCATCTACAATTAAGAATTTTTTAAAATAGAAAATCTATATATATTAACCTTAATGTTAAAGATATATAATTAATAATATTATTTAACAATTAATTTATTCATTATTAGCTTTCTAAGAAAAAATAAATTATTTACCTTTTCAATTTCCTAAAAAACTTTAATTATTGAACGTTGTAATCTTTGAATTTTAGTCTTTAATTTCTATTAAAAAACCTTATAATCTCAAAAATCAGTAGATGAACAAATTTCTTCCTCTCTTCTCTATAAAAAAATAATTATATTCATTAGTTCATTTAAAAAAGAAAAAATTAATTTTTAAAATGTCAATATTTATTATGTAATCATCAATTCATCATCTCAACTTTTTCTATATTCTATCACTCTAAATATTCTATTTGAAAATAATATTTTTCTTATTTATTTGTTTATTTTGTAATGGTTTTGATGGAAGGAATTTTTCAAAAAAAAAAATAAAAGAAAAAAAGATATCTTCTTGACTAATTCTTTTAGGTTTTGTTTTAAAAAAAATTTTAGGATCTTTTTTTATTATTGTTGAAATTCAAATATTAAAGATAGAATGAATTTTGAGCCTTTTTATATTTATTTGAGTATTGAAATTATAAAATAAAAAAATTCCATAAAAAAATTTACCTAAAGCCCCAAATAATCTAAAGCCGGTACTAACAGCAGCCAATCATTTTGAAAATCTATTAAAAATCAAATATAAACTCAATTCATTCCAAAATTTTTAGGACTGAATCGTACATATTTAACATTGGTTTTTTGAAGATTTCAAGCCATTCAAACATCACCTATTCATGTTTTGAAACAACTAAGATTACAACAACAATCCTTTAATTCTCAAAAAAGGTTCATAATTTTCTCTCCAAAATTCTTTCATTTTCTAGCCGAAAAGCACCAAAACAACATATGTTAATAAAAAAACTTATCATCCTTACTGCAGATATAGCTGCAAGATTCACTAAAGCTTGCATTCGTCATAAAAAAGAATAATCATTCAAGTCTAAATAACCAATCTAGTCATATATACAAACACAATACCCATTCTATTTACATGCAATAGTTTTTCTTGATTGTTTTGTCAATAAAAATTGATAACTTAAATTTTTAAAAATAAACCAACTTATAAAAATTTCACAATTATAGTAAATGCAAGACGTGAACCCCATAATTTCATAACATGATTAGAGGTTTAACTAAAAAGATCAATTTAACCACAGCTCAAGTATAACAACAATAAACACAAAACAATTCAGAGCATTAATTTTCCAATTAGATAAATAAAAATAAAATCCTCAAGTACGGTTAAAATAGTGATCTGGTCTTTAAAAGTATTGTCTTGAGCCTCACACACTGACTCACGGATTTGCCTCGGTCCAACCTTAATCCAAAATAACAGAAGAAGACAAAAGTTTAGCTAACGAGAAAGCTGGAGAAACCAAGCATGACAAGCAGTTCACATTCGAGCACGGTGGCCATCAGAGCAATTGTGAAACAACTTTAACACTAAACACCATCTCCCAATTCCAAATGTATATAAACAGAAGCCTCCAAATATAAGCATAACTGGTAATAAGTTATGCTATTTACAAAAATAAATGACGAGGGGAGAGCCATCAACTCGATAAGTAAAACTAATGTTAAAGCATTAGGGTTATTGGTACAAAAAATATTGCAAGTCTTTTTCATCAAAACATTTATTAAAAATCATAAATTTTACAAAATAACTTATTATAACAGAAAAACGTAAATTCATTATTTACTAATAATATGAAAAGCATAATTAATCGTGAAAACAAATATTAACTGATCCCACATGTCACCTATACTCCCAATGACCCGATTAGAAGTAGAATTAGAATCAAAATCAGAATATCATATGCACAATTAAAATAGAAACACAATACTAGTCCATAATATAAATATATCATAAAATACAATCAGAGTCAGAATCAGAATAACTATGGACAACGTGGCAAAATACTTAAATTCATTTTTCATATATAAATTCATTTTTCATATATAACGACTTACACACGGCACGTTGTACTAAATTGGCACTTTGTGGCACTCTGGCTCTTGAGAGATGGCCTTCGCCCACAAATTTTCATAACTAATCTTAATCGAATATGTGAACAAAACATTCATATTGGATTTATAAGAAAATATGACAATGATTTAGGCTTGCAAAACAAATTCCATTCAAACATTTTACAGACAATTTATAAAAGATAACCATTTAGCAAAATAAATTACAGATTTAAAGGCATTTAGAATATTTTGTTAAAATAAAATAAAAAAAGACATGATTTTTAGATTTGAAAACATTTAAACGAGCAATTACATAAGTTAATTATGCTTTTAAAATCACTTTATTCTTAAAGAACTATAAAACACATATACTTATCATAACATCAAAATAATCACATATATCTATCCAGTACACTAGAGCAATGGTCTAAACTTACCTCTAAGTCTCTAGCAGCCTCATCACCTTAAACAAGTACAAGATATTACTATTGATAACTTATCCCAACATCTTGATTTTCTAACTCATACCCGTATATGTCTGATTCTTTGAATTTTAACTTTTTATATAATAATCAAAATGATGTAATATCTTACAAAACTATTCTGGACATCCATGAGTACCACTCATAAAACTTTCATGATGATCCAATACTAAAAATATTTTGAAAACTATTAATTTCTTCATAAGTTCAAATTTGTTGCATAGAGCCTTAAATAAGTAGGTAGGTTCCAACATTTTTATAAAATCATATATTTATCAGAAAATTAAAAAATTAAAACTAGTAACATTAAACATATTTACAAAGTTCTATTTTAAATTTTAGAAATTTCAGGGATCATTTTATAAAACTAGAAATTTAGTTGAAGTCATAGTTTCCTAATGCAGCAATACCTTTTTTGAAAATCCATACAAAATTATAGATGAGGCCAATTCTCATGAAACAAAATTTATTCAACAAACCCAAAATTTCTAGTTTACAAAAATATAAATTCTATCAAAAATCATTTTCAAAGGCCATGATTTAATACAAAATATTCCTGTTGTCTAGAAATAATTCTATAATATATTTCTTACACCAAGAATTTCAAACCAAGCATATACACATCTTATCATCCACAATAATAAAACGTATGCAATAACAACTCACCAGTAAAGAAGCTTCTAATTTAACCAAGATCACTAACCCTATTATAGAATCGAAGAAGGCTATTATGGAAGAGAGATCGTATTTTAGAATTTAGGGTTAAGAGAGGGAAATCAGAAAAAGATGTATTTTATAGGGAATCTTGGGAAAACCTAGTAAAATAGGGAACCTAGAATCATTCCCTAAAATCTCCTAATAAACCAATCAAAAGAGATAACGCTTCTTATTCCCTTATTAAGAATTACCATTATTAAGAATTACCATAATTATTAATAAAGAAAATAAATGGGTGTTACAATTCTGGTCTTCATGCCTCTCAATAGGCTACTGAGAAAATTAGTTTCTCAATAGGCCTTGGCTCTCTTCAGCAAATTTCTCCTCTCTATTTTGGTCAACTGACCAATTGGAATCTCCAATGTAGTGTAGGGTCCATCTCATTTTAGTGGACCAAAATACCCAAAGTCCAAATAAGCTTGCTTGGTTTGCAATTATTACTAAGCTTTGGACTTCGATCAAATTTGTCATGAAATTAGGTTTAGAAAACGTGCCATATAAAGAGGAGAAAGTGGGGGCGCCAGCTAGCTTCACTATCACAAAAGGACGAGAGGGAGAGAAAGACAGTGGGAATTTTTATTTTTGATAATAGGAATTTCAATATTTGATTGGACGATTGAAAGATGAAATTAACTCTGTTTTCTCTCAAATTTTGAGGGTAAATTCCTAGCATCAACCTATACAATCCTACTGATCTTGATTTTTATTTTATCATTTCATTGGCTATTATTTGAGATATTCACTTATTAGAAAGAAAGACAATGATATTAAGATTCTTGATGTTGTTAGCCTCCAATATTATCTAGAGAAGAATTTGTATTATAATCTCATTAATATAGTAGAAGATTATATTAGACTACAGTACGGTGGTTTTTCCTACTTTGGGTTTTTTACATAAAAATTTGTCTCTTGTGGTTAGTTTATTGTTTTGGATTTTGTTGGTTTATTTTTTTTCCTATTTATTTGTGGTACACATCCTATTTTAATGATACAAAGAGGGAAAGAGTTTTGTTTTCGCTTAATTTACAACTACTTGTATAAGTCCCTTTCCCACCATAGTGGTTTCAGAGAGTCAGGTTTTGTATTTATTACTTGTGTGGTTGAGATGGAGGAGTGCTCGGCATGCATGATTAGATTAAAGCTATGAAATTATGGTATTTAGAAGTCTAGGATGGAGGATCTGCTATACATGAAAAACTTATATGAACCCATTGAAGAAAAATAAGCTAGACCCACTGATTTAGATGATAAGAAATTGGCTCAATTATACCGAAATGCCATGGGTACTATTAGATCATAGATTCATCAAAGTGTGTACCACCACTTCACGAAGGAATCCATGGCTGATGCTCTTTAGAGAAAATTAGAGACGATTTATGAGCAACCAACAGCACAAAATAAAACCAATATGATAAAAAGGCTTGTTAACTTGAAATACAAGGGTGAGAGTAGTATAACTAAACACACTGTGAGTTTCAAGGCTTGGTTGATTAGCTGACTACTATGAAAATTATTTTAGATGATGAGTTACAAGTATTATTGTTGCTTAGTTCTTTGCCTAATAGTTGGGACATTAGTGGGGTTAGTGAATAATTCAGCGCCGAATAGAAAATTAATCTTGAATATGGTTACAGATAGGCTACAGAATAAAGAATCTAGAAGAAAGAGTATTGAATTACTCCCTTTCAGTCAGATGCACTGGTTTCAGAAAAACAAGAAAGGCAAGGGAGAAGCCAAAGCAGGAATTCTCGCCAGCAGAACAATGATAACCCTAAGAAAAGATCCAGGTCCCAGAGGAGAAACATGAAGTGCTTTCATTGTCAGAAAATGGGTCATGTTAAAAGAGAGTGCAGATTGTGGAAAAGAGAACAGGCGAAAGAAAATGGTGATGCTTAGAAAAATGACAAAGTTGATGGTGATATGGGTATTGTTTATGATGAGAGCTTTATAAATCTCACTTGTCATACCAGTGCTTAAGCGATTGATTCAGGTGCTTTGTTTCATGTTACCGCATATTGTGATTACTTCACATCCTATATTAATGGTGATTATGGCCATGTTCGGATGCGAAATGAGGGGGCATTCAAAATTGTAGGCATAAGAGATACTTGCTTGGAAACCAGCAGTGGCTGTAAGTTGTTGCTCAAAGATGTCAGACATGTACCAGATATCCACTTTAATTTAATCTCTATAGGCAAGCTTGATAATGCTTGTTATATTAACCAAATTGGTGAAGGAAAATGGAAGCTCACTAAAGGCTCTCTAGTGTTAGTTAGAGGAAAAGAAGTAAACATTCTATATGTGATAGAAGGCAAGATCAACAAAGAAGACGTAAATATGGCTATAAAAGATTCTGACATTGACACATGGTATAAAAGGCTTGGTCACATTAGTGAGAAAGGGTTAAAAACTCTTACTAGAAAAGGATTTCTACCCAGCTTCACAAGTATGTCCCTCAAGACTTATGCTCATTGCTTAATTAGAAAGACACACAAAGTGGTTTTTAAAAGCTTTTCTCCATTTAAAAAGTCACAAATACTTGATTCGATTCGCATTGATATTTGTATGATACAAAGTAGATCAATAGGAGGTGCACTTTATTTTGTAACTTTTATTAATGATTGTTCTAAAAAACTGTGGGCTTTTGCCTTGAAATCTAAAGACCAGGTGCCTGATATTTTAAGTTCTTCCATGCTTATGTGAGAGAGGGATAGGAAGAAAACTAAAATGTGTTAGGGCCGACAATGGTGGTGAGTATAGAAGGCCATTTGAGCAGTTTATAGATCCCATGGAATCAGATTTGAGAAGACTGTACTAAAAATCCCACACAGAATAGTGTTATAGAAAGGATGAACAGAACAATTGAAGAAAAGGTCAGGTGTATGCTTTCTGATGCCAAGCTTCCTAAATCTTTATGGGCAATGGCTATGTGTATTGCAGTTGATTTAATTAACCTTTCTCTTTCATCTCCATTAGATAGTGATGTGCCAGAAAGTGTTTGGACTAGAAAAAATGTTTCTTATGAACACTTGAGAGTGTTTGGTTGTAGAGCATATGTTCATATTCCTAAAGATGAAAAATCGAAGCTTGATAATTAAGCCAATGAATGCATTTTTTTTAGGCTATGTGCATGAAGAATTTGGATACAAATTATGGGATCTAGTGGTAAAGAAACTGATCAAAAGTAGAGATGTTGTGTTTCTTGAAGATCAGATACTTGGTGATGTAGAGAAGAGTGATGATTCTCAGCCATTTCCAGAGATTCCTATTATTCCAACTTCAGTTTCTCCACCTGTAGCTCATGATAATTATGAGGGAGCTAGAGAAGATAATAATGATGGTCCAGCAGAACTAGTTGAGCAAACATTTCCAGACTACTTGTACCACCAATTGAGGCAGAATTGAAAAGATGCATTAGAGAACAGCGGCCTTCCACTAGATATCCTCCACATGAGTATGTGATGCATACAGATGGAAGGAAGCTAGAATGTTTTGAAAAAGTTATGTCTCGTCAGCATAAAAATGAGTGGGTTAAAACCATACAAGAGGGGATGAAATCTTTGAATGAGAATCATACTTATGACTTAGTAAAGCTTCCTAAAGGAAAGAGGGCACTGAAAAACAAATGGGACTTAGTAAAGCTTCCTAAAGGAAAGAGGGCATTGAAGAACAAATGGGTTTACAGGCTGAATACTGAAAATAACTCACAACAGTGATACAAGGCTAGATTAGTTATGAAGAGTTTCGGTTAGAAGAAAGGTGTTGATTTTAAAGAAATATTTTCTCCTACGGTGAAGATGTCTTCTATCCAAGTAGTTCTAGGATTAGCAGCAAGCTTGAATTTGGAGATTGAATAGCTTGATGTAAAGATAGTTTTCTTGCATGGTGACTTAGATGAAGAAATATACATGGAGCAACCAGAAGGGTTCAGTGCCAAAGGCAAACAAGAAATTGCATGCAAGTTGAAGAAAAGTTTGTATAGACTGAAACAGGTACCTAGATAGTGGTACAATAAGTTTGATTTCTTTATGGAGAATCATGGTTTCAGCAAGACTACGTTTGACCATGGTGCTTTTGAGAAGAAGTTTGATGATAACGATTTCATCATTCTTTTACTTTATGTGGATAACATGTTGATTGTTAGCCAAGATGTTAGTAAGATTGACAATTTGAAGAGAGGGCTAAGCAAATCTTTTGTAATAAAGGACTTGGGATCAGTGGAACAGATTCTTGATATGAAGATTTCCCGCGATAGAAAATTTGAGAAGTTATAGTTATCTCAAGAAGCATATGTTAAAAGGGTTCTTGAAAGATTTAACATAAAATAAATCTGTTTGTTCTCCACTTGGAGGCCATTTTAAGCTTAGTTCCGAGCAGTATCCTACAAGTGAGAAAGAGAAGCAAGAGATGAGAGGAGTCCTTTATACTTTAGCAGTTGGTAGTTTGATGTATGTCATGGTTTGTACAAGGCCAGCAGTAGTTGGTGTAGTCAGTCGATTTCTCTTTAATTCGGGCAATGAACACTGTACAGTAGTAAAGTGGATTCTCAAATATCTTAGGGACACTTTCAAGACATGTTTATGTTTTGGTGATGACAAACCTGTGTTGCAAGGTTACACAGATGCAGTTATGGCAGCAATGTTGATTTCAAAAAATTTCTATCAGGATATTTGCTCACCTTTGCAGGGGGAGCAGTCTCATAGCAGTTCAAACTTCAGCAATGTGTTGCTTTGTATACCATAAAAGCAGAGTATATTGCAATTACTGAGGGTTGCAAAGAAACATTGCAGATGAAGAATTTCCCACAAGAACTGGGTATGAAACAAGACAACTATGTTGTATACTGTGACAGTTAAAGTGTCATTCATTTGGCAAAGAATTCGACATACCATTCAAAATCTAAGTATATTAATATGAGGTATCATTGGATATGAGACATGCTTGAGAAGAAATAATTGTAGAGTAAAAAGATTACACAACAAAGAATTAGTGAGATATGATGACAAAATCATTGTCCAAGGAGAAACTAAAAAGCTACATACAGAGAGCGAGCTTAGTTGTGCCCCTCAAATGAATTGGAGGATGAGATTTGTAGAGTCCATCTCGTTTTAGTGGACCAAAACGCCTAAAGTCCAAATAGGTTTGCTTGGTTTGCAATTATTACTAAGCTTCCGACTTGGGTCAAATTTGCCATGAAATTAGGTTTAGAAGACGTGGCTATATAAAGAAGAGAGAGCGGAGGAGGCAGCTAGCTTCAGTATTGCAAAAGGACAAGAGAGGGAGAGAAAGATAGTAGAAATTTTGAGAATATGAATTTTAATTTTTCATTGGATGATTGGAAGGCGAAATTAACTATGTTTTCTCTCAAATTTTAAGAGTAAGTTCCTGGCGTCGCTCTCTACAATCCTACTTGGTCTTGATTTTTTTTTTAACCCCTCGTTGGCTATTATTTGAGATACCCACATGTTAGAGAGACAAATATTAAGCTATTACTGTAGACTAAAGATATTGAGATTCTTGATGTTGTTAGCCTCTAGTATTATCTAGAGAAGAATTTGTATTGTAATCCTATTAATATAGTGGAAGATTATATCGGATTACAATCCCATGGTTTTTTCTGATTTGAGTTTTCCATGTAAAAATTTACGTCTCTTGTAGTTGGTTTATTTCTTTGGATTTTGTTGGTTTATTTTTCTACCTATTTATTTGTGGTACACATCCTATTTTAATCATAAAAAGAGGAAAATAGTTTTGTTTTCGCTTAATTTGTAACTGCTTATATGAGTCCCTTTCCCAACATGTAGCAAGCTAGAGCATGATTTGGTCAACCTTTCATCCCTGAAGAAGGCCTTTTCCTACCAAGGAGTATCTTTGCCCAACTTAAGCTAAGCTTGATGCTGTATTTATGAGCTTTATAAGCAATGTTAACAAGACTAGTGTGAAATAAAATTAGTCCCACATTTGCTAGTCAGATTCCCTCGGTTAATTTTAATTGAAGAAACTGACTGATTGTGAATCACCAGCATCACCAACTTGCCCCAAGCTCTTCACGTTTATAACCAAAGCTAATAATGAAAATAATTTAACACTAACAAGCGTATAGTATGCCCATTCACAACCATTTCCAAACACTAGAGCTTTAGTCACGAGTTAAAAATTTCCAAGAAAGCAGACGCATTGCCATAGACATTTTGAAGGGTCTTATTGATTTTAATGGTACGATAATGATAAAAATCTATCATGCTACAAATGGTCATAAAACAAGAATTAAATATTAGAAAAAGCAACAAACAATATAATCAAGCAATTCCATTGAAAACAAATCTTTTAGCCTTTTCTAGCCTTAAAAATGTTTTCAAGCAACAAAAAAAGTTGCAAGGCCTATGCCATATTACAAGCAATTTTCAGCATTGATTTGCTAATTCTATTTATTGCAACAACTTGTGCCGTTGGTAGTACTTTGGCAGTAAGAGCAGCAAAATGAATAAATGAATTGAATTTGAATCAAATCGTAAATAAATTGGGTCAAAACTCTACTGATTTGAATTCGATTTGTTTATTAAACAAATTAAAATCTTTGGAGTTGAATTCAATTTGTTTATTAAATGAATTAAAATTTTAGTATTCGAATTCGATTTGTTTATTAAACTAATATTTGGTTTGATTCATTTAATTTGATTAGTATAATTATTCAACGAATCGAATCAAATCTGGATTTGATTACTATTCGTTTATTCTATAACGAATCCATAATAAATCAAATTAAATATGCATTCGGTTACAAAAATATAATTAATAAACAAAATTTAAGCAAAATAAATATAAAAAAATCATAATGTAACATCTTAGAAAATACAAACTTATTATCATTTATAATTACTATATTAGCCTTCAAATTTTAGAAATTTTCATACATATTTAAGGATAAATAAGTAATTTAATTAAACAAATAAAAATTAAATTTTAAATTAATAGTTCATATTCAATTCGTTTGTGATCCATTTATTAAACAAATCCTAAATGAATTAATGTCCTCCAACATGGATTCAATTCGTTTAGTTAGCAAATCCAACTAAATTTACCTATTTATTAAACGAATCAATTTTTTCAAATCTAAATCCATTTAATTCGCATAGATCGAATCGAATAAACAAATCATGACCCAAAATGTCATCCCTAATTAGCAACTATAGACAACATATAAAACTGTGAGTTTCAAATCACTCATAAGCATATGGAATTTCTTAGAACAAACTGTTGCTGATTTTGCCTCTAAAATCTTCTTAGCCAAGTATAAGTTCCCTCATCCTCTATTGCTCACTCTTGTTATTTTGTTTTCATTTGCCATTTTTTGATTGCCTTTGCTGTCCATAATTCTCTCCATTTTTCTTCAATAATCATATTCATAGGCTTTTGCCTTGGAGCATAATTGTCATTATTACTTACAATCATATAACAATATGATATTCTTACAATAATAAGTACAACATGCTGCAGTTTGAAATTGTTTTAAATAAGGTAAAATTCAATCTACCCCTCCTAGAGTGACTATCTTTAAAATGCTTTCTAAATATCATTACTTTTAATGGCTGACTGACGTTGATTTAATAAAGTATGAGATTGCCCTTGTTAACAACAGAATATTCTATCTAAGGGTATTGCTGTTGATTTAATAAAGTATGAGATTGCCCTTGTTAACAACAGAATATTCTATCTAAGGGTATTGCTGTGTGAACATTTGAGTTAACATTTGAGTTTTGAGAAAACTGTTGATGTGACATCTTTGCCAAAAAAACATGAGACTGCTGGGATTTTAATATTGAAAAGCTAGGATTTAGAAGATTTGTGACGAGGCTGGCCTGTGGTGAATGTCTTCAATGTGTGGAACACATTTTCACACATTTCTATTTAAAAGACTAGGGCTCCACACAAGTTTGATGTTCCACATACTTGCCATAAAGAGTATATTCTCTTTTAATATTCCTTAACTTTTCAAGAATTATAATTTGCCCCCACATGATAATTATTAATAAGTGACTAATGCCGCAATTCGAAATAAGCTATCACACAATTATTAGTAAGTGACTAATGCGGCAATTCCAAATAAACTATCACATTAAAATGTTGGGATTATAATTGGGATAACATTACTCTAGTATAAAAGCAAAAACATACATTAAGCATGTTAGTCTCGTATATAGTTGACTATTTACACCAACTCTTGACGCATTAGCATACACCCACCATAAATTACTATCGTAGATTAGCTTGATTAGAGTAACATAGAAAGGCTACCCAATTACAGATTATTTATAATTCTCTGCATACGAGCACTGTTAGATTATACAACTTTGGTGCATTTGGAACCTCCTGTATGCTAGTTTACACTATGAGTCATGACCTTAACGCTTAAAGCCACTTTACAAAACTAAATACGAAACAGCTTTGTGTTCAAATTTCTAAATAAGTAGATCAGCATATCCATAACTTGCCTTGCCGCCAAGGGACTGCTTGAGCCTGTACAATGCTCGACTCTCCAGCTGCCGTACTCTTTCCTTAGATAATCCAAATATGTTGCCTACTTCAGACAGTGATTTTGGTTTTCCGTCTTCAATGCCAAATCTTAGCCTGACTATACACCTCTCTTTTGGATTGAGAAGGGTTAGAAGGTTGCGAACATGCTGCCTCATCAGTTGTTTTTGCACACAAATGTCAGGGATCTCAACCCCAGTGTCTGCAGTAATCTCCTGCAAGTGTCACAAAAAAAATTAATTGATCCTCTGTATGTTACCAGGAATTGCCATAATGTTCATATCTATTTCACCAAAGTCAGGAGGACTGAAAGGTAAATTTAACTTTACAAAAAGGAAGCCAAGAAAACAAGAACCAAAAGTTTAGTTGAATCTACAACCTTAATAACTTTGATGCTCCATTAACTGTTACTAAAATGCGAGATCAGCATTGACAAGTAGTCACTAATAGCAAGAACAAAGTTGTAGAGCCATTATGCATTGAGTTCAAGTAAAATGAGCTGAAGCAGTCTTTGGAATCAGATAAACAGAATTCCAGATGAAAGATAGACTCAGTTGACAGCAAGTCCTGGTCTTTAATATCATTTTTTTTTCCCTTTTTTCCTTTTTCCGAAAGCATAAATTATGTTATTAATCAAATTTTTGAAAAACAACTAACTTACCAAACACCACAGAACATTTTGCAACATATATGCTATCCTGCAGCATCCAGATACCAAATTTGCTCACAAATTAGTTGATGAAGCATGCACTAGAAAAAGTAGACTTTGAGAACAAGGAAAGAAAACTCTTTAATGGAACATTTCTATTGAGTTGGTCACTATACTACAGATTCTCCCAAGTGTCCGCTATCGTTTCATGATCATAAACAGATACATTTAGGTAATATCAGAAGGTAAATGTGATAACAAAAGAGGCATTACCTGAAAAGTGGTATCCTGGTCTGCCCAAACAGGTTGTTGCATAGAAAGTGGCATTCTTGTTATGAATATCAACCTTTCCTAGCTTCTCAACGGTAATTCCAACACGTCTTGCCAAGTCTTCTTTGTCTGGAGAATGATTTCCTTCTTGAATGTATAATCTCTTCGCCTCCAGTACCTTGCTCAGGAGGGTATATATATTCTCCTGCACATAACAAATAAATTCCATCACAAGTGGGGCTCGCTATGCATACATAATAAGGCTTAGAGTAATTCTGATAGATTCAGTTCCATTCAATTATTTTTAAGCATTCAAAGAACTAGAAACATAAAAATTAAGGATATAAATAGGAGACAAATTAAATGTAATTTACCGGCAGACGGATTGTCCTGGAATGTTGAAATATTGCCTTCCTAATTGTTTGCCTTACCCACCAATAGGCATAACTAGCAAATCGGCAACCAGCTTGGGGTTTGAACTTCTCAACACTCTTCATGAGGCCCATACTTCCCTCCTAGAAGAGTTTCACAAAAATAGCAGATATTTTATTAATTAAACATTGTGTTATTCTTATTCTTTTTCACAATTATCCAGACATGTTTCTATATGTAATATTTTTTCTAATTGCCACGAAGTTTTTTTCATAAGAGAACTTATATTTTATAGCTGCCAAATCAAACAAAACCAGACAATGGCATTCAATTTCAATCCCAGTGAGAAACATGCAAGTAAAAGGTGTAGATGACAGATCAAGAACAACAATTTGATCATTTGGTTTGCTAGAAGTTCAATATAATAGTAACGACAGCTTAGAGAAAACTACAAGCAAGAGATACATTTTAAACCAATGTTTGGACAGCATTCAACATATGTAAAGTTCATAAAATAAACTAATGTTTGAAGACCCGTTTATCTTTCACCATCCCAAATGCTTCAACAGCGACAAGATGAAACCGGCAATACATGTCAAACAAAACCACCAAAAACTTAATTCCTTTATCTCTGATGTTCCTGGAACCTCCTAGGGCAGAAGCTGCAGCAGTCAAATCTAGAGTATTCGATTAAACCAACACAGGTTCACATGATTATTCTTGTCAGCAATACTGCAATAACAAAAGCCATTTTCCAAAGTTAAATGTGCTTGGTTAACCTGCAACAGATCATGAAGGCTGATACCACGACCCTGATATTGTTTGGCAACATGAACAACCAAACGTAAATTTGCATTGATCAGCTTTTCTCTACTGCTGTTACCAGAGTGAAGTTCCGACTTCAAGTCCCGACAAGTTAGCCCAACAGCTTTAGCCCATTCAGTCAAGGTGGGCTCACGACCAAACTGAGATTGAAGCTTACTCTTCTCCTTCTCTAATCGTATTAAATCCTGTTAAATACCCCAAAATAAGACCATTAAGAAGTTACACATATTTTAATAATATAAATGCAATAAAATTGAAAAGCACCTGTATTTGAGCAATCAATTCAAACTCTTCTTCAGCTGTCAAAAGTTTTCTTGTTTCAGGACCCCACAAAAATAATCGGAGAGGATCATTAGGATCAAACCCTTCGGTTAACTTTTTCTTCACAGAAGCCTTTCTAGAATTATAAGTTTCATGATCTGTTACTTGTGGTTTAGAAACCCTTCTTTTCTTTGACTGTCTCTCCAAAAACCGGGTTGACCGAACTGTTTTCACCTCCTCAAGTGGATAGTCCAATGAACTAGTGGAACCAAAATTAAAAATATCAGTCATCAGAGAAATTGAACTTAAAATGAGATCTAAGAAGAAAACAATGCAATCAACTAGAATAACAACCTGGTCAACGATATATCAGTAAATTCAGCACCATTTAATTTGGGGTCCTCAGCTACTGATGCTGCTTCTTTTGAGGCTGACAAAGCCTTCCTAGCAAGGGCAACCGCATCAAATGGTTCAGCATCAACAGACTCCTTGGTATCATTTGAAAGAGACTGCATAGTCAAGGACAAGGAAGGATCTTCCCCCATTTTCATGGGTGGCAACCTGAAATAAAAAAAAAATTTTAAAAAATCCCATGAAACCAAATCCAAAAATAAAATTGAAGTGACAAATAAGTTAACCAAACAGCAATAAAAGTATTTCCGTTTTTATCTTACAAATTCCAGACATCAAGCCAGTGAAGAAACTGTTGTTCAAGGTCCTGAACTAGTTGATCCAAGTCACCAGAGTTATTTTCTTGAACAAAATAGGCCTCAGTCTCCATCTTCCAGCTATCACTTGTTGTCTGCAATGGAACATAAGGAATGAAAAAGATGATGATAAATAATGTGGGCAATGTCAAAAGGAAGAGAAACAGCAAATTCTCAACCACTTTCCAGAAAAGGAAAAACCCATTGAAAAGAAAATGCATCAATATATCTGCATATGTCTAACTTATATGCATTTCAATACTTGCAACAAATGTCTAACCTGGGACGTTTTGTCTTCCTTAAACATGTGTAAGAGAGGCCTATACTCATCACGCTGTTCTTGCGAAAGAACTGAGGTAGGAAAATGTCGAGCTACGGCAGAAGTTGGAACAGAAGAAACTGCAGGTGCTGATTGCTCATTACACATCAAAACTGCTATGTGATGCACATAAACATGCAAGATGTTATCTAAAAAGTACTGCTATGTTATGCACATAAACATGCAAGATGTTATCTAAACAGTAGTATCACTACAAATCTCTAAGTAACTCACGGAAGATCAAGACATTTATCGATGTATAAATTAAAATGGTCAAACAAATCCTATCATTTGCTTCAACAGACAAACATACAAGAATAATGACAGCAAGAGTTGAAGTTCTTCAAGAACTTGAAACCTCTCAATCACCACTCGAAAATAGAGGAAATCTCTATATCCCCAAACGATCAAATTACATAACACATGCGCACACTCAAGACAATTGAGGCAATTAATTAGCAAACAAAACATCTGGCACTAAGATCGCCTGTGAAAATCCCATTTATAAATGCATCGACCCATCATCATGCCTAAAATAAATTCATCGTCATAAATAGAACAATAAGATAAAATATAACTGAGACTGTAACTAAGGGTATGTGTGATACTACGGTACTGTGGACTAAAAATCCACACTCTCTTGGACTTTGTAATTATATAACTTATCATACGTGTCTACGTATGCAACAAACTACACATAGCATGAAGTGAAACAAATGCAATGCATACCCAATAACACATAGTTCGGATTCCCTATTTCCCTTTATTGGTACATGAACATACAGTGTGTATCAACTCAAAATGAAAATTCATAGCAGCTACCCATCATCTACAGAAATTTCATAGAATGTGAGAGCCTAATTCCTCACACCACCAACTGGGCAGCAAAAGAAACATGCATCGACATAAAAACAAAAGAAAGAAACAGCACAGGAAGTAGAAAAGTTACCTGAAGAAGAAGAAGAAGCAAAGGAGGACAGAGTGTGTTTCACGTGGGTTCGTGAAGGAAATGAAGGAGGTGAAGATAGCAAATTTCGTCCAGCCTCCATTGATGATGTGATACAGTTAAGAGTCGAAGCATTCAAGTCATCTGACAAACAATGCCAAGACGAAATGACATGGGTATCCTTTGTTCGTCTGGGAAGAGATTTTGTTTCGTCAATGTAAAAGCAAATGTGTTTTGCAATGATTTTCTTGAGAGGAAACGAACCAGACAAAGCTTTGCACGGCTTCCAGAAAATATTTCAAGCCTTAAATTTGCTAAAGCCAATTCATTTGAAAGGATCAGGTTCTGTTGGGCTTCATTTAATTTCCGTTTTCTCTTTAGGTAATAACATCTGTTACCTCACTTTTTTGATAAACTTGAAAACAAGAATGTAGTTTACAAACTTTTCATTGGTGCCCTATTTAAGTCTTTACTATGTTTATAGCCGGCAGATATAAATAATTAGTTCAAATATCTATGGGTGAGCAAAATCTTTCGACTAAATCCAACCTAAACAATTTGGTTTGGATCAGATCAATAATGTGATTAAGTATTTTGCCCATATAAAACGAGAATTTTCACCAAAGGAAGTATATTGTGATATAATATTAATAGGCACCAAGTGTTGTTAATTAGGAATATTAAGAATGTAATCTAATTTGCTTAATCTGTAAAAATCATATATCCTTTTATCCATCTTGACTTAATGATATTTTTGGTGCACATAAAATACTTGTATGCACTGACGAAGTTCTTTATAGACTAAACTGGGCTTTAGCCCGAACAAATTTTAGAAAATAATTGTAATTTTATATACAAAACTACCACTGCTTCAATTTTTCAAAATTATCACTACAGTGTTTATAAAACTGCCACTATTGTAATTTCACTAAATTACCACTGCAATATCACAAAACTGCCACTCTAGCATTGTTTTAATTTTTTAAAAACAGCATCCTTCATCATTTTACCCAATTTCTTCTTCTTCACTTCATCTCATTTTATATTCTTTCTTTAACAAAGTTGTGAAGACAAAAAATTTATCATTTATTTTCCTTTTAATTCTTTGAAGTTGATCATTTGTTTTTTTTTTTTTTGTCAAAAGAGATTAATTCACAAGATATTATTTCTCAAACTCAAAAGTATTAATTTAATGTTAGGATTTATAGTCTTTAATTAATTTTGGATAAATTTTTTCTTATTTATTTTCATGACCCTTTCAATTATAAAATTTCCAAATTTCTAACGTTATACACTCTCTTTTTGTCGTTAATAAAATTTTTATGTATTGCTTGATGAATTGGATTTTATCTGTAGATAATAGAAAAAATTAGTGGAGAGTGAGAACATGTTTAAATATAGACAAAAGAAATTATGTTATAAATCTATAATGTTTGTTTATTAAACTATCTATATCGAAAGAAAACTTATATACACTAACAATTCAAATTCTATAATAAATTAATTTAATGCTCTAAAATATTGCAATGTATAACTTAAATAGTGTGTAATTGTATTTAAATTACCTTTTTTATTTATGTATTGTTTTACATATTCATGCAGCTTTTTTAAAAATTTTTTGTTTTTAGATAAATTTCATCTTTAAAAAAAATTGATCTAATCCAAAGTACTAAATTTTTTTGACTTTGCCCATGCTCGTATGAATTGAGTTCTTAAGTTCAATTTTCACATGCGACCCCACTCTCAAGTGGGTAGGGGTGGGCAAATTCTTAAGATCCGCGCCCGTTCGCGGGGAAGGCATCGCCGCTGGGCGCGCCAGGCAGCCCACGGCACCGGGCGTGCGGGGCCCGGAACGGGGCCGAGGAAGTTTCGGAATGGGGCGAAACTTTTCCGGGGGACGTGGTGGGGGCCCAAGCACTGTCCGGGGCCGAAGAAACGGGCGGGAAAATGGCGGGAGGGCAGGGGGCCCCGAGCATGGGCGAAAAAGGGCCCAAAACCGTGTGCTATAGCACACGGATTTTGGGCGCTTGGCGGCGGCGGGGTCTTCGGTCGGGTTCGGGGCTTCGTCCCGACTCTGTAGGCGTGCGAAGAGAGCTGAATTCGTGGGAGAAAACGGAAT
Source organism: Murraya paniculata (assembly GCA_030449075.1). Lineage (NCBI taxonomy): Eukaryota > Viridiplantae > Streptophyta > Magnoliopsida > Sapindales > Rutaceae > Murraya > Murraya paniculata. Next base: position 508,178 of record JAEVFN010000062.1, read on the forward strand.
TGGATTCCGAGTTGGGAGCGCGGCAGGCCGCGCCCGTTCGCGGGGAAGGCATCGCCGCTGGGCGCGCCAGGCAGCCCACGGCACCGGGCGTGCGGGGCCCGGAACGGGGCCGAGGAAGTTTCGGAATGGGGCGAAACTTTTCCGGGGGCGTGGTGGGGGCCGAAGCACTGTCCGGGGCCGAAGAAACGGGCGGGAAAATGGTGTTCGGATCAATCCGATTGGATTTTAGATTAATCGGGCTCAGAAAAACATCATCTGAATATAATCGAACTTACAATCAATCAGTTCAAATTGAATCACAAACTCGGGTTGAATTCGGATAAAAAACTAGGGTGCTCTTATTTTTAAGCAAGTAGTAGAGAGGATTTTTTTCTAATGTTTATCACGAGCAAAATAAATTCAAAGTGAAGTGTTTTTCAGTTTTACAGAGTAATTTCATTATAATACAATTAGGATTTAACAACTCTTCTACTATTTTGGCTCACCTCAAGCCTTCAAGATGCTAATAATAGATTTCATTTTTTTCTCATTAATTTTTGAACAAACAAACAAAAAGATGAAATAAAATATTCTAAAGAATATGTGGCAAATAGCAGTAGGGCGAGGCACGATCAAAGTAGAGGCTGGCATGCTGCTACTTGGCGAGTTGGTGCGACCATAGATTTGCTGTGCTTAGTGGTGGTTGGTGCAATCAAGGCAAAGGTGGACAATGATGGTGCAGTGTGCCAGTTTGGTTTTGCAGTGGATGGTGGTGCGACTGGTGAATTGCTGATTTGGAAGTTTCGTTTTGCATTTTGGCAGTGATGGCGGCTTCAGCTTGTGTGTGTGGGTGTGGAGAAATTAGGTTATGTGATTTTGTCTTTTGTTGGTTGTGGTGGGTATAGACGTGTGTGCCTTTGTGTGTGTGGGTGTGGTTTTTTTTTTTTTTTTGTGTGCGCATGTTAGTGTGTATGTGTGTGGGTGTGGGGCTTTGTGTGTGTGCTGTTGTGCCTGTTGGTTTTGTTATTTTTTTTTCCTTTTAATTTGATCGGATTGATAAAAAATCATCCGATCAGGTCATTTTTTCAATCGGTATCCAATTCGAATCCGAAATATTTGGTTCGGATTGGGTCGGGTCAGGTTATTTACCCACCCCTATAAGTGGGATAAACCCTCCAACACAGAGGGTATGAAGGAAAAGAGTGGGCCAAGCCATGCTCGAGTGACCACGAGTCATATTCAGATTATCGCCTCTCAAACGCATTACAGTAGGGACATATGTAAGGACAATTACAAACTATATCCTTAGTTATGATTTGTTTAAACTTGGAGACTCAAATGTTATTATCGATTCTCCTTCATCAGGTTTTATTTGCCCAAAACATTTTCGTCGTGCTATGAGGGTCACAACCATGAAACGTCGACGGTCTTACTTCTTACTAAATACATTTTTGGGATATTTTATTTATCTTGAGGCATATACACTTGTAAGGAAATTTCTGATATTTGATCTTAATAACAACTACAATAAAATTAATAAATTAATCTATTTTTCTATCTCTTTCTGGATGTTTCCAGATTTACAATAAGATCTCTGCTAAGAAATGTACAAGTTTAATGATGTGCTTACTTATTAGAAAATTTTAGGGTTCTTTTTTATACTTCTTGATAATTTAAATTAGAAGTAAACAATAGATAATTAAAAATTGGGTGAAACTATTTAAACACAATAAAATACTTAGTAAATCCAATTTGTGGTGAAATTCGTTCAAGATTTTTAAAATTTATAAATTTCCTTTAAGCACCCGTTTTAATTCCCGAAATATCCTTTTTTATCTATTTTCTTCATCAGTGAACATCAAAGAACTTTATTATATCTTTTTTGAAATAATTTCATACCTGTATAATTGACAAGTGATCCTTATAGATTACTTTTTCATAATTAATATACATTTTGTTCATTATAAAGTTTTACAGTGGAGGAAGATCCTTAATTTTGATTTGGTATTAAGCAGATAGACATATGGAGTTTCGTCTGTCTGCAATCAAACAGCAGCCACTTATGATTTGATCATAATGCGATAATTTAATGCAATTTTTTTCCTCCTTCTGCACAAATCTAAGGACTTTAAATTTAGTTTGTAAAATAAAACTTGAAAAACAGTGTTGTTATTGGTTTCATAAATATTGATATTTTAATTTACTATATGCCTCGTTACAAAGAAATGTTAAAAGAGTAATCTTCATCAAACAATCAGACACTGTTTGGTTTTATCAGGTTATCTTCTATACAGTGAAAAAATATATTTTTTCAATTTTTTATCACTTTCAAATTTTGATGTATTTTGAAGCATAGTGTCACGGGACGCTCAAATTTACCACCAATGAAGGCTAAATTGGCGCACATGAGTTCACTCCGTAAAAGTCCGCACAAAATCAGGAGTGTGCTTAGCAGTAGAGTGAGCTCAGCACTAGGCCGCCTCACACAACTAGCTAGCCGTGGTGCACTCAGCAAGTGATCAAGCCCGGCCTAGATTCTAGAATTCTCTAAAACTTGTAAATAGCCTAAAAATTTCTACACTTTTGCACTTAGTTCTTAGGAGATATTTAGGCAAGTTGCACTCACTTGCTAGGAAGCTTCATGAGCCAGGTATCCAACTCTATAAATAGGCGCTAGCACTTGCTATTTTGCACAACACTAGACATAACCACACCAGCACACACACATCACACAAGCAACTCAAGCACTCTTGTAAAAAGCTCTCTTGCATATTTTCTCTTTCGAGTAATAAAATTATCTTTGGCCTCATTTCTCTCTCTTCTCTCTAGTATTCTCGCAAGCATCCTTACTTGGTTAGTTTGAGAAGTTATCTAGGCTTAATTAGCAACTTTTATACTAGAAGTTGTCTAGGTACGATACGGGTTGCACCCACGCAATCTAGCTCACGAGCAATGGCCAGTCCTCTGTTTCCTAGCTTATTACAAGAGGGCGTTGGCAGTGTGGAGCCACCAGAGCCAACTCGTGGCCGCGAGGAGGGACGCACGTAGGAAAATTCAGGCAAAGCTTGTGGAAAAGCCCAAGGCCACTTCCGTAGATGCCTTGGAGCCTCGAGTTACCACGCTTGAAACTTCAATGTCCTCAGCTCAAGACACCATTGATAGTTTAGAGGAAAGGATGAATGGTTTTGATGACGAGTATGTCGACTTTATGGTAGCTATTAAAGCCATCATTCATGACCAAGCCGACACCATCTGAAGGGAGTTTCGGGCAGTTTACAATGAGTTGCTTAAACTTTGTAGCTTCGTGCAAGACAAGCTACGAGTGATCCGTGTGGAGGTGGACGAAGTCTACTCGAATTGGGCTAGGCACAAGCACTCACTTACATCTAGCCTGACTTCCACAAGCATGAGTGATGCGCACCAAATTAACATGCCAAAGCCTGACACTTATGATGGTGCACGCAATGCCACAGTTGTGAATAACTTCTTATTCGAGCTAGAACAATACTTCGATGCTGTGGGCATGGGAGATGAGGCATCGAAGGCAGGCATAGTGCCTATGTAACTACAAGGCGTCGCATAATTATGGTGGCGGTGAAAAAATGGTGAAATGGGCAAAGGCATATGAGCTATCAATACATGGGCCAAGTTCTAACATGAACTCCAGAAGCACTTTGCCCCAAGTAATGCAGAGAAGGAAGCACGAGAGCTCATTCGTCGGTCATGACAACATCAACGAGTTCATTACCTCAATGCTTGAGATCACTAACATGTCCGATAAGGACTCTCTCTTCTACTTCCAAGATGGTCTCAAGGATTCGGCTAAGGTGGAGCTTGATAGGCATGTCGTACAAACTCTCGATGACACTATCGTCATTGCAGAATCACTTACCGATTATTCCACCCAACCCAAAGACAAGAGGCCTAACCAAGGCAAAAGTGGGGAGAGGGCCAGAACGACAAAAGGTACAATTGTAAGGATTGAGGGCATAAAAAATCTCATTGTAGGGAGAGCAGGCAAAGTAAACCCGATGCAAGAAAAGAGCCACCCAAGTCTCGAAGCCCATGCTTTATATGTACCGGCCCACATTGGGTACACGACTGCCTTAAGAAGAAGTTGCTTAATGCCCTTGCCACACAGCTCAATGACCACTCCACACCATCGACGGAGGAATCCCAACCCAGCATGGGCTCCCTCCAATGCTTCAAAGCACTCAAGAGGCACCCACTGCACCCACAAAGAAAAGGCTCATGTATGTGACTACGACCATCAACAGTGAAGCCTTTGTTTGTTACTAGAGTGATGTACATCCTTATTTCAAAAGATGAGGCCAAGTGCTTAGTGTCACAACCCACTTGTTCGCTTGCTGAATCGTGAAGCCTTAGGCGCCAAATCCTACTCTCTTTGCCTTAAATCAACCTTACGCACTCAATATGTTGTTGGATTCAAAAGTAAGAAAGAGCACCCACTCAAACTCACTGAAGATCGGAGGAAAGAACTCTTATTGCTCAAATGAAAGCTTACAATGCTTTGTGTGCTGGATTTCTTATGTGTTTCTTGTGTGTGTTGGCCAAATGAGGCCCTCTTATTTATAGAGTACAAGGAAATGTCTAAATCATGGCTTAGAACTATCTTTACTACCACCTAACTCATTAATTACATGGAACTATCTAATTTGCTTCCACAACTCCTCTAGCTTTGGTAGGGACATGCAGTATGGCGCTCTTACTAGTGGCTTGGCACTCGGCTCTAACTCTATCTTTTGATCCACTTCTGTTGTGGTAGTAATTGCTTCGGTAACTCAGATGGCATCACGTCCTTATACTCCTTAAGGACTTGAGAGCTACCGCCTTCGATAGTGGCTCCATGGCTGTGGTGTCTTTTCCCTCATCGACCTCACGGATGGTAGCGAGAAAAGTCTCCTCGTGCCGCTTACAACCCTTGATGATTTGCATTGTGAAAAGTTGGCTTGGTGGTGCTACCTTGCTCACAGTTAGAACCAAGTATTGGGCTCCTTCTAAGATGCACATCAAGTTGTATCTCGGAAGTGGCACCATATTGAACTGCCGCAAAAATTCCATACCCAAAACAAGAGTAAAGTCATCTAGAGGTATGACGAAAAAGTTTACTTTACCATGCCAAGCACCTAAATGTAGCTCCACATCCTGCGCTACCCCACTGAGTGGTTGGCCTTTGAATTCACTGTCTTGAGCCAGTCATCAGTTTTCTCAACTTTGAGACCAAGCTGCTTGACCTCATCCACTTTGATGAAGTTGTGGGACGCTCCCGTGTCAATCAAGGCTTGAGCTTTCTTTCTGTTGATCGTGGTCTCAACATGCATTAGTGACTTGTCTTGCACCTTTACTGGAATTTGGTTGGCATTTAACGCATTGAAGAGTTGAAGGCAACCCATGTTGATGACCTCGGCTGATGGCACTTTTGGTTGCTTCTCTCTAGACTCACTGACCATTGCATTGAAAGCCTTTTTCTTTGGGCAGTCCTTAACCCAATGGTCTCCCGCGCAAAGGAAGCAATTATACTTGCGCTTAGCCTCTTTCTTCTCGTCCTTCAAAACATCCTTTTTTTGTTGTGGTTTTTCCTTGCCATGTTGGGGCTTATTATCCTTCTTTGGCTTGGATGATTCATAGCTATTTTTTACTTTAACATGATATTCAGATAGGTTGTTGTTGGATGGGAAGGAACAGCACATGATTCAAAAGTCTTAACATAAATAATTCGTGGTTCAAGACATAATTTGCCAATGCCACCACCAGGTAATCTTTTCCTTTAATATAATTGTCAGGCATTTTTTTTTTCTAATAATTAACTCTTGGTAATTATTGAACCCAAAAAAATACTATTTAGTTGATGCAACATATACACGTACTAGAGGATTTATGGCACCATATCATCACCTACGTTATTGGTTGAATGATTTTCGTAATGGTGGTCAAGCTAGAGGGAAAGAGGAGATTTTCAACCATAGTCATATGAAATTAAGGAATGTTATTGAGTGCACTTAACACAGCGCAAGATTAGAGATGGAAAAGCCATTAGAGCTTCTTCCTCCAAGAAACTCACTGTTATTTTTTTATGTTCGTTTACTAATTTCGTAGAAATAAAATGGTAATTAAGATAAAAATGGTTAAAGGAAACATCCAGCATTATTGAAATTTAGCCCACAATCTGTACCGTTTGACTTCCCCTTAAGAGATATGGACAAAATGCCCATCCAGCCAAAATAAAATAGAAAATTTATAAATTTTCGCTACAGGGAATCAAACGCGCAACTTGGGGGGCAAAGACAAATATCCTTACCAATTTGACTATAGCAGAGATTCGAATAATAATCAAAAGCCCACAATCATGGTTTTGGCCTTCATTTTTTTCCTACATGTGTGCACGAAAGAAAAGCTTTTTATACTTCTTTAATTGTAATTTGTAAAGACAAGTATCAGTTGTTGGTTCATAATCATATGGATAAGCTATTTGCAATCATTAATTACTAATATTATTTAAATGATATTTTTTTTATATATAATATATAGTTGATTAACGTTTGAGACCAGTTTAGTTAGGATCTGTCTTGGTCAATTTCAAGTTGTTATTAGTTATCCCAGCTGGTTGTTTCACTCTATGAATTCTAAAATCCTATACATAACATCACAATATCTTCAGAAATTCTCTCATCTCCAGAATTTCTTTTAGTATGATGCCCAGTGTAAGTAAGTTTTAATTTGCAAATTTTTTTTTTGCACATATCTTGTTCTAGTTCTTCTTCCAAATTCTAATATTTGTTTTTGGTTAATTTAGGCTGTTTGGGTAATACAATAGGGAGACCAGAATCAGGCTTCCTTTGACGTTTGATTGTCCTCGCCTCGATATTTAAAAAACAGCCTAGGGAAAGCCCATAGGCAAGATTAGCGAGAAGATAGCTAAACTGGGAACTAACCTGGTCAAAACAACCTTCCCACCTCAATCTAAAAATCTAGGGATTGAGTTAAAATTCATAATCCTAGAATCTAGTGGGGAGATTTTGAAATCCTATAAAACTCTTAGGAGGCAAAAGGACATGGGTTCTAGAATTTTGAATACCTAAAACTCCTATCTAGCCTTAGTTATCCTTTTTATCCTTTTCATTTTGGATTGAGATTCCTTATTATCATTATTCTCTCTTATTTTAAAGGAGAATTTCCTATTACATCTCTTCTTCTTTAGATTCATTTTTGTTCAATTTAACATAAAATATATACAACTTGCTAGCCCGCGAAAATCCTTGATATTGACTTGAACGTTAAAGGTTTAGCATAGGAAAAACTTTCGATCTGCTTGCCAGTTTCTACTCAGACTTCTCAGTAGAGGCAACACCATTTTCCTCTACAAATAAATTCAAATGCTAGCATTAGGATCTAGTTAGTAGCCATACTAACATAACCAGATTTTAGCGTTAACATTTTGGCACTATCTGTAGGGAGACTGGTACAAAAAGCCATTCTACCAAAGTAGCAACACGTATGTGGGATCAAGAGGAAAAAGTGAGCACTAAGGGAGAGTTAAGGATGAACAATAGTGATGATGAAACAAGAAGAGAGAGACCCAGAATTAATAAGAATGTAACTTCGAGGAAAATTGCCCACAAGGCTAGGAAACGGGTGGTAAACAAAAGAATGGAGTGGACGAAAAAGCAGATGGATAGTCTGGCCATGTTATTGAAAAAAATAAGAGATGGATAGAGGAGATTGAATGAATGGAATTCTGCTAAAAATGTTTATGTGCTTGAGCCAAGCCATATGAGGCATATGCCTGAGAGACCATGAAGCACCATGCAACTACTAACATGGCTAAATGACTCCTTTCAAAATATCCTAAATCCCATGGTGGAAATGCAAAGGGAAGAGCATATTGAGGAAAGGGAGTTAAGGAAGTGTTTTTTGGATGTAGAAAGTGAGCGCAAGCAAGTGGCAGAACAAAATCCTAGTTGTGCAGGAGAACTGGAAGTTGAGGTGTAAAGGCTAACACGAATCATTGAAGAGATCCAAGGTCAAGGAAAGACACAAGTGTGGAGAATAATGTTAGACAACGAGACAATTATCCTCATTATCAGCTAAAATTATGAACATTGTGATCCCGAAGAACTTTCATTTCCGGAAAACTGATCCATTGATGTACATTAAACAACTTAACTAGGTGATGGGAGAACAAGGCTTGACTTCATTGTAGAGGTGTAGAGCATTCCATTTCACATTAGAGGGGCAAGCAAGGGACTAGTATCGAAGATTGCCTCGTGGAAGCATCACAACCATTGACTAATTGTGCAGGAATTTTGCTAAGTAGTTTAGAGGCACCATGACTCTAAAGGATGACATGTTGGCACTTATGAGTCTTAAGCAAGGCAAAGAGAAATGCTTAGGGATTTTGTGAAAAGGTATCATAGGGCGGTCTTGGACCTTGGTCCTTTCAACCATTTGCAAGCATTGGGGGGTTAAAAGAAGGGGTGAGAATAGGTAGACCTTGGTACAATCTAAGAGAACCAATAATTAACACTTATTCAGTAGTCTATGAGCAAGTAAAGAAAGATATCCAGATTGAAGCTGAGAGGGAGGTTAATGTCCAAGATGAGCAATTGGAGGAAATAAGAAGGTGGGAGATATGAGCCCAGAGGAGAAATGTGCTAGCTAGGAATCAGAATACAATGCCGTTTGGCAGGAACAATCCCACCAGATCTATAACATACTCACGACCTAATACTTAAGTAGGATCCTTTTTATTTCATCAAAATAGAAATCCATCATACATACCAACCCACAGAAATCAACTAAATTCGGTTACCAACCAAATTTTCCATCAAGCCATAATAATCCCACACCACACTAAATGATTACTCATGACATCAGGTTAAAGAAACAGACAAAACACCCGCGATCCCTGCTCGCCAGAGAGAAAACTTCTTAAGGGACAAAGCTATTCAAATGGTTGAGCAAAGCACTACGTACGTGCGATACGTGTCTTTGAAGGTTTTGTTGCAAGAACTTTATCACTCCATCAAAGATAGAGGGCTTCTGTATCTGCCACTGCCTCTCACCAGAAAGCCTCACCAATAAGACAGTGGTAGATGCCATGAATTCCACACCACCCATGGCATACTACATTATAATGCCATGATTTGAAAAATCAAGTAGAGATTTGATCAGAAACCGTTATTTGGATGAATATGTTGATGGTTCTTTTCTTGTGATTGATGAACCTTATATGCCAGAAAAGCCCGGAATAGAAGACCTGTTCAAAGATGAACCTACGACCAGAGTTATCATAACCAGCCATAATGTCCTCTTTAGTACACCATTAGCAAAATAGGCCAAAAACAAGGCAAGTACCAATTATTTACACTAAAGACAATAAGGAAGGGATAACATACCCTATAAATAAGCATTGGTTACAAAAGCCATGGTGGCGATCAAGGAGCACAATAGAATTTTGATAGATTCGAGCAGCTCAGTTGACATTCTTTTCAAGACCACTTTGGATGAGAGCAGATTTGAAGCCGGAACCCATCAATACATCGTTAAAAGGGTTTTGGAGTAAGAAAGCTAATGCCAATGAGTGTAGTAGAACTACCTATTACTATTGGGACGAGGCTTTTTGAAAAAACTATAATGTTGGCTTTTATTATAGTTTAGAAAAATAGTCCTTACCCAATGATGCTTGGGAGATCTTTTATGAAGGTTAGATTAAATCTGTAATGTCCAACCATTAGTTAGCATTTAAATACCAGATAAATGGTATGGTGGGGTTTGTTAAAGGTGACTAGACTGTGACGAGGAGTTGCTATGCAACAGCAGCTAAGGAAACAATACAGATCACGTCTTCGGATGCATGAGGATAGTATAAGAAAAGTAAACAAGAACTAGTGGAAACCCTCGAGACAGTAAGCGTGAAGCAAAGTGAATCTGAAAAAACTATTAAAATAGGGTCTAAATTGGAGAATGAGCTAAAAACCAGGCTACAAAAATCTATGCATCAACATTTTGATGTGTTCGTCTGGTCACATACGGACATGCTAGGAATCAAACCCAAGTGTGGCTTACCATAGGTTGGCTGTGGATAAAGTAGCCAAGCTGATAAAACAAAAAAGAAGATCTTTCAATTAGGAGAGATATGATGCCATTAACATAGAGGCGAACAAGCTCGTGCAAGCTGGTTCATTAGGGAGACGAACTGCCTTGATTGGATTTCCAACTTGGTGCTGGTAAAAAAGGCCAATGGCAAATGGAGAATGTGTTTGTAGATTTTATAGAACTCAAGAAGACATGTCCAAATGACAGTTTTCCATTATTGAAAATTGACTAGCTGGTTGCTCCACAGAAAGACACAGCCTTCTCAGCTTCATGGATACATTTTCAGGATAGAATAAAATCCTCATGTTCAAGCTAAATGAAGAAAATACTACTTTTTTTACTAACCAAGGACTTTATTGTTATAAGGTAATATCTTTTGGCTTAAAAAATGCTTGAGCAACGTATCAAAGATTTGTCAACAAGATCTTCAAACCTTTGATAGGCAGCACTATGGAAGTATATATGAATGACATGATTACCAAGTCCAAGGATCATACCAAAAAATCCAGCACTTGGAGGAGACTTTTAGCCTGTTAAGAAAGCACCAGATGTGGCTAAACCTTGAAAAGTGTGTGTTTGGCTTGAACGTTGGGAAGTTCTTAGGTTTAATGGTAAGCCACAAGGGGATAGAAGCTAACCCTCGCACATTAAAGGAGATACAAAGTTTAATAGGGAAGCTAATAGCCCTAAATAGATTCATCTCAAATGCTACAAAGAAATGCCATGCTTTATTAGAATCATGAGGTAAGGGAAAAAGACCAAATGGACGCTTTTCAGCAACTAAAGATTATTTGAGCATAGCACCATTACTGTTGACTATACGAGCAGGGGACACATTGTACATTTGCTTAGTAGTCTCAAAATCGACCACTAACTTTGTGCTAGTGAGGAAAAAAGTAGGAGTACAACACCTAGTTTACTATACTAGCAAAGCCCTCCTTGATGCAGATCCTCACTTGGGAAATAAGCCTTGGCGTTGGTGACCACTGCTTGAAAGTTGAGGCCATACTTTCAAGCATACTTGATCGTAGTATTGAACGACTAGTCATTGCGGAAAACCCTGCAAAAGCCTGAAGCCTCAAGACGTCTAGTAAAATGGTCAGTAGAATTGAGCAAGTATGAAATTAGCTATAGACCACAAGTAGCAATAAAGCACAAGCATAGACAAATTTTCTAGTAAAGTACTCAGGGCAATACCAAGAGGCCATCATGATTACAGGCAGGAAGAAGCTAGAGGGGGTACTGGAATATATGAACAACAATTGGCTAGTATGTGTAGATAGATTTTCTGGAGTAGGTGGAGCTGGACAAAGGATAGTTTTATATAGCCCAGAAGGCGACGAAGTTTCTGATGCTCTGAAGCTTGAATTCAATGTGGCCAATAACGAAGCAAAATATGAAGCCTTCATCAACGGATTGCAATTGGCACATGTTTTACAAGCTGATAAGGTAAAAATTAATATGGACTCCCAACTTATACTGAATCATTTGAATAGAAGCTTTCAGGCCAAAGGAGAAAAGATGGAGGCATATCAAAATAAAGATAAGCAAATAGCAACCAGATTTCAATTGCTCACGATTCAACAAATCTTAAGGGAGCATAATTATTGAGTAGATATCCTTGCCAGGTTAATAGCCACAACAGACTCCAAGATCCCAAAATGCATCTCAATAGAGATCAGGACCGCACCGAGCATTGAAGAGGAACTCACGGTAATGCCGGTTAATAAAAGAGAAAACTGGTCAATAAAAGAAAAAGCCGAATGGACCCAATTATTTCATATATTCAAGATGGGAAATTGCCAAAGATAGAATGCGAGCAAGAAAACTCAGGTACTAAGCTACTAGGTACTAATTAATAGATGGGGTCTCATATCGTTGAGGATATACCTTGCCCTTCTTATAATGTCTGGATGATTATAAAGCATACGATGTGCTGAGAGAGATTCAAGCAGACTATGGCCTTTAACAAATTGCGGCAGGGATCCTTTTGCCAACAATGCACCAAGATGCAAAGAAGAAGGCCTAGAAGTGCAAGACTTGCCAAAGCTTTGCAAACTTCTCCTTGCAACCACCCGAAAAGCTCACCATAATGTCCTCGCCATAGCCCTTTACTCAGTGGGGGCTTGACTGGATTGGCCCATTACCAAAAGGGTGAGGGCGAGCTGTTTATACAATTGTTGCAATTGATTACTTTACCCAAGTGGGTGAAGATAGAAGATAGGAAGGGCCTTACAAAAACCACCGAATAGCTAGTCTAAGCACCTACAAATTAGGTTATCCAGATGGAAGATAAGTCAAAAGGCCATGGAACACAAAGCACCTAAAGAAGTATTTTGAGTGGGTCCCTCCAAAATAAATCTAGTCACCTTAGAGACAAAAAAAATAATTGCTCTATTATTTTTTTGCTTTGTAAACTGAATTATTTAATAAGACAGGAGCAAAATTAATGTATTTTTTCATTTTTCTTTGAAAATTTTTACGAATAAAAGTTTTCAACTCTCAAAACTTGCTCGACGTGAAATAAGAAATCTAAACTTGCTAATTCCGCTTAACCATGAGTAGGCCAACAGAAAGATAAAAACAAGAATTATTTGCAAGCCAAGTTCAACTTTCAAGTTTCGATACCTACTCGAGGTGAGGCAAGAAATCTCAACTTACTAATTCTACCTGACCGTGAGTAGATGAGTAGAAAAATAAAAGAACGAAGTATTTCTATGCAAGTTAAGTTTCAAGTCTCGAAACCAACTTGGGTGAGACAAAAGCCTAAACTTGCTAATTCTTCTCAACCATGAGTAAGCAAGCAGAAAGATAAAAGCAAGAATTATTTCTAAGCTAAGTTCAGCTTTCAAGTTTCAAAACCTATTCGAGATAAGGCAAGAAGTCTAAACTTTCTAATTCTATTAGACCATAAGTAGATGAGTAGAAAGATAAAAGCACTAATTACTTCTAAGGCAAGTTAAGTTTTAAGTCTTAAAACCTGCTTGGATGAGAAAAAAAATCCTAAACTTGCTAATTCCACTTGACCATGAGTAGGCAAGAGCATAAAGGTAAAAATACGAATTATTTCTAAGGCAAGTTAAGTTTTCAAGTCTCAAAATCTGCCCAGGTGAGGTAAGGAGCCAAAACTTGTTAATTCAGCTCGGCCATGATGAATTATTTCCAAGGCAGGTTAAGTTTTCAAGTCTCAAAACTTGCTCAGGTGAGGCAAGAAGCCTAAACTTACTAATTCAACTCAACCATGATTAGGCAAGCAGAAGAATAAAAGTGTGAGTTATTTCTAAAGCAGATTAATTTTAATTCAACTCAACCATGATTAGGCAAGCAGAAGAATAAAAGTGTGAGTTATTTCTAAAGTAGATTAATTTTTCAAGTCTCAAAATCTGCTCGAGTGAGGCAAGGAGCCTAACCTTGTAATTCAACTCGACCATGAGTAGGCGAGCAGAAAGATAAAACTGCGAATTATTTCTAAAACAAGTAAGTTTTCAAGTCCCAAAACCTACTCAAGTGAGAGAAAGGGTCCAAACTTGCCAATTTAACTGGTTAGAACTAGGCGAGAATCTGTAGAACTTGTCAGGTCTAGTTGAGAACCCATAGACAAGACTAGGCGAGAACTCCGAAAATCTAATTTAACATGTTAGAACTAAGAAAGAAGCTATAGAACTCGTTAGGATTAGGTCAGAGAACTACGAAAATTTAATTTAACTCCATAGGACTAGGCGAGAACCCGTAAAAGCGAGAACTCCGAAAATGTATAGTACTTGTCATGAGTAGGTGAGAAACTATTAAAGTCAGCCATAAGTAGGCGAGAACCTATTAAACTTGCCATGTATAGGCGAGGACTTACAAAATCCATCAAATGTGGGCAAGAACTTATTATTTTATACCACAGATAAGCAAACATGATCATGACTTGGCAAGAAGAAAAACAAAGACGTGAAATTTACTTGGGGTAAATAAAGTTCCAAATTTCAAAACCTATCCAAGGTAAGATAAGAAATCAAGAAACAATCACATAAAAGTTTAAACCCATAAGAACATCTTTAATTCAAATACAAAAGAGGAAATTCTAAAGAAGACACTTAAACTAAATAGATAAAGTTCTAGCACTTGCAGGAGAGTCCAATATGTCTCCAGCAAAAAAGTCCACTTCATCTTCAACAAGAGGTGGGTCTACTTTGTCCATAGCAAAAAGCGACGTGTCTCCTACATGACTTGTGTTAGTAGCAGCAGGTTCAACATAAGCAGACTCTCGTTTGTTTGCCTACTCCTTCATGTATTCCACGACAGGCTGAAAAAGATCATCCATCTTCAATTCAAGATGTCTCTTTCCAAGAACAGCCGTAATATAATTATAGTAGTATTCAACACCTATGTTGTAATCGTGGTTAACTTTTTTTCCCAAAACTTCAATCTAGCCTCTGAGGCTATTAATAGTCTCTTAGGATCTTTTATTTGCTACTCAGACAAGAGTTTTTGGTTTATAAGTTCAACCTAAGTTTTTTTATTCCTCCTCGAAGCTAGCAGTATCCATATTAAGTTTGGTCTTAGCAGCCGCAACTTTCTTCTTTCATATTTGAATTCAGCCTTCATCCTACTGTCATACCTTATTATCAATCCCTTGTAATTGGTCGCCATGCAGCCTAGCTAGAAGGAACCAAATTGGAGCGCTCTCATCAATTCGACCAAAGTACAACCTTCTATATCCTCAATGTCCTTCGTTTTTACCATCTTAGCAGCATCCTAAAAAAGGGGGACTCAGGTGCTCTGCCCCTACAAAAGGATGGAGTTTTAAAGAACCAGCTTGAGTAAGGGAAAGAAGAGGACTAGCAACCTTCAAAGCAGTGGCATTAGAAACTTAGGGAGAAAAAGACTTGGGGGCAGCCATAGAAGAAATAGCATAATTCTTCGGAGGGGACAAATCGATCAGACCTTGAGTTTATGAACGAGTTCGCTTCCTCATCAATATTCACAAAACCTTTTTACTAGACTCCATCCTCGGGCCTAAAAGAAATCGTAAAATCAAGGCTAATCAAGAAAATGCAAAGCAGACTAGAAATGACAAAGCATATTAGAAAATGCAAAGCAGACCAGAAATGGCAAAGCATATCAAAATATACAAAGCAAACCAAAAATAGTAAAACATACTAGAAAATGCAAAGCAAACCATAAGTGTCAAAGCATATCAAAATGTGCATAACAAGCCAAAGATGGAAAAACCAACTAGAGGATGCAAAGTTAAACAATAAAAATGAGCAAATCATAAGGGGTCATGATTCATACTCTTGGTAGTAATGACCAGGCGAGAACTGACTAAGTTGAAAAAAGATAGAAAGTTTTTACAAGTAGTCTTTTTAGTCAAAGCAAGTTCGACCCGATCAAGTAAATCCTTATCAATAGAATAATTTACCCGCAAAATGAAGAGCAGCAAAAATAAGATAAAGTTAGCAATCAGGTGAAACAAAAGCAATATGATTAGCCAACCACTTGGTGTGTAGAAACACAAAGGGACACGAATATACCCTGAATCAATGAAGCCACCTGGCCCCATAAGTCTCCTACAAGGAAAAATTTACTTTTATAGTCTCAGCCTGAGGAGGGAACATCAAGAATAGGCTTCTTTTTGTTTGCACTTGACATAAAGTAATACCAGCCAGCATCTTTTTGGTTGCTCTTAAGTTGGTATAAATGCTTCACCTCCTCAGCAGTTGACTTACTAAAGCCACATCTACTCCACAAAATGTACAAGCTGGTAAGTACTATCTATCTATTGGGGTTTAGCTTACCCGGGGTAAAGTTTAAGGCGCCCAATATGCAAACAGAGTAAGGCTATAAAAAGAGCCTAACCCCAGCCTTAAAATAGTCGAGAAATAGGGTGACACACTTATTAGGAAGATGGCTTGGCTTATCATCGGGTTTGGGCAACCTAAGATCTACTATATCTAGTATGTTGCGTGTCTCTTTCAATCAATCTAATTCCTTCTAGTTGGTACCACATGCCAGTGAATCAATGGAAAAAGACTATGCTTGAGTTCTCCTTACATTGAGTGCTAAAGAATGTATACTTATAAAAAGTAAAATTATTATTGTGCACTCCAAATCTTAATAACATTTCTACTTTTATGTATTTAGTCCTTTAAACTTTGATTGTGTATTTTTTTGTTATAATTTGAGTATTTATGTAATTTAAGGATATTTTGATTATTTATGATAAACGAAAAATCAAACAGCAAAACAGAAAGTATCTTTGAGCTCAAAATAGTTAAAAACCTCATGAAGGACATAAAGGGTAAAATTATAATTTTAGAATTTTAGTGGGCCCGACTGACGTGGCATTGACCAAAGACATGGCAACAACCTGTTTCGTTGACTGATGACATGGCAACATCTTATTGGACTGAAAAATGAGCTTACGATACATGCAATACACTGAATTAATGCCAGTTGATTTTTGTGTCGACCGATAATATGGCAAGCATATTATTAGACTGAAAAACATGTGAACCTTACATGCAATTCACTGAAGAACATCCTTGGTGAGGTGTTCCATCCAATCAGAGCTTGTCATGTAGCACAATCAAGAGTGTCCGAGTTGTCTTCATTTTAAAGAAGGGCTCTCCCCTAATTTGATAGCTCTAAATCCAAATTTTAGTTTCATTTTATGTAATTCTCTCTCCATCTTGTACTTTCTATATATCTTAATATAAAATTATCATTTAACCCCTAGTTCAATATGAGTGGCTAATTCAGTTTCAACCTTGAATAAAAGGTGAAGCCTCAACATAATTCATTGGCTTAATTTGGTAAGTTTATTAACTCTCTCTGTGATTTTATGTGGATTTTTTTGACTCATCATTGATAAGTAGTAATAATCTTATTTAAATTTAACACGATATAACAACTCCCTAGTACAAGATCATTATCGTTTCGCACGATGAGTACTTTACATTATATGTATTAGCGAGAAACTCCATTCTAGTGTTGATAGAGAATGCATCAAGTTATTTAGTAGACGGTCTTACCACCTAACACAACGTGTAGTTGACACCACAATTACCAAAAGATTATTTTCCCTTGGCAGAATTAATGTTTGATACCATATTTATCAGAGTGAGGACTATGAGAAGTCGAAATACCCTCTTGATAAATTAATTGAAACAAAAAAAAAATTAAGCCCATATTGAAGTGTTGAGTGTGAATTCAAAGACAAGTGCTTTATTTACATAGTTTTATCTTTAATTTATTTCTACAATTTATTTTAAATCATACTACTGCTTAGAGATTGTCTTTAACCAATTCACATACAAACTTGAAAAATTAACCCCACAGATAATTAACTCTACCTCCTCATGAAATCGATATTTATTACCATTAATCTATACTATAATAGATTCGTGTGCTTGTGAGTACAATAAAATTTGCACAACACCCTCCTAACTTTGTCTTTTTGGCTCTATGGATCTCATTAGATTCCTCTTCATCCTCCTCCCCTAGAATCTCACTAAGAGTATGTTTAAAATTATTTCTTGAATCTCTTTCCCCACTGTCTTCGGTGTGGCTATAAGCCTCCACAGAGAATTCTCTCCCTAGTCTATCCCTATCCTCCTCACAACCGATCTTTTCTAAAGGCACAGTAGGGTCAAAGATTGGTTTCCTATTCATGCTTGGGACGAAATTCAGTTTGTCATCACTAGCCTCAACAATTTTTCTTGTACCTTTACCCATTATGCCAAAACCCTAAAATCGAAAAAAAAAAAAAAAACAAACAAACCCTAAAATGCTTAGGCGACTTCCCAAAACCAACAAACCAAAACAAAAGAAACTAAAACGAAATCAAGGGAGGAAAGAACGGAAATATTTGTGAGCCTAAGAAAATTCTATTAAGTGAGCAATCACAATAATCGCTCCACAAAGATTGCTTGCTGCCAAGGAAAGTAGAGAGGGAAAGGGGTAAAAAAATTTTAGAAAGGAGAAGAAAATATAGGGAAAAAAAGGCTAAATACTTTTAAAATAAAATTAATTAAGTGGTGGTTGCATTTACTTCAGTAAAAGAGACATCAATTGGGAAACAAGCTACCAATTCAAAATTTGAATATTTGGTCAGCATGTGCCACGTTATAAGCAAATAGGAGCAAACTCATGGGTGTGTACCAACAAGGTCTTCTAAGTTGAGAGCATTCATGGATATTTATAGAGGCTGCTAAAAACGACGAGTAGCCCTGCTGTGTAATATAACTGAAGGAGGATTTTTATCACATATAGTTTTTGGTTTTGTTCTTATACTCTCAATATTAGAAATTAGGGAACTGGTATTTGGTTGATAAAATAAGATGACCAAAATCATGCTTTCTTTGAAGTTAGATTGTGCTCGCCTCACTATTTAAAATGGCTTGGGGGAAAGCCCAAAAGTAGAATTAGGTAAGAAGACAATTAAATTGGGAATTGATCCAGTTAAAACAGCCTTCCCACCTCAATCTGAAAATCCAGGGAGTGAATTTTATCCATAGAACCCACAATTTCAAGATCCTAGGGGGGAGAGGGAGGTTAAATCCTATCCAAAAAATCCATAATCCTAGAATCCAAAGGGGGAGATTTTGAACTCTTATAAAACTCCCAAGAGGCAAAAGAAAATAGGTTTCAAAATTTTGAATACCTAGGACCCCTATCTAACCTTAGGTAATTTGAATATCGCCAGCTTCTGCTCGAACTTCCCAATAAAGGCAAAAATGTTTCCCTTACAAATAAATTAAAATGCTAGCGTTAAGATCTGATTGGTAGCCCACACATCGACAAAACCAAATTTTGGCATCAACATAGGCTCTGAAAATCTTTGAGAACATTCTTGTCATCATTACACTTTCCTATGAGTTTAATGTTGTTGTTTCAAACAATCAGAGACGCACACCAGTGGGGTATGATGATAATTCATTTTAATTGGTTTGTATTCTTTTATGCGTTCTTACTTAAGAGTATACACAACTAAGTATGTTCTTACTTAGTTGTATACCTAGGGCCATTTGAGAGAAGATTCATTAAATTTATCTGATATTTAACAAAAGAAATTTTAAATTAGATCATGAAGAAGAGAAAAATCACGAACAAGAGAAAAAGGGACTTATAAGTAAACTTATTTAAGGGTATATTTGTAACATAAAATTTTATAGAAGAAAGGTGTTAAGAATATTTTATTGGGTTAAAATAGTCTCACCCTTAAAAATTATTCTAGGGGTCTGATGAGAAAAAATGTAAGGGAATAGCTCCACTCCATTTAAAAAAGAGTAGAACTTTAACCCTTCTAAACTTCTCAACACAGCCCTTTTGAATTTTATTTTATAAAGTACCCCAAGTTCACTTTATAAAATACAGATCCATATATTTAAGTTTATCATCTTCACATAAAATTTTACCTTCAAAAAAGTATTTCTTTTAAGTTTTTATTATAAAATACATATAAATTCTAAATTCTATAATTATTTTCTTCTTATTATATTCTTTATATCTCCATAACTCAAAATGCTTATAATTTTCTTTAAAAAAATGTTGTTCAATTAAAAATTAAAGGATTTTGCTATCTTGTAGATGCTGTAAGTTACAGCAGCTGCAAAATAGCAATAAACGATACTACACATGAGTACTGTTCATCACCTTTTTACAGCTGCTGTAACTTACAACGGCTGCAAGATAGGGGTTCCCAAAATTAAAATATAGATATGAATTATAAAATAAGATGGGTGTAAAAATTATATTTACGTATTTAATTCAATTTTCATTCAAATAAAAATGAATTAATTTATCTTTAATTATTTAAGTAATTTAAATAAGAACAGGGCTTTACGAGAAATTTTGAGGGCTGTAGAAAAGTCCACACTTTAAAAAACTCTCAGGCAAGTTCTGTGAGGCCATGGCCCATAAATGCCATCTTAATAATAATAGAATTAAGCTATTAACACCCTTTAAAAATTTTCATAAAAACCCGCATTTTTATTTTTACAATTTTAACCTTAAAAATCATTTTATAAAACAGAAAGTTATCTTTCCAGACCACATCTTATTTTTTATTGCCGTTAAATAGAGATATTTCATTCATAATTTAATTAATTGTAGAAAAAATATTTGAACTTACATGCAAAGCGCTTAAATGATTTTAGATTTTGAGAAATAATCCAAACTGAAATAGAAATTTTAATAAATCACATAAGATAATTTATTGAATTTGAAAAATTTTGCTTAAGGGTCTAATTATTCTTTTTAGAGATAGAAAGCCAAGATCATATTTTAAAAAAAAAAGTGAAGGGAAATAATCTGAAACAAATTTGTTAGGAATAGAAAAAATTGCTCAAATCAATTTTTATTATGAAAGAAATTCAAGTTCAATTAAAAGTTTATAAAGAAAAGAATTATTTAATTAAGAAAGTTATAGAGAAAGAAATGAGAACCATTTAGCGAGAGAGAAAATGAAAGGATGATCTGGTGGGTTTTTTTAAGAAATAATTGTGTGGGAATATTTTTGTAATTAAGTATAGGGGTCTTATAAGAACTTTTGAGGGGTGGAAAAAGCATTGCTCATATGGGTGTTACTCTTTCCGGTACCTAGTAGCCAACCAACAGAATCTCACCACGTTGTCAACCGTTTGATTGGATAAAAAATAGAATTCCAGCACTGGCGAGTGGCCACGCAAATCTCAATTTTCAATTAGTAAATTCTTGCTGAGTGCAAGGATAAATCAGGTACTTCAGTTTCAGTTCCCAACATCGGTCAATGCGCCCGCTTGCTCACCAAGTCTTACAGACCATCGGCGGCACACCCAAGCTACGGATCAAGCGAGTGGATTGTACGGTACACTACTATCTTGTAATATCTCAATCAATTAGATCCAGCTATTTTATAACGATTCCAAACTAGAGTACTTTTTCATAACTATAAAATTAATGTTAAAATGTGTTTTATTATTTATCACTTTATGTGTGGTTATGATTCTTGCTTAATTTTAAAATAATTTCAAATTAATTATAGCCTAATTTTAATTATAATTTTTAAACTTTTAAAAGCAAACATATGGCAAAAATTAGGATTTATTGACAGTCCAATCGTGGAGCCGCCGAGCTGCCTCACTAGGAATAATTCAATAATATTTGATCATGTGAAAACAACAGATCCCATTTTAGTAGTAATAGTTCCCACCATAAGACACACTAAATTTAATGTTAAAAATTGGTAATACCATAGTGAGACCCGCTGTTGAACCAATAAGACAACCTGCACAAATTTTTTACTATGTTAAGAGTGTGACGTCAATCCACCACAAGAGCCTGAGGTGGGTTCCACCTAAGATTCGCCTACTCTTATTGTGCAGATACATGTTCCCCAAGCATAAATGCGTAACCAAAAGATCAGAACCGTTACATAACAAGCGAGTTCCACAAGATATATAATGTACATCACGTGGGACCAACATCATCCCTGATGGAGCATACCAATCTCAGTTAATGTGCCAATACCGTGACCCCACAACTTACTGGATTACAAAATCCTCCATCATAAATAGGCCCCACTCTCCTCTTTGTGGGGTCAATTGAATCCGTAAAACCCCCAGTTCATTCTTCTCCATCTCTGTCTCTACAAACCCTAAATCCTCTCATGTAATTTCTCAAAAAGCCATCAATTTTTTTTTCTTTTTGTTCAACCCTTGAAACAAAATTATCTCCATGGCCTCAGAAATGGCATTGCAGACCCACCAAAACCCCAACCCCAACTCAGAAACATCCACAACCACTTCTGAGTCAACAGCCAAAACCCAACACGCCCACCCGCTAAAACGCAGCGTTTCTTCTGTTAAGCCCCCAATCAGCATCAGAAAAAGCAGTCAAAGACATTGTGCCTGTGCTGAAGAATTGTATGCCAAGATGAGCTGTACAATGTAAATACCTGAGAACTCGCTTGCAAGCCTGCCAATGATGAATTGTTGGAGCTGTCAAGAACTGACTAAGCTTGTTTACAGTGTAAGCTATATCTGGCCTTGTAAGAAGAACATACTGAAGAGAGCCTACAATACTTCTAGCTAGTCAATGGATTTTCGATCATCAGGATCAGATCCCCAATCAGCATCAGAAAAAGCAGTCAAAGACATTGTGCCTGTGTTGAAGAATTGTATGCCAAGATGAGCTGTACACTGCAAATACCTGAGAACTCGCTTGCAAGCCTGCCAATGATGAATTGTTGGAGCTGTCAAGAACTGACTAAGCTTGTTTATAGTGTAAGCTATATCTGGCCTTGTAAGAAGAACATACTGAAGAGAGCCTACAATACTTCTGTACAATGAGGGGCTTTCAAATGCAGCACTAGTATCTTTACATAGCTTATCAGAGGGACTCATAGGCGTGTTACATCCTTTGCTGTCAAGCATATTGGCCTTTCTAACAATATCACCAATATATTTAGTTTGAGATAAATGCAGACCTTCCAGAGAAGGAGTAATTTCAACACCAAGAAAGTAATTAAACTCCCCTAAGTCTTTTAGTGCAAACTCTGAACTCAAATACTGAATAACGAATGCAATGGATGTAGAACTGGAGCCGGTAATTAGAATGTCATCAACATATATAAGAACAACCAGAATATCCATACCAATATGTTGAATGAACAGAGATGTATCAGACTTGGAAGCTTGAAATCCCCAGCTGAGCAAAGAATTCCTCAGTCTGTCATACCAAGCTCTTGGGGCATGCTTCAGGCCATAAAGAGCTTTGTTGAGTTTGCAAACATAGGATGGATGTGAGGAATCTAAGAATCCCTCTGGCTGATGCATAAAGACATCTTCTTGAAGTACACCATTAAGGAAAGCATCGTTAACATCCAGCTGTCTTATTTGCCAATGCTGCATTACTGCTAGGCTGAGGATTACTCGGATTGTGCAGGGCTTCACTACTGGGCTGAAGGTCTCAAAAGAATCAATCCCATGTGTCTCATGATACCCTTTTGCTACCAAGCGAGCTTTGTATTTGGAGATGCTACCATCTGGATTATATTTTACTCTGTAAACCCATTTATTTCCAACAATTTTTGTAGCTGTTTCAAGAGGAACCAATGTCCAAGTATGGTTTCGTTGGAGTACATCAAATTCTTCTTTTATAGCCAAGAACCACTTGGGATCTTATAAGGCAGCCTTGACACTAGTGGGTTCAAGTTTCTCAATGACTGTGAGGTAAGTTTTGGGTTTGAAAATACCAGCCTTTGTTCTGGTAATCTTAGGGGAAAATGGAAAGATTGTGTTGGAGAAGGAATATGTGCTGGACTAGAACTTGATGCTGGAGACAAAGCTGGAGCAGAGGTATTGTTAGATGGTTCTGCATTGCTACTGTCAACAGAAGGGAACTTGTGAAAGACAGTGACTTGATTTGATGATTCAGGTATATCAACAGCAGAAACACTTTCTGAGGATTGTTTGGTAAACAGTTCTGAGTAGGGAAAATTAGTCTCATTAAAGGTGACATGTCTAGCTATGAACACAGTACCTGACTTGTCTAGACACTTATACCCTTTATGCAGAGGACTGTAACCAATGAAGACACACTTTTCTGAGTGAAAATCAAGTTTATGTTGATGATAGGGCCTGAGCAGAGGGAAACAAGCACAACCAAAGACTCTAGGAAAAGTATAATCAGGCAGCTGATGATGTAGCTTCTGAAATGGAGACAAATTTTCCAGAATTGGTGTTGGCATTCTATTGATTAGAAATGAGGCCATGTGAAATGCTTTCCACCAGAAAGAGAGAGGCAATTTGGACTGAGCTAGAAGTGTCAAACCTGTCTGTACAATGTGTCTATGTTTCCTTTCAACAACACCATTTTGGTGATGTGTAGGTGGACAACTATATCGAAGAACAATTCCTTCTTGTTGAAGATAAGGTTTAAATGCTAAAAATTCACCCCCCATGTCTGATTGCAGAGCCTTTATAGGTAAAGAGAATTGTTTTTCAATAAGAGTTTTGAAATGTTTGAAAGTTTCGACGGCTTCAGATTTGAGAGTAAGAGGAAAAATCCAACAACATTTTGTAAAGTCATCCACAAATGAGATGTAGTATCTGTAACAATTCATAGAGTATTCAGGAGCTGGTCCCCATAAATCAGCGTGTAAAAGTTCAAGTGGAGATTTGGACTTAATTGCAGTAACAGAGAAGTGAAGCTTATCCATTTTCCCACACTGACAGGCATCACAAAAATCAATTGAATGCTTAGAAGAAGAGTGCAGAGGAAGACTTTTCAGTATTATTTGTAAAGCATGATTATTTGAATGACCAAAACGATTATGCAACAACTCTATTGACTCACTTCCTGAAGCAAGAAAACTTGCAGAACCTGGACTAAAATAAGTTTGATCAATCAACACCTGATTATTTGACTCATGTTGAGTGCTTACAAATCTGTTATGACTTAGGACTGACGGCATGGAATTTGGT
Organism: Murraya paniculata; assembly: GCA_030449075.1. NCBI lineage: Eukaryota > Viridiplantae > Streptophyta > Magnoliopsida > Sapindales > Rutaceae > Murraya > Murraya paniculata. The sequence continues at coordinate 532,729 of JAEVFN010000062.1, forward strand.
TTTGAAGTGTGATTTGCAGAATAAGAAAGGGACTAATCTTTTGACAGTAGCTTGTAGAGTCCATCTTCAACAATCCCTTGTGCCAGCAAAACTCTCTTCATTTTGTCCTTGATAAAGCACATATTAGAGAAAAATTCAATGGTTATATTGTTGTCTAAAAGAAGTTGAGATATGCTAATAAGATTTTTGGTGATGTTAGGTACACACAGAACATTATTTAGATTTAGATGAGTTCCTAATGAGGTATAGGGACAAGTGCTGCCTGTGTGTGTAATTGTTAGGCCTTGACCATTTCCAACCAACAACAACTGAGACCCCAAATAGGGCTTACCTTCAGCTAGTGTCTACACATTATTTGTAAGATGATGTGTAGCTCCACTATATGATATGGAAATCACAAATCCTTTCCTCAGTTCGTGCTAATGATCTTGAAGGTTTGCTTGATGGATCGCGATCTTGTCCTGATCAATTTCTGGCAACTGAATCAGCAGGCACTAGTGCTGTGAATTCAGAAAATCCAGCTTATGTTGTCTGGAAGAAGCAAGATCAGATGCTATTAAGCTGGCTTTTATCATCCATTCAAGTCGAGATTCTGAGTCTTGTGGTAAATTCTAAGACTTCTCATGAACTTTGGACTAGTTTAAAGGAGCAATTTGGATTTGAAACAGCAGCTAAGAAAGTTCACTTAAAAATGATGTTAAACAATCTTAAAAAGGGATCCATGTCAATTACAGAATATTTTGGCAAACTAAGATCAGTTACTGATGAACTTGCCGTAGCTGGTAGTACAGTCAGCTCTCTTGACTTTATTACACATTTAATTTCTGGTCTAGGTCCACCTTATTATCCTGTTGTTGTGTATATTGAAGCTAATGTTCTTAAGATGAGTATTAATGAAGCATACTCAATGTTGTTAACTTATGAAGCTAGGTTGGAAAGTAATCATTCTAATGCTAGTAAAGAAGCTAAGTTGAACTACATGGCAAATATAGCTCAAACTAGTCATAATCAGAAGAAATCAGGAAATAATGTTGGATGGAATGCCAATACGCAAAACAATTGGAATGGAAATTATGTGAATAAGAGTGGAAATAGAAATTGGAATGGTAACTACAATAACAGGGGAGGAAATGGATCTGGAAGAGGTGGTTTTATGGGACAAAACACAGGAAGATGTTGGAATGGTGGACAAGGTAGAAGAGATTTTAATGGAAATTTTTATGGAAATGGATTTACTGGAAATTCTTCTGGTAACAATGGATTTTCTGGTGGTGGATTTCTTAGCAATGGTGGAAACTTTGGTGCTGGTGCTGGTGCTGGTTATCATGGTTTTAGCAGAGGTGGTGGCAGAGGATCTATAACCTGTCAAATTTGCTTCAGGCATAACCACACTGCTGCTGACTGTAGAGATCGGTTCAATAGAAACTTTGTTCCCAAGTTCCCAGTACAGAATCAGGCTTCCAAAGCTGCTTATTTAGTGACATCATAAGGAGCTGCTGATCAAGGCTGGTACCTGGATAGTGGAGCTACACATCATCTTACAAATAATGTGCAGACACTAGCTGAAGGTAAGCCCTATTTAGGGTCTCAGTTGTTGTTGGTTGGAAATGGTCAAGGCCTAACAATTACACACACAGGCAGCACTTGTCTCTATACCTCATTAGGAACTCATCTAAATCTAAATAATGTTCTGTGTGTACCTAACATCACCAAAAATCTTATTAGCATATCTCAACTTCTTTTAGACAACAATATAACCATTGAATTTTTCTCTGATTTGTGCTTTATCAAGGACAAAATGAAGAGAGTTTTGCTGGCACAAGGGATTGTTGAAGATGGACTCTACAAGCTACTGTCAAAAGATCAGTCTCTTTCTTATTCTGCAAATCACACTTCAAAACCAAATTCCATACCGTCAGTCCTAAGTCATAACAGATTTGTAAGCACTCAACATGAGTCAAATAATCAGGTGTTGATTGATCAAACTTATTTTAGTCCAGGTTCTGCAAGTTTTCTTGCTTCAGGAAGTGAGTCAATAGAGTTGTTGCATAATCGTTTTGGTCATTCAAATAATCATGCTTTACAAATAATACTGAAAAGTCTTCCTCTGCACTCTTCTTCTAAGCATTCAATTGATTTTTGTGATGCCTGTCAGTGTGGGAAAATGGATAAGCTTCACTTCTCTGTTACTGCAATTAAGTCCAAATCTCCACTTGAACTTTTACACACTGATTTATGGGGACCAGCTCCTGAATACTCTATGAATTGTTACAGATACTACATCTCATTTGTGGATGACTTTACAAAATGTTGTTGGATTTTTCCTCTTACTCTCAAATCTGAAGCCCTCGAAACTTTCAAACATTTCAAAACTCTTATTGAAAAACAATTCTCTTTACCTATAAAGGCTCTGCAATCAGACATGGGGGGTGAATTTTTAGCATTTAAACCTTATCTTCAACAAGAAGGAATTGTTTTTCGATATAGTTGTCCACCTACACATCACCAAAATGGTGTTGTTGAAAGGAAACATAGACACATTGTACAGACAGGTTTGACACTTCTAGCTCAGTCCAAATTGCCTCTCTCTTTCTGGTGGAAAGCATTTCACATGACCTCATTTCTAATCAATAGAATGCCAACACCAATTCTGGAAAATTTGTCTCCATTTCAGAAGCTACATCATCAGCTGCCTGATTATACTTTTCTAGAGTCTTTGGTTGTGCTTGTTTCCCTCTGCTCAGGCCCTATCATCAACATAAACTTGATTTTCACTCAGAAAAGTGTGTCTTCATTGGTTACAGTCCTCTGCATAAAGGGTATAAGTGTCTAGACAAGTCAGGTACTGTGTTCATAGCTAGACATGTCACCTTTAATGAGACTAATTTTCCCTACTCAGAACTGTTTACCAAACAATCCTCAGAAAGTGTTTCTGCTGTTGATATACCTGAATCATCAAATCAAGTCACTGTCTTTCACAAGTTCCCTTCTGTTGACAGTAGCAATGCAGAACCATCTAACAACACCTCTGCTCCATCTTTGTCTCCAACATCAAGTTCTAGTCCAGCACAGATTCCTTCTCCAACACAATCTTTCTATTTTCCCCTATGATTACCAGAGCAAAGGCTGGTATTTTCAAACCCAAAACTTACCTCACAGTCACTGAGAAACTTGAACCCACTAGTGTCAAGGCTGCCCTATAAGATCCCAAGTGGTTCTTGGCTATAAAAGAAGAATTTGATGCACTCCAACGAAACCATACTTGGACATATTGGTTCCTCTTGAAACAGCTACAAAAATTGTTGGAAATAAATGGGTTTATAGAGTAAAATATAATCCAGATGGTAGCATCTCCAAATACAAAGCTCGCTTGGTAGCAAAAGGGTATTATCAGACACATGGGATTGATTTTTTTGAGACCTTCAGCCCAGTAGTGAAGCCCTGCACAATCCGAGTAATCCTCAGCCTAACAGTAATGCAGCATTGGCAAATAAGACAGCTGGATGTTAACGATGCTTTCCTTAATGGTGTACTTCAAGAAGATGTCTTTATACATCAGCCAGAGAGATTCTTAGATTCTTCACATCCATCCTATGTTTGCAAACTCAACAAAGCTCTTTATGGCCTGAAGCATGCCCCAAGAGCTTGGTATGACAGACTGAGGAATCTTTGCTCAGCTGGGGATTTCAAGCTTCCAAGTCTGATACATCTCTATTCATTCAACATATTGGTATGGATATTCTGGTTGTTCTTATATATGTTGATGACATTCTAATTACCGGCTCCAGTTCTACATCCATTGCATCCGTTATTTAGTATTTGAGTTCAGAGTTTGCACTAAAAGACTTAGGGGAGTTTAATTACTTTCTTGGTGTTGAAATTACTCCTTCTCTAGAAGGTCTGCATTTATCTCAAACTAAATATATTGGTGACATTCTTAGAAAGGCCAATATGCTTGACAGCAAAGGATGTAACACGCCTATGAGTCCCTCTGATAAGCTATGTAAAGATACTGGTGCTGCATTTGAAAGCCCCTCATTGTACAGAAGTATTGTAGGCTCTCTTCAGTATGTTCTTCTTACAAGGCCAGATATAGCTTACACTATAAACAAGCTTAGTCAGTTCTTGACAGCTTCAACAATTCATCATTGGCAGGCTTGCAAGCGAGTTCTCAGGTATTTGCAGTGTACAGCTCATCTTGGCATACAATTCTTCAGCATAGGCACAATGTCTTTGACTGCTTTTTCTGATGCTGATTGGAGATCTGATCCTGATGATCGAAAATCCATTAGAGGTTATTGTGTTTTCCTGGGCAACAATCTTGTCTCTTGGTCCTCTAAAAAACAACACATTGTCTCACGTTCTTCAACAGAGTCTGAATACAGAGCTCTTGCATTGGCTGCATTAGAAGTTTTTTGGCTCACATATCTGTTGCAAGAACTCAAAGTCTCTCTTCCTCAGCCTCCCATTCTGTATTGTGACAATCAAAGTGCTGAAGCTCTAGCTAGTAATCCAAAATATCACTCACGCACTAAACACATTGAATTGGATATTCATTTTATCCAGAACATATTGCTCAACACCACCTCACCGTGAGTCATGTTTCCAGTTCGGAGCAAATTGCAGATGTTCTCACCAAGCCTCTCTCTTTTGATCATTTTGCCTACCTTCGCAGCAAGCTTAATGTCAGTCCACGACCTTAAGCTTGAGGGGGGATGTTAAGATAATTGACTGTTAACAGAGGTTAAGATAATTGACTGTTAACAGATTATGCTGAGTCAGCAAAAGTCGTTATAAGGTCGTTATTCTTCTATTAGGTCGTTATCTTCAAGTTAGTTAGATAGCTGTTTACATGCTTAGCTCGTGTAATCAAAGTCAGTAGATGATTCTGGAAATCAGTATATAAAGCCTTGTAATTACAATTCAAAATGATTGAGAATAATGAATCTCGTTTCAGTAAACTTTCTTGAACTTTCTCTGCTTCTTTCTCACTAACCAAACAACTAAATAAACTCTAATTTCTTCTTCATCATCGAAGAAGGACCGTCACACCAAGGTCAACGGCGGGGGCCGCCGTTTACCGATGACACCTCTCTGTGCGGCCCGCATCTTCCAGCTGACAAGGGAGCTCGGCCACCGATCATATGGCGAGATCATCGAGTGGCTGCTCCAGCAGGCTGAGCCCTTGATCATAGCCGCAGCCGGTACAGGCATCATTCCCGCCGTAGCCGTATGCTCATCCACCGCGGGGCCCACTCCCATGTCATCGTCCCCTGCCTTCGGTGTCGTGCTGCGTGCAGCCTCTGAGCGTCTCATCACAGGGGATATTCTTGGCTGCTGCCCACTAGTCGTTGGGGCTGCAGTTCGCGGGAAATGGGTACCACCACATACCGTTCACAGAGATGTTACTGCAGCCAGTAGTGGCGGCTGCAGCCGCCTGGGCGAAGGAGGCGGAAGAGGGTGGGGGGAAAGAGGACGTCAAGTTGAGTGAGGATCGTCATTGGATAGACCGTCTGAATTATTAAATGTATCTACAGATAATTAGCTTAGCGAAGCGGTCTTCTCCTTTTTCTGTCGTTTTAAGCTGCTGTGGATGTCGTTTTAAGGATCTTATCTTAGCTTTTTAACTTTGAGGGCCGTGTTTTGGTAGTAGTAGTTAGGTCTTGCGGGTGAACAACATGTAAATGACTAGAATCGAAATGAAATTAAGCTTATTGGTATCTCTTCTAAAGTAAGAGATTCCGTGTCTTCAGAACAAGGATTCAGCACTTAAGTACAAAGTTCAGCACTCAAATTCTGGCATTGCTCAACACAAAATCAGTGGTTAAGATTTGAGCACTCAGGATCCCAAGTTGGGGTGGCAAGTTAGGTCAGGATTGATTTATTTTATTCGATTCGATGTGAATTAAATGAGTTTAAACCTAAAAAAATTGATTCATTTGATAAATGCGTGAATTCGATACGATTTGCTTATTAAACGAATTGAATTCGTATTTAAGGACATTGATTCGTATATTCATTTATGATTTGTTTAATAAATAATCATAAACAAATTAAATACGATTCATTCGTTTAAAATTTATTTATTATTTATCTAATTAAATTACTTATTTATCTATAAATATATATGAAAAAATTTTAAAGTTGAAGGTTAATATAATAATTATAAGTGATAACAAATTTATATTTTGTACGATATTAAATTTGTAGTCTTGTTATATTTTACTTTACTTAATTTTTATTTGTTAATTATATTTTTATAAACGAATTCATATTAAATTCGATTTATTATAAATATGTTATAAGATAAATAAATAATAAACGAATCTAGATTCGATTCAATTCGTTTATTAATTTAACTAAACGCATCAAACTAAATATTCGTTTAATAAACGAATTGAATCCAAATCATGAGATTTCAATTCGTTTAATAAACGAATTTAATCCAAATCAGCATAATTTTAACCAAATTCATTTATGATTTAATTCGAAAGCGATTTGATTATTCATTTTACCACTTCTAATCCCAACCATTAATTTATGCTGAACTCCCATCGGATATGGAAAAATTTTGAACTTAACAATTTAAAGATACATGGGGGTCCCTGAAAGAAAACTTAATATTTTGATGTAGTTATTGATACTTTCAATACTGGCGAGTGAATCAGATGAGCCGGAGACGGATAATATGTCTATTCAAAGACAAGATAATATGAAAATACAAGCAATTCTTGTTTGTGTAGATGGCGTGGAAGAAGCAAAGCAACAACAGCAGAATTGAGAAACGATGAATGTGGGCTCAAAGACAAGTGAGTTGTGAGAGTTTCCATACGCTAATTCCCAAAGTTCCACCACTTTTTCTTCCTTTTTGATTCACTAAGGGGTATATCTGACATGTGGTGGAAAAGCAATAAGGTGCTAACGGAGAAAGAAAAATCGAATCTAAAAGAAGAAATACAACAGTGAAAGAAAAATAGAAGCAATGATCAAATACGTTTTACCATCTTGAGAATAGATAGAGTTGTAGTGAACCTCTGCCCAAAAACTCAAACAAATCGCTGCAAAAAAAATAAATAAATAAAAAATAACAATCTTTAAAGAGAATATTGAATGATGAATAATTAACAATTGATAGCTAATGCCTGTTAGCTCCTACTAATGTGTGCATGTACGTCAAGATAATATGTTATCCATGAGTAAGTAACACAAGAAAAACATACATTGGAGTGCATTATATTTTATCCTGTAGTATATTAAAATTTGTGTTTTTTTGTGTCTTTAGCTTAGGTTTTACCATATAAAAGTACGGAATTCCTTGCTATATATAAAAGGATGAGGTTGGCAGGGAGGGACAGAAATTGATCTTATAGTGAGGCAAATGAGCAATCAAGCAATTAGATTGGCCTTCTAATGGCCAGAACAAAAGTAAGTAAAGAGCAATATATTGCGATTGTATTTACGTGCAACGTATTTACGTACAAAATTAGGCTGGCATAATTGAGAACCAAATTCATGAGAAGGAAAACTAAAGGGAAAAGGGGCCAAGTGCTTAAAAATACAACAGTACAACAAAGAATTAGATATAAAACCAACCAGAGAGGAAAAACAGCAGAAAAATGTTAAGAGCTACTGACAAGTCAAAAAATATATTCGACAGAAAGGAATTGGATTGTTACCTCTTTTGATTTTCTCAACATTGGGAAGAATTTCTATGTAACAGGTGTCCTTAAAAGAAGTTATTACAACAATTTTCACACCAAACTGCAAAATTAAATTAAGTATTAGTCATGTATGAAAGCAGATAAAATTTCATAACCTTTAGAAACAACAACACAATTACAGTTTATTATCTGCTACATAAGCATAGTGTTTAATTCGCTATCTAGATAAGCGGCTAGTCTCATATAACTGAAAGAATGACAATACCCACTAACATACAAGAAAAAGAGAGAGAATTAAAATTTCATATATGTAAAAGCAGTAAATACAAAACTTAATGCACTTAAAATAAAGAAACAGATGTTGCCCGTAGCCATACCAAATCTGCAGCTGCCTGCAACGTGACATGATCACCCCACTCGCCGCTCCTAAATTAATTGAAAGGGTGTTAGTATGGCCATCCTTTAGTCCAAAGGCATTAATAATTTATAACAAGAATGGAGAAACTTCTATTAGTACATGGACATCTTCTTCAAATATTCACCGTACTCCATAGGAACATATCCTTCATACATCTCAGGATGAGACTTTAGCTGTTGACAACAAAATATTGGAGTAAGAGAAAATTAAGATCCATTTACTCATGATTGCTTAAGAAGCATGCAAGTAGCTAACTTCTGAGATAACAAACCTGAGTGACAATTTCTCGTCTTACAGATTTATGATGTTCAGGTGAGTGATATAGTTGATCTGACAAAGCTCGAAACTGGAAAAATGAGAGTATAACCAGTAAATATTATTAAATAAATGATATGACGCTTCACAATGCAACATTAGAAAAAGGGACCTTAAGTGCCTGCATGCTTGATGATTAAGATAAACTGAGAAGAGAAGGCTCGACCAAAGCAACAAACCTGACAGTTACCATCTCCTTGAACCTTATGCTCGACAAAGCCATACAACTGCAACCTAAATTACATACAAAACATGGAAATAAATTTTTTCTGGAAGAAGACTACATTGCTGAAGAAACCTATGGGAAAAAATCACAGACTATAGTTTTAGTATGCCAAATATTTGTATCAATTTACAGTTAGTATAAAATATTCAATTCATCATGGTAATCCTTGTAAATCACTGATTCACTTTAAGAAAATGCTGTATGGACGTCTGGCTCATAGTTTAGGCAGCTTCAATCCTGAAGAGAAAAGAATGCAGAAAATACCTGTTCAGCAGTCTTTCATGATCTGAAGTTGCTTCATCAACTGAAGGTATTTCCCCATTAATTCTAGGAACATGCTGCATAATGAGATAGTAAGAATCTGAGATATTAGGATCTAACGTGTAAATCTTTGCATTAGTTATTGTAAATCTTATTTATATTGAACAACACCAGTGTTTGGGTATGCTTATACATAAGCACATCATGTATTATGATTTTCAGCTCATGCCGGTTTCCAACAGCTTTCTATCAGCAATAAAAAAGTGTACAACACGAAACACCAATGAGACTCATGCATTACAGGAAATATACATCAGTTGTCAGAATGATGAGCTTGGGAAACAATACCTACATAGAATACAAGATCCAGGTTCTGGATAAAAAAGAAACAAAGGATAATTGATAACTCCTAAAACATATAGTTACTGCAGAAATGACAGGTATATATCTCAGAACACCAATCACAGCATTCCATTGAAAAAGAGAAAAAAAATGCCCCCACAAGCTGTTGCAAATCATTGGAGAGGCAATTAAAGAATTATGAATCCAGATCCTCAGTAACTTATGTGAATAGTAGACAATTTATCCAACAATTTGAAGTAACGGGGTTAAAAAAATAAATGGATGTCATAACACAACTTCAACAGCTAAAATAGACAAGAATCACAAATCATGATGATATTTATATTAAGGCTAACTTACACGAACAGCAACCATTTGATTCAACTTCTTTCTAACTTCATCATCTAGTAGATATTCATCAGTTATCTCCAAAGAATAAGGATCCTCCTCTCCATCACCAGGACTAGAACACGAAGAAGATGGCCCTCTATCTTCATTCTCTTCTTGGCCATACTCAAACCCTGTTCATTATGTAAACTATGTGATCAAAACAATTAATATCAGTCATCATAACCACATGAAGATCCAACAAATACAATTCATAAATACCTGAACTATAATTCCTTGTTGATGAGCTATTCCAATCATGATCCTGAGAGGTCTCTGGCGTAATATGCTGGTCTTGTGCATGGGAATATTGAGAGGCTTCTTCAATTGCGAGTTGCGAGAACTCTTCCTGAAGGGTACGTGCAATAATTTCATCACTTTCAACATTGTTACTACTCTCTGCATCATCGTCATCATCATTATTTCTGAAATACTGACCATGATACATGTTATTACCATCATGTTGTATTATGTCACCTTGGTACCCAGAATGCAAATAAGGGTCATAGTCAAAAAAACGAAGACCCCATTGAACAAAACCTGAATCTTGGTCCTCTGTAGCCATGTCCCTCAATCAATGAACCAGAATCAATCACCGTGATGATCCATCATCAATCAAAGTACTATCTGTACAAATAGTATACAAATAAATACTCATATTTTCTCATCAAATCAAATATTCTAATCACAAATATTTTTACTCTAAATCCATGTCTTACTATTGGCAGATGATAATCTAACTGCATAACAAAATCAATAAACAAAAATTTTATTCATCGATTGGAACACTCGGGGAAATTAAAATTAAAAAAAAAAGATGAAATTAAGCCCATAATCCAAACAAATAAATATTTAATACAAATTAAAACTCAAACTATCACTAATTATGCAGAATGAAAGAACAACCTAAACTTAACAAGTAAGAAATGATATTAAGAAATAAAAACAATGAACTTTACCTGATAACAGCATCGATAAATTTTTCAAAAAAGGCAACCGAGCTTTGGCCCTGTACAAAACGCCACCGTATATATGTGTAGGACGTAGAAATAAATACACAAGTGGAAAAAATGAAATTTTTTTGAAAAAATGAAAAATAACTTTTGAAAGGAATTGGAGAGAGGTGCATTTCATTTCCGCGCAATTATATACCGTTTGCAGCGTTAAAGATCGAGCAAGTTTGTGAGTACGGAGTTCGCCGAGCCGTAGGATTTCTATTCAGCGGACACAATTTTATGGCGGTTTAAGCGGCACTGTTTATTTTATATTTTATTATTATTTTTTATTTTTTACAAAATGGCTGCGATTGGTGGATCGTACGGCGGAGATTGCGTGAAATTGGTAACTACCTGTCTGCCGAGAACAAATTGACAATTATGACCTCTTCATGTCAGGAGTCTTATTGTGGTCAAAATGGGGTTACTCATGAGTTAGTCAATGACAGGAAAGTCCATGTACTGAAAATAATTTACTAATTATTTATGCGATTTTTTAATATTACCTCAGAAATAACAAAAATTAGCACGTGTAAGGCACTTATCATGGATTATTTTATTTTTGAAAATTCAATTCAATGTATTACATGCCACCAATCAATGTTTCGATTAAATAATATTGCCACCACTTATCATGCATGAAATACAATTTATTAATTCTTTTCAGCTAAAATTGTGAGAGCTGTCTACAAACGTTAACATTGCATACACAAGCACTTACATAAATGTTTATGATACTAGTGTGACATCATTTTGACAATGTACAAGTAGGACTAACGGGTCGGATTAGCGATGATATCCAAAATGGGAGACAGAAAAAAGAAAAAAAGGACCCAATTATCAACAACTATATATATAAGACAATATTGATAATCTTGGAAACTAAACTAAAAATAGAGTCAAGTGATTTAAACAGAAATTGTAGGCAAGTGATCATAATGCATTCTGCAAAATGACAATTTCTCAATTCTTCGACATACACTACATGGCCCTAGATACATGATTTTCAAAAGTTAAATTGTTAGCATTTATTTATTCAATTTCAAAAATAAAATAGCTTCCTCTTCTTCTTCTTCTTTTGAGAAATAATTAAAGTAGCTTCTTTGAGTTAGGAGTGTTCAGAATCAAATCCGATCCGTACAATCCGTTTGATTCGTAAAAATCCGATCCGTAAAAATCCGATATGTGGATGGGTGGATTGGACTAGATTGAAAATTTGAAAATACCAGAGTCGATGGATTGGATATGAATTTACTTTTTTAAATCTGTAAAAATTCACGAATCCATGAAATAATAAAAAAATTAATATTTATTTAATTAAAAAAACTTATAAATGTGGCATTACTACTTACTAATAAATAAATAAGTTAAAATGTAGTTATATTAACACTATACATATCTTATCTGATAATAATATATAATAAACATGATTAAATAATCGAATAATTAAATAAACAAATATAACTTTCTACACAATTAATTTTAGTTAATTTTTATAATTTTAATTAATTTTCATGTATTGATTTAAACAAATGCGATTTTTTCTTTTACTATGTTATATTTTAAAACTTTGAATGTATTATTCTAACTTTATTTAAACACTTATCTTATTCAATTTTGAATTTGATCGGTAGTAAAATTATTTTTATATTAAAAATTTTATTTAATTAGTTCGTAGAATAAACAAAATTAAAAATTTTTAATCCGCAAACCAATCCACAAAAATGGTGCAGAATATAGATTTGGTCAAATCCGTATCTGATCCACAGACGTATAGATTGGATTTTGATTGAATTTACCAATCTATGAATTGAATTGAATTGAAAATTTACCAATTGAATTGAAAATTTACCATCCACAAAATTGTGGATTGATATTCAATATATAAAATCCGATCCGCGAATACCCTTACTTTGAATTAGGGTGGGCATGAGTTGGGTTGAATTATAAAAATCTAGCACAACTCATTATTGATTAAGTTGAGAAAAAATCAATCCAATCCAACCAAATAAACATGTCCAATCTACCCCTTAAATCATTGGATTTTGTTGGATTGATCAAGTTGATTAAAATAAAAAATACAAAAAAATTCAAGTATAAAAGTTAAAAAAACTATTTGGTATTTAAAATTAAATTCAAATAATAAAAAACACATTACTTATCCATCATAATATTAAATATTGTCATTATACCGAACATCTATCAATAAATAACATGGTATTATGTTTGAATATTTGTCAACTTACTTTAGTGAAAATACAGGTTTGATTTTAAATTTAGAATCTTAAGAATTCAATCTACGTCAGGTTTAATAGAGAGAAATTGAAAAGAATCTCTTTTATAAAAGAATAAAAAGCGTTTAAAATTAGACTTAACCATTTAGGACACGTTTGGCAACCTTCATTACATGTTATTAGCGCTCCTTAAAGTATTATAATATCATGTTTGGTAACTACACCTCATTGTACTATAACGTATTAAAAAATCCTTGTAAGAGTCAGGTTTATGTGGGTTTGTAATTGTTTTGAAAGAAAAAAGAATTTCAGTTTCTTTCTCTCGTTCCCCCTGTCGTCTCCACACTGTTACTCCATGCAGCCACTAGTGTGCCTCAACAAATGGTACCAACTACCACACTACCACTACTGTGTGACAGTAGCTTTGCCATGATGCGATCTGCCTTGACCACACAATAGCAGCCGCACCGCCACTATCGCACGACATCATCGCGACGCACGGCACCACCAGCTCCAATTACCGAAATAAAAAGGTAGTGGCAATGGAAAGTTCATGTGTGTGTTTGTCCATGATTAGTTGATTTGTTGCCACAATGAATGAATCATTTAGTTTTGTGTTTTCTTGGAAATTTTATGCGTCAATGTGCATTTTAATTCATTTTGCTATGTATATTTACCAAAGGTTTAATTTTGTTCTTTTCTTTCAATTTTTTTCGTTATTTGTTTGGTTAAACTATGCATCTGATATTTGATTAGTTTGAACTTGTTTTATGTTTTCTAAAATAGCAAAAAATAACATATTTAACAAAACCAAAAGAAGTGTGCTAGCATTTAACTTTATGAAAATTTATCATCTTAATCTTTAAGTTATGCTCTACTTTTAATTGTTGATATTTATTAAACTGAGGTGATTAATATTTGTTTTGTTGATATCCAATCTGTAATTAGAGTTTTTGATAGCGTTGATGGGACTGTGAATCTTATGCCTATCATTTATTGTCCAAGATTGGATTTTTAAAGGCCTCTTCAGAGGAGGCTTTGTTTTTGGATGTGGAAGAAGTAAGGAAGTTCTGCTGTGTTGTGGTTACTAACGGGGGAGAAGGGTTTTGAAGTGTATTACAGAGATGGGAAAGTGAAGGTTTCGCCCTTTTGGCTAACCGGATTGATCCAACGAGAGCTGGAGATAGTTTTTTAGGTGGGTTTATGACAGAGTTGGTTCAGGGGTTAGCTGTGCTTGATGCTGCATTGCTAGGAAACATTTTTGGGTCAATTACTATTGCTCAGATTGGTTTGCCTAAATTTTATTCTAGAGTCTAGCAGGTTTGTCAATCTTTTTTTTTTTTTTTTTGGTTAATTTAGATACTATTGAATTTGTGTTTTTGGTTATTTGTGTGGTAAGCATAGTTATGTTTGATAAAGCTACAGTTAATAGGGATATGGATTGAGATTTAACTATAGATTTGGACTATTAAACTTAAATTCAATGAGCTTGTTATCATAGCTTCCTATTAGTACTTGAGAAATCACCCCTTCATCAATGTGTTGCAGAAGTTTGCATTGTTTTGTGTAACCGAACTTTGGTTTATAACTTTACTTGGAAGATAGTAGATGTCTTAATTGGTAGTTAGAGTTTTTGATCTGGTATAAGTATTATCATATCTTAAGTGATATATTGATGGAATATAGGAAGTTTCCTGCCAAATATTCACAACAAACTGTTGGATGGTTCTATAAACTACTACTCATGTAGGGTTGTTTATAGACAACAAGATTAGATAATGCTGGCTATCTATGCGTGCATGTTTATGGGTAGCTAAGTGTCAATTGCTAACATATGTTAATATGGGGATAAGTAAATTATAAGGGCCTGTTTGGCACCATCTTTGGGTCTTTGTTTTTATTTTTGTTTTAGAGAGTACAAATATAATACATGTTCGGTGACCTGGATTCAAAAAATAAATTATAAAACAAATAGTTCAGATTCACTTTAAATGTTATAAAAGTGAGAACATAGCTACCAAATTCTCCATGTATTACAAAATTAAATTTAGAAATAAATTACAAAACAAAATCCGAAACCTCGCTTTCTCTCTCTCTCCACCAAAAATCTTATCTCAATCTAATTATGCACAACACTCTCTGTTTATCTCTTCCGATCTAATTCACAGCTCTCTCTCTCTCTCTTTCTCTCTTTTTCCTTATCTCTTTATCCGATTGAATCCGCTACTATTGTGTTGAATCTTTGCTGCTGCTACTGTGGGACATCTCCGCTACTGCTGCTATGCTGCATCTTGGCGCGCCATCTCCGCAGTTGTACGCTCTATTTCCGTTCCTATTGCACTTCATTTTGATACAATTGTTGCTTCATCTCTGCTGCTGTTATTGCTCCGTCTCCACCACCGCCGCTACCACTTCCTCTCAACTATTGCTGCTGCTCTCTCAGCTCCGTCCATCATGCTGTAGCAGCAAATCACAACAAAACTCATCTATGGCAATGAACACGATAAGGAAAAAAAATGACAAGCATGATTTGATCAGCACTAACAAATTATCATATGCAGATTACCTTAAGAAAATGACACAGCGCAGAAGTGATACTAGATTTCGTTCTAACATACGTTCTTGAAAATTCAAAAAGAGAGCTCTCACAAAGGAGAAAATATTTCAATTAAGAAATATTAAATATTATTAATAAAAAACTTGTGTGTGTTACCATAAACTATGAATAACAAGCCTATATATACTAGTGGCCAACTTAGTTTTAATCTTTCTCAAATAACAGAAATAATCTAAAATCCTAATTAGACTAAAATAAAAAATGACTCAAATAAGCCTAATAAAATAAGATAAATCCTAATAAAATACTAAATACTAAATTGACCCAAATATTATAATTTCTAATAAATTCTAATTTATTTTATCTAATATGCTTCCTACATCAGTCTCCCCCTCTTCGAAAAAACTTGTCCTCGAGTTTTGCTAAAAACAAAGACAATCTGGAGGATGAAACTTATAGTAGAATAGTAATGAATCTTGGAGCTCGAACTTGTAGTTTACATCAATCTTCCTTGAAATTCGAAAGTACCAAAACTTCAGTTTCTTCTTGCTTCTGAGTATGGCTCATCTAAAAATTGCAGACTTGTAGGAACAAACCATTAGAAGTTCTCTTTTAACTTTCTGTTTGCTTTGCTCAATGTATTTTTCATTCAATATCTCATTTTGAGCTAAGTGTTCTTTAAGTACAACTTTCTCGTCTTTAATGTGTATAGGCATAAGCACATCAATTATCTCAAGGCTTTTAAGATCAATTTGCTTAGCTTCATGAATAATTGGTAAAACCATTTCAACTTTATCATCTTCAAGAACAATTGGTGTCTGAGATTCTTGCACAATTCCAATCATATAGTTAGAGATAAAACTCAAATCAAGAATAGATTGCACCTCTTTATTGGAAACATTATGCTTATTTGAAGTCTCTTCAAAGAAAACTTTTATTATGTTCTTTTCTTCAAATGATGAAACTAGTAAAGATTGCTCTTCCATGCTAGCATCTTCAACTTCAGAATCTTGGATAAACTCTTTCTTTTCACTTACTGCAATGGTTGAATCTTAAACAATCAATACATCTTTAGTAACTTTAGGATCTTCAAGCATATATCTTCTTCCGTTAGCTAGTTATCATCTTTATTAGCATAAGAAGGTTGCTTTTCAATATTAGAATCCTTCGGTGAGGAGATGTCCATGATAGGATCTTGTTTCAACAACGAACTCTCATGTTGTAATTTTGACGGAATAAATCTATTGAACTTTTCATCTTTTCTTCTTTGGCTCTCACGATGCTCTTGCATTCATTCAACTCTTTTCAATACTTACTTTTTCTCTCTCTTGATTTGCAATTCAACTTTTAAAACAATTTTAATAACATCCCAATATTCATGAGTAGCAACAATTTGTGATAAAACTTGCTCCTTAATATCAACACATAATCCTTTCACAAATCTTGAAATTGTATCTTCATTATCTTTAAAAAGATTCACCCAAAAATGATAATTTTGAAGTTGAGATTCATAGAATTGAATAGAATTCATACCATGTTGACACTTATCAAATTTATGACGGACCGCCTGAAAATATTCAAGAGGAATGAAATAAGCTTTTATTTTCCTTTTCATGCTATGCCAAGTTCGAATCTTGTCTCTTCCATGTCTAATACGTGTTTCTTCTAAGTTTGTCCACCATTGTGATGCATGTCCCATTAATTTAAAAGACACATACTCAACATGTTTATCCTCTAGACTATCTTCAAGAGTATCTTTATTTTTCTAAATCCAATCGAAAATATCCTCAGGATTAGTAAATCCATTATAATAGAAAAGATCATCATCATCTTCTCTATATCTCATTATATCACTTTTTTTTTAATTTCTATTTTTGCTTTGGCTTATTCGGTTTTTTGTTAAAGAAAACATAAAATTATTGGGTAGTAATGGAATTAAAGAAAAGTACTAGGGCAAAATTATAGATAAGTGAAAGTTTATGTTGACAGCGATGGTGATTTGAAATTAGACTAGGATAGGTGGATTTGGAAGATTTGATGATGGTGACTGTGATAGTGTGTGGTGGTTTGACTAAAATCGTTGTGGATTGACCAAAAAATTGAATCGAAGTTGCGGTTAGAGGTTGGTTTCAGTTTTTGGTGAACCAGTCGACGGGTGGCAGTGGGAATGAGCTAGAAAGAAAGGGCTAAAGATGGTGGACAGATTGGTAGTGGTGGTGGTTGTCAAATCACGGCGAATTTAAGCAAATCTAGTGGCAGAAATTGCGGTGGTCTAGTGGCTGTTTTGATGTGTTTCCAGTGGCTACGGTGGCAGTCTGGTGGCGCTAGTGGCTTGGATATGGTCGGCGGCGTGTGGGCTTTTGGATGGAAGAGAGAATAGACCGACAAAGAAAAGAATGGTGGCGACAGCAGTCTTGTGTGGCGGCTATGAGGGGTGGTACGAGTTTGGGATTTTTTACTTTTTTTTTGTTGTTGGTGAAATTAATGGATAATGGAGAAAGAATTTGTACATGGAAGGTGGTTGATGGTCAGGAAAGCTCTGCTTAGTACAGAGAAAGGTTCTGATACCACTTGACGCAACGTGGAAGCGATACTAGATTTCGTTCTAGCATACATTATTGAAAATTCAAGAAGGGAGCTCTTACAAAGGAGAAAATATTTTAATTAAGAAATATTAAATATTATCAATGAAAAGCTTGTATGTATTACCATAAACTACGAATAACAAGCCTATATATACTATTAGCCAACTTAATCCTAATTTTTCTCAAATAAGAGAAATAACCTAAAATTCTAATTAGACTAAAATTACCAATATGACTTAAATAAGCCTAAAAAAACAAGATAAATCCTAGTAAAATACTAAATATTAAATTGACCTAAATATTATAATGCCTAATAAATTCTAATTTATTTTATCTAATGTGCTTACTACATCAAAAAATGGAACGATACAGACCATGGTTGTGGAAATGATCCACTAAATGAAGTAAATTGCACTTGTTAATAGAATATGAAAGAGAATTATAAAAATATATAGCTTAATTGTAGCAAAGGTGTATACTATTAGTGCTTTTACCCCATATTTGATATCATTTGTTAAAAGTTTTATCTTGTATTTTAATTCTTACGTATTGTAATATATAGCTTAATTATAATGTAAAAATAATGAGGATGTAAACCTTTTTTTATTAATGCTAATACCAATAATTCAAAAAAAATTACTAACACTAAAATTTTATCATCATGTAATTTTTGAGAATTACTTTTTAAAATTATTTATGGTATGTTTGTGTATGTATTAATTAAACAATTATTTTCTAACGTATGAATTAAATGTTTAGAAAAAATATATTTTTAAAAATAGTACTAACAAACATATGCACTGTTTTTATCCCTTTTAATTGTGTCTATCGAACACATATTATTATTTTCAGTTTTTAAATATAGGATACAAAAAATAATACCAAACACATATTTAAATTTGAAATACATTTTGGGATCATGTGCTCTTTAATGCATATTGATTTACTTACTTGTAAGAAATACAATTTCTGATTAAATATTTGAGATATTTTCCAAACATCTTAATTGCATAAATATTTTGAATAAGGTCCGTTTAATTATATTATATATATTTATATGATTATCATATGAATTTACAGAAGATATAAATACAAGTTATCTTATGATTAAATAAATTAAAATCTCAACTGATAAATAGAGCTAGGTAGTCTATTTATGTTTAGATTGTAGTAAATTTATTAAATGATTTGTCTTAACCGTGCATGAATTTACTGATGTAGTTTGATTACATTGAACTAGATCATATATGAGATTTTTATTAACCTTGAAATGACTGTCAGATTTATTAAATCTCATAGATATTGATTTTATTGCAATCTCAATCTTGAATTAATTACAGTTTCATGTTTGTGATCGTCATTTCATTTGAATTATCAATGGCCACAACATATATTTGTAGTCAAGATTATCCGGTATCTTGATGGAAACAATTATGAGCAGTGAGATTATAGAATAATAACATAGAATTTGTACAACATATCTCTTGAAGGTTTTTTGGTACTTGATTATAGAATTCTCTAACCAGAGTGTATTAACATAATTAGTATGTTGAAAATGGTCATTAGAGAAAACCAATAAGTGTCAAGGAATAAGATGTAATTAAACTAATTGGATAGTTAAGATATTAATTTAATTAGCGATATGGTACAAAGGATTATTCAGTAAAGAAATCAATGTGGCATCGGTTGAATTATTATTCGAGAACACCATCCTAGATAATATAGAATTATGGAGGTCAGTTCCGATCTTTTAGTGGAATAGGTTTGGAATTAAATAAACGGACTAGCTTAATTACAAGTCTAATTATTATAACCACTATTGTATGTATCCATATGATCATCGGGTTAACTCATTTAATTGCCTGCACCGCTACTAGATTAATAAGCGAAATAACTAGCTATTTAGGTTAAAAGCCTAAATATATTATTTGGTGGGATGCCCTATTTAATATGGTTATATATGAGGGGCCTTATGCTATTTTACAAGGTGGGGCCTATAGTAAGCATGAGTGAAACACCACTTTTGGTTTTATCTTTTCTAATTTAAATCAAATTTGATTTAATAGAATTAAAAAAGAAGATAAATAAGGAGCTTGGTATTTCTACAAATAAAGATATAAATAGCTTATTTTCTCTAGTAAAAAAAAAGGCACAGGAATCACAATATATAGATAAGAGAAAAAAGAGTTTTTCTATCTAACTTTGAGAGGGATATTTTTTCTTGCTAGTTGCTTTCAACAATGATAAAGGCGCCCACACGTCAAGTGCAGATCAAACTTGAGTCATAACTTAGAAGATCGTGATCTAATAAGATTGGTGGTGTTATAGATCGTGATCTGAGAGTCTAAATTTCTTCGATGAAAAAGCAAAGATACGATTTCTAAATTATAGTAATTTTATATATTGTATAAAAATTGCGATCTAAATATTTCCAACAATATAGGAACTATAAAACACCATTTTATTTTTATTTTTATTTTCAAAAAATACTAATTCGGAATTTATTTTTGTTTTTAAAAAATACTAATTCATAAACAATACTGAACAAGCCCTAAACTTCTCATGTCTTTGTTCTTACATGCTAATCTTGTGAAAATGTCAAGAATTGCTTCTTGGCATGTTTGGTCCGAAGGCATGGTTTTCTCAACTTTGAGAAATTATGATTTATGGGTTGTTTTGTATCTTGAACACCTCACGGAGGTCAAAGGATTTAATTCTTTTTGAGTTTGGAAGTCCTGCAACTTTTCATTTTAAATTGGCTGAGTACTTCACGAATGGCTTCTGTTAGGGGTAGTTCATGTAGACAATTACTAAGTGCGTTCTTTACATTATGCAGCTGTGGATTTACACTATCAAAATTTGCTATGTGCTATATATATTTTTAGCAAAATAATGTGTACTCATTTCTACTTTCTTCTTGCAAAGAGTCAATTAATCGATATTTAAAACATTATACCATCTGTAAGAAACTACACTATATACCAAGAATAAACAAGTTTCGTAAAGCTGAACGAATTTGGAAGAGATTTTGAATCCTTAAAATTTGGTTTCATTAGGATCCTTTATTTTGATGGCCCTTTTGATTTCTAGCATTATCTTATACTATATTATTTCTGCTAGCAAATATGCTTCTTGCAGTAATAGTTTGTGCCAAGCATTCCTAGAGGAATTATGGAAGATAGAGTTGTATTTTTTAGTGTTAGAGTTTATATGATGACTCTATGTGAATATGACTGAATTTTTAAGTTTTGTATTGTTAATTGTTTCTGTGTTAATAATTTTTTTTCCCCTTCCTCCTCTAAATGTGATAAGGCAAGGGAGCCACGGAGGTCATCAAGGGCTCCCAAACCAAATCCTAAGTATGAATAGTATGCATGCAGGACGTGAGATTCATGCATGCAACATACAAGACGTGGAAAAACTCATGCATGCAACATGCCGGACGTGCAAGACGTGGAATAACTCATGCATGCAACATGCAGGACGTGGAAGGATTAAATACAAAAGTGTAGGAGCTGGAGCAATCTGCCACATCAACTAGCCGTGGAGGATTTATAGCTTAGTTGTTGCATTTAAGTTATATATTGTCGCTCAGTTGATTGGATTTGTAGCTAAGTTGTTGCATTTATATTATCTTCTTTTACTTGTTTAGCTATGTATAAGCCTTAACTCTCGGTTGCATATCGGAGTAGTTTGTTATGTTTTAAAATATAAATAAGCTCCAGTCATCAATAAAAAGCACTGAGAAAAATTATCAAAAAAGAAACACTTACACTCGTCTTGTGGTTTGTTCTCGCCAAAGCAGAGCATCCAAGTTTGTCTTTGCAATTGTTATAAAGCTTCTGACTAGGACCTTATCAGTGGTATCAAAGCGAGGTAACAATGGCAACTAACAAGGAAAGGATCGAACTCTTGGAAGCTGGTCTTGGCAGCTTGCAGGATGGCTTGCAACGAACGGAGATTGGAATGAGTGGCAGGTTACACCACTTGGAAGAAACACTTAACAAATTGACTGAAACAATTATGGCATCCAAGGGAGCAGCAAGTCAAAGCACTCGTGAGCAAATTGACTCGTCACGCCCAAACCGTGAGGAGAATGAAGGTGGACGACAAAACCTTTCATCTAGATTGCCAAAATTGGAATTTCCACGCTACTATGGAGATGATCCAACCGAGTGGTTTAATCGAGTGACACAGTTCTTCGAGTACCAAGACACAACTGATGACCAAAAGGTATCGTTAGCATCTTTCCACCTGGAGGGAGAAGCCAACCAATGGTGGCAATAGCTACGACGAGCTTACCGAGAAGAGGAACGATTGGTGACGTGGAAAATTTTTACAGAGGAACTATGGGCTCGTTTTGGACCTACAGAGTGTGAAAATTTTGATGAAGCCTTATCTAGAGTAAGACAAATCGGTTCCCTTCGTGATTACCAAAAAAAATTTGAAAGGCTTGGCAACCGTGTGATTGGCTGGACACAAAAAGCCCTCGTGGGTACTTTCATGGGAGGATTAAAGCCAGAGATATCCAAGGAAATCCACATGTTCAAACCCAGAACATTGAAGGAAGCAATTAGCTTGGCTCGTATAAAGGATGATCAGCTATCAAGATAGAAGAAATTCTTGCGGCAACCACCTTCCAACCGTGCACCACCAACACTACCACCTACTCGAGCATCACCAACCGTGCCTATCAAAAGATTACCGTGGGATGAAATGTAGCGACGACGAGCACAAGGATTGTGTTTTACTTGCAATGAACGGTTCACCGCTGGGCATAAATGTCAAAGGCCTCAACTTTTACTTCTCGAGAGCAACAAAAACACCAACAAGATCACTGGTGAAGAAGTTGCAGAGGAACTACGTAGAGAAGAAAATGAAAGAGAACAACCCAACCCTGAGATTTCATTTTACGCATTCATGATATGGACGGCCCCAAAAACCATGCGAGTCACAGCAAAGCTTGGAGCATTCGAAATTGTTGTATTGATCGATAGCGGGTCAACCCACAATTTCATTAGTTCAAGGATGACAAATCTACTTCGGTTGCCGATCACTCCTACCAAGGAATTTATAGTTCAAGTCGCGAATGGCGAAAGGCTTATGTGTCAAGGAAAATTTGAGAAAGTACAAGTACTCTTACAAGACATTCTTTTCTCACTTACTTTTTATTCTCTTCCTATAACAGGATTGGATATGGTACTGAGCATTCAATTGTTGGAGATGCTAGGGTCAGTAGTGTGCAATTGGAAGCTTCTCACTATGGATTTCCAATGGGAGAACAAGGAGCGAGGAATTGATCCCCGGTTAATCCAAAATGCCTAACTAAAGGAGATGTCAAAGGAATATCAACAAAGGCACTCAGTATTTGTAGTCTGTCTATACGTGAATTTGGAAGAGCCCATAAGTGCTCTACCACCAAACATGGAAAGAGCCTTGAAAGACTGTACTGAAGTATTCAAAGAACCCACACAACTTCCTCCTACACGTGAGATTGACCACCGAATTCCACTCAAAGGAGCTGAGCCAGTCAACGTTCGACCTTATCGATATGCTCACTTCCAAAAGGCCGAGATAGAGAAGCAGGTAGAAAAAATGCTGAATTTGGGACTTATAAGGCCTAGCACTAGCCC
Source organism: Murraya paniculata (assembly GCA_030449075.1). NCBI lineage: Eukaryota > Viridiplantae > Streptophyta > Magnoliopsida > Sapindales > Rutaceae > Murraya > Murraya paniculata. The sequence continues at coordinate 556,343 of JAEVFN010000062.1, forward strand.
ATTCTCATCACCAGTACTCTTAGTAAAGAAGAAAGATGGCAGTTGGCAGTTTTGCACTGATTATCAATCACTCAATGAAGTCACCATCAAAGACCGTTTTCCAAATCCCACGGTGGAAGATATGCTGGATGAATTACTTGGCGCCACTTACTTCACCAAGTTAGACTTGAGAGCTAGGTATCATCAGGTTCGGGTACATCTATCCAATATTCATAAAACAACTTTTCGCACACATAACGACCATTACGAGTATTTAGTCATGCCATTTAGCTTATGCAACGCCCCATCCACATTTCAGGCCATTATGAACTCTATCTTTCGACCTTATCTTATAAAGTTTTTTCTAGTTTTCTTTGACGATATCTTAATCAACAGCCCCACATGGGATTTGCATCTTGAGCATGTAAAAAAAGCTCTCGACATTCTGAAACAACAACAGTTCTTCATCAAAGCAAGTAAATGTGCTTTCGGTCGACAAGAGCTGGAGTACCTTGGACACATCATCACCTGCCAAGGAGTAAAGGTAGATGATACAAAGATTTCAGCCATGGTGGCCTGGCCCCGACCACATAATATTTCTGAATTACGAGGATTTTTGGGATTAACATGCTACTATCGCAAATTCGTACGAGATTATGGGCTCTTGGCTCGTCCTGTCACAAACCTTCTCAAGAAGGGGCAATTCGAGTGGCATGATGCAGCAGAAGAGGCATTCAATAAACTCAAAAAAGCTATGACCAGTACACCAACACTGGCATTACCAAACTTCAACAACACTTTTATCATTGAAACTGATGCTTCAAGTGCAAGTGTTGGAGCGGTTCTTCAGCAACAAGGCAGACCCATTGCATTCATGAGCCGAGCACTTAGGGTTTCCAAAAAATCATGGTCCACATACGCTAAAGAAATGCTTGCTATAATTGAAGCTATACGCATGTGGCGACCATATCTATTGGGAAAAAAATTCATTATATAGATAGATCAACGTAGCCTTAAAGATTTTTTGGAGCAAAAAGTTGCCACACTAGAGCAACAAAAGTGGCTTGTTAAACTCATGGGATATGATTATGAAATTCACTATCGTCCAAGACACGAAAACTCTGCTGCAGATTCTCTTTCCCGCCGACCTGACACTCCTACACTGGATCACATATTCGTGCCACAGGTAACTATTTGGGATGAAATTAAAGCAGCTGCCAAAAGAGACAAGTACATGGAGACTATTGGCCGCCTAACTCAAACACAACCTGAAGGCCCATATTCCATGAGAAATGGAATAATTTTCCTTAGAGGCAAAGTCGTGGTACCATCTTTATTACGTAACAAACTTTTGCATGAAGCCCATGATACAAAAATAGGAGGGCATTCTGGCATACTAAGTACTTTCAAGTGCCTAAGCCAACAATTCTATTGGCCATCAATGTTCCATGTAGTCCAGGAGTATGTTAAAAAATGCGAAATATGCCAGAAGACAAAGGCAGAAACTTTAACGCCAGCCGGACTCCTCCAACTTTTACCAATTCCATGTCAAGTATAGGATGACATCACCCTTGACTTCATTGAGGGACTACCAATTTCACATGGGAAAGATACCATTTTGGTTGTGGTGGATAGATTAAGCAAATTTGCTCATTTTATATTGTTATCCCACCCGTTCACAGCCAAAACGGTGGCAGAAAAATTTGTTGAAGGAGTGGTAAAACTTCATGGCATGCCTAAATCAATCATTAGTGACCGTGACCCCATATTTATCAGCAAATTCTGGCAAGAATTTTTTAACATGTCTGGTACCCAGTTAAAGATGAGTTCAGGATACCACCCACAAACCAACGGCCAAACAGAAGTAATCAACAGATGTGTGGAGCAATACTTGAGAAGCTTCGTTCATCAATGGCCACGGAAATGGCATGCTTATTTACCATGGGCAGAGTTTTGGTATAACACAACATATCATGTTTCCATCGGGATGACTCCGTTCTAAGCTCTTTACGGAAGGCCGCCACCAACCATTCCTATGTATCGTACTGGGTCATCACCCGTGCATGACGTCGATCGAGACCTTCTGACTCGTGATGAATTATTGCAACTATTGAAAAAGAATTTGGAGACAGCAATCAATCAAATGAAACAAACGGCGGACAAACATCGGCGAGACGTAGTGTTTCAGGAAGGAGATATGGTGTTCCTTAAACTACAACCCTACCAGCAATCTACTGTCTTTAAACGTGCTCACCAAAAGTTGTCCAGTAAGTTCTTTGGCCCTTACCCCGTCCTAAAAAAGGTGGGCAATGTAGCCTACAAACTACAACTTCTGGAGGGGTCACGTATTCGTCCAGTGTTTCATGTCTTTACTCAAGAAATATATCGGTGACTCCCTAGCAACAAGCACAGAGCTTCCGCTAGTTGATGAAGAAGGGATAGTAATTTTGCAACCTGACTCTATCATCGACACTCGATGGGTAAAGCGAGGTGGGAAATTTACTGAACAATGTTTGGTCAAATGGAAACGGCTTCCATTAGAAGAGGCTACGTGGGAGGACGCGGCATTGCTACAGCAACAATTTCCACACATGACCTTTGAGGACAAGGGTCTACTTCATGGGGTGGGTATTGATAAGGCAAGGAGCCACGGAGGTCATCAAGGGCTCCCAAACCAAATCCTAAGTATGAATAGTATGCATGCAGGACGTGAGGTTCATGCATGCAACATGCAAGACATGGAATAACTCATGCATGCAACATGCAGAACGTGGAAGGATTAAATACAAAAGTGTAGGAGCTGGAGCAATCTGCCACATCAACTAGCCGTGGAGGATTTATAGCTTAGTTGTTGCATTTAAGTTATATATTGTTGCTCAGTCGGATTTGTAACTAAGTTGTTGCATTTATATTATCTTCTTTTACTTGTTTAGCTATGTATAAGCCTTCACTCTCGGTTGCATATCAGAGTAGCTGGTTATGTTTTAAAATATAAATAAGCTCCAGTTATCAATAAAAAGCATTGAGAAAAATTATCAAAAAAGAAACACTTGTCTTGTGGTTTGTTCTCGCCAAAGCAGAGCATCCAAGTTTGTCTTTGCAATTGTTATAAAGCTTCTGACTGGGACCTTATCAAAATGAGCATGATGGAGTTGAACATGTGACATGCGTGCCGTGCTTGTTTTCATTGTTGCAGGTAGATGATCAAGGCCGAAGATTGGGAAAGAAAAGGCAGCAGTTTCCAAAATCCACTCGTAGCACTTTAAGGTGATTGAATTACATGGGTTCTTGGGTGCCAGTTTGATCTTGAAGTTGAATTTTATGTGCTGCAAAATGCAACAATGCTTGAGAATTTGTTTGTGGAACCTTCCACATATATGAGGAGAAAAGCATTTGAAATTCTGTTAAGATGCATAACGTCAAGTTAACCTCACGGTGTTGAACTTGTAGCTTCGGAGTTCAATCTTTGTTGATTGACATTGTTTGAATGATGTGAATCAACTAACGTCAATGTAAGACATGGTTTATTATTATGTCATCAGTCAAGGCTTAGATCGTTATTATTGTATTGTGTTTAGAGTTTCATGTAAACTTTTATTTATGTTGTGATTGTATTTAGAGGTTATTTAATTGAATGATTTGATTCGATCTTTATTTCACAGGTTATACATTTAAAAAATATTGAAAAAATAAATGTTATGCTGTTGAAAATTTAAGATTATAAGTTTCGATCTTTATGAATTATGATTTTTTTGAATATTTATATTAAAAAATAATTTTAAATTCTAAAATTTAGGCTTCTATATTTAGCATTTTTCTAAATGCTAATAAATATTATTTTTAAAATTTATAATTTAAATTACTCACTAAAAAATTAATACAGTACAGTGTAGTATCAAATATAATATAATTAAAAATTAATATAGTGCAATATGGTACTAAACGTTGTATAATACTATTATAATAGTGCTAATACAATACAATATAATACAATATACTTGCATTAGAATAATACAATTCAACATAATACAATATTTTATACCAATTGCAGCCTTAGAGTTTAATGTTGACCGTTGACATTATTCTTTCTATAAATTTTATTATTCTCGGGTTGGATTAAGTTATATGAGGTCATTAATATGAACTCATCCCAACCCAATCATTAATAAGATTGAAAAAAAAATTAATCCAATCAACTCACTATAACCCAATCAACTCATATAAATTTAATTAAGTTGAATTGAATTAAATGGGATCCATTTGATCAGATTGAGTTTGCCCATTTTTGAATGCATCATCTGATAAATAAGACAGCATATCATTATAATAATCAGATGTGATAAGTGAGCCAATATAATAATTCAGCGGGAAAATAACTTGGGAAATTTACAAAAGTAGCCAAAAAATTTTGCCAAATTTCGAAAATAACCACACCAAAAAAATCCTATCATAACTAGCCAAAAGAAGCATAATCATCCTAAACTACCCCTAACATATTTTCCCCCCTAAACTCACAACTAACGTTACTCCACCACCGAAGTTGAGCATCTTCAACGGCGAACGGCGAACGGCGAACGTCATCCGGCAGCCGGCGACGGCAACAGCAACACCAACGGTGACAATGAAGTGAGTGGCTTTATATCGAACCGGATCCACCATAATCAAGCGGAAGCGAAAACGAATCCAAGATTTTTGTCCATTATCAAACCGTATGTAACAAAATTCAAGCTTTTATAATGATTAGCGTGAAATTGATTTGTGTTGTGATAGATCTATAGGTTGTTGGAGTGTTATGATGAAGAAATTTTCATTAGAATGATGAGGTATAAGTTGTGCATATCAAGTGTTTGATAAAATTTCTCTTAGACAATTTATGTTTAGTTTTAATAAAATCAATGTTTGATGAGGGGATTGTTGAGTTGTATGTGTTGTTTTGAGTATATGAAGTGCATTTAGTGATGGATTGACGAATTGCAAGGATGGGTATCGCACGGGTCGACCGGCGTCGTGTGGCACGCACCGCGCGCGAGGCCTTGGCCCGTCGCACGGAGAGCCCCTGGCTCTCCGTGCGACGGACCACCTAGTCGCACGAAGAGCCAGGGGCTCTCCGTGCGACAGGCCACCTAGTCGCACGAAGAGCCCCTGGCTCTCCGTGCGACAGGCCAAGGCCTCGCGCGCGCGCGCGCCAGCGGTGCCCCGTCGCACCTAGAGCCACTGGCTCTAGGTGCGACAGGGGCCCTGTCGCACCCTCGTGCAGGTTTTTTTTTTTTTTTTTATGTTGGGGGTTTTTCATACTTGTAATTATGTTGTTTGTAACACATTTATTTTGTAACTTGTTTCAGATAAATGGAGAAATTGAAAATTAAGAAGCATAATCCGCCCGGACCAATGAAAGAACCGGGGATTCTGAAGGTACCTTATGCCGATCACTTTCCCGGCCGTATCACAAGCATGTGTAAATTAGATACAGTGGTCAACGCCATCCGAGAGAAATGCACAAAACAACAATTGAAACTATTCAAGGACGACATATTTGGCCACTTCCTTGACTGCCGAAGCTTTCCATTTAGCGGCGTAATTGTCCATAATGTGTTGCTTAGGCAAGTGGCACATGGAGAAAGTAAGAACAAGGATCAGTTATGGTTTCAGATTGGTGACGAATTGATACGGTTATCTATTGGAGAGTGGTGCCTAGTAACGGGACTTTGCTACGGTCAATGTGTCCCGCTGAGGGAGCATAAAACAACGCACAGGTTACTAAAGAAGTATTTTGATGGTTTGTTTCGCAATATCAATCTTGCCAAGTTCGAGTCAAGGTTCAGGGAGTTAGACTTCAAAGCTATGGATGACAATGATGCGCTAAAGATCGCGCTGTTTTACTTTGCGGACAGAGTATTGAATGGAAGAAAGGATCATTGTCAAATCAATTTTTCGTTGCTTAACGATGTAGATGACATAGATCACTTTCGAAGTCGTCCGTGGGGCCTTTTGTCATAGGAAACGATATACGAAAGTCTTGACAATGCATTGAACGGGAAAGCCAAGAAATTTAAGGACGCTTGCCCCGAACAACCCAAGCATAAGATTGAAAAATACAATATTTACGGCTTTACATCTGGAGTGCAGGTGTGTGGATATTCTCGTCCATTATTTTAAATTTAAAATAATGAATATTTAATGATACGTTTTATGAGTTTATATAATTTGTTGTTGCAGGCATGGATCTTTGAAGCAATTGGCGGACTTCCATCCGAGTGGGTCGTCAAAACTAAAAGGAAGATTCCTCGGATCGTACAGTGGAAACCTATCGCTTCTTCTAAGATCAACTTTGCTGAAGTGTATTCATATCTGAGTGACAACTCTCGTCTTGTAAGTAATATATGCGTACATATATTACTATCCACTTTTGTTATTACTAAATACTACACAACGCACCGTAATTTAAATTTTGGGATTAATTTCAACAGGGGAACATTTTACAAACAATCAAACCGGAGGGAAAGGAGAAAGCCTCAAAATTTTGGTTGAGTGTGGCAGGGTTACGTGCCATATATTCCAAGTTGGGTCCTAAATGTGGGTATCGTTTAGTAATTATTTACTCACTTTGCGGAATTGATATCGGTATCGTTAACTCAATTTGAATGTTACTTTGTGCAGCATCAACCTTCAATTAACGCGCCACTTATTACAAGGCCTAGAAGACGAGGAGCACGACATCACCACCCGAGCACAGGTGGAGCACACTCCCGTTGAGGATGAGGTTGGCGCTGATGACCGTCACGAAGCGGCACACGATTTTGACGAGGCACATGCCTCGGAGGTGAGTTAAGATTTGAAATTTCATTGTCATAGTAGGCATACATAATTGATGTGAACACTCACTCATTTTTTTCTTCGTTTGGTGGCAACAGCATGGGGCAAAGTCCCGTTACGATCAACTTATTCAACGGATGGAGAACATTGAACACTCCATTTCAGAACTGAGGTCAGATTTCCAAGCAGAGCGCAGAGAACAACAACAGTACAGAAACGCCGTAATGAGATTTATGGGCTCGTTCAATGATAGTTCATCGAAGCGCTCACAGGGTGATTCTCCATTCGGACGCTCGTACACGGTGAGCGTCTTTTACATGCAACTTTTGCGTTGTGGTTGTTTTAAATGAAATATAAGTTTAATCCGTTAATCTTACCGAATCGCTAGGCCCCGGATGACTATGGATTTCACACAGACTCCGGGAATCAGGATGATTACACCCCCATGTCGTTGTACAGTTTCCATGGAGACGTTAGTGGTGACAGTGTGCAGATCATCACAGAGGTGCCTCCTGGCGTAAGTAAATTTGGTCGTCCATACAGACCGTCATATTTGTTTAGCAGTCCTTACTTAATTCCCCCTTTCAAAAGAGAAAAGAATGTCAGGCCTTTACCCACACTCCAACTCACGGAGACCGACATTGATGAAAGAACGAGCGTCGATATAAATCCGCTTAGGGGCCTCGGTGATTCACGGCTGTTTCAGGAGTTTGATCAGCGGTTTGCTAGCGGCATCTCTGTGGATGCCCCTGGGCGCGAGCTGGGCGCGCCGCGCGCGCGAGGCCTTGGCCTGTCGCACGGAGAGCCAGGGGCTCTTCGTGCGACTAGGTGGCCTGTCGCACGGAGAGCCAGGGGCTCTTCGTGCGACTAGGTGGCCTGTCGCACGGAGAGCCAGGGGGCTCTTCGTGTGACTAGGTGGCCCGTCGCACGGAGAGCCAGGGGCTCTCCGTGCGACTGGCCAAGGCCTCGCGCGCGCGCGCGCGCCCGTTCGCACCCAGGGGCGCGCGCGGTGCGTGCCACACGGCGCCGGTCGACCCGTGCGATACCCATCCTTGCAATTCGTCAATCCATCACTAAATGCACTTCATATACTCAAAACAACACATACAACTCAACAATCCCCTCATCAAACATTGATTTTATTAAAACTAAACATAAATTGTCTAAGAGAAATTTTATCAAACACTTGATATGCACAACTTATACCTCATCATTCTAATGAAAATTTCTTTATCATAACACTCCAACAACCTATAGATCTATCACAACACAAATCAATTTCACGCTAATCATTATAAAAGCTTGAATTTTGTTACCTACGGTTTGATAATGGACGAAAATCTTGGATTCGTTTTCGGTTCCGCTTGATTATGGTGGATCCGGTTCGATATAAAGCCACTCACTTCGTTGTCACCGTTGGTGTTGCTGTTGCCGTCGCCGGCTGCCGGATGACGTTCGCCGTTCGCCGTTCGCCGTTGAAGATGCTCAACTTCGGTGGTGGAGTAACGTGAGTTGTGAGTTTAGGGGAAAAAATATGTTAGGGGTAGTTTAGGATGATTATGCTTCTTTTGGCTAGTTATGATAGGATTTTTTTGGTGTGGTTATTTTCGAAATTTGGCAAAATTTTTTGGCTACTTTTGTAAATTTCCCAAATAACTTTCGTGTCGTATTGATATTTGAAATCTTAGACACCATCAATTTCCAACACGTGTTTACGGCTGCTAAGTGCTACTAACCAAATTTCCATTAAACATAAACAGAAACAGAAAGATCCTTTCTTTGTCCCACAAGTTAAAGCAACCCTTCATATCTGAAATGAAGAAAGCTACAAATCATCACAGAAATGATAGCTGGCTTTGTCCACACTTATACATGGCAGGCAAGGAAATTACATTATATGAAGAATTCTTATATGTGAAGATTATAAAATTCAAATTTGTTGCTAATCAATCAAATACGTCAAAATATAACAATGATAGAGCACAATCAGAGTGTATACAAATTAATGTGGTATAAAGAAATTGATTGTGTAAAGCAATGAATCCACGTAATATAATTTTTGGTTCGATGGTAGAATAATATTCTCCTATTTTGAGAAGAAGAGTTTTAATTTTATAAATATGATATTTCATATAAACTCAAGAGATTTTACCAATTGAATTAATGGGTACTCATCTCTTACACACAAAATAAAAATAATAATAAATAAATAAGTAACTTTCAGCCTCTTATTTGTTAAGCCACCTAATTTAACTCTTAAAGTAGGGGGCTAAAAATTATACTGTAATTGGGCTCTACCTGCCCCTTCCCTCTTAAAAAAAATAAAAGACAAAAAAATGAATGAGATAGATTTCTCTTGGATAGTTGTAAAATAAATTTCAAAAGATAAAAGATGTCTAATTAGTTCTAAATAATTTTTATATAAAAAATACAAATTTTATTACATGCAAATGCCTAAATTTAAATTGTCTATACTTGGGTAATTTGTTACTTTTTTTATTTACAAACACAATAGCGCAAATTTAATATGTAAAGTCATATGAATTCTATGTATAAAAAGTTATAATTTTTACATTTAACTTAAAAACTACAATATCCCTAGGGTCCTAAACAAGTGATTTTCAAGTAAATTTATATTAACTAACCATTTGAGTTTAAATTTTAGGGGAGATAAAAGGATTAAGAAATTGACTTGGGAAAAATAAAGTAGGTTTTTAATAGTTTGGTATTTGTATCATATTAAATTTATTTGCATTGTTTTTTGGTGAACTTTTTCTCCTCACTTATAATCACTTCCCTTTACTCCTTTTTAATTCATCTTTTTTCAGCAGTTGATGGCGGAAGTCAATGTTTGCTATAACACTTAAAAAGAATCTAATATTTGCAAAGAGCATGGTGCTTTTTCACATTTGAGAATTAAGAACATAGGCTACACCTATTTTGTAACTTGTACTATTTTGTGTTGAAACTTGCAAGCAAAGCAATGGTACCTTTTCTTTCTTTCTTTTTTTTTTTTCACAATTTTGGTAGGCTCCCCGCTGTCACCTGGTGTTATAATCAAATAAGGGACATGTTTTATAAAACTTTATTCATCGCAAAAAATAATTTAGAGTAGTACTTTTGAAAATAACATTGTAAATACTTCTTATCGCGCACGCTCGCACACACACCCAAAAAAAAAACATCGAGTTTTCAGTTACAAATACTTATTGCCGCATAAAAATCGACAGAAGGCGGAAGGCCCAATGCCTATTCCATGGTTTTATACGGGCCAGGACAACTAAGAAAATTTAGTGACAATAAATCATAAAAATTTCAGAAGTGGTACGACAGTGAAATCAACATGCCACAAAGATGCAAACGATTTTCTATATGATCAATATATTTTTCTCTTATTGATGCCATTATACAAACTATACATTCTAGAATACAGAAATTTTATACTAATTATGCCATAAATCTTTCACTTGCTCCTCCGTTCTGCCCAGGTTACTGCAATTGGGCATCTCCTCTCAACAATTGGTGTTTACAGTTTCTTTTCTAAGCACAAAGTGGGAATCTATTAATCTAAGTCTATATTTCTTCTGTATTCTTCTTCTTGTTAGTTCTCAAAATGTTCTCTCAACAGCATGCAAAGACCAAAAAATTTAACAGTGATAACACCTTTATACACTCAAATTATCACAGACAATCATCTGCGTTGTTCACACAAAGCTCTTACATTCAGCAAGTTCTTACCAGTTTTGGTCTCCACTTCCGAAACAATGTACCAATTTCTCTGGTTTTTGTTTCTACGATCCTTCTCTTATGTTTTGTTTTAGTGTGTTTGGGAGTTTCCCTAGATGTTGAACTTCTCAGGGGTAGTTGAAGACTGCCAGCTTCCGCTGATGCATCTACAATCTTGTTTACCATTTCCAACACCTCACTCATCTTTGGACGTGTCCTTGCGTTTTTGACTAAGCATCGGTTGGCTACATTAGAAAGCTTGCTGACCAACCGGAGAGGATATTTTCCTTCTAGCCTGGGATCCACTATTTGTCGGAATTGATTTGCATCTGATAAGTATGGCTTTACCCATTCCAACAGCTTCTGCTCACTCTTTGGACGGTTTCGATCTATAGGGCGCCTACCTGTTATGAGTTCATAGAGAAATACACCGTAGCTCCATACATCACTCCGGGCTGCAAGACGACCAGTCTGGACATATTCAGGAGCCACATATCCCATGGTACCTACAACCTGACGAGATAAAAAGTTCAGCAAACTATACTGGCTATACATACAGCAACAATAATTTGTTTTAATGTTCAATATGCCCGCTTTGTTGTCATATAATATCCAAGGCTGAGTTTGGTCTTCCCATAAGTTTGAATTTATTTGTTTTGGTTTGGGCTCCCCAGACTTCTTTGAACTTATGTCATTAACTTTGATGAGTCTGTCTTTAAACAAGTGATGAAAAATAAACAGGCATATGTAAACTCCACCGTATACAAGAAACTGATTTCATTACCATCTCAGGACAATAAACTAATTTATTATCCATGGGGCATCCAGTCACCCCATAAACCCCCACAGTAGCTTTTTGACTCTTGAAAGGACAAATCATGACCAAGCTTGTCACATGTTCCTACCAGTTTATCTCCACAAAGCGATCACTAAAATGTAAATGCTCCATATAGACAATACCCTCTTTCAAGTACTCACAATTTTCTATTATTTTCTTCTTCTTCTTCTTTCATTGATTGATGGTGGATTAACAATGTAATCATATTTTGAATTTGAGATATCAGAACTGGAACAAACTAATGTATTCCTCAACAGTTACATCGCACAGGCAATTTGAAAAATAAGTAACAGTGGATTAGATGACTTTTAGTTTTTAAAGCTGTTGCTGCAGAACAAGTGCAAATGAAGGAAGGACGATTTAATTTTTAACAAATTCGACTAGTAACTTAGACAACAAGATATTCAAGAAAGTTATTTTTTGATAACTAAGTCACTGGAGTTGTCCAAGTTTTGGAAGATTTTGCAGGTAAATGATGAAAACGTGCACCTTTTGAGTTCAATTCTATGCCATTCTAGTTTTACATTATGATATTTAAATTGTGGAAAGAAATTTTAATTGATTGATATCAAAATAAGAAAAATCATTATGCAAGGACATACGGCTGTTGAAACATGGGTGAATCCTTCTGAAGGGCCCAATCTGGCCAATCCAAAATCTGATAGCTTTGCGTTCCATTGCTCATCCAGAAGAATATTTGAAGATTTGAAATCTCTGACGATGATCTGCAATAAACACAACAGAACTCAAAAGTAAATACGACACAAGATATGCTTCTGTTGCGTTAATGTCTTAACATTCCATCAAAAGACCAGCTGCATCAAGTTCAAAAGCAGGAATGTGCAACAAACCTTGAACATGTTGAAACAGATAACTAAAAGTAGAATACCTGAAAATCCATTCCTTCATGTAGGTATGCCAAACCTCGAGCAGCATCTTGTGCTATTTTCAATCTCATGGCCCATGTAAGAATTGTTTCAGATTTAGGAGATAAATATTGATCGACGCTCCCATTGGGCATATATTCATATATCAGAAGTCGCTGGATTCCTCTTTCATCGTCATCAGCACAGTATCCCACCAATTTCACAAGGTTTTGATGCTCGACAACTCCAAGGAAATTCACCTCTGTCACCCATTCCTTGTGCCCCTGCAAACAAACAGGTGAGATCCCACATTCATAGACCAAAAAAGATTTTCAACTAATAATAGCATCATCTTTGTTAGACAACAAAGATGCTAAAAGCTTAAAAAAATGTTTCTCGGAATTAAATTTGGAATCACAGAAAAACAAGTTGGTACAAAAAACAGTAAATAATAAAGAGAAAGTGACGATGAAACTTAATGCATTATCACCACGTGGATATTCTAGTAAAAAGTTGAGATTTGATAAGTGTTTGACCAACTAAACTGTGAGATTGGAAAGAATTAATCATAGCTCAAATTGGTAATATTTACATGAGAATTTTTAATCCATTTAGTTATCTAAGTATTGAAATAGAAAATAACTGTGACCATTCCTTACATTTCCTCAAATTCAGATCAATAATCGTCCCTTCAAATATTTGTCAATAGAGTGACAAGATATGCAAGTTGGTATGGAAACCGGAAATAACTTATTGGCAGTTCAAAGTCTAACCAGTTCTAATTATTTCCAGAATAAAGGCAGAAAATCCATGCTTCTAAAACGTTAGCAAATTTTTATACTGACAATTGACAATAAGAGCCTTGCCTGTACCCCTCTTCTACCAAGTTGTTTTACCGCAACTTCAACTTTTTGAGAAGGATCCTCCGAACTCTTGATCAACCCCTTGTAAACACAACCAAACCCACCTTCTCCAATCACAGCAGAGTGGCTAAAATTCTTTGTGGCTGACTTCAGCTCAGCGATTGTGAACTCTCTAAGATTACTACGTCTCTGAGACATGCTAGGATATGAGGGCCTTGCCTCGGATTCCACACTGATGGCCGATACATTCTGTGAAGTTAATTCAGAACCAATTCTCCCTACTTCATTGTCATTAAATGTAGAGCAAGAGGACCGAATTGAAACTAACGACTTTGGAGTTGTCGGTGGTTCATCTTTCTTGTCCCAGTTAGTGAATGGGAAGCACTTCATAGCTCCCAACAAATCAACACAAAAAAATTTCCTTACTGCAGATCAGATCCAAATGCCCAAAAAAAAAAATCAAAAACAAGAAAAAAAAACAAAAAAGACTCAATCAAAAGCAGGCAAAACATAGTATCTACACATGCAAAATGAAGGACTGCAGAAACTGACAAAAACACTAAATATGTGCAATCTAGATAAAAACACATTCGATCAGGATGATCAGATTCAATAAAATGTTTCAATAAGGCAACAAAAATCATAACTATAATCAATAATTCATTAACAATTGTACACAAATTCACAGTATTGTATTTCATCTTTCAAAAATGTTTTATACTTTTTTTCAGCAAACAAACCCAGTGTCAAAAAATTGTTTTTTCCAATCAAAAGTCAAGCAATCGAAACAACTAAACTAAAATGTCGTTCTTTATTTTTTTCTTCTGCCACAAAATCTTGCTTTTTTTCACTTTCCGAAAATAATAATAAAAATAAAAATAAATAAATATAGAAATAAATCAACTAACCTTTATCAATTTTGTCAGCTGGGTTTATGCAGAAACTTGACAGCTTTAACAAATGCTGAGATTTGACGGAAATGAAAGTCCCTGAAGAGCAAGAGCAATTTTAGGATGTGAAAATGAAAATCCAATCCATACACGGCAGTTGAATCAGTAAGTCAGTCAGCTTTGAAATATATTAATAACATATTTAAATCAAATTAAACAGTGAATAAAAAATATTTCAATACTTTTAATGGACAAGAATGAGTCAGTCTACTAAATCCAAGTTGGTAATGAGGCATTTGGATACGGATACGGGAGAGACAAGTCAAAGTCAGACTGAAAGCGATGTAACCGTTGAAAGTCTTCTTCTTCTGTCTTTTGTAAGAACTAAGAACTACGAACAAGTCATGTAATGCAAGTTAAAATGAGCTCTACGAACGAATAACTAGAGCTATTAAAAGTTATTAGGCTAAAGTCTAGTGGTTAGTATTCTACTCTTACAATTATAAAATTATAGATTTGAGTTCCCATTATGAAAGTTTAATTTTTTTTTCTCAATTTGAGTAAAGATAATTTTTTTTTTTTTCAAAATATGAGTGGGGTAGATGTCCCTCGAATATTAGAATAGTGAAAATTTGGGCTGTGCTATATAAATATGAGTAGAGTAAATGTCCCTCGAATATTAGAGAGGGTGAAAATGTGAGTTGTGCTAGATAAATATAAGTGGAGTAAATGTTTCTCGAATATTAGAGAGGGTAAAAATCTAGAATTGCTATATAAGTTTTGTAAATTAGTTCCAATAATTGTTTGATTGTAAATATCAGTGTAATAATCTCATGAAATATGAGTTGAGTTGTAATCAAAACAATAGTCTTATGTAATTAAAAAAAAAACTAGAGCTATTAAACAATTACTTATAAATAAAGCTGAATTTATCTATCGGAAGTTCAGTTTAATGTTTGTAGAAACTTGTCTTAATATATCAAAATTAGAGTTCAGTGTTTGAAAATTTGAAACTAAATCAATGAATAAATAAATATATTGTGTTATAATATAGAGAAAACTTGATCCCTCGATGTTAGGGGTGGCAAAACGAATAATTGAATCATATTCGAATAGAATCATAAACGAATTAGGTCAAAATTCTGCTGATTTATATTTGATTCGTTTATTAAATGAATTGAAATTTCAGGATTTGGATTCGATTCGTTTATTAAACTAATATTCGGTTTGATTTGTTTAATTCATTTAGTTAAATTAATAAACGAATAGAATCTGAATTCGTTTTAATTCGTTTACTATTTGTTTATCCTATAACAAATCCATAACGAATCAATTTTAATATGAATTCATTTACAAAAATATAATAAATAAATAAACATTAAGTAAAGTAAAAATACCACAAATTTAATATCCTATAAAATACAAATTTATTATCGTTTATAATTATTATCTTAGCCTTCAAAATTTAAAATTTTTTCATACATATTTATGGACATATAAATGATCTAATTAAACTAATAATAAATAAATTTTAAACGAATGAATCGTATTCAATTTGTTATTAACACATTTATTAAACGAATCCTAAACGAATAAACGAATCAATGTCCTCAAACCCGAATTTGATTCGTTCAATAAGCAAATCGAATTGAATTCACCAATTTATTAAACGAATCAATTTTTTTAAATCCAAACCCATTTAATTCACATCAAATCAAATCGAATAAATAAATTCCGACCCAAATTGCCACTCCTACTTGACATTAAAGATGAAATCAAGTGATAATAAGTTTTTCTCTTTTTTTCCTTTTACATTACATTTCTTACAATATTTGTAATGAAATCTTGAAATTCACATGGATTTTCTTAATTTAGAGCTAGGTAAATGGATCCTTGACTCCACATAACATTTAGGGCTTGTTGTTGTCTAATGGCAACTAAATGGAAGTTAAATTAAATTGTAATCATTCATTTGTTACAATAAATTTTATGTAGTAATTATAATATTATCTTTGATACTAGAAAAGATTGTTAATATGGAATCCAAAATAGATTTGATTACAGATATGGCTTATGTCCATGAGTACACGTGTTTATATTTCGGGGACGGGAATGCTTTTGCCATTTCTTTATCACAAGCACATTGAAATAAAATCACTCATTAGTAATTTCTCCTTCAATGTAGCGATCCATTTCTTTATCATAAAACCAGGATTTTCCTTCAAGTCCAAGGAAATAAGTTAATGCTTTTGAGCAAAAGTTCTTTTGTTTTTTACCAATCAAGCAGTCACCATCAACTTCTAATTTTATCACTTCCATTAGAATTTTAACATACACTCTTGATAGTTGTTTGCTTTGTGCTAAGTTAGAGGTGGCCAATGGATTGTGCCAAACATTTAAGGAGGCCCATCCATATTATGGGCCAGCACGGGCACAGTCCACTAATTTCATAAGTTGTGTAGTGTGGGACACAGAAAAAAAATTTGAGACCCGGCACGGCCCATGGGTAAGGCACACATGGACAGTGGCTGACTAACCCGTGGGCCCAATAAATTTTTATTTTTATTTAATTATAATTTGTTTAATGGCATTAATTTTTTGTTTTAAAAATACAAAAACTCTAATTTGTTATTATTCTATCGTTTATCAAATATCAATATTTATTCTTATTATTATATCTTAATTGTAATCGAACTTAATAACGTTAAATATAATTAAAAATACTGAACAAATTAAATTTAAAATATGAATAATGCAGGATAACAAAATATATTATTTTTAATGAGGTGCCTTAGCACCACCTCCCATCCTCTGATTAAACTCGTTAATGCCTTCAAATATGGGTTGACAACGATTAATATGACGCTTTAAGGATCTCGTGCCATTACAGACTCTATAGCGAAATATGTTTTTGCAATAGTTGCACTAAAGCTTTCACACCTTGTCTCCTAATTCAATTAATGTAAAATGCTCAAAAGCTTTTGGGCAAGGACGAGAACTTTAGAATTTATTGCCTTTAGGAGGATGGTGCTCATTGCCTTCAGGCTCAGAATGAGGATACTCATTTTGATTGTTATTATTTTCTATTGAAAATACAAAGTGAATGAGTGATAGGAGGAGTTTAGAACTTTAGGTGAATAAATGAGTAATAGGAAGAGTCGAGACGAATGCATTTATTATAAATTTAAAAATATGAGTGTGTGTGTGTTTAAAACGTGTGAACTGTGGTGTGTGTATTTTAATAATATGGGTTATATTTAGTAATTTAAATATAACCATTTTTAGTAATTTAAAAGCTTACGTTTTGAAAAAATGTGTTATAGTTATAACTTATATGTATAATTTATTAATATCACATTACTCATCTTCTTAATTTTAAATATTCAAAAAAAAGTGAAAGATGACAAAAAAAAAAATGAAAGTCACTTTTTATCATTTTAACATGTCATTACTTTATCACATGGCTAACAGAAATTGGCCATGTGACATTGTGACAATGACAATTCGAATTCAACTTCTTTTTTTTTTTTTTGATGAAACTAAGTTTGAATAAATGTAAGCCAAGTAAATTTAGCAAAAAAATAATATTTTACTAACATTACACATTTACACATACTCTTTTCCTTTTAAAAAAAATGAAAAAATAAAAAAGTGAAGTGGACCCATGAAATCATCATTTTTTTTTCTTTTACGTTTCGTCAAATCATCATTTCGTCTCCCTCTCTCTCTCTCTTTTTTGTCTTTTGCAGCTTCTATTCATTTCTAGCCGTTACAACAAATTATAGCCTTTGCCAAATTTCAGTATATTAAAATCTGATTGAACTGATTTTCCAACACTCATTTTCAACTCATTTTCTTTTATTCTTGAATTCATCTTTTGCTATTACAAAACATATGCTCATTCTGAAAATTATGAACTTGATCCAAATTTCAATTTTGTTCAAGTGGGGCAAGATGTAGAAATGATGGGAGATCAATATAAGTAGGGTTTAAATGAATCTGAAGTCCAAAGTGCCCAAATGCATGTGCATCTATTTCTACTACTGTCGATGCTTCTTCAAAGTCTAACAAAAGAGCAAAAACTTCAAATGTTTGGAAATATTTTACAATTAAGGAAGCAGTTAATTCCAAGGGCAAAAAAGAAGAAATGACATTTTGTGTATTTTGTCATAGTTCTTTGTCTTGCAAGTCTAATGGTGTCACTGGACATCTCAAGTGCCATTCCGATAAGTGTCCTGCAAAATACAGTGCAAAAGACCTAAAGCAAAGTGAGCTTTCACAACATGGATCTGAGAGGGAGATGAGGCCATTTTTATATAATCACAAGGAGAACCGAACTAGTTTGGCACTATATATGGCAGTTGTTGAACAACTGTTGCTATTTTTACAGGACGTGCACTTTGAACATTATATGACAAGGTAAGCTCAACCTCAATTTAGAAGAGTTCCTAGAAATACAATTAAATGTGATATGGAGAATGTTTATGCCAAAAAGAAAATGAACTTGGTTTCAATTTTTTTTTATTTTAAAGGTATTATTTTTGTTACTTCTTATTGCTGGCCCAATAGTAATAGTATAGGTTATATTGTGTGGCATCGCATTTCATTAATGAAAATTGGAATTTGGAGAAAAAATTACATTTCACAAATTAGATTACCCTCATATTGGAGCTTAGATTTTTAATGTTATTTGGGGTATTTTTTGAGAATATAATGTTATTGACAAAATTTTTAGAATAACACTTGATAATGCTTCTGCAAATGATGTTTCTGTGGACTATTTTTTGCGCAATATCACACCCGCACATGGTGCACAATTTTTTTCATATTAGATGTATTTGTCATATTATTAATTTGATTGTTCAAGATGGTTTGAAATTTATGAGTGGTAGTCTCTCTAAAATTAGAGAAGTAATACGCATGTTGAGATCATTTTTTAGATATCAAGAATTTTATAAGAACACATTACCTCTTTATGAATTAAAAAAGAGAAAATTCAAACTTAATAGTAAAACTCATTGAAACTCCACATATTTGATGTTACATTCTTGTGCAGATTACAGTGATGCCTTTATTACTTATGCTAATTATAAGTTAGGTAAGGGTAGTATTACTGCTTATGATTGGAACATTGCATTTAAATTTTTGAATTTTTTCAAAGTATTTTATGATGCCACTCTTGCATATTCAACGATTTATAAACCATCTTCATCTAAAGTGTTGAGTCATTTATATAATATCAGTAATGTTTTAGCCCAGCACAAAAATGATATATATCTTGTAAATGCATGTGAAAAAATGAAAGAGAAATATTTGAACTATTGGAAAAATATTTCACATTTGTTTGTTTATGCATCTCTTATGGATCCTGAGTTCAGTCTACATGGAGCACAAGCTTTAATTAAAGGGATAGCTGAAAAATTGGACACAGCACTTGATACTAGTATGAGTGAATATTTCACATTAATAAGAGATATTTTTATGGTTATGAACTAAAATATGGATTGAGCACAAATAGATCACAATCAACACCGACTGAAGCAGCTTCTGTTTGATTTGAAAATGCAGCAATGCGTTTGATCTGAAAAGGTAAGGTTTCAATTGGTAGTGGTACAAGTGATACTTATACTATTGAAAATGAACTACAAAAATGGTTTTAGTTTCAAGAGATATTAAATACATGATTTGCAAATATAGATGTTTTGGAATTTTGGAAAGAAAAGGTCACCATATTTCTTGTGTTATCCATAATGGCCCCGTGATTTACTAGCCCCTCCAATCTCAATTGTAGCTTCGGAGTCTACTTTTGGTGTTGGTGGTGGAGTGTTAGATGTGTCTTCAAGAATGGGAGGCTACATATCGTCGTACACAATAGTGTTGGCATAATGAATTAGTTAAGGAGATATCATCTTTGAATATGGAATTAGTTACAACTGATTGTGATACAAATGCTGATAATGATGATGACGACGACAACGACGATACTCGTGTTGAAGTTGATGACAATGAAGATGAAGATTAAAATTTATGAATAATTTTAATGTTTAAAATGGTTTTAAAATGCAAATGATAGATAGTTCAATAGGTGCTAACCTAGTTGGAATGTGCTGTAAACTATAGTGATGTAAATTACACCATATTTTATTTTACTTGTAATCTTTTAATTCATAAAAATAAATTTTATTTATCTCTCAATAATATTATTTTTATTTAATTGATTAATATTTCTATATGTGCTTTAAAGTTTAAAATATTAATAATGATTAAATCATTCATTATTTAAAATGTAAATTCATTCAATTAAATTTAAATTAACTCATTTAATACATTTATCAATGTGAGAATGCATTAATTTTAAAGAAATAAATGTGAAATTATAAATTTATATTTTGGAATACAATATAAAATTTGAAATTTGTATATTACTTTTTATCTTTTGTTTGACAAATACAAAATAAAAAAATCAATAAGCAAAAAATTTCAAACCACCATTACTGGGCCGTGCCGTGCTGTGCCCAAGGCTCGGTGGGCCGACACGGCCCGTTGGCCACCCCCAGCCTAAGTAAACTGAAAATCTTTTGAATTAGTTGTTAATTACAAGAAAGGGTGCTTATTGTTAATGATTATACAAAGATTTCAATAGCCCATTAGCATTTTCATGCACTCCATACTATTGCCAAAATTCTTTATTGTTTGTCTTTCTAGGGTTATATTTTGTTTGTGAGTAGTATATTATTCAGCCTTAGAAAGATCTAAAGCCTATTGCGGGCAGCGCAATCACAATCACAATTTGTTTTGTGTACATTTGAATCCATGTCATTCATCAAGAATTTTAATACTAAGTTTTGGATGGTTTTCCTTAAAATGGACAACTCGATGAGCTACTACATTGCCTTGGAATTGTCGTCCATTATGGTTGGGTGGGCCTGAGATGGAGAACATTTATAAATTTATTTTAGATAGAGTTCTTATAATAAGAACATGAGAAGTCTAATTGAAGTCTAAGAGGTTATGAAGTCTTTTAGTTCACTTTCATCACTTGCATGACTTTCTATAAATACATACATAAAAAAAAAAAATCATTATTTGTATTAAAAAATACAAAGAAATCACCACGTAGGTATGCGAAAATGAGAGAAAAGAGGTTCAGTGACAATTTTATTGTGATCCGCTTTTGCATTCAATGATCAAAAAGTAGGCTTTTGGTCTTCACGTAATGTGTTGGAACTAGTGAAGATATTTTCTTGGGAGGTGCAAAGAATACAAAGATATTTTCTTAGATGTATAAAGAATCCAAACTTTTTAATATATTTAAGAGTATATTCAGCAAACATTCTCCACTCTCTTGAGATATTAGACGAGCAAAATGAACTGATAGATTTACTAGTTTTTCAGATATAACACATACAAGAAATATAGAGAATCAAGCTGGGACAAATAATATAATGTGTAGGATTTTATTGGCCCAAGTGCTTATTTGTTGAGGAGAAACTGATCCAATTCGGAGTTGTTGATGTTTATATCGATCAATTAGGATGCATGCATGAGCTGTATAAGCATTTTTGTCATTGTGAATGCACAATAGTTTGCACAAACTATAGTTCTTAGTTTTTTTTTTTGCACCGACTATTTAGCTAAAAATGACAGTTAGATGCAGTATCATTTAATTTCATTGTTCTTTAGATACTCATAAGAGGTATAGCTGATAACTCATTGTGGTTCATTCGTTAGTGGAAAGAAAAAATGATCTTGGCGATTGGCCTGGTTATTTAAGCTTTATTCATTCTTACGATACTGACTTTGTTAGCTGGTTTGTAGCTTAACTACTTCATTATGATATTAATATATTGTATGTAACCTTTAAGAAGAAGCGATTTTGGTTGTTTTTGTTAGAACAAGAAATCTTTTGATGAAAACTATTACCTATAACCTAAGAACATTCATGTTGTATCATGAAGAATCAATAATAAAAATATGCGGAAGTATACTTCAATCCATAATGCTGAATTACTCTCTGAAATTGTGTGGTTGGCCCTCCAAGTCAACACGTTCTCCTAGAGAATCCTTTAAGTTTCTCACTGCTCTCTTTCTGATGATAGGATATCAGTAGAGAATAGAAAATACATGTGACCTGAGGGCTATAACCACTTATATAGATAACATTTTTCTGTTATTATTAGGTATTCCTAATTCTGTCCATCACAAAATTAGAATACCATTAGATCTCTACATATTAAAGGCCCACACCCTATTACAGACAATAAAATTCATAATACCAAAAATCTAAACAGATCACTTTTAATTGAGCTTAACCTTATTTGATAGTCCACAATACATAATTATTCATATATAAGCCTAACATTGAATTAAGAATCCAACAATGTTAGACTAAAAAATCCGACAATCTCTCACTTGGGCTATATATGTAAACTTATAATTATGCTTTACAAAAATAACCGTCTGAGCTTAATCTTACTGTTATTACGGAAATGTATCTATAATCAATCTGGTCAATCATACCAACATAGGATAAAGCGACATTCGTTACAACTATCGTAACTTGATCCATCAATGGACACTATGTCAATACAACTAAATGACATGGATCATTATATGAATGTGTAGTATTGAAATTTCATGCAATGTGATCTTAACATGCATATTTCCAACTAGTCCACCTTAAACCTTAGTGAAATCAAACCATATTAAATTTAGAGTGTGAATAAATGAAAACTTTATTTCTGTAGAAAACAATCTTAGATATCCATAAATTAAAATAACTGAAAATATCTATAACATAAGAGCATCTAAAATTACAAACTCCCATAAAAAACGAATAACATTTAATGATATGACACCTACACGAGTAGTGTGCTCATGAAACATCTTGGGTGGCAATTCCTTAGTAAGTGGATCTATAATCATGGAGTTTGTGTCGATGTACTTTATAGACAACTGTCCCCTCTGAACTCTTTCTTTAACAACTAAGAACTTGGTGTTTATATATTTCGACTTCGTCGAGCTCCTATTGTTATTGGAATATAGCACTGTTGACTTGTTGTTACAAAATAATTTAAGTGGTTTATCAATAGCATCTACTAAATGTAGTCTTGTGAAAAAATTCCATAGCTGTATTCCGTAATTGGATATCTCATAACATGCTATGAATTCTGTTGTCATCGTAGAAAAGGCTATAAAAGACTGTTTAATATGCTTCCAGGAGACAGCACCCCCAGCTAGTAGATAAATGTAACCTAAAGTAGATTTCTTACTATCTTGACATCCAGCAAAATCAGAGTCAGTATACCCAATGACCTCAAGCTAATTTAACCTCCGATATGTGAGCATATAGTCTTTTTTTCTTTGTAAGTACCGCAAGATCCGTTTGACTGCTTTCTAATGGTCTATTCATAGATTACATAAATATCTACCCAACATCCCAGTAACGTACCCAATATCCAGTCAAGTACAAACCTAAGCATGACTTCCTATTGCTGAGGCATATGAGATCTTCTACATTTTCTTTTCCTCAAAATCATTATTGGGTAGGGATGACAAAATCCCCCACTGGGTTTAAAGTCTCATGGAGCCCCACCGCAAATGGAATAAATTTTAAATAATTTTTTAGGAATGAGATGGGGAATGAGAAAAAAATAATCCCCAAATTGTTAATAGGATGGGGTTTGGTTTTGTATTCCCCACCCCAATCCCTATTATATATGAATATTTTTTTAATTGTGATTAATAATTTTTGTTTTATCAATTACAATGTTGGTTAATAAATTTTCTTTTTATTTTTACTAATATAAATAAGTTATAACTAAAATAAAACTCTAAATTATAATTCTTATTTAACCTTAAAATATTGTTATATTTTCTTTTTATTCTCAAAATACTACTATCTTCAAACATTTTTTAGTTTTGATATTATTTTAAGATATTGCTTCAACCTTTTTGGGATTTTTAAAATAATTTAAATACTTTATAATATAATAATGATTTTATTTAAGTATCTAATTTTTTATTTATTAAAATCATTTATCCATACCTACTATAAAATAAGTAAATGGCGAATAGGGTGGGGATGGAGAAATCATTTCCTTAAAACTAAATTTATTCGTGAATGTGGTGGGGAGTGGAGGCGAAATTTTTAATGGGGTGAGGAATAGGATGGGATTTCCCACCCTCACCCCCACCCCCACCCCACCCTATTGCCATCCTTATTCTTGAGGCAATGATTGAGACTAAACCTGTCTCCCTTAGCTACATGGGTATCACCTGATTTGCAATCTTGTATGTCATATCTTTTAAGAACTGTTTCGATATAGCTCTTTTATGATAATCCAAGAATACCTCGAGAGCGAACCTAGTGTATCTATATGTCTAATATAAAAGAGGCATCACCAAGATCTTTCATCTCAAAATTCTTAGCTAGAAATCTCTTGGTATCGTACAATAAACCTATATTTCTACTGGCAAGCAAAATGTCATCTACATATAAAACCAGAATACTTGCTCCCACAAAACTTATAGTATATGCAATCATCCACTAAATTCATCTCAAAACTAAATAAAACGATCGCTTGATGAAACTTGAAATACCATTGTCGAGATACTTGCTTGAGCCCATAGATAGATTTCTTAAGTTTGTAAACCATATTCTTTGGTTCTCCTAACACAAAGTTTTCACGCTGCACCATATAGATTGTCTCATCAATGTCACTATTGAGAAACGTTGTCTTAACATCCATATGATGTAACTTAAAATTGAAGTGCGCCACTAATGCCGTTATGATCTTGAAAGAGTCTTTCAAAGAAATTAAAGAGAAAGTGTTTTTATAGTCGATGCCTTCTTTCTGTGTAAAGTCCTTTGCAACAAGACGTGCCTTGTACCTCTCCACATTGCCTTTCAAATCCATCTTGGTCTTAAATATCCAATTGCAACCAATAGGTTTCGAACCTTCTGGTAATGAGACAAGATCTCATACATCATTGTTCTTCATGGACTTCATCTCCTTATTTATGAAATCAATCCACTTTTGAGAGTTAGAACTTTTCATGATTTGACAGAAATTGACTGGATCATCTTCCATCACACCAACGTCTAACTCATGCTCTTGGAGAAATATGATGTAGTTGTCTAGCACTATACTTTTTCTTTCTCTAGTGAATCTCCTTAACGGCATATGTTCTTGAGGTGGTATAGTTTGTTCTTCTATAAGAATTTCTTTATATGAGGGTTCTCTAACATTGTCTTAATTTATTGTGTCTTGAATAAAGTCAGGAATGAGACTCTGATCAATGCCAATAACACCTGTGGGAATATTAACATATTCTTCTTCAAAGACAAAATCTCTAACTGCATCTCTCCCTGCAAACTCTACATTCTCAAATAACCGAGCATTTATTGACTCGAAAATCAACTTAGTCATGGGATCATAAAACTTGTACCCCTGGATTGTTCAGAATATGTAATAAAATAACAATTCACTATCCTTGAGTATAGTTTCTTCTCATTAGGCCTATAAGGCATTGCCTTAGCTGGACATCCCAAAAAATGCAAGTGCTTTAGACTACACTTTTTACCTGTCCAAAGCTCGTAAGGGGTTTTGGTAGTCACTTTAGTTGGAATCCTATTAATGATATATGCTGCAGTCTTAAGTGCCTCTCTTAGAATGATTCTAGTTAGGTAGAATGACAAATCATACTCCTCACCACGTCCTTAAGAGTCATGTTTCGTCTTTTGGCAACACCATTCATAGTTGTTGAACCCGGCATAGTGTACTTTTGGACAATATCACATTCCTCTAGGAATTTAGCAAATAGCCCTAGATGTTGTTTACCTAAACCATCATATCTGCCATAGTATTCACCATCACGGTCGGATATGAAGTTTTCAATTCTTTTGCCGAGTTGGTTTTTAACTTTAGCCTTAAAATTTTTTACCATATCAAAGGACTATGACTTTTCATAGAGGAAATATATGTAGTCATATCTAAAAAAATCGTCCATGAACATCATAAAATATTGTTGACCATTACAAGCAGCTGCAGGGAATGGCCCACAAATGTCTATATGTATGAGTTCTAAGATGTCCAAAGTCTTATTGGCTTCAAATCTCATTTAATTGATTTGTTTCCCCTTGATAAAGTTAACACTAATATCAAAATCTGCGAAATCTAAGGGGTTGAGAATTTCGTTTGATACAAGTCTCTTTATTCTCCATTTGGAGATAAGACCTAATCTCTTGTGCCATACTGTAGCTAAATTCTTATTGGTTAATTTTCACTTTAAACCTCATTTTCTTAATTGTAGGGATTCATTAAATGAAGCAATCGTATTAAGTATATAAAGATTATCATCGTCTGACAAAGAACCAAAACCAATCAATTTTGAATCATGAAACAAACTAAATTTTTTATTTCCAAATAAACAAGAATAATTAGATTTATCCAAAGCAAAAATAGAAATCAAATTTCGTCGAAAAGATAGAACAATAAATGTCTCATCAAGATCCAAATAAAATCAAGTCTTTAACAATAATCTAAGTTTTCTAATTACTTCAGCTTCAACTATCTTGCCATCGCCCACATAAATGTATCTTTCACCATCATTGGATTTTTGACAATTTAGGCAACCCTGTATAGACACACTAACGTGAGTGGTTGCACCAGAATCTATCCAACATGTGTGTCTTGGTACTAAAGTTAAATTAACCTCAAAATACACCAAACTAAGAAGCATACGTTTCTTAGCATGCCATGTGTGATATAATGTGCAGTGCTTCTTCTTATACCCTTTAACCCCACAGAAGAAACAACTAGTACCTTTTAGATCCCTTAGTTTCTTCTGTTGTTTCTTTTGAGGTGTTATATCTATAACTTCCCTATCCTTCTTCATTTTCTTGCCCTAGTCCTTACCTTTAGAGGTAGAGGTTAGGTGAACACTTTCTGCCTTATCTTTTTTCAGCTTATCTTCTTCCTGAACATAATGTGTATGAGCTCATTCAAAAACCAAGTCTCTTTCTGACAATTATAGCTCACCTTAGACTGATTAAACTATGTTGGTAAGAATATTAAAATCAGATACACCAGCAAGTTCTCAGAGAGTTAAAGCTTAAGTTCTCTTAGCTTATAAGCAAGATGAGACATCTTCATAATGTACTCCATGATATTGTCTTTACCCATATACCTCATTGAAATTAAGCTTGTCAAGAGCGTACTAATTTCAGCCTTTTTGTTCTTGACAAACCTCTGCTCAATCTATGCAAGGAACTCCTTAGCTGTAGTTGTCTTTTTAGACATTGAGCCTATGAATGCTTCCAGATAACCTTCCTTATGATCATGATACATATACGATTTAATCTCTCCTACTTTCTATTTCCCTTTTATCATTAAGAGTACTGTCATCTGTAAGAGGTGAGGGAGAATCATCCTTTAACGCAAGGTCAAGATCCATAACTGTGAGAACTATTAAGAGTTCTCTTGCCATGATTTGAAGTTAGAGCCATTTAATAAAATAATAGAATTGATGTTAGCAGTAATATTAGCAGTAGATATAACTGAACAGAGAACAACAAACAAACAAAAAAAGCTCATATAAGTCCCAAAACAAAAATAAATTCAAATAAAGGTAAACCTCATCTCAAGATACCGGACACTCTATTAATATTTCATCTTTGGGTAAAATATTAACTTGTAAGTGATATTTTGGTGTAGTAATCAAACACTAATAATAAGAACATGCCAAACAATGAATCTTCCTTTGGGCCTATTTATTGCTCACATGTAAAACTGAATAATCATCACATGTTTATTACCACAGGTGCACATGTAATTCTATTAAATATGGACCTTCCTTTGGGACAATTGATATTTACAAAATTACATGTACAAAGCTGTTTATATTCTAAAATAAATTAATTTCCACAAGAAATGTCACTTTAGCGACATGTTGCTTCAATTAATTTATCTCAGAATATATATAAACCTATCAGTATTTGAAATCAAAATTACCCTAAAAATTACTCAAAAAATTAAAAGATACAAAAATTTCGGGTCAAAGTGCAGTCAATGATCAACGGTCAATGTTGATTGTTGACCGGGTCGGGGCTGGGCCGATTTGGGTTAACCTGAATTGGATCCTAATCCAACCCACTCTCAATCGGCTTATGGTTGAGCGGGGTCGGGTGAAACCGACCTAGATCCTAAACCAACCATAACCCTACACCCTCTATATTTTTTTCTCTTTCTTGACCGCTACTTTAACCAAATATGCGGCTGCGGCTTTACTCATTGTACGGCCCAACAGTCGTGTCTTGGTCGGCTGGAAACCGATTGCCTTTTTTAATGTTCTTGATGCGGTTGCCATGGCAGCCGCTTTCTTTATCTGTTGCCAGCTAGTGACCGCTTATTGCTTGTTTGGCTTGAAGCCACAGTGCCAGTGGCTGCAACTGCTGCCGGCTCAAAACCTTAAACCTTATTCTTTTTTTTTTTTATGTCGGCAGTTTTATGCTGCGGCTCCTCCTCTCTACCGCGATTTGGTGTCCAGTCTGGTGACGGTAATGCCGGCGGTGGCCATTGCTGCCGCGGGCCTCAAAACCATAAGAATTGAATTTTGAATTTCAAAATACCAATTTTTTTTAAATTTAATTCTAAGAAAAGCCTTAATTTCTCTAAAATTCCAGATTTATTTTGCTTAATACTAGAAGTCAATCACAAATTTGTTCTCAAATTTAATAATATTAGAGTTATTAGATTCAAGAACACCAAACCTTTAATAATTAATCGAAAATAAATCCGATTCTCAATTATTCAACATGAAAAGTCTTTAATACTACTTATTAGAATAAGAAATCTTTTTGTGAAAACCATCACCTATAACCCAAGAATACTTATGTTGTATAACCAAGAATCAATAACAAAATTATGTGGAAGCGTAACTGAATCTATAACGCTGAATTACTCTCGAAGTTGTGTAGTTGACCTTCTAGATCAACATGTTCTCCTAGAGAATCCTTCAAGTTTCTTACTGCTCTCTCTCTGATGGTGGGATGTCAGTAGAGAATAGAAAAATACGTGTGACCTAGGGACCATAACCACTTATATAGACAATATTTTCCTATTATCATTAGGTATTCCTAATTCTGGCTATCATAGAATTAAAATACCATTAGGTCTCTACATATTAAAGGCTCATACCATATTAGATATATTAAAGTACATAATACCAAAAACCTAAATATATCAATTTTAATTGAACTTAACCGTATTTGACAATTCGGAATACATTATTATTCATATATAAGTCTAATATTAGATTAAGGATCCAACAATACTAGATTAAAAAATCCAACAGTTTTAATTTGCCACTAAATTAAATTTATAAATGTATATATATAGAACAAAAAGTCACAGTTAGATAAGTAAGTGAAATGATGGTGAATATATTATCCTCTTGGGTAAGACTATTTGAATCCACCAAATAATTTACTAAACTTACTTTTGAAAATAATTTTTTATGATTAAAATACTGTTAATTTAAATTACGGTTATGGACATTGAAAATAGCAAAAAATAAAAAAATAAAACTTTTACTCTTTGAACCTGTTTTTACATTCAATGTAATTTTGTTAAACTTTAATCATATATTGGTTAAACTCTAATCCACTAGAGGCATGAATTACAAGTGTGCAATCTTTTTCTTTCAGTTATCTTCTTTCGGTTTGCTGCACGTTCAAATGGCTCTCATTATTGATCATTTAAGTCCTCTGCTCTATTATAATAGTAATTATTGAATTTACTGAAAGCTTTAATTATCATTAATCAAAGGTAGATTTGATTTTAATTAACGGGTTAAATTTCTTTTCTTTTTAATTTGGCCAGTTAATAGAGCTTAATCAAGCTAAGTCGCATCACCATTCACCGGTGACAGCTTAACCAAGCCACTAGCCACTAGGCATTGTTGATTCTGAATTATTTGATTATCATCACAAGCTGAAGTGACACTTGGGCTGACGATTTCATTTTAATCACATTAACATCTCCATCGCTGTTTAAAAAAAAAATTCAATGAAACATTTATTAAGGGTTTATAAATGAATTTAATGCATTTAGTGAATAAAAACATTATTATCATAAAAATTAGGTTTAATAAGTATATATTGGGTATTTAAGTGAGTTTATCCAATAAAATTTAAAATTTCAAAATTTGAGAATAAGTTTATTTAGTAAATGAGTTTAATAAGTAGTTTGATAGGTTTAAATCGCTTCATCCTATCCCCTTTAGCTATGAGAATTGATGACTAACAAGTTAAACTAGTTATTGACATACAAAATACCACATAAACCCTTACTTGATCATATCTTTTAGATCTTTAATTTTCAGTTAAAAAAAAAGGATTTTTAGCCGTGAAAGGGTGAATTTCAATATTTTTCATGCGTTAAAGAAAGGGTAACTATATATTACAAAAAAATAGAAGATAATAATAAATTATCAATTTTACTAACTTAATTAATATATTGTAGTAAAAAGGAAAAAAATAACTAATAATATAATGCAATATCTAGTGCGGATACAAAGACGGCCCCGTTTGGTACGGCTATTCAAATAAAACTAGTAAAGTTTTTATAAGTGGAGGTTTTTGTACAACAAGTCTTTTAAACTTATGTTATGAAAGAAATGAAATACGTGAAATAAATTAAGGT
Organism: Murraya paniculata; assembly: GCA_030449075.1. Taxonomy (NCBI): domain Eukaryota; kingdom Viridiplantae; phylum Streptophyta; class Magnoliopsida; order Sapindales; family Rutaceae; genus Murraya; species Murraya paniculata. The sequence continues at coordinate 587,024 of JAEVFN010000062.1, forward strand.
GGAGTTTGCTTTGAAGAAATGATTGGAGAGGAGAGGTGTGGAGACTGGAGAGAAGATGAAAGGAGAGGAGTGGAGAAGAGGGAAGAGGAAATTTCAATTTTCATATTTTGGTTTGACAAAACGGAAAGGTATAGATTATTTTCTACTTGGACAATTTTACCTTTTGTGTCAAGATTTTAATATTTGTTATTAAGTAAAATTAAAAAGTCAAAATAAATTTACAAAATCATAATATGGAAAAAAGTCTAAATTATTATTCAATTATATTATTTAGAGATTTGAAATTTTTCTTAAAAAATATTAAATTGTAAATTAATTTAATCTAAAAATAGAAAACTAAAACAAGTAGAATTGGAAGAAAATTCATTATGAATTGATTTGATCTTTGTTAATTTTCTGCGCTTATAGTTTACAAATAAAAGTATATATAAATGTATATGATATAAGAGATAATCTTTATTCAGTTTTCAACGTTAAAATAATGAAATTTAGATTTTTCTTCTTCAATTGCTTTTATCTTCATTTTTTTTTCAGAAAAAATGATTAATTAATTAATTAAGTGAAAATCTGAAGTTTCTATTTTTATGATTATATCTCTCTTGTACTAGTAATGGCAAAAAAAAAAAAAAAAACCACATGCATTTTAATATGTTTGCAGCAATTAAATGGTTTTAAGGGACAAATATGGAAATTTACTCTCTCGGTAAGTTAGAGATTTCCCCACTCATCATTAGGGGTGGTAAGTTAGAGATTTCCCCACTCATCATTAGGGGTGGGCGAGAACCGAACTGGAACCGAAAAAAACCGGTTTGGTTTTTTAAAGTTAAAAAACTGTATTTATACATACCAAACCGAATGGTTCGGTTCGATTTTAGAATAAAAATATTATAAAATCCGAACCGAATCAATATTAAAACATTTTTGTAATTTCACAACAATATATATATACACAAATTACACATTTGCAAAAATGCAGTCTCGATCTCCCCTCTCTCTCTTTCAAATTGAAATACCAAACCATTCCCATCTACTGACTACCGGTGACCAGAACTACCTCATTCTTGCTGACGACCTACCGCTGCCGTTCCTTCCATCGCCAGCCACCCAGTCAGGTAACTTACTCTTGCTGTCTTGCTTTACTTTCTTTTCTTTTTTTGGTTGGAAATGGGTCTGTGTTTTTTTTTTTATTTTATGTTTGTCTTTTTTATTATTATTACATTAAATTGTTAATAATATTTAGGGGTGGGCATCGGTTCGGTTCAGTTCGGTTTCAAAAATTAAAAAAACCGTTCGTTTTTTTTTTTTAAAAAAAAAGGGAACCGAAACCGATAAGTCGGTTTCAGTTTGATTTCGGTTTTCGGTTTCGGTTTTCGGTTTCGGTTCTCTTAACGGTTTTATTTAAGCAATTTGTTTCAATTCGATTTCAGTTCACCTTAGCAATTCAGTTTCGGTTCTAATTCCGTTTCAGTTCCTAGTTCGATTTTTCAGATCTTTTTGTATTTCAAACTTGTACAATAATTTTCTCATTTTTAGTATTTGTATAATATATTCAGAGCATGTACAATCTACGATTTTATTAATTAATCCACAATTTCGTCAACTACTACTACATCATCAAAATATACTATAGTCTATTACTACCATTATCAAATCATTTATCATCATCACCAAATTAACTTAACATAATCCATTAGTCCATGACAACATAAAAATAAATAAATAAATTCCAACGATGACACAAAACAAAATAAAAGACCATCAAATACCTAACAAGGCAACAACATCCATGCAACGTCCAAGACAACATCCATAGCCTCCTCAAAATCTTCTTTCATAATCTCCTCTACAACATTGTTATTTTCTTCCATTCTGCACACAAGGCCTACCATAATCAATGTATAAATAAAATAAAATAATTAGCAAATTTGTATTCACAAAAAAAAAAATTGCAGGAATTTGGCTAAAATAAAAAATCAAAATAGTACTGTTTTTATTCAAAAGTTTGGCCAAAGGTAAATAAAATATGTGGATATCAATTTGAAAAAAGTCACGGACAAAATAATATTCATGGGAGTCGTGACCTTAAAATCTTTCAAAATAGGCCACAACGATTTTACGCCAACATTTCTTAATGGTGGGCGTAACAAAATATTAAAAATAGAGGGGACATGATAAATCCTTCATGATCTTAACATTTTGTCTCTCTCTCTCTAGTTCGTAAAAAATAAAAAATCTAAAAAATTACAGAAATCAACAAAATATGCATAATAATATAAATTACATATTTATTTTTAAAAAGACAAATAAAATACAAAGTGACAGATCTCATATCTATTTTTTAAAAAAAAAAAAAAAAGGAAAGTAGAGCAAGAGCAAGAGCAAGTTACCTGGCTCGGTGGTTGGCGATGGAGCGATGAAAGGAACGGCAACGGCAAGTCGGCAGCAAGGGTGAGGTAGTTCCGGCTATCGGCAGTGACAGTTACAGCTTAAAAGAGAGAAAAGAAGTAGAGAGCAGAGGGGAGACCAGGAGAGACGAGAGAGTCAAAGAGATCCAGAAAAAAAAAAAAAAGTGATTTGTGTGTTTGTGTATATATATGTTGTAGTAAAATTATAAAAATACCTAATAACGGTTCAGTTTTTATAATTTTTTATTTGAAAATCGAACCGAACTGAATCATTCGATTCGGTATTTATAAATACGGTTTTTTAATTTTAAAAAAACCGAACCAAAACTGAAAAAACCGAACCGAATCAATTTTTTTCGATTCTGGTTCAGTTTGTGCCCACCCCTAATAATATTTAGTTTTATCACCTCTATTTGGATATGTGTATGTTATTATAATTTTTTTAGATTTTTCATTTTTGGTATTGTGCGGCTGGAGAGTTTTAAGTCACGACGTGCTTTAAGATGATAGAGGGATCTTCTTGTTACTTCCTTTATTTAAAAAAATTTCGTTATGGCCCAATAATTTAGGGAAATATTTGCCGCATAAGAATTTCCTTATGGCCTCATTGTTGGTAAAAGTTTTCAAAATGCTCTTGACCGAAGTCAATGGCAATGAAATATCATTCAGTCCCAAAACTTTTGCTAAATTATGATATTAGCATAAAAAACTTATTTTATTTATTTACATCTTGGCCCAAAACTTTGATATTCCAAATAATGACATAAGGCTGAAAAATTTTTCAATTTTAGTCCACATTCTCTGCAATTTTTTTTTTTTGAATGCAAATTTGCAAAATTATTTTCTTTTTATTCTTTATTTATATACACTTGATTATTACTCGTCTTTGTTTATCAGGATAGAGAACTATAATGTTGTAGATCAATTTACGTGACTATAATATATCATTATGGATGCTTTCTTTTAATGACGATTGAAAGTAGCCATTTCAAACTTTTGGATATGATATAAATAGTCAAAAAATAATAAATATTTGTAATTAAAAATAATGTCAGACTATATTACATATATTTTGTAACAAAAAAATACATCACAACGTGTTAATTTTGCTGACTATATATTATAGTTGTGAATGGTTACAATTTATGACAAGAGATAACAGGTCACTTAAAATATTTTGATACAATTTAACTAGTCATATAATAGTAAAATAAATTGTCCTTAAAATAAATTTGAGACTAAATATATTACTAGTTGTATTTGTAAAAATTGTCACAAATGAAAACTACTTGGGATGATTATAAAACGTCGCGTTATATAAACTTCAACAACAAAAAAATAGTGTTGCTAATTGTATCTTCGAACCTCTAAAATGACAATTTTATTAATTGTTGCGACTATGTTTATATGCTCTTGAGACAAATATTATAGTCACTATAAACCACATATTATGACCAATATGAAGTGTCATTAATTGCATTTTTTAATCTCTAATATGACCATTTTAGACACTATTTATGACAATTTTAATTTAATTTTAGGACAATTATGTTTGTCGTAAAAACATGTTTTTAAAGTGACGAAAATAACTTTGGTCACTAGAACCTTTTAAGACGGTCTTTCTACGACTAACGTGTAACCATTTATTTTTGTCATAAAAAATATAAAGTGACTAATTTATCATTTTTAGTGACTAATTTTTTTTGTAATAAAATATTATTTTTCTTGTAGTGAGAGGAGATTATGAAAGATGATTTTCAGGAGGCTATTCAGAATGAAAAAAGAGGCAGCGTTTGAGATCAGATGTTTGGAAATCATTTTCGAAGCTACCTGGAGGAAAAAAAGCAAAGTGTAACTATTGTAAGGAGTATGTATGTGAAAGTATTAAAGGAACTTCTAGCTTGAGAACTCATTTGAAAAAAAGGTGTCCTGTGTATAAAAAAGTAAAGCCTAAAGCGAATGAAAATCAATGTGTTTTAGCTCGTGAAAAAGGTGTTGGTAATGCTAAGCTTGTTTCTGTAGGATTTAGTAAAGAGGCTTGTAGGAAGGCCCTTGTAAAGATTATTAAAGATGAGTTGCCCTTTAAGTTTGTGCAGGCTTAGGGATTTTTGGAGTTTATGGCTACTTGTTGTTCAAAGTTTGATGTACTGTCGTGGAGGACAATTATAAGAGATATTCTTCAATTATATGAGAATGAGAAGAAGATGTTGAAAAGTATGTTCACTGCAAATCGTCAAAGGGTATGTATTACTACAGATACTTGGACTTCAATTCAAATGTGTAATTACATGGTGATAACAGCCCATTTTATTAACAAAAAAAGGAAGTTGCATAAGAGAATACTTAGTTTTGTACCCATTTCTAACCATAAAAGAGAGGTCATTGGGAAGCTCATTGAGAAGTGCATGATTGATTGGGGTATTGAAAGCTTGTTCATAATTACTGTGGATAATGCAAGTGCTAATGAAAAAGCGGTCAATTATTTGAAGAAGAAGTTAGGAAATTGGAGTTGGGATTCGTTGGTTTTAAATGGTTCATATTTGCATGTGAGATGTTTTGCACATATAATAAATTTGATTGTGAAGGATGGGTTGGATGCGGTGAAGACATCAATAGATAGTATTCGCAATGTAGTAAAATACGTTAGATCTTCTCCATCGAGATTACAAAAATTCAAAGCTTGTGTTGATGCGAAAAAAATCTCATACAATGGGTTTATGGTGTTAGATGTGCCGACTAGATGGAATTCAACATTATTGATGTTAAGATTCACGTTGAAATTTGAAAAAGCATTCGATAGATTAAAAGACGAAGATGGGAATTATGTTAATTAGTTCGGAGCTGATAGAGAGGATGAGAACGAGAATGAAAAATATAGGGTGGGGCCACCGATGGAAGATGATTAGGACAATGCAATAAAGTTAGTCAAATTTCTAGCAGTCTTTTATGATGTGACCTTAAATTTTAGTAGTTCTAAATTTGTGACTGCGAATAACTATTTGAATGAGATGTGGAAAGTTCAAATTCATTTGAAGTCTCTTGATAATAGTGATGATGTTTTGTTAAGTTATATGATCAAACCTATGATAACAAAGTTTGTCAAATATTAAGGTGATAATTTAGAGAAGCTCAACATGTTGTTGATATTAACAGCAGTACTTGATCCTCAAGGTAAAATGGACTTTGTTACATGATGCTTTAGTAGTTTGTATGGTACCAAGAAGGTTGAGGAGTTGTGTAATAGCTTTAAAGAGTTGTTGATGAAGCTTTATCAAAGCTACAATTCTGGTAATCCAAACAGTGCTGCTAAGACTGGTTGCATGGTTTAGACTAGCGGGATTAATGAGTGTGCTAGCTATAGTTCTCTTGATCTTTTTGCACAATATAAAATGATGAAAGCAAGTGCACGAGATGGATACGTTGGGCAAAATGAGGTTGAAAAATAATTGTCTGATAAAACAGAAATGTTGAATGATAACTTTGATATTTTGAATTGGTGGAGTTTGAATTGGCATAGGTATCCAATTTTGTCTCAGATTGCCAAAGATATTTTGGCAATTCCAGTTTCCACCGTTGCTTCAGAGTTGGCATTTAACACTGGGGGCAGCATTTTTCACCCATTTAGGAGTTCTTTGACTCCTAAAACAGTGGAGTCCTTGATTTGCACTCAAAATTGGCTTCGATCAACTCTTTTCGGAGATCACATAATAGAGCTAACAGAGGAAGAAATTGAATTTTATGAAGTTGTTGAAGCAGGTAATAACATGATTTTGTTAACTTTTGATAATTTATTTGTAGTATCCAATATTATACATAATGATTATCATACATTTATTTTATTTTATCATACATTTATTTTATTTCTTTGTAGAATTTGTGAGACCAATGCTAACACAACAAACACAAGCAGCAAAGAACCAATTGGCCATTGAGTGATGTTTATCTTAATCATTTCAATAACGGGTATCATTTATATGAATTTGATATATTATTTTTTATAGTTATATTTATGTTTACTTTGCTTATTTTAATTTTATTTGCGTAGATTTAAGTTGGGAAGTGTTGATGTTGAAAGTTATTGAAGTTGGAAGAAATTGGTGGAAAAAAGGAGTAAAATAATGGTATTTCTTATGGTTGATTTTTAATTTTTATATTGTAATAGTTTCTTATGGCTATGGATGTTGTCTTGGATGTTGTCTTGGATATTGCCTAGATGCTCTTGAGTATTTGATGATCTTTTATTTTGTTTTGTGTCATTGTTGGAATTTGTATTTTTTTTTTATGTTGTCATGGACTTATGGATTATATTAAGTTAATTTGGTGATGATGATGAATGATTTGGTAATGGTAGTAATAGACTATGATATATTTTGATGATGTAGTAATAATTGACAAAATCGTAGATTAATTGATGAAATCGTAGATTGTACATGCTCTGAATATATTACACAAGTACTAAAAATGAGGAAATTATTGTACAGGTTTGAAATAGAAAAAGATCCAAAAAACCTAACTGGAATTAGAATCAAAACTAAACTGCTAAGATGAATCGAAACCGAATTGAAACCGATTGCTTAAATAAAACCGTTAAGAGAACCGAAACTGAACCAAAACTGAAAACTGAAACCGACCTATTGGTTTCGGTTCCTTTTTTTTTTTATAAAAATTGAACGGTTTTTTTAATTTTCGGACCCGAATTAATCCGAAACCAAAAATTTATTTCGAAACCGAACCGAACCAAATCGATGTCCACCCCTACTCATCATAGAGGAAACTAAATTCCATTGTTTACAGCAATTGCAAATTCCATAGAATTTAATTTCCTCATCATTATCGCAAATCAAATGCTGGACGTCAAATTCCTCCCCTCTCACTCCCTGTAGGGTATTTTAGATAATTTAACTCTTTAAAAAAATACTGTAACCTTTACTTCAAAAAATTTAAATTTTAGTTTTATTATTAGAGACAAAATAACTTATTTAATTCCTAAAAACTTTATTTAAAATATAATCAAATAATACTAAAAATTTTAAAAATAACTTAGAAAATTAAATAAGTATTTTTGACTAGTAAGAAGGTTACCAAAGATATTACAATCTGTACATGCCTAGTTGATAGAATCTCTAATTATTTTTTTACCTTTTATTTCTTTTTAACACAAAATACAAAATAAAAATGATTTATAAAGATAAATTCAATTAAATGTTCATGCTGAAGTGGCAAGACACAATTCATTTGAGTAACACGTGTGAAAATTAAAGCAGCACCAGAGTTATAACCATTATTCAACAGCCAGAAACCCCACTCTACAAAAGCATGAAATCAGCGTTTCGAAACGCCGTCGCTTTGAGAACCACTCCATAAACCCTCACTTCCTCTCTCTCCCTCGCTTTTCCGTCGCAGCCGTTTCTTCGCCACCTCCGTCGCTCTTCTCTCCCTCTAAATCTGAAACGTTTCGATTTCGCCGACTCTCTTCGCCTCTGCCAGTGGATTACTCCTCAATGAGCGGCGGTGAGACTGTCGCGCCAACGTCTATGGAGAAGCAGTTCGAAGACTTCCGTGTCAAGCTGGACGAGGCTGGAAACTTGCGCGAGCGAATACGAGCCGTCGTAAATGAGATCGAGTTCACCACAAGGCTAATGCACGCTAGTTTACTGCACGTTCACCAGTCTCGCCCACTTTCTGGTAACAAAATTACTTTTGTTGGTCCTTGTATCATTTCTTCGGTTATTATTACTGCTTCTGTTTCTTTTTCACCTAAATGGCTCCAAAAATTATTTTTTGAACAATATCTTTACCTGCATTTTTTTGTTTTTTTAAATTTTTATTTATTTAAAGAAGAATAACTATATTAGATTTAGGAAATGAAGAGGAGCTAGCTATACTAGAAATGAATTAATTTGAGTTTGATTATGTTGTGTTGTAGAGGTTTTGGAGAAGCCTAAGGCTCAAGTTGATGGGCTAAAGGAGCTTTACGGCCGCCTAGCTGAAGTTCTACGTGAATGCCCTGGGGACTATTACAGGTGAGTAAGACGTCATAATGAATTTAGGTTTTGTGTGGTTCGTGGAATCTGTTAATATGTGTTTGATAATTGTTGTTTTTTTGGAGCTTTTGCATAGGTTTCATAATGATTGGAGGAGTGAAACACAGACTGTGGTTTCATTGCTTGCTTTTATGCACTGGTTGGAGACAGGAAAGCTTCTTATGCATACGGAAGCAGAGGAAAAACTTGGGAGTATGTTCTCGCTTCCTATTGTTGTTTTTAGATATCTCGACTTACTAGCATTGTTTGTGTGCATGTCTAAGAATGGATTCCTCATTATGTAGCTTTCAGCTGAGGATAATTGACGTGGTGATGAAACTTCTTGCTCTTTCCCAATTCATTCTTTTTGCATTCTGTTTCACCATAAAGAATTTTTTGTTCCAAATTCCTACAGTAAAGTACTTCTAAAAAGTTGAGTTAGACTCTCTATTCACAATGCTTTTGAGGTTGGAAGTCCTTCATCCATTATTTGGAAATTTTTTGGTGTGAAATAGTTTCAAGTGTCTCTTGTCATTGGAGCTTCATCTAGAGAGCCACCATTTATCAAGGGAAAATATTATGTCTTTTGCTAGCCACTGAGTTTTCATTCTTTGTGAGATTGGAGAGATCTAACGGCATTCTTGATTGACTGTGAATTGTCATTCATACTTACTATTTTGGTAGACTGAAGTTGAATTTTAGGAGGAAGAGTAAATACTTGATTTTATTTTTTTCCAGCTGCCTTCCATTGTTCTGTATTTTTGCAAGAAAATGACCTAATTGTTCACATTCATCTTATAATTTTATTTTCGCAATTGGCCAATTTGTTTGCCTAGGTTTCAAGCAAGTTTATCATCTTTTTTGGAACCTAATATCAATCAGAGATGATACGTTTCTAAAGCTAGAGATTTAGAGGTCTTTATCAATAAATAAATAATCATATAAAGCTTGAGAAATACAGGTGACGTTGTAGTGGCTGTAAAGTTTGTCTACTTGCATGCATTTCGTATGCCATGTTCCTTCATCTGTTGTTTATGTTGCGGAGATAAAGTTGATGTTATCTCGATAATCTTCCTGTTAGTAAGATAAGTAATAGAGAAATTGCAGCTGTACACATTGTTCTAGTCTCTGCTTTCTTGTCCTCCTTGTGTTCTTTGTCTCCTCAAGCTTTGGATCACTCTAGACTTTCAAACATGACTCACATTCTTAAGTTCTGATTCTCTTTGTTTCCTAATAATGCAGTGAACCAGGCAGAGTTTGCATTGGACATCGAGGACTATCTTATCGGTGAGCATTTTGATGAATGTCATATATTTTAAGAGATTGATTCTATGAATTAATATAACTTCTTATGATGTTGCTATGTCCTGCCAACATTAGTTTCACTTTAAATAAATGCATTTTTCACTACTTTGTGTATATACCTTTAGCAGGACCAACATTGGTTAAAGACCTTTTTAATGACGTAGCTACAGCAATAACCCAAAAATCGAAAACAGACATGTTGTATCTTTTTGATAGAGTCTTACGATTGGTTGAATGATCTAGTAATGATTTAAAATAAGGCCATATGGCTGGTTGGGGCTGGTGGCTTTTATGACTCAAGGTTAGCCTAGAGGGTTGATTGGCTTGGTTTGTGAAATTGAGGTAAAACTCCTTGCATTATGGTTGAAATTTCCTCTAGATAGGGACGGACACCTCAATTTTTAAGAAGTCCCATATATTGTAGTTCTAATGCTAGATAGTTAGAGAGTGTTATTGTAAGAGCAATATTGTAAGAGTAATACTAGCAATAGAAACATTACTCATACAAACTCGTGGTTGATGGGCGGAATGGAAAACAAATGTTGCTGTGTGGTCTACAGAAAATTCAGGGAAGTTTCCGAGTAACACAAATCATTTAAGGCAAACAATACATGTTTTATTTTCTTGTTTTCTTGATGTCTCTTTCTTTCTTTGTTCTCTTATTTTATTGGTGTTTCTTTTTCTTTGGTGGTGCGAGAGTTTTGCTATCTTTAAGGAGGGCATCTTTAGATAAATATACACATGCATGATTGAATGCTTTTGCATGAGCCTGCCTTGGCATTATTTGAATACTTTTGCACGTGCCTGTCTTGACATGATGATAGAATGCTTTTGCATGATGTGATTGCTTTATTGAATGCTTTTGCATGGTTGAATGCTATCATTGCCTTTGAAATGATGGATTGAAATTATTGCACCTCTTAATGTTTACTCACGTGAAGATAAATTTACCTATTTTCATGTGGTTTGTTTGTAGGAATCTCTACTTTCTCCATGTGATCTGCAGAACTTTTGATTTTTGAATTTTACAGAACTTGACAAAAGACTAGGCAAGCAAGCAAAATTTAAAGAACAAAAGTCTGCCTGTCACATGAAAAAAGCAAAGATTCCTACAAACAAATCACATTCCAAAAACATTTAAAGCTTATCTTCATGTGAAGAAAGCATCAAGAGGGTTAATAATTTTAGTCCATCATTTTGGGCGAGATTTTTACTATCTTAGAGGAGGTAACGATGCAATTTATAACTAAAACCATGCGTTTTGAGTTTTAATGGCTTGGTAGTTCAATTGTGGGTTGACAAATAAACTAGGAAGAGCATGATTCCAAAAACAGAGACAGATAAATAAAATGGGCATACACGATGTGCTTTAGGTAGAAAAATATGATATACTCTTCAACTCTACTTGGCACCTTCCTCTTGACAAAAAGATGTGCTTTAGGTAGAAAAATATGATATACTCTTCAACTCTACTTGGCACCTTCCTCTTGACAAAAAGATATTAATGGCGCCTTCCTTTCATAAAATCTAATATTGTGCACTACTGCGACAATAATAATAAAACATTTGGCAGCCCGCCTTGACGGTGACCCTGTAGGTGACATAATCTCTAATTTATGATTATCCACACGCTAAAGATTTGACGGCGTAAATTCAAAGCTATCTAAAAAGCTATCTAAATGTAGACATGCAGTAGACCTCCTACTAGTAGTGAAAATTAAATTAAAAAGTAATTGTTTCTAACACATGCTAGTTTTTTATTGGTGCCACATCATTTGAATCATAAATTTTGTATTCTAGCTTTATATAATGCTAGCATTATTAAAAAAAGATTAATAATTTTCTCTTTAGTGATTATATAGGAATATATATAATTTAATTTAAACTTAGACTAAGCAGATATTAGATAATAAATTGGGACTATGATTATTTTAATATTTTAATTGGTTATTATAATGTAGGAATGTATATGGTTACTTAGATTCCAATAATTTATTATATAACATTTAATTATTTAATTATTTTCATTCAAATTGATTCTGAAGTGTCAATAATGCATTATAGTATAATAAAATTGCTAGTGAATAAATATATCGGATATCTACTTGGAAATGGCATAAAATTAGGAGTTAATTTATAAAAATTTTCCAACAATTTTTTTGTTTTGGTGCAAAAAAAAAAAAGGCATTTTGGATGATAATACCCAATGTACAATGGCAAGCTAGTTGGCTTAACTCAATTATTCATATCCGCAATTTAAAGGAAATGAACAAGAGATTATGCTAGAAAAGAAATGGGACCAAATCATTTTGTTAGTTGTTTTTACTAAATTTTCATTAGGATTTGATTCGAACCAATTTGGTGGTACTTATTGGATCCAGTTAAAATTTGATTCAAACAAATAAGTTATATTTTGGGGGAGTTTGTGTTAGTTTTGGGCAAACAAATAAGTTATATTTTGGGGGAGTTTGTGTTAGTTTTGGGTTAGGTATATTTTTCTGATGTTTGGGGTAGGTGGTTTAGCTGAGGTATCCTATGTGGTGAACTAAAGTAATATATGCAGTGAGCTGAGGTGGTTATATGGAAAAGCTCAGTGGAGTCCCGTGGGAGTTAATTTAGGGAGTTGATATGGAAGGGGCTAATATGTGCTTAGGAGTAGCTCAACTGTATTTTTGAGGTAGCTCATGTGGTCTCACAGAACAATTAGTGTAACTGGGGTGGTCTTGGTGGTCCAGATAAACTCATATATAAAACACAATCTTGACCTCAAATTGAAAATATAGTAAAGTAGACATAAATATAAAGAATATATTATGTTTATGTGGTTTGGTCTTTGGTCTACGTTCACAGGAGCAAGTAATCACCAATCCACTATATAAATAAAAGATTACATTAGATTTTACATTATCGAAGATGAATAATACAAGCTAGATAGTTATATAGAGATATTTAGTTTGCTAAGGATGAAGATGGTGAATAAAGATATAGAGAGTGATAGTATGGTGAAAATGATGAAGAAAGTGAAGAATAGAAAATGGCCCCCAAGGGATGGGGAAGTAATGATCTAAAAGATGGATATTTGGGGGGGAAGGGGAGAGTGAGTTAGAGCCCCCTAAACATGGGTGAATAAGACATTTATATAGTAGAGATTAGTGATAAGGAGAATGCGTAAAAGTTGCGGCTAGGTGCCATCTTTAAGTTAAAAATGAGAGAATATTTTTAGAGCTTAAGTGTCATGTTTAGAGAAAAAGGACAAGAATAATCCTTTTATATTAGGTTTATTCTTTTTCATAAATATCTTGATGCATTTAAATCCTTGATTTCCTAAGTTCCTCCCATGTAAATTCTTTCAAATAGCAACTTTATGCTACTCCAAGGATTTTTCCCTTGTAATTATCTGCTAACCAAACTCACAAAGCAAAGCCCATTCACCAAGAGTCACAAATTCAAGTATGAAACAAAAGGGCACAAAATAGGAATTTTTGCGCAAAATCCAGATTGAGAAGCCAACACCGCGTGTATATGTATGAAAAAGTAAAAGAAAAAGAAAAGAGGAAACTAGGGAGAAGCAATGCCGCGTGTCGTTCACAAGCCTTCCAAGAGTTTCTTATGCCTTAAATGCTTTTGGTCATAAAGAAATTAGGAGGATGTTGTTTGGGGAACAAATATAACTAATGATAAAATGCCATGTATCGCTATAGAGTTTGTAAAGCTGTTGAAAGGAGATTTGCCTATCCCGGGCATGTCAAATAATTAAAATGGTACACGGATTTTCCCATATCGAAGGCAGAAAAGTTAAGAGAAAATGCTCAAAATATTGGGCATGTGAGGTTTCATTATCACCATAAAAACATGTTGATTTCTTAACTGATATTGAGGAATCAATGAGGAGATATTCTGTTGAAAAAGTAGAGGCAGTAGCCTGTCATGTCTATAAAATAGGCCAAAGTAGCCCACAAAAACAGTTGGGATCATTTGTTCTTACTTGATATGCTGAACCACCCAGCAGACTCGACATGTGTAAGCATGGACAAAATATACAAATAACGCGCCTACTTACTCTCTAAGCATGCGCTTAACACACATGCGCCTAATGCACCAATGGTCACCCAAGCCAATGGACAGGAATATCCTTTGTGCATATAGAGAAAAAACTAGTAAAAATGCGTTAAGTGGCATGGTGTCTAGACACCCCAAGGCACTCCACAAAAGGGCGCTCAGGTTTTACTTTTATCATTATTCATTAGAAAACACACATCACAAGAGCTGAGGCTTTTCTTCAACAAGAGCTGAGGCTTTTCTTCAACCTAGCTCTTGACACAAAAAAATACCCCTAAAACTAACTCGAGCATTGGAGTGTGGTCATCGGCTACTGTCGACTTCACCTCTAATCTCTTTTGTCCATTTTGCACATCTAAGTCTCTCAAAACAACCTGACTTCTTCATTCTTTTTCAAGTCCTACGGAAGGTTGAAAACAAATAACACACCTTGATTACGTAAGCACCTTTCACCTTATTATAAATTTATTATGTTTTGTTAGGTTTTTGTTCTCTCTTCTTTGTCCCAAAATCTAGTTAAGACATTAGCTATCTAATTAAACTTTTGGACCTTACTTGCAAATTGCTTTCCAACTTTTCTAAGTATGGAAAAGGATATGAAAAGGAATGTTTATTACTTTTTGTATGAATACGAGGTGTTTGTGATTTGATTACGATTGCTTCTTTTGAGCAAATCACAATTTGTACATACAATAAAATATACAACTCAATTATTGACTCGATATATAAAGAGATAAGAAATTAAAATTATATACACAGATGATCTCATGTTAATGAATTGACCAAAAAGTAAAAGGTAAGAAGCTTAACTAACTACAATAAATTGTTGGTGATTAAGTGTTGTTAAGAAAAGGCAGAAATTAAAAAGATGCCTGCATAATTTTTCCCTTTATTAGGAGTAAGCAGAAGGTATCTTTAAAGTTAAAACAAAGAAAATGCTGCTTACTTTTGGAGATCCTATTCTAAAACAAATAGCTAATTTTCTATCGCATTTTTAGTATTATCTCTTTCTTCGTCTTCTAGTTGGTCCCATTATTCTGTTGTTTGGTGGACAAATCCTCTTGTTCTTGCTGAGTTTTTATTTTTTCTTTGAACTCTTTAGCATATTGCTTAACTAGCTTTGTGTTCTTGGTTATGTCATGTATTTCTAGTAGGGCATGTTTAGAGTAAATTTTTTAAACTGCATCTTCGGTTACTAGTTTATAATCTTCAAACTCATAATGTGCTTAATAAAATTGTCTATTAATTACTTGGCTCCTCTAATGTTTAGGTTGTTCTTCTAAGTTAAAATGTTTAGATAGCTTAGGAAATTCTGTTGCAAAGAGTGGAGGTATAAATTTATGAAATCTTACTATTATCTTATATTGGACTTGTATAAGTCCTGATTCATCCCACTCAAGTAGTTTATTAAGAAACTCAAAACTGATAAAAATTTGTGACTAGATTCTTTGATGAGTATGCTAATTATTTTAATAAATATTGAAGTGAATTAGGAAGACCCGTTGATGAGAATTTATTATTAAAATTTGTGAATAAATTATTTGGAAAAATAAGAGAAAGGTTACATAATGAGTTAATCAAATGGTTTAAAACTAAAAGGACAGAAGGAATTAATTTTACGCAACATTATTACTACTAATAGAATGTGTTAACGACGAATTAGAAAATACTGTGACGAAGAAAAATGTAGAAATAAAAAAAATACCAGTTTATAAAATGTGTAGATGTGTATGATGGACCTACCGTAGGATGTAATTATCCTACCTATCCTAGCTATAATGGACATAAAAAGTATAGGAAACGTTATAAACGGTATAAGCAACCATATGGACACAATAGTAGAAAATTGTATACAAAAAGATTTCTTAAAGTATAAAGTGTTTTTTATGTGGAAAAGATGGACATATTAAACCACATTGCTCTGAAAATAAAAAGGTTAATCAATTGAAAATAGATAGTTACAACATAGAAGAACAATTAGTAGATATCGAAGAAATATTCAATATAGATGACATATTAGATAATGATAGTATATTTAATCTTAGTGAAAATAGTAGTGAATAAAAAACAATTGAAAGTTTAAAATCTGAAATTCAAGTAAATAGTTTAGAAACTTATACATCATTTTTTGGTGAAAATTATACCATCTATAATAAAAAATTTGAATTAGTATATAGAGAAACAACCACGGATAAATTCTTTTGGAATATTTGTAAAGATTATAATAAACAAGAAGATAAAATAGTAGAGATAAATAGAGCTGGTGGCAAACTCATAAACATTAATGTAAAGTTATTATTTAAAAAAGAAACAATTTACAACCAAAGCAATGAATAGACACAAAAGTTAATAAATGTATGATACATGATAATTTAGTTCCAAAAGAAAGTAAAAATAAGTTAAGAAGTCTAATAAATATTAGACAATTTAATGAAAAAATAATGAAAATAGCAGAATAAATAGTGTACCAATTAGAATAAATGACGAAATGCATATATTACCGCAGACATTTATTTCTAATAAAAAAGTAAGATATAAATTTATTTTGGGATTAAATTTTATATTAGAAAATAATAGTAGTATACTAATAGTTCCAAACGGAGAAAAAGTCAACATTTATACAATCAAAATTTGAAACAGATGTTTTACCTTGCGAAAAAAGGTCAACAATGGCAGAAAGAGAAGTAGACATACCATTCTTTGATTCTTTGTTAGAAGAAGAAAGTGTAATTGAAAGTAAAGAGCTAGAAATATTTGAGGACTATGAAATAGACTTGTATTTTCAGGAGGTAGTTTCTTCTTTTTTTGAAATTAATAACATGTAATACTAGGGTCAAGAATGACCAAAAACACATCATATGGGTGCAAGTACAAGACCAGGCTTGTGTACAATATATAGGACAATGTTTAAGACTTAAGCTTACGTTAGGAAACACTTAACTATGAAATAACAAAGAACTATAAATTCTAAAATTGAAAAAAGACTAAGTAGATTCACACATTAAAGTCTCATGAAGTATTGGGGGAATTTTACAGTACTGAGATTCACACACTAAAGTCTCATGAAGTATTGGAGGAATTTTGCAATACTGATTTAATCTACCAATATCAGCTATTACAGATGAAAACTACATCCTGATCAGATTAACAACAAAACTAAAACACAACAATACCACAACAATAAAACAACAAAACATATAGCTACCCTTAAAGCAATTCACCAGATACCTCTTCATGAGCCCTCGCTCTAGGCCATCAAAACCTTGACACACCACTATTAAAGCCATACCACCACCCCAATACATGCATACCCTCTCGATTTGGATAGTTTAGCGACAATTTAAAGGATTTTACGCTTTTCGTGAGGCAATTGATTGTGCTAGAATAGGGCCAAATTACTTTGTTAGCCATTTAATTAAACTTTTAGACAGTGCATCATCATCATCATCATCTATATATTTTTGTGATTACTGTAAAGTCCTGGCACGCACAATTAGAAAGTTTAATGATATGTGATATCATTTAAAAAGTGAAGCAGAAGCATGTACGTAGAAAATAATACAATTAAAAAGTAGTAATATAGAATTAAATAGGTAGATCATTGCATTACAAAATAAATGCCATACATTAGACATCAAGCATCGTAGTAGTCGGATAATACGAAATTCATTATTAAGAAAAGAACAGGATAAGCCTGAAAAATGGAATTTCTCTTTTTTTTTTCCCAAAAGAAGAATATCTACTTCTAGCATATTTAATTCTAAAAAAATTTAAAAATCAGACTGGATGTAGTAAAAATAGCTTTAGATAAACAAGTATACTTATGAGATTTTTGAATGACTTTGTCATAGTAAAAATAAATATTAGAGGGTATTGTGTGGGATGCCCAATATGGAACAAAATATATATCTTGTCAAAAAGAAGCCCTGTACATGAATCTATACCCTTTATGTAAATCTATCATTTTAGAAAAATTTTCTTGTAAATGTCATCTCATCTTTAGCACAGCTTTAACATGTATAGATTTGTCTAAATATGAATAGAAAGAGATTATAACGGACTAAAATTAGTATTAACACTTACTTTACTCTTAGATTATGGCTTATTTGGTAGAAAGATGGTAGCAACCGTTTTAAACACCTTTGCAATATCTAATACTCATTTTGTAGAATTATAGATAGTAAACCAGATGAGTGAGATAAATCAGGATTTATACTAGTTTAACATAAGAAAATAGTAAGATTTTATACATTTAGACCTCCACTTTTTGCTATAGAATTTCCTTGGCCATCTAAACATTTTAGCTTAGAAGAACAACTTAAAAATCGAAGGAGCCAAGTAATACGTAGACAATTTTATTTGACACATTACAAGTTTGAAGATTACAAATTAGTAACTGAAGATGCAATTCAAAAAATCTACTCTAAACATGTAGACAATTTTATTTGACACATTACGAATTTGAAGATTATAAATTAGTAACTGAAGATGCAATTCAAAAAATATACTCTAAATATACTCTCTTAGAAATATCTTTCATAATTAAGACTACGTACACAAAGCCAATTGAGCTGTATGCTAAAGAGTTCAAAGAAGGAATGAAAGCTTGGTGAAAATAAAAAAGATTTGGCCCAACAATAAGCAAAATGGTAGGACCTATTAGAAGATGAAAAGTGGACTATTGAAAATGACATGAAAAAATAGCTAGTTGTTTTAGACAGAATCTTCAAAAGTCAAGTAGTCAGCTTTTTCTTTATTTCAACTTTACAGATGTCCTTCCCACTCGATAAGAAAAAAATTGTGAAGGCATCTATTTAGTATTTGTCTTTTTCTTACTAATGCATCCTCACCAATAATTTATTATAGATAGTCAAGTCTTTTACTATTTATTTTTTGGTTGGTTAATTGTCATAAGCCCATCTATATATGTAATCTTAATTTCTTATCTTTTTGTATGTAGAGTCAATAATTGTAGAGTGCATTTGATTGTTTATATACATAGATTGTGAATTGCTTGGAAGAAAGCAATCATAATCAAATCAAAATTGTAATTGAATTACAAATGTCTTGTATTCATTAAAAAAAGCAATAAAAATCCTTCTTCATATCCCTTTTCATACTTAGTAAATTTAGATATTAGTTGAAGAAATAAGTCATTAGTCTCGCCTACTTAACGAAAATATAATTTATATTTGAAGTATCAACAAAAGGCTAATCCTTGTTATTATTCATAGGAAAAGAGTTCGAAAAAAAAGTGTTTAAGAACAAATTTTTGTTTTAACAAAAATATTAGGCATCCAGTAAAAGTTTCTTTTGAATTTCTGAAAATTCCTCTTGAAGGACATGGTCTCGTTTGACCTGGTTTTCTTGATAATATGTTGTTTTGAAAAAGGCTTTGTCAGGAGTTTGAAGCGTGTATTTATAAGCATGTTTTCAGAAATCAGAACCAGTGTTAATAACACTTTGAAAGGCCAGTTTTTGTGCAGTTCCCTCTTCATCTACTTGCCTCCATTTTACTACTAAATAAATTGCCTTGTGCAGCCAAAAGCACACTTATACTCTTATTTTATTTTATCATTGTTTTCTCTTTCTCCTGCATTCCTCTCGAGGTTAGCACTAAACACATTCTTCTTCTCTATGGTCTAAGCCAGTAAGTTGTAACCCCATTTCCAATCTTTAACCTCTTATTTTATCTGATCAGACCCCATTTTTTGGTGGTACACATCATCAAAAGTTTTGAAAATATCCATCTTATTGGAAGTACTTTAAAAGAAATTCATATGCATGCCATTGATACTTCGGAGGGTCAATTTCTCACTGTCCGATTTGAGTTGTAGTACTTAGTATATTCACATTTTTTCATAAAGAGAGAGATTTTAAAGTTTTGGTTTGAAGGTGAGATGAGAAGACAACGAGAAAGGCAAATGGTTAATAATATTATAATTTTGTAAAACTGATGAAGTCTAATACTAGATAGGGATGACAATAGGGTGGGGTGGGTGGGTTGGGCTGGGAGTGGAGAGACTTAGGTAGTGTTTATTTACTGGAGTGGGAGTGAGGAGTCTGGATTCCTCCCACTCCAGTGTTTACTTTCATAATTTGTGAAGGGAGTGGGAATCCCACTCCGTGGGTCCCACCCCTTTTTGGAGTGAGGAGTGGGATTCCCACTCCCATGGGGGGAGGTGGGAGTCCCACTCCCACTCCCTTGATTACCAATAATACCCTTGTTGAAATTAAATTATTACAATTTTGTCATGTATATAAATAATTAACATAAAATTCATAAAAGTATTTATTTTACATTATTAAAAATATTAATAATTTTATCATTTTATATAATTAAAATTAATAATAAAATAAATAGGTTATTGTACAAATATATTTTCTTATTCATTTTTTAATTAAAAACTACAAATTCTTTACATAAGGGTAAAATTGTAATATAAAATAATTCACTCCCAATCCAAGACAAAGTAAACAAAAAACTAGGATTCTGATTGACAATCCGCACTCTTATTTTGTCTAAGTAAACACCCTACTTCCACTCCCACTACACACTCTCAATTCTAGGATTCACACTTCCAATCCAAGGATTCCCACTCCAATCCGAAAAATAAACGCTACATTATTTCATTCCCCGCCTCATCCCCCAATAAATTTAGTGGGGTGGAGATGGAGAATTTTCATGCAGGAAATGATTTTCCCATCCTCATCCCACTTTCTATTTACTTATTTTATAGTAGGCACGGATAAATAATTTCAATAAATTAAAAATTAGAGGCTTCAGTAAAATTATTATTATATTATAAAATATTTAAATTATTTAAAAAAAATCTCCAAAACGTTGACACAATATCTTGAAATAATATCAAAACTAAAAAATGTTTGAAGAAAGCAGTACCTTAAGAGAGAAAAGAAAACATAACAATGTTTTAGGATTGAATAAGAAAACATAACTTATTTATATTAGTTAAAAATTAAAAAAAAAATCATTAACCAACATTGTAATTAATAAAATAAAAATTAAAAAATTTTCATATATAATGGAGATTGAGGTGGGGATGGGGTGGGAAGTACAAAATCAAACCCCACCTTGTTAAGAATTTGGGGATTATTTTCCCACCTCATTTCCTAAAAATTATTCAAAATTCACTCTATTTGGGGTGGGCCCCATGGAGCTCCAAATTCGTTGAGTATTTTGTCATCCCTAAGACTGCATAGAATGGAAATTTCAATTTGTACAAGGGTAATTTTGACATTCAAATAGTTTATTTACAAAAGCGTTTGAAACTAGGGTGGTATTATGAAAACAAATATGATTAGGGGTGGGGGGAATATTACCCTAATAGAGATGACAAAATCATCAATGAATTTGGGGCTCCAATGGGACCTTACCCCAAATGGAGTGTATTTTAAATAATTTTTGGGAAATGGGGTGGGGAATGGGGAAAAAATAATCTTTAAATTTTTAATGTGGTGGAGTTTAGCTTTGTACTCCCCACTTCACCCCCAACCTAATCTCCATTATATATAAATAGTTTTTAAATTTTATTTAATAATTTTTATTTTATCAATTACAGTATTAGTTAATAATTTTTTTTTATTTGACCTAATATAAATAGGTTATAATTAAAAAAAAACTCTATAATACAATTCTTATTCCATCTTAAAACATTGTTATGTGTTGTTTTCTCTTTTAAGTTGCTTGTCTCTTCAAATATTTTTCAGTTTTGATAACATTTCAAGATATTGTTTAAACTTTTAGAGATGTTTTTAAATAATTTAAATACTTTATAATATGATGATAATTTTATTTAAGTTCTTAATTTTTAATTTATTTTTAATAGGGTGGAGAATGGGGTAGGCCTCCTCATCTCCACCACACCCCATTGCCATCCCTAATACTAGATGGTGGAGGTTTTTCTGCTAATTCAACCTCTGTGGGCCAACTTTTATTATTTGTTATTATGATCTTCATTTTAACTGTTGGATTAGATCAAACAGCTGGTACTTTCTAGGCTGGAGGAAAAACACTGCATTGAAGTGTCCTTTTTTCTTCTTATAAGTCTGTTTTTCTTGTCTTTTAACTTGGCCTTCTGAGGATCATCTCATTAGATTCTTTTTTCTCTATATATATATATATAGATCTGCTGATGGAGAACATTGTATATTCTGCAGGTCTTTGTTTCCTGTCCAATGAAATGGTAAGAATTATTCTTTGAATTTCAATAGCATGTACTATCCTACTTATTCGAAGGGCAAGGTTTTACTCTTCTATTATTTCACATAAATTTTAAAGTAGACATGTGAGGGGATTACTGAAACTTGGGAAGTTTTGATAATTGTAAATAGAACCTCCATAAAAATAGGACTATGTATTGACATGTACTCAGAGCAAGTGATATTTTGGCAGTCTGTGGTATGCTTTGGATTTTAGTGAATATATTGGGTCAGGGGGGTCGGTATAAGTTTGAAATGCTAGATGATTGGGCAGGACAGAGCTCATGATGCAATCTGCTTTGCTTTTATAGCCAAGGTATGTGGTGAACCAAGTTCTTGCTGGGAACTACAATTGCCCAAGAAAGGTGTTGAAGTTTTTGACAGATCTTCATGCAGCCTTCCGTATGCTTAATCTCCGAAATGATTTCCTGCGCAAAAAGTTTGACAGTGAGCTTTCTCAGCCCTTCTTTTCCACGATATCTTTGAACAACAATAGATCTACTATATAAGCTGAATTCCTGAAATCATTGCCTACCTCTGGCAGGTTTGAAGTATGACCTAAAAAGGGTTGAAGAAGTTTATTATGACATGAAGATCCGACAATTGGCAAATGGGGATTCAGCTGAAGATAATGGAACCCAAGGACAATCATAGGTAACAGAATATGTTTATACTGCTTATGGACTTTCAGTTTATCTTGAT
Source organism: Murraya paniculata (assembly GCA_030449075.1). Lineage (NCBI taxonomy): Eukaryota > Viridiplantae > Streptophyta > Magnoliopsida > Sapindales > Rutaceae > Murraya > Murraya paniculata. The sequence goes on from JAEVFN010000062.1 coordinate 609,738, forward strand.
TAGAGATTACTAAACTAGTATGTGGTTGTTGTTCGCTTCCCTTGTATATGCAATGAGTCAATGACCTAACTTTTCAACTCTTAAACTTGATCGGAGATCAGAGTAAGCTGTAATTTTGTACTCTTATTTCTTTTGAAGATGAAAGAAGTAAAAGGAGGAGCAGGATTGATAAAAATCTCGTCTAAATTCTTAGTGAACTAAATCAAATTTCTCGATGCTGATCCACAGGCTGTTGAAAAGAACTAACAATTTTTGTAGTGGCATTGCGGACAGTGCCTGTTGGAAAAAAATAAATAAAGAAACAAAATCCAACCCAACTTAATCCAATATAATTCCTAACCAAATCTAACACAACCCACCTCTCATGAGTGTCGATTAGGTTGGGTTGATTTTTGTTCACCGCACAGCGAAGATAGGTGACTTGCAGCCTGCAGGAGGCATAGCCTTTGTGCAAAAGAATGTAATGTCAAATAATTATGGAGGCCAACTGAAAATTAATGTACAATGATTTGTACGTACAGTTTGTATGCTTGCAGAGTTATTTCAAAGGGGGTGATATTTAAAAGAAAAAACAATAATATTCATACACAACAAATTTTACTGCAATCGACACTTCTATTGCTTGTAACTTTTTGTGGGGTCACAAAGAAGCTCCGCCCCGAGTTTTGCTGTGGAACTGGAATCTGGATTTGGTCATTTGGATACCTTCAGCTACGTATTTTTACGCAATTGTTAGATCTTGTTGTATAATTTTGGCTCTTTAATTCCGCTATAACAGTCTTCCACAAAAATATCTTCTTTATCCACAATTTTTTAAGTTTAAATATGGAAGCAATGACCTGAAATCAATTTATTATTCTATCAAGAAAGAAAAAGAAAATTATTGAAGAAAAAATGAATTTAAATATCGGAGTCAGCTTATGATTTGGGCCCCACAAAAGGCCGGATCCCGAGATCGGGTGTACAGACGGTTAGGTGCTAAGCAAACCCACTCCGCAAAACAGTGCACCAGTTGTGAAAAAAAAAAAAAAAAGCGTCAGCCAAACAATGCCTTGGCCTTATCATCTATGGTTGGAGATGATAAAAAAGTCCGGGCTTGGCCCGGGCGATAAAGGGCCCGTCCTGATCCGCAGTGAATAGACCTAATCATTGACTAAAAATTTAAAAGCTCACAATAGATGGGTCTGGATATGACTCATAAAAAAAATCTAAACTTTATATTTTATAAATAAATTTTTTTATTTTATACATTTTGAATTTTATATTTTAAATTTTATATATATTATATATTATATATTTTATCTTTTATGTATTTAATTATTAGTTTATTATATATTATATAATTAATTAATTATTTTATTAATATTATTTTTATTTTTTAATTTTAAATTTTATTAAAAAATTTAAATTAAAAATGTTATCTAAGTCATGATCAATCCTAAATTCTTTGGGCCCATGAGCTTTAAGCTCATGTCCAGCCCGTTTTATATGGACAGACTCGTGGAGGACTTGAGCCTGCTGTCATCCCTATCTATGGTAACGCCCGTCAAAGTTAATGCCAACGTGGACGGAATTCTCTTATTAAATGTTCTACACCTGTTTTTCAGAAATCAGGCCGCAGCAGCAGCAGCTCACTCACAACTGCGGACTCCAAACACACTTTGTATTATCAAACGTCATCAGAACTAAAAGATATATAAAAACCGTTCGATTCCGTCCGACTCTTTAGAAAGAAGGGCCCAAATACAAAGCAGCACAGTACCAAACACAAATAACAAACAGCAGCACGGTTTCGGTCTATTTGATTCGTGTCGCCTTTTCTTGGCGGTTTCAAGCTTTTTCGTTTTCTTACATCCCACCGAATTTCACTCCCTCTCTCACTCTCTGTCTCTTCAAGGTCAGCTCCTTTTTTTTTTATTTTCTGTTTTAATATTTTTTTAAGATCCTGTTTATTAATTTAATTTTTGGACTTTATATGCTTCTGGTTTGACAGATCGGAGAATGTTGACCGCGGAGTCTTTTAACTGATAAACTAGGTAATTATTTTATTTTATTTGTTAATATAAATATTTTTAATGTGTTGGCTTTTAAAAATTCTGTTTGGTTGCGTAGAAAACGAAGGAAAGGGAAAGAAAATATGAATTCATGGTAACCTTTTTGTTCTGTCGTCTTCCTTCTTCCTTCTGCCTTTTCTTCTTAGAGCGGATAAGCTTCACTCAGCTGAGCCGTTTTTTAAGGCTAAACAGCTGTATCAGGCCCACTTGAGGGTTCTTTTTGTCTTTTTAGAGGACATTTTATACTAAAATAATAATATTTTATACTAAAAAATTGATTTTTATATATTCTTTGCTAAGTTACTAATTTTTCTCTCGCCCGGAAAAGAAACGTTAGTTCTGTATTGTTGTGAGTGATATTCTGTTAATTCATTTGGTCTCTCTGAAGTGTTGATAATGTTGTTTTGCTGTTATGTATCATGCAAACCAGTTTGCTGCCATAAATGCAGTTTTTTTATTCTTTCTTAAATAATTGTTCGTGCATAACGAGTCATAGTGTTGGTTTTGATTTGTTAAGTATTATTATTGCTGAAGGGATGTTAATATTACAATGTTGAAACTAAATTGTGGTGAATTTTAGTACTTTGCCGATTATGTCTACTGGAAAATGTAAAAAATCTCATGGACATGAAATGAGGTATAGAAACATGGTAAATGAAATTGTGAGGAAAAAGAACCTGGAAACTAGTGGATATTTACTCTCTAAAACAGATTGGCTAGATGTATGAAAATTTTCCACTTGCTCCTGTTGATTGGTTTTCTTTTATTAAGTTTGATCATGGCTGGGATTATGATTGTATCATATTTGAAGTGTGATTTTCGCTAAAGGTGCTGGAGGAAAAAAAAAAGGACTTTTAGTTTTTTGCTAATTATTTTTGTTGGCAAAAAATCTGATGAACTTAAAACATGGTTTGCAAACATTGAAACTATTATCGAGATATCTTCGGCAAAATTTGATTATAACTTTGCTTGAGACCATTCTGCACCTACTTTATGTACCCTTGTGAATCAAGTTGGCTAGTTCTACATTTTCTCCTTGCTCTTGTCATGTAGTTGGTGAATTTTGCACATTTTTGTCAACTTGTTTGCTGCAATTTCATGGTTTGATGATTGGGATCTGGCTGTGATGATTAATGACGATGATTTATCCCTTTTCATTTTATGGCAGGAAACTGGAACAAGTTGATAAATTACTGGAAATCTAAGTTTGAGTCATTAAGAGCATAGCATGAAATGTATAAAGGACCATTGTTGCTTGACAATGTTCGAAACATGACAAGCCACAGGGTGAGATCAATTTTCTCTTGCAAATTGTGTTTTGCTATGATACCATCATCCACTCAGATGCTTTGAACTATATCATGCGTTTGCGATGACTTTTTTGTACATTTATTTGTGTGAAATATCAGGATGCAGACAACTTCTTGCTTTTATAAATTTTATCTTTGCTTCAGTAGTTGAATAAAATTTTTCACCATTTGAACCATCCATATCATCCACTTATGTGAGGAAAGTAGTTTTAAACTCCTTTTTAATCCATATTCCCCTTTTTTGTTGTTTAATCGCAACATTAATATTGTTTAAAGCTTATGCCTGTTTTAATCTATTACTTCGTTAATTGAACAAAGTTATTTTCTTTTCTTCTTGGTCTTTCATCAAATATTGCCAAGATCTATTGCTTCTTTAATTGAACAAAGTTATTTTCTTTACTTCTTGGTCTTTCAACAATTAAGGCCAAGATTGAGAAACTTAAGGCTAAGTTTGTAGATGAAGCAAAAACCTACATCTGTTGAACATGTCAAGCAGAAGGCTTTGCTCTGAATTTAGCTAGTTGCAACGCGCATTTATAAAATTTAGATGCCAAGAATATGGTGAGAGATTTCTAGTTTTATCTAGAAGGGAAAATTTGTACAGTTTACTGGTCTTTGGAGAATTGGGTGAATTTTCATTAATTGTTGCATAACAAACTTACTGCAGTAAGTATAGGAGTTCGCATATTCTCTTTTCTTTCCTCCCTTGGTTTTGGAAATTTGATTTATGTTTTATTTCCTCTTGTTTATGAATAAATTATTCATTAAGCCTATAATGTTTCTATTTCATTTTCGTCGTGATTATATTTAATGTAAATCGATGCGTGTGCCTCATGATTTAAGAGTTACATTATGGGCATTTACATTCACCTTTGTTTTATATCTGTTGTAATAGTGTAATAGCTTATCTTGCAACTAAGTGTGTCCTTTGTTTTATATCTTTTGTAATAACTTATGTTGTGTACCAAGTGTGCCTACCTAAGCAGGCGTCTCGGAGTTTAGTTTTCATTTAATTTCTCATTAAGCTTTCCTCATAAGACGAAATGTTCTTTGAAGTTATTCTGGTTATTTAATTATGCAATTGCAAAATTAAATTAGTATTATAATTATTCCTAAATTTCCCATTTTTTCTTAGATATTGTTATAGTATCTTAATTATTTTTTTATTGTATTTATTTATTTATTTGCTTGTTTTTGGGCGTTGCTTTCCCTCAGTTAAAGGTAGAAGAATCCTTTGTTCCTGCTTTTAAAGATAAAGGAGCTGAAGCTTCCAATGTACTAGCAGAACCAAAATGTGATCATGCTTCAGGTGATGGGGTTTTAAGCTTCAGCAGAGAGAACTTAGGGAAAAGCTCAGGCATGGATGACTTTTCCTATGAATTTGAGTTTGGCTTTAGAACAAATTGTGGTAATACTCTGATGGTTGTCTTATTATCCCTTTAGTTGCTGCTATGTTTGCCCACATGACTTTTTGGTCTGAGATTACACAGTGCCTCGGTTTCCATATCTGTATTTATATGAGCGACCCTATTGAAGAAACTTTGCCTATATTTGGAAAACATGGTTCTGGTCACTTTACTAGGTTTGCATGCAGACTCAGGATTAAGGGAGAATCAACTTTCATAAACATGCCAGTGCATCCCAAACACTGCCGATCCAGCATACTATAAGTAATGGATGGTACTTGAAGTCACTCATTGAGTGAGGAAGAGTGGTGGTGTTTTCACTCAAGCATCTATTGTGGCTATGATTGGTTAATATGGACAATTTTATTTTAAGCATTTGGAGTCTTGAAATTACTGTACAATAAGTTTGCAATTAGTATGATCATGCATTTCTTTACTGGCTATAAGTAACTGGTTGATGTTCACAAATTTCACAAATTTGGTTAGCCTTTGAATCCTTATGTGAGTAGCCTCTAATCAGAGTTGAGTACTCAAAACGTTTGAATCTTATATGCTGCGGATGCCTATGAGTAAAATGATGTTGTATATATTAGAGGAGGTGCCATGGAAAACGAGACATTTTTTTGTTGAATTTTTTTTTTTTTTTGGGTGTTGAAAATGAAATCATACTTTGGGGTCTGTGATTATTATTTATTAACTCTTTTTTTTTTTAATAATCTCTTAATACTGATTTATATTCTTGATTCTTGATAAGGTGGGCTGGATTCTTTTACTACTCAAGGAGAAGATGATTTAAAGCTCGAGGTATGTATCTCTATTAATATTAAATCTTATGTTATAAGTTATATTCCGTACACATTGTGAGCGAGCTATACCATCTAAGCTTTTCTCGTGAAAACTAGCTTCTCTTCTTGTTGCTTGCCACTTGAGTTAAGCTTTTAATCCTTGTTGACATAACTGCTTTGTTTTGCCTGCATCACTCAAGGATTTTTACCACTTGCATTCTGTTCTACGCCCTCCAGGATTAGTACAGTAATGCGCATCATGAAAATTTTTTTCCCCCCCTTTATCTGATCGGATATCGATCTACTAGGTTCTTGACGGATTGCTGGATGATATTGATGAAGTGGACGACTTTCATGCAGCAAATGATCTCTCCGCCGTGTGTGATGATTTCCTATTTGGTAGTCCTTGATTTTGACTCATGTGGGTATTGTTATGATCAGAACATTCCTAATGCTAATCTTCCAGCTCTCCTTTTTCATTGCAGATATTGAATTTGCTGAAAAAGTTGCCAAATTTGACTGTGGTCCGGTTGAAGGATCACATTTAGGTAACTCAAGTTCCGAAAGTCATTCTCCAGGTGTTAGTGGAAGTAATGTTGCTGTTGGGGTGTCAGATTCATCAATAACTGCTCTGGAATCTGAATGCAAGAATGATTTGTGCGAAAAGATGGTTACTTGTGAGTTACATGGCACCTTTAAAAGGAAGTGTGAGAATCAAGCATCAGATGTGGAAAAATGCCCTAGTTCACATGATGTGGATAGATTCGATGAACTGGATAGTGATGACAATGTTTTATTAAGTAGCATATTGTCTAAGTGTAAGAAGAGGGTCAAAAGCTCTGTTCTAGGAACCAAGATGAAGAGGCTGCGTAAACCTACAAAACGATACATTGAGGAGTCTTCAGATCTGAAACCAGGATATTTAATGAGAGGACAAAATGTTTCTACTGCCACATCGAGGGATAAACATCCAAAGGCAACATCATGTAATGGGTCTTCCAAAAGTAGTCAAGTGCCCTCAGAATCTTGGTTACGTGGAGGACGTCTAAAGAAACGTTCGCCTATATTGGTATGCATTCACCCACTTGATATTAATGTAACTTTACCACCTTGAAATTGAGGATTTGTTAATTTGTTCATTCTTTTTTGTTCTTCAACTTCTATGAAGCATGTTTTCTTCCTGCATGCATTTTTCCATAGCTTAATTTAGTTGATATATAAGTCTGTTTGGTTGACACGAGTTGATGATCCTGAAAAGGAGGAATTAAAAAAAATAGTAAGACTGACCACAACCAATTTTGAGTGGTGTTTATGTTTATTAAGAAATGAGGAGAAATACAATGCAATGCATGTTAACCATACAATTTTCGAGCCCTCTATGATGACTATCCTGCTTTTCTTCTTCGTCTTCGCAGGTTTCTCCTTGCTCTCTTTTGATTGTATTGTCTGTGCATTCTTTTTCTGACATCCTATTCTCCACACTTTCTTAAGATGATTTGGGTTTGTGCTTGGTGAATCTATCTATTGTTTTTATGGAAAATGGAGGTGTCTGAATATATGACAATAAAAATGTGATAAGAATTAATTAGGAAGTAAATGAAATGTGATTATCAACCCAGCAAGGATATCATTCCTTCACTCTTAACTGATAAGTCATTTTTTTGCATGATACTTGCAATATTTGAATCATCTGTTTTTCCTTTTCCTTCCTTTTCCTGTGCAGGGTTTTGACTCTGATGATGATGTTTTTTCTTCTGATTCTGATGATGACCGTTTGAGAAAGAGGAAATCTAAAATTGATGATCGGAGGAAGAATCAAAGAATGTGGACTCTTTCTGAGGTGATGAAGCTTATTGATGGTATCTCTCAATTTGGAGTTGGAAAATGGACTGACATAAAGAGGCTCCTGTTTTCATCATCTTCTCACCGCACACCCATAGATCTGAGGGTATTTTTTATTCTGCTTTATCTAATGGAACAGTTACTCTTATTTTCAAGGTTGAGTGTTTACTACCGGTGAACTCTGCAGGACAAATGGCGTAATCTCCTAAGAGCTAGCTATGCACATCAGAAAAACAAGGGAGAGGTGAGATTTCTAAGTTACATTTAGTGTGCCCTTGACTTTACTTTGACTGTTTCTCAATATGTACATGAGACACCATTCCAGCATATTTTGTGGTTTGAAAAAAGTTTCTATACCAATTGAGTACATTTGTTTTGTGGTTGATTTCCTAAAATGAGTATAAATGAAAATGTTGCATGCATGCTACAACCTATGTGATAGAATAAAGTAGAAGAAACCAAGGTGATCAGACAATTCTGCGTTTTCCTGTGGTCACACATTAATGGGCTTCAGCCAAAATGCAGTACCCATGGTTCATTCCTATTGGCAATTCAGGATTGCGTTTTATGTACCATAGATTAAGATGCTGTGATATCAATAATTTGTTTGCGACATGTATGAACTCCTGTGCATGTCATCTGCACTTGCCTAATAATGAATCTTCTGTATGTTCTAAGCATATCAGTAGGAATATGCAATCCACATGTGACAACCAAATGTCATGACAGGGTGGTCCTAGATTTCTGTGGGAGGCTGTGTTTATTGTTGAATTGGTTTATTCTATGTACAGACGTTAAGTTTTATACATACACATTTTAAGTTGGTTTCCAATCACAATCTATTGGCATGCAAGATTTGGTTAATAATAATAAAGTTAAAATGGCTAAAACAGGTCGACCCGAAGCACGCCATGCGTACCTTACCAAAGCCTGTGTTATCCCGAATCCGAGAACTGGCAACCATTCATCCATATCCAAGAGTGCCTTACTCGAAGAAATGCAGTGGTGACACAGACTCATCCAGACGTCTTATCAAAGCTAAAAGTGCTCCTTTTAGCTCCCATGGAAGAAATTTACGGAGAACTACAATTAAAGAACAGTGAATCTCAATTGCCATAAATCAGCCAGTAATCTTAGAAAGTTTAGCTGTAAAGAAACTGTTATCTTGCCTAGTGGCCTTTTTTGTAATCTGCATACACATTCTGAGGTCTGTCCTTAGATACATCTTGGTACAGCATCTGGTGAATGATTGCGCAAAGTGGACCTTAAAAATTCTCATTCGTCAATTGTAAAAGCCAGGGTTATGGCAAAATGATGCTTCGAGTAGTGAAGACATTGTTGCCTTCTCTTTTAACTATTCCTTTTGTGACTTCAGAAGCCTGCCTGCAGAATATTTTATAATGCTCATCAATGGTTCAAGTCTTCCCATGTTGATGTGGTAGTAGAATTTTGCTTAATTTAGAGTTGGCTTCTTTATACGTTTTCACAGCAACTGTTTGAGTTGGGCTTCTGATGGAATATATTGAGCAGGTCATGGGAGACTTCTAATTCTAATATCAGTAGAATATCCTTGTCCTTCTGTGGAGCTTACTTGGGGTTTGGCATCCGCTAAAATTTAACCATGCAGCTATGCTGGGTTTGGCTATACTCTAATTCTCGTTGTATTGTCTTGATTCTTCAACACAAGGAGTTCAAATTGTATTTACACCAACTCTTAACTATAAGCACTAAAACTGCAAGATAGCTTACTCCATAACAATTCTATAATCACTTAATAGGTTGTGTATTACTTGGCTGATGAGTGTATGCCATTTATTTTCTATTTTTCATCCATCCACAAACATAAATGCCCGGAATTAATAAGATCTTGCCAAATGAGGTGGGAATCATTGCCAAATGAGGTGGGAATCATGATTCTTGTATTTTATATAAGGAATTCCCTTTCGAAAGCATCACACTGTAACTTATCATTTGCTTTAACCAATATTTATTTGTTTTCGACTTTATATAATACAAGTGATTTTCTAATAAGGATCTCACACTTGAGCGCTCACAAGTGGAGCCATTGGATCATAAAATCTACACATAGTAAGACTAACCATATGCAGATTTAAATAGAAAAATAATAGGTCATTGACTTCAAATCTAATGGCCTAAATTAGGATTCTACACTTTACTTAGAATACTGGATCTCTTATTAGGTAGTTACTGGCCACTCCTTCCTTAAAAATACTAATTGTTATAAAAATAAAATAAGAATATGGTATGATGATGATGGGTTTTGATGATACATGATGGTTTTGAACCAGTTCTTTGTTAAATCATTGTCAAACGGCTGTTTTTCTTTGTTTGATTATTATAATTGAAATGAAAAAATATGAATAATGATGTAAAAACAATTGTACAAACTGAGTTAGGACCTTGAGTGAGATGAATGGATCATTTGAATGTAATCTTTTGAATCGCACGTTTAGTTCCATTTATTTTTGGTTTAACACAAAATCGTTCCTTTTGGCACCCTAATATTAATGGTCCTATATTTCAGTTAATCCAATATACAAGATATATAGATAGCAAAACTTGCCACTTTTCATCTCCATGTATTTGTTTTATCTCAAAGTATTTCATGAGATTGGAACAAGACTATATAACAATCTCCATATATCAATCCTTACAGCACAAGAAGTACGAATGAAAGCGTAACAAAATAGAAACTGTTTGCATAAATGTACATATGATATAGTCTATATATATATATATATATATATATATTACCGTACATAGAGCTGAGCTTACATGTATCACAAAAACTAGCTTCCATTTATTACCCACTTCCATTATCACTGCTATCACCAGCAGCATCGCCTTCGCCGGTTCCCCAGTCATCGTAGTTTTGCCTCGGAATATTATGGTGGTTGTCGATGCTTTTTTTTGGAATTCCAACCCTGCCCTTGACAGCTTCAATAGACTTTCCTCTATCAACACGGTGTCGTTGCTCTTGCCCATATATTCCACCAAGAACATCTCTTCTTGGCACTGCCATGCAAGAAGATATCACCACCATCGCCACCAAAATCACCACCAAAAGCTTCATTTTTACTTGGCAGTTCAAGTTCATATACGCTGCTACCTCTCTTTTACACAAATATATACACATCTAAGTAGTTAGCACCCTTTTATAGAGATCTATGGCTAGTGACACTGTGACAAAGTGAATTAAGAAATAATTTTATGGGGTCTCCACCAAACTGATGAGACGAGATTGAATGGGTTTCAAATTAATTATTTCAACCTTAAGATATTTTAGGTCCACTTTGTTGGTTATGTTTGAGAGAAGATCTTATTGGCTGGGTTAGCAGCCTTAATAGGGAAGCTCCACCCTCTGAGTGGAAACAAAGTTATAATTATAATATACTTAGAAGTCAATCAATCATAATGAGATTTTTTTTTTTAATTGCTTCTCCAGTGTCGAATCATAAAAATGGGTTTCTAGGTGAAATTATTTATACCCTAAAACACAATTTGAGCACTTTTTTTCATATAAGACACTTGTTCAATATTCTTTACTAAAATTTATGCTACATATATTCTTCAACAACACGCCACTTTTTCTTTTTTTGTTTGGCAATGGAAAATTATTGTAATGCATTTTACTAGAAGTTTCCATCACACCAAAGTGAGTAGTGACAAGTAGTTTAAAAATTCAATTAACATGTCTCTCCCCAACTTAAATATCATAATCCACTAGTGATAGTTGTACTACTCACGTTCAACGTCGCTTTCCTACAAAGATTTCTCACTCTAGATAAGTAGTAGCGAAAATATCCCACATCAACTAAGTATTGAATTTTAATTAAGTATATAAGATTTGAACAATCTTTAATTCTTGAGTTCAGTTTTGGGTTAAATTAGGTCCATGGACTTCTATATAGTATTAGACTCAAGCTCATGCATGAGTGAGCCTACACTATCTTGCCACATGACAAGAACCAATCAAAAGTTAAGTGACCATTTTTTATTTTAAGATAAAAAGAAAATCAAATCTTATATGACGATTCATTGCGCATTTCAATTCGAATTAGGGATTCCGTGCACAATGTGTTAAGGTAGTGTGGGCCTACTCCTGCGTGAGTTTGGCTCTAATACTATACAAAAGTTCACCGGTCAAAAGTCAAGTGACCAATTTTCTATTTTAAAGAAAAAAAAAAGAAAATCAAATCTTAAATATCGAATTATTGCACATTTCAATTCGAGTTAAGAATTCCATGCACAATGTGATAAGGAAGTGTAGGCCTACTCATCTATGAGTTCGGCTCTATTATCATGTAAAAGTCTATGCGCCCAACTCAACTAAAAACTAGCTCAAAAGTTGAAGGTTATTCAAATCTAATATACTCAACATAAGTTCGATACTCAATCAAAGTAGGATATTTTTCCCGTCACCTCACGTGGTAAGAGTGAGTAATGTGGGCCCACTCGTGCATGAATTTGGCTATGATATTATGTTGAAGTTTATGGACTTAATCTAAAAGCTAGCTCAAGTATTAAGGGTTATCCAAGCCTTGTATACTTAACTTAGATCAATGCTCAGTTTATGTGATATTTTTTCCTAACAATAAGAAAGAAATAGTTCAATGCTCCTTAAAGTAGGTTTTTCTTTTTAAAGTATATATATGGAGAATAAACCTAATCTATCAAATGAGTTTAGAAAATCAGGTTCTATTATCGCAAATCGTTGATACCGTTATTCGAATGGACTTGCTCACGAATAAAAACAAGACGGTATTATATTATCAAAGAGAACTCTTTGAGGTACAAGTTTGGTTAAATTTTTATCTACCTTCGGCAACAATGAGCGAAGGGGAGAGATAGTTTGTCCAAGCCATAAGCAACTCTTGTTCAATTTTGATTGGTTGGAGGGATAAGAGGGGGAAGAGGAAAGAAATTTAAATTCCTTTCCTCTTTCCTTGTTTGGTTGTGCAGTGTCCAAAATGGAATTCAATTTCTATTGGCGTCCCAATTCCATCAAATTGAGGGATTTGAAAGTACTAATATAAGGTAAATTTGAAAGTATTGATTTGCAATGTCCATAATGGAATTCCATCGTTGTCTTATCACTATAATACAAGGTCCAAAGTTACTGTTTTCCATCTTTTTTGTTTTTAAAAAAATTTTAAGAGTAATTATACTAATATTTAAGGTAAATTATAAGTTGTATATTTTATAGATTAAATTATATTTAATAGTAAATATTGAAAATTTTAACACTAAAGAGTGAAATTGTCCAAATAAAAAAGTAATTTCTTTCCCTCTTACTAATTCATTTCAAACCAAACAGATTTTTTTCCACTTTTTTTATTTCCTTTTCTCTCCTCTCATCAAAAAATATCTTAGGTTTAAAGGACCCTAGCTACGTTGCAACTATGGTGCTATACCACAATTTTTGTCCTTATCTAATAGAATCATTGGATTTAAAGTAACAATCGAATGCACAGGCGATGGCGATGTTTGTGTTGGAGAAGACCGGAGAAATCGGTTAAGGAAACGTAAATTTGGATGTGACGAAACACGGTGACTGTCATCTAGAAGGAAATTTGAGGAATTTATGAAGTTAAGTGAAAATCAAAAAAAGCCCCTACCAAAGGCAAAATGGATGAAGGGATAAACAATCTTCTAAGTCGTTCCCTTAACACTCTCCTTTCTCTACATCCATAAATCTTGACCAAATTTTCTCTCTCATCAAACATCAGAAGGTATTTCATATCATATCATGGTGGAGTTCTTTAATTTGTTCACTTCTCTATAATATTGCATAGATTAAATTTATCTCATGCTGCAATTTAATTTGTTATTTTATTCTGAAAGTTAAATTGGATTATTATTGCAGTTATGTACATATGCAGTTGGTTTCTTCACATCTTCCTCGCTGGCTTGAAGTTCCGTTCACCGAAAAGTTCTTCCATGCTTGCATAATTCACGATGACGAAAAAAAAAATGAAAAGAACATATATTGCTTGGACTGTTGCACTAGCTTATGCCCTCATTGTTTGTCCCTTCATGGCTCTCATTGTTTCTTGATTTCCTTATGCAGGGCCATTCTTCATTTTATTCTGCAAGAATTTTATTGCCACTTCCTCCTTCAATCTAACACTTGTTGCAATCAAATTAACCAACGACTCCACGTTATCCATCTCACCTTCTCTGATTTCATATATGCGTAAACATTCAGCACCACTAACTTCCGATTGCACCTTGCCCTATTGACTATAATTTCGCCGCCAATTGCCTACAAGGCACATGCCATATTCACGTACGAATCATCGGAAATTTTTAATTGCCAAAAACATTGCTAAATCCTAATTCCAATTTTTTTTCTTATTTGCTTTCTACAGATCGATTTGAGATGAAATCAGTTCCATTGATCCAGTACCAACAATCCCCAGCGCACGCTTGCAAATGATATTACATTAATACACAACCGGCTCCAATGGTTATTGGTTGCTGCATCAATTGTCCAATAATAAATTTCAGCCGTTAAATTGACGAACCAAACATCCAACATAGCTAGATCGAGGTTTAAAATAACTAAAATACCGTTTACAGTTAAGTTACTCTAACATTGAAACCTTTAAAAGTCAATATTAAAAGAATAATTTATTATTTTAATTGAAGTTAAAGACTTTTTTTATTAAAAATATTTATTTTCCTTAATTTGAATTTCTTGATGTCACATTACTTATGCATGTATTTGTAACTTTTTTATATGCACTATCATTCACACAATTATATATAATAAATTTATAATTTTGTCAGAGCTAATCAGAGATCTGAGGTCCAATCCTAACTCCCGGACTTTTGTGGATATATTTGCACTCTAATTAGACCAATTACTTCTAAAGCCCAATTTCCAAGAGTGCTTCAACACAACTTAAACAAATGGGACCATAATTAAATATAGGCTGAATTAGTCAATTTCCTCGAAATATTCTATAATAATAATAATGGTAATAAATAATTAACTACGATGCTCACCTCAACCATAATTGCATCTTAAAAATAATTTTAATTATATTTTTTTAATCCAATTTTGAAGGAAATTCTTGTCTGATCGTTAAAAATGTTTTCTCCAGATAATTTTTACTGTCCTCCCTTGAGGTTTACCATATTTTCAATTTGAGAGAAAGTATGCTCGTACTAGTAGAAACGTCCCCCACCGTCTGTATTCAATATCATATCTCGGTAGTCATAGAGGGCAAGTTACTAAATGCAGGAGATATTGATTAAATATTCAAACTTGCTCAAATATTTTGACTTTGGGAGTCATTTTGTTTCTTAAACGCAATGATATCTACTGGATAATAAAAGATGCGTGCTTTTTATCCAGTGTGCTTTTCTTCAAATCAAAACTGCAAGCTTCCCTTTCCTCTACCAAAAATTATTGCTAAAAAACTCAGACATTGCAAGACAATTCCAATGCTTTGAAGAAATTTGCAACTCATCGTAAGAAAATGAAGTTGAACCAATCCCAAATACGGTGACTATCTCATCATGAAATCCAACTGAATGAACTGTCGTTAGTGAATACCGACAGAGATCTAGAAACCACCCATTAGTAACAGAGCTGCGTGTGAGGTTAATGAAGCTTTCATCCTTAAATTGAATATGGGTTCGTAAAATGTCGGTCTTATTTTCTTGATGATGTCGATTTGTTGCAATGATCTCTTGTCCTTAAATTTTGTCAACTAACTAAATGTATCATGCAAAATGTGGCTTACTTGCTTATTATTTCTACTCGGAGGCTAAAGATGAAGTAATAATATAGTTTTTGAATAGGGTAATTTTCAAAAAACCTCCCTTGAGGTTTGGCATATTCTCACTTTGAGAGAATGTATTCGCGTATTCTCAGACACCTCTCCTAATGTTAGTATACCATTTATTTTACAATTTGTTGCTTGATAATATGACCAAAATGCTCCTAATTAAAAGAAATTATTTGTATACTCAAATTGAAGAATTGTTGGTTATCAATATATTTATTTTGGCGCCAAGAGATGTAAATACAATGAAAATATCAAATCACCCTTGTCACTTTCTAAAACGACTTTGATGAATGAAACAAACAATTTGAATTATTTTTGTTTCAACAATATGTGAAATTTAAAGGTAAATTTCAAAATTTAACTTCAATTGCTACTGCCATTATTACCATTGTCTTTAACGGTAATACTGGCAATATCAGTGGCTATATAACCTGCCATAGCGAAGCTCAATAAATAGCATACCTTTGCTTCTCAAACACACACACACACACAGAGCATTCATCCCACTTAAAAGTTGTCAAACCAACACTGCCAATATCACTTCATCTCCATATCAACCATTTGTGAGATATCGTTCAACAATGAATTAAAAATCTCAGCATTTCCCAAGCATTATTCAAAACTATAATGCACATCAATGGATTCACAAAGTTTTATTGATTCGATTAGGTCAAACACATTTTATGAGCCAACTTGAAGGAATACAATCAATGCCAAGCTCATTAGGTTTTTAGAGAAGATATACAAATGCTACATGAGAGCTGATTTGAAGATTTAAAATCCGATTGACATAGGCTTTGCTACCGTTGTGTGAAAAAAAAAATGTTATGGATGTTTCAAGTGGTGGGTTCCAAATATAGAGATGGTTTTAACAATGGATCTTTATTTGAAGTATGTGGGACAACAGACATATGCTACAAAGTACTAGCTGGAATTGAAAATGATGTAAAAGAGGTGAAGAAGATTGTGGAAAAGTCATAAAATCTACTAAGGGTGCAACTAATGCTAAGATTATACTGGCATTGAATGTTTTGTTCTTTCTATTTAATGTTGTGATGCACCTTATGCAGTATGTCACTATGTCTAATGCTTACTAAAGTAAATATAACAGTGCTTATTAACTTAAATGTATTTTGTGCTTCATAAGTCAAATGCAATGGTACTTTATAAGTTATATATATTTATAAATCTCAGTTGCAATGAATCACATAACCGATCTGGTGTTTCTTATATACTTCATAATAAAAATAGGAAAACAACAATTGTGCTTGAGCTAAGCCATATTCAGTATCCAAATATAATTGATTTAAAAACTAGCATTAGAGAGAAACAGGTATAAAACATTTTTTGGGCATCTGACAAAGAATCAAACATAAAGCACAAAATAGTGTATAAACATGGCTAAATAATTTTTATATACTTATAACCAATTCATTAACAACTTAAATTTGAAGTAAAAAATATCTAGCAACTAAATGTAGTAATATGGTCAACAGCAACATAAGTGTCAGTCATCAATAGCTGTGGTACATTGAGCCAATACAACACTAACAGTAGCCCATATTTACAAAAAGGCAACTTTAAGCAATTTGCTAACTTAACTAAATAGCCTTGTCAATAGTATGAGGCTTAACTAAAAAGCCTTGTTAATGGTATTAGTTTGTACGTATCATTCAATACACAAAAATAAACAAAAAGACTCAAACTTATCTATATGTTTGAGCATAAGATGATACAACATCTATACAATCTAAAGCCTACATAGGTAATGTGAAATATCATTTCATCCCTTTAAAAAAATTTGTAGTATGGGATTGGTTTTGGCTCTGTTGTTACTATTCAATAAAATGCCTTGCCACCAAAGCTATTGCTGTAAGATTAATTATCTACTATCTCTCTAGGAATTGTCCGTCAATGATATAAAAATTGTATCAGCAAGTATACAACAGTTAAGAAATGAATAAAGTAAGAAAAAGTGAGCAATAAGTAGCAAATTTAAACTACTATCATAGACATTATCCTGTGTGCCATTATAGTGCCGGCTACTGCCTCATGCTGAGTTTAGGTTTCTGAGCTCTCTCTCCTTTTATACTTAGTGCCTAGTCCCTTTCCACCAACCTATAGTGCAAAAAAATCATTAGATTATTAAGTGAACATGTGAGTCTGATTTTTAAACTAAGAGAACTATAGAACTTATAAGTAAATAAATTTAACCTGTGTCGACTTCACCGTTTTCTTTTTTGCTAATTTTTTTTAAACCACTACTAACTTTGCATATCCTCACTTTATGCCCCCACTCATCACAGTTACTACACCGGAAACTAGAGCCCTTCTTAAATGCCCTGGTTTCATCAGCCTCTCTCTTCCTCTTTGTTTAAGGCCTACCACCAGCTCTAATGATTATAGGTAAAAGAATGTTATCGTGTAATTTAGGAGGCCACCTGCTTTCATCAAGTACTGGAAAGTACTGATGTTTGTAAGTGTTCTTAAAAGCTTTTCTATTCAATAAATGATGTATAAAGTCATTGACATTGTACCTCATAGTATAGATACAACACAATGCATGAACACAAGGCAAACCAGACACTCACAATCACACTGCTTGCCTTTAAATCTATAACTTTTCTCTTGGAAATGTCCTCCATAACTTTAAAGGCATCACTATGCCCAAATATAACTAACAGAGACGTAGACTTCTCCCTCTCAAACGGTACTCTCTTTCTAACTTGTGGTAACAACTCATCTTGACAAAGAATAACCTGGTTATACCTTCTGTGAATTAGATTCATCACCTTTCTTCTTATCTCTTCTAGCATCCCAATAATAAGCGGCCCCTAAAGTTGTTGATCCAGTTGTTAAAAGACTCTGACATGTTAGTAGCGAGCACTTTGTGTGCATTGGGAGTCTGTGCTTGGCCCAACAATAAACTAGAACCTTCATTAGCCAATCATGTGCTGCAGAATGGCTATTGTACAACTCAGATATGTAAGTGTTGAAGTCTACTGAGTTTAAACTTCGACAAGCTTTCCAGAATGAATTCCTCAATAGTACGCATGAAAATTTCTGCTTGAAACTGGCATATATATGTGGACAATAGTATCTTTTCAGAGAATCAGGAAACACCATCTCCAAAGCATTTAAAATCCCCTTTTACCTATCACTCATGAAATACAGCCCACTACAACCATTACAGTTTATTTGCTCATATAATTTATCCATAAAGTACAACCAAGGGTTAGTATTTTCACTCTCAACAACCCACATTGCTAGTGGGTATATACCATTATTGGCATTTACACTAACAGTAGACAACAAGACACCGTTATATAACCCTCTTTTAGGTGACAACTATCAACTCCTATAAACTGTCTACACCCCTTGATTCTCCTGTTTCCATCAAACATCATGAAAAATATTTTAAAATATGAGGTTTTTCAACCACGTAACCAATTCCTATTAATAGTTACAGTTAAACCACGATTAAAGTTGAGTATGGCATGCATATACTTGTATAGTTTAGTATAGTTGGCCTTAGAAAGCCAATGTTAACATGTATGTTTCCTTAATGATGATTTTGATGATAACAAACACATTTTAAGTTGATTAAGTGTGAAGAAGTCTTTAAACGAATTAAAATACTTAAGCCGATAAATGAATTGAGCAAAGAATAATTTTTTGGTAATAAACGGTTTCCTATCAACTCAAAAAGGGGCTAATCAATATCTAGTAAAATTGAGGTTTAGGTTTTGGATGAAAATGACTAACCATTTAGGAGAAAACGATTAACCGACATCGAACAGAATTTAAGTTTAGTTTCTGGACACTAATGGCAAACCGACTTCTGGAAAATGGGGATCCGATAATTTGAATTTTGGCCCAACGATAACTTGCTGAAGTCAAAACGGCAATCCGATTATGTGCAGAAAGTCAATAACGGCTAGTTTTGAGCTCCAACTATAAAATGGCTCAATCAAATTCAAACAATAAGAAATTCTACAATTATCATTAAGCTTACTACTGAGTATGCAATCTTTATTGAGCTTTAAACTTGTCATTGTTTCATTGAATCATACTCTGAGCTTTCATTTGTAAACATATACATTGTGTGAGGGAAACTCTTTTGTAATCTTTATTTTTAAGTGACTGTAAGTGTGGGAAACAATTGGGTTAAGAGATTCGAGATAATCTCTTGTTGTAAAGGTTAATTGACACCTGTGAAGTCAATTGTAAAAGTTCTTGAAGCCTTGGAGGCTTGGATAATGGAATCCTCAAGCCCGGTGAGCTTAGAGACGTGGATGTGGGCGGGGGAACCACGTAAAAATCTTTGTCTTTGAATCTCTCTTCCCTTATCTCTTTACATTTTGATTAGTTTATTTTATTATTGTTTTGAAATTGTTTAAGATTTGCATTAATTTTTATTCAAGCATTGTATAATTTTATGAAACCCAATTCACCCTCCTCTTAGGTTGTCTAGCTAGTATTTCAATCGATGATTATTGCATTTGATCCGAAACTCCAATGTCATGTTCTTAGTCCTATAAAGCCAATGGTCATTGCATTGGATACGAAATCCCCTAAACAGCTCACTTGCAATAATTTCAATGTTCAACTCAGGGTTCGCCCTAAACAAATGAAGGAATATTGCAGGAATCCATGTCGAATTAGCTTCATAGTTGCTATTACCTCTAACATTAATGTGTTCAGTATAGAATGTTTTGATATAAAAGTGTTTTGTGTTACAGTTTGGACTTGAATGAATCCTCCAAATAGAACCTAGTGTTGCACTTGTAAGTGGGACTCTACCCTTGTAAGCCTAAAACTGTTCTGTATAGAAAAGACTTTCACCACTTTTCTAAACTCATCCACACTCTTGTACATTAATGCAACCATCAAGAAAAGCTACACTGAACTCAAAGCCCCCATGAATTTGCCTTATATTTATTATATGTACCCTAAACTTCATCATTAGAATGACATATCTAATTCTACGCCGTTGTCATCTCCTAATACGTAGTCATCCTAACTAGCATCCCAATCATCGTCATTTGCAGCATCATACCCACAATCATTGGTCATCATTTTATCACGACCTTCATACTTTTTAACAGTTAGAGCTTTGGCTGAACAATCATTTACAGCCTCAACTCATTGCTGCTCTTTGAATAAATCCTCTACGATAATAATTCTATTTTCAAATTTTGTAAAAATTATGTCTTCATTGAAGTCAGGCACCACAAATTCATTCACTTTAAGAAAAACCACTCAAATTGAAGCCTTATTATCCAATGGATGAGGGAATTACCCAATTGGGGTGCTGATACAATCATTCGTGATGAACTACATATCGTTATAACAATAGCTTAAAGTAGATTAAAACATTATATGGTGAGATTAGATGACATTTTAATCTAAATAACTCTAAAAGAGAGATTTTGATGGATAATCTCAAAGAGAATTATAGAAGATGAATTTTTAATTAATAAAAAATAGCTTATGGAAACAATAACAGACCTCCCTATTTTTTATAAGCAAACTTCTCTAAGTTAATTCAAATATAGAAACTAAATATAATTGAAATAGAAATAAAGGACTAAACATATATCATAATAGACTCCGATTAAAACAGAAAATAACAAAAGATCTAAAATAATTGATATTCTAAAATCATCCTACATCACCACCAACTATATGTAATTTTAATTTATTGCTTTCACTAAATAGGCATGTTTAGCATTTTATAGCATTATAAACATGGATATAAAGGCAGTGGTTGATGGAAAAGTAATGAAAATAGGCTTAGTAATTCCGTACGAGTATAGTCTAAAATAACTTTGGGAAGATATCAAATATATGTGTTATCACAGGCCTATTAGACAGGTTGAAGAAGTCAAGTTTAAAGTTATGTTGCCATGGGAACCAAGTGATGTTGTATTGCAAGAAACCTCATACCTCCATGATACTTTCAAGAAATTGAGGGAATAGTCTTACAGATGGGTTTTTTTTTTCATAGTTTTAACTGAATTGGATTATGCATATGATATAACTACACAAGGAAACAAAGCAGTTATTGGAGACAATAATGAAGCTATGTATCACCTAATGAGTAGTTTTATGTACATCTAGACAATGAGATTGAACTAAAGTGGTTTTATTTTACTAAAGTAAATGATTTTTTGTTCTATATTTGAATGAAAACGTTAATAATGAACCTAAATTTATTCAAAATTTTCATAAAGTGCAATTAGTTGTTGAAGATTCTAAAAATGGACACGTGGATGCCCCAGAAGCTGGACATTATGAAGAAAAAGCTCAGAATTTGGTCAATGATGGTGAATTTGATCCTGCAAATTATGCCGATGATGGATGGGATATTGGCCTTTATGACTATTAGTTTCGAGATGATAGTGGAGCTGAATTAGATGACCAATCAAATTTAGATGTCAGGGAAGCTTTATAAGATATGAGCGAAATTCAGAAGGGTTTAGGTTAGTCCAAATAGGAACAAAATCATATTAAGACTTTGTAATCTATAACAAAACACTAATGAGTTCATGAAAGTAGTGAAGGCATATAAAATTTAAAATGGTTTCAGCCTTGAGAGGACCAAGAATCAAAAGGCAAAGGTCACCATGAGGTGTGTGGCTCCTAGATGTACATGGAAAATACAATCTAGTCCTAACTGGAACATAAAATACATCCAAATCAAGGCTTATTGTCTTGAACACACTTGTTAAAGAAACAATGACAGCCATGAGGCTAATTAAACTTAGATTACTATGACATTCTTTTATCCAGTCAAAGGCAACACTTAAGTTATTATTGACATCATAGTTGCTGAACTTTTCTAACAATATGAGATTACATGTTGTAATATAGCAAAGAACAAAGCATTGGAGTTTTTAAGACAAGATCACAAGGCAAGCTATTCCAAACTATAAAAATATATGTGTACAATTTTAGACTCTAATCCTTGTTCAACTATTTTTATGGAGAGAGACTGACTAGGTGGTGCTTGATACCTAAAATTTGGAATTTTTTTTTCGTATTGTTTTGATGTTAACAGAAGAGGATTCTTTGAGGGATGTAGAAAATTTGTAGGAATAGATGGTGATCGTCTTAAAGGTCTTTACAAAGGTGTATTATTGACTATTGTTAGAACTAGTGCCAATTATAGAATATATTGCTATATGTATTATTGAAAGTGAAAACACAAAGTCATGGGTTCACTTCTTTGAGAAATTATATGAGTAGATAGGATGTAATAGGGGTGATTATTTATATTTTATGAGTGACAGGTATTTGAATGCATTAATAAATAAGTGACAAGTGTGTGGAATTACATGTATTAGCATGGTTAGCTGTAAAATAATAATCTTTAGTGATAAGGATGTACTATGTGATGTAACATAAAGTCATAAGTAAGCTGTAAAGTAGATTCCTTAGAGGTTAGGTGTAATAATGTAAACAGTAAAAAGAGATTCTCTTAATGCCTATAATGGGGAACTCTCAGTATTGTGTGGATCATTGATCCTCGTCCCCTCCTCTCTTTTAGTAAACTCCTCCTATTAAGTTTCAATTTCTCTTTTGGTATCAGAGCCAATGCTCCCGAAAAGAGTATTCCAAAACTTTCTATAATAAAGTATGTCTTGTGGTCGTCGTTGAAACGAATCTTCCACATCATAAATATTGTAGAAGCCTAGAAAGTTGTATTCTTTAAATCAGGTTATTTTGGTCAAGCGATATATAGTTAGGATCCTTTTTAAAAAGTGGCGCTCAGTTGTTAGGCCAATGAGAGCCATGTGTTAAGGGTTTATCTCGAATAGGAAGAAACCCTGCTTTATATCCTCTTAGATATTAAGACCTGTGTCTAAGGCAATCTGGGACTATAGACAGCCATGATATAATCCTGTCTGAGGTACAAACTTCTAGTATAGAGGCTTCATTTTCTTCTTTAAAAAGTAGTCCTTCTATTATAAACTTTTATTTTGAAACTCAGGAAGAAACCAACCAAAAAGCTATCCAACCTTTTAGATTAGATCCCTTAAATCCCTACAAGTTCTACGATGTAAATACTCTAATCTCCTCCATCAAGTCTATGTTCCTTTTCGTCAGCCTAAACTTAAGTCTGTGTATAAATCTTCTAAAGTTCTCGTTCAATCTATTTCTTCTAGCTAGAAACGATACAGAAGTGAAGGATACAAAGCATTGCGTCTTGGTACAATCATAATTGGACTTCAGCCTTTATTCCTTAGAGGCAAAAATGTCACGTGCTTCCTGGCCATCCTTGATACAAGATGGCAAACTTTTGAAAATGCTTTGATCTTAATAGTAGAAGTGGGACTGAATCAGGGGTATATAATTATCCAAGTCGAACAAAAATTTACCCTAGCAGAATCTATAAAAATCTTGATCTAGTTAAATGGATTAGCCATGAAACTAGACGAGTCAGCTCTTGCAGTTCACCATATTTTGACCTATAAAGTCCAGACCCACATGTTCTCCATCATTCATACAATTCTGCCGATAACCAGATTCACTACTGGAGATGGCAGAAGAATCCAACCCAAAACCTTCAAACAAAACTAATTAATCTTTCCACTAAGATCGATAAATGAGTATGAGCATAACAACAAGCCCCCACAAATCCATGAAACTCCACGAGTGAATAGATTGAAGGATGGAAGAATATCAATTTCTTTTCTTAAAGAGACAAAAACTCTGTACCCATGTGAATGATGTCAAATAAAAAGGAAACATCTAGAATCTTGTCCATTTATGCTACGAAGATTGTGTTCAGCCAAATTCATAGGCTCAATCAGAGTGATCAATGCTCTAGAAGTTGGTGAGGAATGCTTGAGAAGAATATCGAATGACTATGCAGCAGTAAAATGGATAATTCAAAAGACAAATCTTTTGAGTTTGGACCTATAGAAAAGGCCATCAATTGGAGCAATATAAATGCTTTAAAGCAAAATAAAGCATTATAAGAAATCATTGCTCAATAGCACCATCTTTTAGAACAGATCCAGACACTACAAAAGCAGATTAAGAAGTCTCAAAAGATTCAGAGGCTCATGACAAAACAATTATCAGATCTATAAGAACTCCCCAAGAGAGTTGCCATGATTATACAAGCAGAAGTAGAAAGTGATGAAGAAAGAAGGAGGACTTTGCAATGCTATCAAGAGCATTTCAAAGAAAGGCGAAAACAGATCTATTGGACAAAGGACAAACCTTCCAAGCCAGTACATATTTGCGAAGAGAGTTCTTTAGGAAACAATTCTAAAGCATTCTGGAAAAGTTACGAGATGCCGCCGGTCCAACCATAGTCGATAAAAACCACTGGCTGGGAAATTAAAGACTCAAACAGTGCTTCTGGATCTAGCCAAACAGGAGAATCTTCTTCTTCACAAAGACCAATAATGATGGAAATGAGACCACATTTTCCTATTAATCCAACATATGTGGATACTACACGAAGATTTTGATAGTCTACTTTTGAGACAGGAGAACATCCGGGAGTCTTATCATCAGCTGAACCACAACAACAACAACCTCAACAACAACAATTACAGCAACACCAGCAGCAAGAACAACAAGCTAAACAACCAAAAGAATGGGAAACACGAGTGCAGATTCCCCATGCTCTGTCACAAAAAATGTTCTGGAACATTGATGAAGTCAAACTAAAAGAAAGATCTGCATACATAGAATAGATGATAGCATGGTATGAAAAAGAATGCTAAAGAGCTCCATATCTTACTAGACGAGCTGTCATATTAAGGCTTGTGGTAGGCTTTGTTGGATCATTAAGAAGATGGTGGGGAAATATCACTCACTTGAATACAAAAAGAATATTTGTTGAATCAAAAGGATCCTTGTACAGCTATTCTAAATAACTTGGTTCTAGATTTTATGGGAATTGAACCAAGAAAAATAGAAATGACAAAAAAGTAGTTTTTCCAAAACAAATGTTGTGATGCCAGACAACTTAAAGAATACTATCTAGAACAAAACATCTTTATTATACTTTCAATAAACCAACAGATACAATCAAAAGGACGTTCATCCTTAACATGCTTGGCCCAATAGCAGAAATGCTTGAGGCTAAATTTAAAGCAGAGGGACTAACAACTTAGCATAACTGTACCAGATGGCAAGAGAAGTAATCGAGAATCACTGCAGAAATCAAGAGCTAAAAAAGCACATGAAGTAGATAGAAAAAACTTATATATCCAAATATTGTAATGAAAACCCTCAAAAGGTTAGATGCAATGAATCTGCTACCTCATGTTGATAAAAGAAACTCACAGCAAGAAGAAAAAGCCTAGAGACCATACAAAGGATGCAAGCACCGATTTGTCAAAAAGTGAAATTTCCAAAAAAGTCAAGGAGATGCTTCATCTGTGGTAATAAAGGATAATATGCAAAGTAGTGCAAATCCAAGAAAAGAATTCCTACCAAGCTTCTATAGATGATCAAAGAACAAACTTCCATGATAACTTCTACACATAGTCTAATAATCCCAACCATTCAATACTTATATTGGATATCCAAGTCCAATGCATCTATTGAAATAGATGATTCAGAGGAATCTTCAGATGATTATGATGAGATCTGGACCAGCATTCCAGCTATATGTGAAGATTATCCTCCAACTCTCACAAGATAAATAACTTGCTCTCATTGCCTTAATTGACACTGGAGTTGTTTCATTAATCATCCATGGGAAATGTTTGCTAAAAAGTTACCATGTTCCCGCATAAGTCAACTTTGCATGTGGAGATCAATTCTACAGTCGTAAGTATACCAAACCCAATGAAATTTTGCCTTTTGGCAAAAGACATAGGTTTTTTACTTATGACCAAACAGGAGAAGATTTGGTGCTCGGCATAGATTTTTTAAGTCTTATTGCTTTATTCACATTCCACCTGAAGGGATTTGGCTACACAATAATTAATCCTATTGATCAGACACCTCATCTTTTTATAATACCTTGGGTTGAGTAACTATCCATCTTTGGGAAGGGTGCTAAAAGGCAAATTCAAAACATTCCAATAAAAAAATTTGAACTTCAGCATAAGCAACTCTTACAGTGCTATACAGATGTCCCAAAAAAGTTCTAGTATAGAGACAATATTTTCTCTCACTCCCATACAAAGAACGATGGGTTATGCAACATTAGACAACCTCTTATCCAAGAATGCCTCTACGTCCCATTGGGTTAGCCCAGCACTCTATGTGAACAAGCATTCAGAATAAGTCTATACTAAAAAGATATTGGTTATCGACTATAGAAAGCTGAACGAGTGCCTACAAGATATTAGGTATCCCATACTTAGAATAAATAATCTTTTAAAGGAAATAACATCTACTAAAGTTTACTCCAAGTTCGACATGAAGTTAGGATTTTGGCAGATTGGCATAAGGATGAGGATAGACACAAGACAGTATTCGTAATCCCAAATGGACATTATGAATGGAATGTCTTGTCCTTTAGACTAAAGAATGCTCCATCAGAATTCCCGTACATAAGCGATGAAGTATACAAGCCTATATTAGACTTTTGCCTAATATACATTGATGATGCCTTAATATACAGTGAAGAAGAACATACTGAACATCTTTTGAAATTCAAAGAGCTGACATACATGCATCGTTTGGCATTATTTGAATCCAAAATGAAAATTGAGCTTGAAGAAATTGATTCTTTGGGACTCCATGTCAAAAATGGCCACATCACTCCTCAGCCACATATTGTAAAAAAAATATCTCAATTCCCTAATGATTTATCAAGCAGAAAGTAAATCCAACAATTCTTAAGAGTCAACAATTATGCAACAAATCACATTCAGAACCTGACAAGAATAACAAGTCAGATTCCCAAGCATCTAAGGAAGGGCTAACCACAATGGTCAGAGGAAGCGACAAAAGCTTTACACCACATCCTCCAACCAAATGTCAATGACAATTATTGGGTGCAATATTGATTGAAGAATCTAATGAAAATAAAAGAATCTATGGCCATAAATCAGGGCAATTTAGTGAAGCTTAGCATCACTACCTATCATTAAAAAAGGTCCTAGTAGTCATTAAAGGCATCAAGAAATCCCAGTTCTTTCTTTCCTCATCCCCTTTGTGATTAAAACAGACTACAAATACCTCTAAAGGTTGCTCAAGAGAAAAAAAAAAAAAGAAAAATTCCTAACCCACAACTAGCTAGGTGGTCTGAATCACTCTCTAGATTCAAGTTTAAAGTAAAGCACATAAAAGGATGGTTCAACACTATTGTAGATTTCCTTTACAAATCTATAATTTCATTCTTAATAACAGCAT
Organism: Murraya paniculata; assembly: GCA_030449075.1. Classification (NCBI taxonomy): domain Eukaryota; kingdom Viridiplantae; phylum Streptophyta; class Magnoliopsida; order Sapindales; family Rutaceae; genus Murraya; species Murraya paniculata. The sequence continues at coordinate 637,291 of JAEVFN010000062.1, forward strand.
TCTCAACGGCTTCATGTAGTAGAAAGCCACCAGAATAAGAAGAAAGGTGGCTAAACTACTATGGCCTAACAGAAGGTTATGATCAAGGACTAGAATGGATTCATCCTCAGCCAATCCTTCCTTAGCCATTGCATGATGATCCTCAGTCAGAACTGATGGATGATAAAGAAATATTTAGTCAAAAGTTTAAAGAATGGGAAGAAGAATATGTGCACACTAGAAACCCTACGTGGATGACAAAAGAAGCAGTGCAAGCTAAGTGGAAGCAATAGTGGGCTCTACAAGCGAAAGTAATGGTGAATAGTAACCGATAACTAAGTGAAAAGTGTGTGGAGTCACATGTATTAGTATGGTTAGCTGCAAAGTAATATTAGTTAGTCATAAGGATGTTAATGATATACTATGTGATGTAACATAAAGTCATAAATACGGTATAAAGTACATTCCTTAGAGATAAGGTGTAATAATGTAAATAGTAACAAGAGATTTTTTTAATGTCTATAAAAGAGAACTCTCAATATTTTATGGATCATTGATCCTTGTATCCTCCTCTCTTGTAGTTAACTCCTCCTATTAAGGAGAAGTACCATGTTTGTTGTTGAATATCTCATTTTGGAAAGTATGTAAAATCTCCAAGTTAGTTGAGCTCAAAAATCACATATCAAAGCTATATAGTATCAGTCCTGCATCATACCATTGGCTGATCCAAATTCCATTATTGTTGGGCTAAACACTTGTTCCATGCTCACACTAAGTAATCTTATATTACAAACATCATAGAATTCTTTAATAACGAGATCAATAACTTCAAAGGAATACTAATAGTGAGGATGCTTGAAGAAATAAGAAGAAAGGTCATGATTATGATCGATAGAAGTTATGAGCAGGCAGTTGCATGGCAAGATGAGTTATTACCACTGGTTAGAAGGAGAATAATTGACGGGAGGGAACAATCTAGGTCATTTTTTGTCATCTTTGAACACAATGATACATTTGAGGTTATATAGTGATATTCTAGCTAAACAACCAAAGAAGGGGGTGAATTGAGTTTTAAAAATTTGTCCAACAATAAAAACCACAATCTACTACATCTATTGCCACAATCCAACAATAAACACAACAAGTGAATTAAAGGGGTAAGGGTAAAGAAAACAAATAAAATATTTTTCTATGGTTCAAAAAGCCATTTATGTCCATGCCAGTAAGCAATCCAAGATTGAGGACTCCATTAACACTGAATCTTATATCCCAAAATTCTAGAATGAGTACAGCTAACTTCAAAACTATCAATATACCTTTATAAATTTGAGATGTACATCATGCACCTCTTTAACCAAGTGTTTCCTATAGTCACAATTACTCAATTGAAAGATTAAAATAAAGTTGGCAAAGGACACACTCCTCACAAGAGTATACAAGCAAGTGATAGCTCAAGTATGCATCAAGCAAGTGACAGCTCAAGAATGTTTAGAAATATCAAATTTTAGCTCAGATCAATCTTGGAAAATGATTTGAAATTGGGTTTATATTGATAGATCCAAAAACTAGCCATTAGAGACATAAAATAAGCATTCTACGAAACAGATTTCCCGCTTTAATCAAACAGGTTCACTATAGTGATAATGTGCCCATTTACCGTTGAAAGATTTCAAACAAACTGGTCCGTCACTTTAGGTAAACCGATTAGTCATTTATTTACTGGACAACTTAATAATAACAACCTATTTCAATTTTAGCTAAACCAGTCTATCACTTTGGCTTATCCCAACTTTCGAAGTTTTGTGTTTTGGTCTGCATTTGCAAATTTTTCTATAATTACGAAAGTGTCCAAAATTTTTGAAACATTATCAAATAGGTCTTTCCCAAATTTTTAAAAATATCATTAAGATCACATTAGCTCTCTATATTTTTCGATAATTTAAAATTTTTCAAGATCTTTTTCAAATTAATTCATATACTTGGAAGAAATTCTTTTTGACAAGACATTTAGCTTCCATTTTTCTTCAAGTATAGAAAACATAACTTATGAAACAAAGAGAGATTTGAATGTCATGATCATTATAAATTTGAGCTTTTAAATGCTTAACCATGCATAAATCCGACAAACTAGCTACACAAGAATTATGAAAATGATAGTGTTCTTCACATTTTTTATTCTTGATCTGATAAATATGTCCTTGAGTCCTTTTGAACTTGATCTCACATGAATGACTTTCGACTTTAAGAACTAATTAGATTTAAAAGTATCTTTCTCATATTATCTTTACCATATTATTTTTTAACCATCAAAATCAAGGCTTATAAAACCCTTTGGCTACATTTGGCATGCAGAATTGAATTGGACTAATTATTAGGATTGGATTGGATTAAGTTGGATTGGATTAAACTGGATTATATTATATAGTCTTATGTTTGGTACAGTTCCAGATTAGACTATGTTAAATTATATTTAAATAATATAAAATAGCATTTGATATTTAAATATAATTATTCATGAAATTTTATAATCATAATCAAAATAAATTTAAAAAGTAATTAATACTAAAATTAAATATATTGTAAAAAAGTTATTGAGCAGTCATAATATAATAGTCAAATAAAAATACATAAAACAATCTAAAATTTTTTGTTAATTTTTATAAAAAATTTAAAAATATTATATAAAATCAATTAATTAATAGTATTATTAATTTTGATGATTATTTTTAATATTACATTAGTGATTATTAAATTTAGTATAATCAAATAATGCAATAAATTATTAAATGGTTAACTTTATTGATAAATTATTAAATATACAAGTAATGAAAATTTAATCTCAAAAGTTAGTAGAAATAAAAGTACCAATTTAATTAGATCATAAATCATAAATAAAAATAAATAATTAATTAATTAATATTAGGTGTAAATAAAAAAAAACGATATAAATAAAATCTCATGAATGGATAATTTTTTTCTTTAAATCTTATCCCATCTAAACCCATGTGTAAATTAGTATTATTAATCCCATGATTTTAAGATTAAATTCAAATTTAATCTCCCTTAATCCAATCCAACTAAGCATGCCAAATATAAGATAAGTATTTAATCCCAAAATTAGTCAAATCCCATACTTAGTCCTAACGTCCAAACATGACCTTTTAAGTCAATATGGATAATGCCACCAAGAGGACTGTTGTTGATTTGAGGAATAAGCACTGGGAATGTGGGAATGAGATGTTTCTAGGTTGCCATGTCGACATGCATTCTGCTGCATTAATGCCATGAAATACAATGTCAATGACTCTGTGCAATCCTCTGCTAAAGATGAAGCATTCAAGAATACTTAAAAGCATCAATATTATTCAGTAACTGATGAAAGCAAGTGGCCTTCACTTGCCCATGTATGCAACCACCTATTGTTGTAAGAAATGCTGGTAGACCATGTATCAAGAGAATGAGAGAGACTGGTGAGGGAAAGTATTTCCAAAAGAGCTCAAGTCTTAGATGCTCCAATTGTGTGAGGGGGAATAACGTTAGGACCTGGAACAGTCCTAAGAGATTCAAATCAGTGAAGAAAATTGTCCTCACGTCAACACAAGTTACATACTTGCTTTAATATCTGTTGATTTTTTTTCCTAATGATCACTTCACAGATTTATTAACGTTATCTAACTCAGTAAATTCGTAAACTGAAGTCTAAGAGTCAAAGCTCAGGCCCTAAGTTCTATATAGGTAAATGTTTAGGCACTAAGAATGAAAGTTTAGGCACCAAAACTGTTCAATCTCAAGGATCAGGCACTAAAAATGTTCAAGGTCAGAGATCAGGCACCAAGAATGTCAAGCTCAAAGATCAGGCACCAAGAATGTCAAGCTCAAAGATCAGGCACTAATTCCATATGGGTCAAAGTTTAGGCACTAAGAAAGTCAGAGCTCAAAGTTCGTGCTCACAGTATCAAAGCAACACAAATAACTGTCTAACTTCATGGTCCGGATTTACAGTTTTTCAAATTTTCATTGGTGTGGACATAGCCATTGGATTATATAGGTAACACAACTGCGAATATAGCCATTGAATTCAACTGTAATATTGGCAGTATAATTTTTTCAAAAAAATTCAATTTAACGTTGTGAATTAACAAATGTAAATTGATTTGTAAGGGTGATTTTGACATTCCCTTGTGTTAATACACTTTGGTGCCCATTTTTTGCAATGAGCTAATACCGAGCATATATTTATCAACTATTATCTAATTGGTTCAAGGGTATTTTAGTCAATTATACAGTCAACAAACAGTCTATTTAACTGAATGCAGACAGCGGAGAGGTTTCCAACAATACGCGCATGCTTTCTCTCCAACTGGAAATATAGTAAATCTCATAAGAGGACAATGCAGATATTTGTATTTGTTGTAATCAAGACCATAGACTTCAAAAAGAGGGGAAAATAAAGTGAAAAACAAAAGAGTTAAATTAAACGGCCAAATCGAAACTGGTGCTTCCGAATTGGAAGCATGGGAAGAAATTAATAAGAGGTAATGAGCATGCATGGTAGTTGGTTGACAGTCAATAATAAAATAAGAATACAAATAAAAACAAATACTAAAAAAATGGAAAATATAGCAGCAGCCAGCTAATGAGAACTGAAGAATACACGTGCATGCAGAGTCCAATCAAATCATTTCATTGGGGAGCACACGGTGGCCGGTGAGCTCAGCAACACATGAACGTGATGAATGCATATGCGTTATATTGTGCTGTGCTTAATTTGTGGTGCCACCAAACTTAGCTGTTGGCTTTGTCTCTCAATTGTCAACACGCTCAAATCCGTGAGCTTCATCTGCAGGCCCTTTCACTCTCACGGTATGGTTTGTTTGTGGCCCGACCTCATGTGCCCCCCATTTCTCCTCTCTAAATCCTTCACCACTCCCACCCTATCACCTTCTTTTTTTTTTTTTTCAATTATTTACATCAATAGACTCTTCTGATATAACAATCAACATATAGCTTCCAATCTTGAAAGCTATCATTAAAGCTCCGGTAGGTACTACTATTAACGTTTGCAGCTATGGACTGAAGGTTGATATAATTTTATCTTACACTTGTTTTGATAAAAAGTTTAAATCATTTCATTGTTTTTATCAAGATTGTTGTTTTGAAAGTCATATGCTGAGAGTGTGGTGTCCCCAAATTTTAATGAAAATAAATATTTAAATATTATTTGCGGAAATAAACTTTTGAGCTGGTTTTATTACTCTAACACCCTTTTCACTTGGCAGTTTTTTGCCTATTTGTGGTACTTGACAATTATATTGATTTTGGTCCACCGAAACTGAATCATATCATCATGATGTACGTTCAATTATCATGATTGAAAACATACAATGATGTTACTAATTTGGTTTAGTAAATTATTTTAGCCGGCCACACTCTCATAATGATGATATGTACCCTTTTTGGAGCTGGCTCCATGATCTTCAGTTCCCTAAGATTTTCATTTTATCTTTAAATGTATATGTTTATCAGGGATTTAGATTTAATGCTGAGTTGATCTCTCAACTCTTAATAATCTTGTCATATGTACATGTATAGAAATATACAATTGAAATTTAATTAATTTTATATTCTTATCTTATAATTACCAATTATATTTTTTCAAAAGTTAATAAAAAGATTGACTCAGCACTGAATCTAAATTCATTTATCTATGGATACTCAATATACCAACCTGTAATATATGGCTTTAATGCAATGTGCACAGTAAGAAAGGAAGATGCAAATGAACTTATCAGAATTTTCCAAACTGAAATAGTCCAAAATATTAACTCTTCCTGTCTGCAAAACTGTTGGCAATTTTACTCGTATGATCTGTACCCCTGAGTTCTCTCTTTTTCTGTATTCAAACCCAGTACAGCACACATTGTCTTCAGGGGATGAATCTCTGCTGTTTTCTTTTAAAACTCTAATCTCTTCTGAGCAATAACATCAACATATATAATATATTGAACACGCGTATATCGATCAAAAAGTAAAAGGAACTAAAACACATTCCCACTAATTCACTGTCAACTTTATTAAATTTCTTTCTTGCATCAACTCAACCAAAACTTCATGACACTGTAGCAGAAGCTGGGACCGTCTTCTGGTTCGAGGAAAAACCGAAAACTACCTAGATTTTTTGAATAAAAACTGACATATGCCAGCCATTTATTATCAAAGTTAAATGAATTACAGCTTAGGTGGATATAGTGAGCCTCTTAAGAGATATGCATAGCCCTAGAACAAAAAAGTCTATTAAACAAATAGTAGGACAGCAAAAATGACTAGCAGAGAAGCTAACTAAAACGGTACTTTGGAAAACAATTTGCATAAAGAGAAATAAAATTTCGAATATCTAGAGACGGCTTATGCTACCAAATGAAATTATCACAATGCACCCGAGCACTTATTATAAGCTTCAATCACTGTTAGTACAAGGAATTTCATGGAATCTAAGACACCCTTTCTAATTATTTGGTTCTCAAGTAAGAAGAAAACATTGGACTTGCAAACATTAAATAAAATATATATGGAATGTTTGAAAGATCTACGGTTTGAAACTTTGAACGGTCTCTGCAAGATTCAAAATGTGCATGACTTCCATTCTTAATCTTCCTCTTTTTAGCAGCTGAAGATATTTCTCTGTATCCATTTTGCAGTGCATATTTATAGGCGTATATAGCCCATTGCCTGAATGCATGGTGAGACAGAAAATTCAGAGATACGCAAAAACTTATCCGGAATCAATAACTGCAGGAAGAGTACAGCAAAGCTTATGGGTTGATAATAAACTTTGAATCCTAAAGATCATGATTCTGAGGCAAATAATTTTGTAAGAAAGGTGACCCGGCAGGCAGATAAAGGAAACGTATCGGAATTCAAAAGCAATCTAACAACAAAGATACTGAGGATTATATGAAAGTGATTGCTTAACTCATCGCTTATATCATTCACTAAATGTGATATCCAGCCGAGCAAGTCAGCATCAAACCATACTTAATTGCATAGTCGGCAGCTTATGCATCTCAACTCTATTCCTATCTCCCTTAATTAGTGGCAACTTAAACCCCATTTTCGAGTATATGTATATCATTACTTTAATTTGTGGAATGATCTCGTGTGGATGTTTGTCTTTTATAGAAAAGCAATAATATGTAGATAGAAAAAATTTGATTAGAATACAAATAAGAATTTACAATAAACCTGGCGTAGCTTTATCTTGATAATTATTAAATATCGGTTAACACGATCATTAACAATAAACCTGGCGTAGCTTTATCTGATAATTATAAAATATCAATTAACACGATCATCAAGATTGAGCGTACGGTTATTTCTGGCAGTATTTATTTGTCAACCTTCTATTTCATATCGTTTTCTTTTTCATAGAATGTACTATGGTAACACAATTAGAATAGTTGAGTTCAAAACATATGGAATATGCTTCCAAGTAATTGAAATCAAAGTTCATAATATATACAAATAGTCTGAATATTTGAATCTAAAATTAATCAGATTTACTTTCGAACATTTTTTTTTTGAAATATCAACCTTTACTATACATATCAATTATCAAAATTCTTCGATCTTAAAAATTAAGTGAGAAGGTATCTTTAAAAAAAAAAAAGGTAACTGCTTAAAATGTATTGTTATTAGCGCGAATAATACAAGATTTACATGAGTTTTAAGTTGAAGAAAAATAAATTGAAAGTACTATACATATCTTTATAGCAGCAGCAAACTGAGATATATTTAACAATATCCAGAAGTAGATTTTACGAGTAAGTGCGATCGCACTTTGCCCAAGAAGCTTATCCCCATGCCTCTTTCTCTCATATCTTATCTTTTTTCCATACTCAACTTGTGGGGTCTTAACTTCGAGAACTACGAAAGATCATTGATCGAGCACCATCCTTCGCTCAAGAGAAATACACAGAGCTTGCTTTCTAATGTGACTTTTTGTTCTATGCTATCACATAATTGTATTAATAATTTTAAATGAAACCATGAGATGAATGTTCGTACAATTTCGTATCAATATGGAATACTATATCATAAAGCAGAAAGCGGTACGTACAGCACGGCCAAAAAGCCGCAGCAGCAACTTTCATGATATTCAATAATTCACTCACACACGCGCGCACGCACAGAGTGACTGCGCGTATACATAGAGTGACTTTTCATTTAGAATCCCTAACCACATTAAAATTAGAAATAAATTAAAAAAAAACACATATTTCAATCACTACATAACAAAATACATTGTATTGGGATTTATATTTTTTTATCTTTTCGTTTATCATTTACTTTAATACGGTGTACACAAGCACACATATATGGCTACAGGCACAAACTCTTGTACAAATTATTCTTATATAAATTAATATAAGATAATATAATTAGTGAAACAATATGATCTACCCCACATAATTCATTTTTATTATTTTATATTTTCATTGCACTAATCATGTTATCTCACGTTAGTTTGTACGAGGTTTTTTTTTTTATGGCTATAGTTATGAATGAAACCAAAAAAAAAAAAAAATTGGGCTTGGCTGGAGGAAAACTTTTTCTTTAATTTACGTATTAAATTGAAAATTTAAGAAAAAAATTTATTAAATGAAATGTATATTATCTCCTATTGATATTCTAAGTTGGTTGGTCCTTTTCCATGAAAGAAAGGGGTTAAGGGTTGAAATAATTAATATCAAGAACAATATCAGCGGTCCCAGTATTTGAATCTCAAATTCAATCAAAACTAACGTGGCTTCACCACATTAAGTTAGTTGTTAATGTTTAACATGATGATGCAATTATAGATAAGTAGCCATATAACTTGGAGAGATTGTCAGTTTCCCCCGGTGTTTTCATAATATCTAATAATCTCTTTGGCCAAAAAAAAAAAAAAAAAAAAGAAAAGGAGACGTAAATGAGTCATTTACATGATATTTGATCTTAAGAATATAAAAAATATATTATTAATTGTAAGAAAAATATTTTAAAAAGTATAAAAATATTTTATTATTAATTTTTTTTACACCGAAACCTAATTTCTTAACTTTAATATTTAAATTTTTTATTTTTAATTTAATTTAAATGATTTATTTAATTTGTAATAAATAAAAATAAAAGTACATTTTAAAATAAAGATAATATTAAAGGATGACACCAAGGGGATTATTGAGTATTATGAAAATAATAAGAAGAAAATTGGTATATTGATTTCAGTAGGAGAAAGTTGAAAATTTCCCATATAGATTAGGACTCAAATATAGAGATTCCTAGCATAATATTTTATTAAATAAAAATGTACGTATAATCCCTAGTTGGAGTTATAGATACAACAGAAACGAAGAGAACTAAAAACAATAAATCATCTAATTAGTAAAACAAATCAGTGTAATTCCTCAATATTTAAAACTCTATAGAATTTTGAGTAATTAAATGTGACTTTTATTCATAAATTTATAATAGCAAATTATTATTTTCTCAAAAAGGTCGGGCATAGCCAAGCTTAGCCCACACATAACTTCTTCCATTAACATATGTGTGTGTAATCATTCTCATGCCCTCATTTTTTTTTAATGCAGACACGATATTAAACCGTACAGTTTAATAGAGTTATTTTTTAATGTACTATAAAATTATACTGACTCTATTAAATTACATGGTTTAATAACATGTTCGTATAAAAGAAAATTAAAAGTGTCCGTACTAAAGAAATACTATATATATATGATGTTGCTTAATTTACGATGAGTGATACTACTGCCTAGTTTTGTCTTATTAATCCACAAATTCTATATTATTCACTATAAATCACAAAATTGTGTCGCTTATATATGAGCTCACTATATGTTTAACCATGGTGTTCACTATATTGTTTTGCTTTTCAAATATATATAAAAGTAAAAACTATATTTTACATAAAAAAAGATCATCACTTACCTAGCTTTCTAGCAACCTGTCATGTCAACCCTTTAATGCTCCAAAATTGTGGTTTATGCCTATATAAAGCTCTCCTTTTCCACTTTCACTAGCATCACTAGCTCTTCATTCTTCTTCACTTAAAAGAATTGTTCTATTTCTTTCTCTATATACTTTTGAAATTATACAAGAATTATACGAAGATGGCGAAGAGGAAATTTCTGAAGTCATGGCTTAACGAGTGGAGGAAGATGGGGAGTAAAATAGCTTGTGAGAATTGTTATCAATGGGCAGCTTTGCGGCCTTCCGTGCAGAGACATCAATCTGAAAGCCCATCAATTCCTAGAGATGTGCCAAAGGGTCATTTAGTAGTGTACGTTGGCGAGCATTACAAGCGCTTTGTAATCAAAATCACTTTGCTCAAACACCCACTTTTCAAAGCACTTCTTGATCAAGCTCGAGATGTATATGACTTTTCCAAGGACTCGAAGCTCTGCATTCCTTGTGAAGAAAGCACTTTTCTTGACGTTATTCGTTGTGCCAGCTGTCCTGTGCAGCATCGAAGGATCTTTCTCTGTCTTAATTAGCACTTTATCTAATTAAAGACAACCCTTTTGAGGATTTAATTGATTCATGCTGCCTCTGCGGTTTAATTAAGTTCCAATGAGTTGCTAATATATTCGTAGCCATAAGATTGGTTGTATACTATGTAGATTTTTGTAACATAAATTGCTCTCTAGCTGATGAGTCTCAACTGTATTTGAATTCGAAAAAATTTGATTGGTTTACTCTTTTAAGTCTAGCATTTGCACTTGGTTTATATGTTAGAACAGCTGCTAAATAATGATGCTGGACTTTCCGTCGTCTGACTCCAGTTGATAGTTCTCTCAATTCAAGTGCCGACATTCAATTATTTGGATAAATAATAAACTATTATATTCACCTCTAGATAGCCCATCCCAATGGAAAAATCTAGCTGCAAATTATTCAATTGCTAGATCAACATAATGGAAGTAAAGAAACTACAGCAAAACCTCCAGAAACCGATATTTGAAAAAAATAAATGATAATATAAATTAAATATAACTTTAGACAGTTTTGATTTGGAGCTAATTTGCTAAATATGATTTGATGAATTTATATAATAATTATTTTAAGAAATCTTGATTTTCAATAGGACCCATTTATTATATGAATTAATTATTAATTAATTAATCTACGAGGCTTTGTAACATATGTTACTGTCTATTCTTGAATTCGTTGATGTTGAATTGTATCTCCTTTTTAATTTTTTGTAATGTAAAAATAAGTTCTAATGTGGTATATCCTATCGAAATAAGAAATTATTCAATGTCATTGTCGCTTTAAATATTATTTATGTAATACGAGCTACATAGTAGAATTATTATTTGAGGCATAAATATTTAATTTCTTATCTATAATTAAAAAAATTAAACATGCAAGAAAATCTACTTAAACTGAAGCAATTACATAAGTTAGAAGAGCATTTTATAGTTGGTTCATTGATTGAATTAAATTGTTTAATTACAGCAAGAAGGCTGTTGGAAACAGTAAGAAATGTCTTTATAAATTAATAATTTATTAACACATATGTTTTTGGCCCCAGCATTATTAATTTATCGATGATCAGTATCTAACAACATATATGTAGAATATCCAGATTACAGCCTCGATTAGCCTCCAAATCGAGAGGATTAAGTTTCTTTTTAGGGGGTTGGATTTTGGGCTTTTTCTTTCTCTAATAGCGAGATAACGAATTTAAAAGCTCATAAGCATAGTGAGGGTAAATCACCTTCTAATATTTCGGGATGTCAATGAGGAGGGAACGACATTTTCATACCCATCTCGGATATTCTGTATATGTCCCCGTCCCTTCCTTGTTTCCATCAAAAATTATTTGAGGGGATCCCCGTCCCCTCCCCGAATAATAACAAGGGATCCCTGAATGGTCCTCAATCCCCTATCCCCCGAATAATCAATATATTTTTTAATTTTTGAACTTGATTTAATCATTCTAAAATAAAAACACTTAAACAAAAGTAAGATTTGACAATATATCGTACATTAACATTAATCCATTAAAAAAATTACACTTCAAAATACAAATTATCAGAATAATTATCTTTGTCAATATTCATAATCCTATAATAAAAAGAAAAAAATTATTTTTATATCAATAATGAAATAAATGAAATGAGTATAGATACTGAAATTAATATTTTTAATAATTTATTCTTGTACCTTTTACTCCTTCTATTCTTCAAATGTGGCAAATTGAGAGACAGCATCAAGTTTCAAATCTAAAATAATAAAAATAATATAAGCAATGTAATTCATAATCCAAAACAATTTTGGACCAAGACTTTTGAAATAAAGTGTGGTTGAATAGTAATTCAAGACCACTACTAGTTAATTAGGCCTGAAAGTTTTATAGTATATTTGTATGAATATTTTGATATTTGTTATTTATACTACTATTTAATATTTTACAATTTAAATTTTGTTATTTATTTATTAATAATTCTAAAAAAAACTATATTTTAAAATAAAAATGAGGAAATGGGGAAATGAGGAGGGGCTGAGGATTCTATCTCATCCCCGTCCCTTCTCCGAATAAGAAACTGGGTAACAAATTGTCCCCGTCTCTTCCCCAAATAAGAAATTAGGTATAAAATCGTCTTCGTACCCTCCCTGAATAGGGAAAATCCCCAAGGGTCCCCGTCCCTGTGGGGATTTCTGCCATCCTTAGTTTCGTGTGATAATTTTGCAATAATTATCAATACATGAGGCTTGCTCACGTTAATTGATAAATACCGTTGCAGGTATCAAATATTAAATCCGTCACATCACGGGGGACTGTGAATTTCTTTCACATCGTGGTGTAAAAAGAGACTTTTTTAGTAGGGGTGGCAAAATGAATAAACGAATCGAATTTTAATCGAATAGTAAACAAATTAGGTCAAGATTCTATTGATTCGGATTTGATTCGTTTACTAAATAAATTGAAGTTTCACGATTCAAATTCGATTCGTTTATTAGACGAATGTTTGGTTTGATTCGTTTAATAGAATTACTAAACAAACAAAACCCAACTCAATTATAATATTAATTGCTTAGCTAGCTTGCTGCGAATGTGGAATCACTATTGAGACAAGCATTCACATATTTATTTTTCTCATCCCAAATTACCACCATTGAATAACATTTCTAGATCCTAACATGTAATTAAAGAGACCACCAAATATCTCTACATCCTAATCTGCAACTGATAATCAATATTTAAAATTTATGGTCATAAAAAAAAATAAAAATAACATGTAGCTCAAAAATTAAAAAAAGAAAAGAAAAAGAATAGGAGCTTATCGTGCATTAGGTGAGATGGTGCTAGCTATGTTGCAGAGAAAACAAAACAAAATGGTTGTGGTTGGCTGTGGTCAGCAGTGAAGGGAGAAAGGGTTGAAAGAAGTTGAGAATGGAAAGAAAGAGTGGAAAGTAGAAATGACGAAGAACAAAAATTAGGGTTGGTTGTGGTCAACTATGCCTTAATTTTTTTTTCACTTATATATTTTGTATTATTATTGTTGAAAATTATGATACTAGTCTTCGAACTTTAAAATTTAAGGATAACTAAATAATTTAATTAAGCGAATAATAAACAAATTTAAGGATAACTAAGTAATTTAATTAAGTGAATAATAAACAAATTTTAAATGACTGAACTGTATTCAATTCGTTTATGACCCATTTATTAAACGAATTATAAATGAATAAAAGAATTAATGACCTCAAACCCGCATTTGATTTGTTTAATTAGCAAATCAAATCGATTTCACTCATTTATTAAATAAATCAATTTTTTTAAATCAACCCATTTAATTCGCATTCAATTGAATCGAATAAATGTATCCTAAACCATATTGCCACCACATATCTCTTAGTTATTTTTTCAAGAAAAAGGCTAGTGTGTATGGCTAACTACCGTCACCCTCAGCCATGATGGTCAATGCCAAGGCTTGGCTTGTGGTCTTGTGCCAAGCCGCACGCAACAACATATGCATGCTTAGGGGTGAGCACATAAGCAAGGTAAGAGAGGCTCACGGGCTGGGACGCACAGAGCGTCATGGGCAGTGCACACCGCATCTTACAAGCACGCAGGTGCGAGGCGCATGGAGCATGCACCTAGATTGAGTTGGGTGGAATTGCAAGATGGCACAAGACTAAGTGAATGGTTGCAAAATGTGTCCTAAAAATAAGCATGAATGGTAGTTGTTGGTGCAACTAATCCAAGACATGGCTTTGAAGATCATACCTAGAAATGTGGAGAGAAACAATGGAAGTAGGCTATGGGGGCTGGTTCCATCACTTCCTTGCTTCTAGGCTAGTGGGCAAGGTGTTGCCTATCCTTGGAGCAATAGAGATGTCCTTGCTAAAGTCATGCTTAGTGGTGCCTAGTCTTGGGGAAAAGAAAAGAAGTGGTGCAAGGGCAGTGGGCCACCTCACTTTACCAAATGGGGGTGTCATTTGCCATATGTATAAATAGTAAAGGTGGTATGTAATTGGGGGAATCCAAATTTTGGTAGAAAGAGTAGAGTCTTTGAGCACAAAAAGCTTAGTGCTAGTGTGTAATCTTTTCTTATTGAGTGAATGGAAAAGTTAGTGGTTGATGCCTCTGTAAAAAGCAATATTGTGTGTTCTTGTTGCTTTGATTCTTGTTTTCTTTCTTTTTTTTTTGTTAGTTTGGTTAGTCTTTTACATAACCTTCGTTTTGGGCCTTATGGTGCATTTTTGTTGACATTGTCGAGTGGCTGGCTAAGTGAGACTTAGTGCCATCACGTAGGTTGCCACATCTATTAACAAAACCGTGTGACAACTAGTATCAAAGCATGGTTACGAAGTCCAAATATGTTAGTTGTAGGAACAACTGGTATCAGAATGTAGTGATGAAGTTTCGGTACGTTGGCTGTAGGAACAATTGATGTCAGAGCAAGGTTACATCAATTTTGGTAACAACTGATATTAAGGCTTGCTTAAAATCAGTTTGGGGATAACTGTACCTTGGTTTCATGGAAGTTATAGTGCAAGAGCGAGGTTATGCAGTTTTGGAGAAATTGACAACAGCGCCAAGTTGTGCGACTAGCAGTAAAAACCTACATGATGAGAGAATCAACAAAAAATAAACTGATGGATTGGAAGCTATTGTTGGTACTTTATAGCTTGACTTAGAGAATTTCATTAAGAATATAGAAATCAACTCGATTGAGATGGTGAGCAGGAAACAAACTTATAGGGACTTTGTGAATGAGTTCACAAAGAAGGTTAATTAGGTGATGAGAGAAGTTGTTACATTGGCAACAGTGCTCAAAAGCAATATTAGAGACCCTGAATTGAAAGTTGGGTTGTTGAAACAGGCAGTAGCCAATATTTTACGTTCTAAGGATGGGCATTCATTCAAAATTCAAGATTCCAGAAGCTAAGGCTTATAGCAAAATTCAAAACGCCAATAGAGCAATACATTGGAGCTACTCAAGTACCAAAATGAAGTGCATCATAATTACAAGTATGGACCTGGAGGGTGATGCTATGCAGTGGTGGCATACTAGGCTTCAAAAGAATGTTAAAGCACAATGACTAGATCAGTGAAGACACTACTCAAGAACCAAAAAGATAGTTCTTATTGGGGAATGCTAGCTGGCTCATGAGTGAGAGCTTGGAAAAGCTGAAGCATATCGGATCAATGAGGGATTACGTCAAATAGTTCAACTCATTGATATTGGATATCAAGAACATGTGCGATGAGGAAAAGCTCTTTAATTTCATGTTAGGCTTGCGGCTGTGCTCTTAAACGAAATTGATGAGATAGGCTATGACAAACTTACCAAGGTAGTTACTGTGACAGATGGCTTGGTGGATTTCAAATTCGTGAAAACTTTTCCTTCTAAATCTAAAAAATCAAAAGATGGTATAAAAGCAATTCTTTATGTGATGATAGAAAGAAGGATGGCTGTCAAAATAAAGCCAAGCAAGGGAATCCATAAGCAAGGAAGGGTTCAAGGTATTTCATTTGCGAAGGACCGCATTGGGTAAAAGATTACTTAAAGCGTGAGAAGCTGAATGCTTTGGTGCAAGAAACATATGGGGAGTCTTCAAAACCTTCTGTGAGCAAAGTAAGTGCAGTGCACAAGAATTTGTTACAACTGTTGAATAACACGAATGTCAAGGTAAAGAAGGAACCCATAGATGAAGAGATGCCGAAGAGTGTCTTGAAAGGAAAATTCTACCTAATTGAACTGATGTGTGCAATGGTGAGGATAAATAGAGTTGAAGTAAGGGCCACGATAAACATAAATGCAATAACGAACCTTGTGGAGGTGAATTTGGTACCATCCCTTGGCATGTTGGTCCCTAGAACTAACATTATTGTGCATCTTGCTCCAAATCAACGCATAGAGCCAGATGACATAACAATAACTGTCACATAGATTTCCTCTTTGATGCGACAAGTCTATGATGGCACCAAGTCTTGCTCGGTCAGCCACTCTACAACACCAATGGAGGCTATGTACCTATAAGCACCCCAGGATTTCTGATTCAATAAAAGATAAACAAGCACACATAGTGTTACATTTTAGGAGGGCATCGACCTTTAACTTTTATACTTAATAAGAAAAGATTACAAACTAGCTCTAAGTTTTGTGTGCTCAAGGACTCCACTACTCTACCAAAATCTAAATTCTGCCAAGCACACATCACCCTCACTATTTATACACATTGCAAATGATACCCCATTAGCTAAGGTGAGGTGGTGCACTACCCTTACACCACCTCTTTTCTTTCTCCCCAAGACTAAGCGCCATTAAGCATGACTTTAAGAAACACATCTTCACTCCCCCAAGGATAGGCAACACCTTGCCCACTAGCCTATAGGCAAGAAAGTGATGGAGCAAGACTACACATCCTATTTCTTTTGTTTCTCTCTATTTTTAGGTATAACTACACGGCCATGTCTTCCATTAGTTGCGCTAACAAATGCTCACTCATGTTTATTTTTGTAACAACTGTTTACTTATGCTTGTTTTTAGGACCTATTTTATAGCCTTTGACTTAGTCTTATGTCATCTTACAATTCTGCTTGGCCTATGCACTGCTCTCTATAAGCCGCATGCCCACAAAACTGCAAGATGTGTTGTGTATTGCCCACGCAAGCCCTTGCACACGCCATCTATCATTCTCATGTGCTTATTGTCATGCCCCCTTTTTTTGTGCTCGCCCTCAAGGAAGCCTATATTGCTACTAACATCTTGGCACAAGGCCATAACCTAAGCTTTAGCACCATTCATCATGGCCTAAGGCAGTTACAAGCCTCTCCCACTAGAAGAGTTCGACATCCTCATTCATAAGGAGTCTATGTATACCTTAACCTCCTTCTGAAACTCCCATAGTGAAACTTGCTTCTCCCAGTTAACATATGTTTCATTCTCGCCCTTCCACTAAACCAGATGCTTCATTCTCTGAATTTTTTGCCTTGCCCTATTATTCTATGTTTAAGGATTTTCTCCACTTCTTTGTCATACAGTTTTTGGATTATTAGTAGAGCGCGCTTGGTTTGTTGGCATGCTTGATCAGCTAAGTCATCATTAAAAGGCTGCAGAAAGGTCACAAGAAATGTAGGATGAATTTTCAATTTGAGTTGTTGTAACTGATATGCGACTCACCATTTTCATCACCTCAAAAGGTCCGTCATATTTTGACACCAACACAATATGTACTATTTTGCTACTGATTTTATTTCTATCTGTCTTTAGCTTGAGCAACATCTTATTGAACTCTAGTGGTCTCATTCCTACATCTGTATACTTATTGGTTCACTGCGACGCCTTCGCTAAGCTATTGAGGGCCTCCTCGAGCATTTTCTACTTGTCTCACGCGAATCAGCAAGGCATTTTCTGCCTATTTGTTATTTGACCACTTCATGAGGATTAATGGCTGCTGCCCTTGACCAACTCCACTAGGCTAATCCTGATCGCCGAAGGGTGATGAATGTTATAGTAAAATTGAGCGATATCCAGCAAGCCCACCCAATTTATTTTGTCTTACTGTCACATAGTGATATAAATATTCTTTTAACAATTCATTCACCTTTTATATTTGTCCATTCATCTAAGGATGATTGGCACTAAAAACACTTTAAATTTGCCTGTGAATCGAGCATCTCGTCACTAATGATCTCTTCTGGAATACCAAAGTATTTAACCACATACTTAAAGAATAGCTCCAAAGCCATGACCACTGGACAAACATGAGGTGCGAACATGGACACTGCATATTTAGAAAATCAATCAACCAACACAAGGATTGATTTCTGCCCTTTCGATTTAGCCATCCCCAAAATGAAATCCAGAAAAAAGAATTGCCAAGGTCTCTTCAAATTTGGTAATGGCTATAGAAGTCTAGTTGGCATACTAGGTAAGTTTTGACGTATAACCGCACATCATCTTTCATTTTAGGCCAGTAATATTAACATTGTAATAGTGCCATCATCTTTTCACCCCCCAATGTCCAGCCCATTTAGGATCACGTGCATCATGCAACAAAATCCTCTGTAAGTCCCCTCCTGCAGGAACAAGAAATTACTGACCACGTGCATAAGCTAGGATTTACCTAATATCTTTGCACTAAGCCTTGCTTGTTCTTCTTGTGGTGTTGGCAGTAGCTACGATACGCCTCTGCTAGCTACCTAAGATTTTCAAGAAAATCTATTACCATGGTAGTCAAAGTGGCCACATATGCCTTGACTTCTATGCGGCTAAAAACATCCGCCACCTAGTTTTGCCTCCTGGGCCTATGTACATGCATGAAATCATTTTCGACCAAGAACTGTTGTCACCTTAACTGCATTGGTTATAGATTTTTCTGTGTCTTAAAATAAATGTTAGACACATTATTGGTAGCAATAGAAAAAATTGTACCTAATAAGTTGTACCTCCATATGCCCATGCAATGCACCACTGCCGTCATCTCTTTTTCATGTGCCAAGTATCGTTATTCTGCACCCTTTAGCTTTCTATTCTCAAAAGCTATCAGGTGACCCTCCTAAACAAGCACACCACCAATGGCCTTATCCAACGCATCTGTATGTACCTCAAATGGCAAGCTAAATCTGGTAGCTTGAGCACCAACTTTAAAGCTACAACTTGTTTAAGCTTATTAAATGCTTGCTGACATGCTTCAATCCATTCTCGCTTGCGATGTTGCTAGAACAAGTCTGTTAGTGCACTCACTTTCTTCGAGTACATGTAAATAAAGTTGTGATAGTAGTTAGCTAACCTAAGAAACAATCAAAATTCAATCACTTTCGTAGTCGCAGACCAGTCGAGGATATCCTTGACCTTCCTCTCATCCATGCAAATCTTACCTTGTCTCACATAGTTCTCTAAGAACATCACTTTTTGGCGACACAACTCGTACTTTTCCTTTTTAACAAATAATTTGTGCTCTCATAGCCATGACAACACCAACCTAAAGTGATCAAAATGATCTACCAACTACTCACTGTAAATGACTATTTCGTCAAGATATACCACCATAAATTGATCTATGTACTTGTAGAGAACATCGTTCATTAGATTGCAGAATGTTGCAGGTGCATTGGTGAGATTAAAGGCATAAAAAAAAACTCATATAACCCATACCGAGTTTCTACTTCGTCACTTTTCGCAATATGTACTTGCCAATATCTCAACCTCAAGTCTAACTTTGTAAAGTAAGAGGCTATGCCCAAACCATCAAATAAATCCACAATGTTAAGGACCGATTACTTGTTTTCTATCGTTACTTTGTTCAAAGCATGATGGTCTACACACGTCCGCATCAGGTAATCTTTCTTCTTTCGAAACAATATTAGTGTGTCATAAAGTGCTTTAGATGGTTAAATAAACCTAGCTTCTAGTAACCCATCCAATTACTTTTAAAGTTCCACTAACTCTAAAGGTGCCATCCGATAAAGAGCCTGTGCAGGGGGTTTTGTACAAGGTTCCAAATCAATCTGATAATCCACAAAACGTCTAGATGGAATGGTCGGAGGGAGTTCTAATGGGGTTTTGCACAATGCAATACTTCCACATACTCATCAAGCACCTTGGCGACCTTTTACTTCAATCAGCGCTACTAAAAATGAGCCATATTTTTTCTTCAACCTGTCACAAATTAATTCACAAATTGGAGTGATGGTTTCGTTCTTCCATAAACTAAAACCCTCTATGGTACAACACATGGCATCTCTAAAACTTTGATAGTGATACACTTCCGATAAGGCTTCGCTTGTACCGAAATGGCAACAAAAATCTCCATACCAAGAATCAAATCAAAATCATCATGAGGCATAACAACAAATTTCACATACTACTCCTAAGCTCCTACTTCAGGGAACAAATGGCTACCCTTGAGCACCTATACTTGCAGTATTAACAACCTTCACCTTGCTACCCACCATGGTCACTTCCAAATCCAAGAGCAATAGCTCATGTGATGCTAGAAAGTTAGTCGTGGCTCCTATATCAAGCATAGCTTGTACTTCACACCCATTCACCCATACAGTTGTCACCATTAGCCCTTGGTTGGCATCATTGCACATGACCTTCTCCTTTAGAGCATTCATCAATGGTAGTGGGTTCATCCTTGAAGTGCTCGCTTTGGCCACTAAAGGTTCAAGCTGAATCTCTTTGACCATCTTTTGCTCTGTATAGTCTGTCATAAATGAAGTACCCTTAGCCTTTTTTTTCTACGAATCTCTCAGTTTAGATTTCCTTAAGGTGCCCTCTTTTCTCCTATCATCACTCTTAGAAGGGCTAGATTTCCACAAATCTTTTACCTTCTTAAGTTTTAAGGGAAAGGAATTTACGAATCTAAAATCCACCAAACCATCCACAGCGGCAATCAGTGAAGGTAAGTCTGCCTTTATAGATCAATTTGTGCACATAGTTGTAAACCTGACATAAAATTAAAAAGCTTGTCTTCATCAAACATATTCTTGATGCCAAACATCAAATAACTAAATTCTTTGAGATAATCCCTGATTAAACCGGTATGTTGGAGCCTTTTCAAGCTCTCCCGTGCAATTTGGCTTATGTTGCTAAGTAAGAATTAACACTCGAGTTCTCACTTGAGTAAGTTCGAACTCTTGATAGGTAGGCTTTGTGCTTTGGCATCTTTCTAAAGCCTACTGCGCCGCCAGAACTTTAGATCCCTATTTAAATACATACTAGCAACTGAAATTTACTCCTCAATAGGCATTCGAGTAGCCTTGAATTAGTACTCTAAATCCTATAAGAAGTTCTTCAACGTTTTGGCACTCCGTACACCATCAAATGACTTTAATTCAAGCACCTTGATCTTCACAGAACCTGCCCCTGAAGGCAATGATGTTTTATTGATCACGCACTTCAACAAGCCAACATGACTCTGAAAGACTCCAATATTACTCCTTAATTTTCTTGTTAAGATAGCAACATCCTTCAGAACCGAGCCAAGCTTTTCAACAATATCCTCTGCCAACCCATCATAAGCAAGCTAAATATTTGCCAATTTTAGTGACTTAACTTTTGTGGTGATCGCTGAACTATCCAAATCAAGCATGACTTAACTTTTGTGGTGCTCGCTGAACTATCCAAATCAAGCAGCAAGTTCCAATAGTATTTTCTAATCGGGCCAACCTATCTCTTATCGTTTCCCTTGACATATTGTCGAAAAATCCAAACCCAACCAAGCTCTAATACTAGTTGTTACATGACTTTTTTCTAATGCGGCAAGCCTGTAATGGCAACAAGCCTCACTCGGCCAGCCACTGAACAATACCAACGAAGCCTATGTGTCAATAAACACCCCAAGATTTTTGCTTCAATGAAAGAGAAATAAACACAAGAAATGTTGATTTTTACAAAGGCACCGATCTACAGTTTCTCTATTCACTCAATAAGAAAAAATTACGAACTAGATCTAGGCCTTATGTGCTCAAAGACTCCACTTTTCTAGCAAAATCTAAATTTCCCAAGTACACACTCATCATCACTATTTATACGCGTTGCAAATGACACCCTTATTTGCTAAGGTGAGGTGGTGTTGCCCTTACACCACCTCTTTTCTTTTTCTTTAAGACAAGGCACCACTAAACATGACTTTAAAAAGCACAGCTCTACTACTCTAAAGATATGCAACACCGTGCCCACTAGTCTAGAGGCAAGAAAGTGATTGACCAAGCCTACACAGTCCATTTCTCTTGTTTCTCTCTATATTTCTGGGCATGATCTCCTAGGCCATGTCTCGTATTAGTTACACCAACAAATTTTCACTCATACTTGTTTTTAAAACCCATTTCACAGCCCTAGGCTTAATATTGCACTATCTCACAACTCTGCCCAACTCGGCCTATGCACGTACTATGTGCGCCTTGCACTCCCACATTTTTGTGAGATATGGCATGTAATACCTATGTAAGCCTTGCTCATGCTGTTTAGCACTCCTCTATGCTTGTCTAACAATGTGTGCTTTTTATCGTACCTTAGCCCATGTGCCAGTTTTTTCTTACTTTTTTGCTCACACCCAACCACTCCCATGTTGCAACTAGCGGCTTGGCACAAGGCCACAAACCAAGTCTTAGCATTGACCATCATGGCCTAAGGGGGTAATAGTAGCCAACCCAAGTGTAAGCATATAGGCACGGGAAACCAGGTTTGTAGTTATACAATGATGAATTTTAATGTAATTCTTATAACAAAGTTCTAGTACAATGCAAAAGTGCATGTACTGCCACACTTATCATGCATTTGGATTGCATAGAGGGGCCACGCATAGTCAAACACGAGTTTAAAAATTTTGGTAAACTACGACTATCACCCCAGATTACCATGATTGGTTTGAATCGTGGGAGTTCTATGATAAGCACGTTCAAGTTGCAAAGGGACTTGATGAGTATACCAAGGCATTTGAGGAACTTATTACTGGGGCATCGCTTGAACTTCAACTAGATAAGCTACTAAAAAAATATAAGAACCAAGATGAACTAAAATCAAAGGCTAAGTCCCTAGCAAGTGACTCTCATTACCAAATGAGTGTCGATAGTAAGAATGCAAGAGACATTTAGAAATGTATCGATTGTGGTGTCCCTATTGGTATTAGGGGTAGCAGCATCGTTTATGTGAGACTTCAAGCACTCAAACATAGTAAGAGTAAGCTTAGTAAAAGTTTAATTGGTGGCAATTTGGTTTTTCTTGGTGTTAGGGGTAACAGCATCGTTTCCTGTCTATTGGTATGCACTTAGGCAGAGTGAGCATCAAATCTTTGGTGGGAAAGTTTAGAACGGTGACCTGAAGTGTGGAAAGGCATATGTGGCTACTGAATCAGTGGAAGCTTCAAATTTTCTCCGTAAATTACAACAAAAGCTTATCTTTATTTTATAGTCTACGAGGAAAGTAAGGGCTTGTGCAGACACGATTGCTTGTGGTAAGCCAAGAAGGAATAGCTAGTGGCAAGAAATTCATTTTTAGAAAGGATGGTCGATAAAGAAACTAATGGTATGGAATCATGTTATGGGTGACAAATGATTCTATATGGTCAGAATATCCAAAGTGCTTGAGGACAGAGAGCCCAATGTTGACATATAAGCATATGTCAAGAAGAAGAGAAGATAGGCATTGATATGACGATATGAGGGAAATGTTATTACAAATTTTTTCGCCTTGCCGATGAAGAAATTGGGCTTTTCTAGTGGGGCAAAATTATTGCTGCTTTATGCCACGATAGTGGTTGATACCAAGGCTTAGCTTATGGCCTTGTGCCAAGTCATTGGCAGCAACATAGGCATGCTTGGGGACAAGTACAAAAGAAAGGCAAGATTGGCCTGCAAGCTAGGCCACAATAACAAGTGCATGTTGTTGGACAATCGTAGAAGTGTTTTAAATAGCATGTATAAGAGCATGCACTTCCCCATCTCGCAAGTGCGTGGGCATGTGGCTCACGGAGCGCATGCATAGCCCGAATTGGGTAGAATTGTGAGATTGTACACAACTAAGTTAAGGGTTGCGAAATGGGTCCTAAAAACCCACATGAGAAAGTAGTTATTGGTGCAACTAATGGAAGACATGGCCTTAGAGATCATGCCTAAAAATGTGGAGAGAAAAAAAGGGAAGTGGGTTGTAGGGGCTTGCTCCATCATGTCTTTGCTTCTATGCTACTAGTCAAGGTGTTACCTATTTTTAGGGGAGTGGAGATGTGTTTCCTAAAATCATGTTTACTGTTAGTGATGCCTAGTCTTAGAGAAAAAGAAAAGAAGTAGCACTTCCGTAACAAGAAATATTATGTGTCCTTGTTGCTTTGATTCTTATTTATTATTGTTCATTTGGTTAGTTTTTTATGATAACTTCTGTTGTGGGCTTTGTGAGGCATTTTTGTTGGCATTGTCAAGTGGCCGACTAAGTGAGACATAGCGGCATCACGCTAGTTGCCATGTCCCTGAACAAAACCTATTGATACTAACCAAAGTGGGGATCTTTTTATTAAATTTTTCATACATATAAAATAACTTGTTCCTCTATTATTAGTTGGTCTAAAATATTAATGATGTTAGTTGTATAGATTAACAAAAAATTTCAGGACATTCAGGGACCTTTACTTTGAGTTCCAGCAATTCAGATTCTGATATGATCTATCTAATAGTTATTTTGTTCAGTAATCCCTTCCCTTGCTTGATGAATGTTGTAGACAATGATTTGCTTATACTATCAAGGTTATGTTGTATTTATTTCCAACATGTTGTGGATTAGCATTCATTCTAATTATTTTATGTTTTTCCCTATTAATACTGTGATTAAGGTTGAATATAAAGAGTAATTTTGATAAACTCATTTGTTAAGTGAACAAATATTATTTTAAGAGTCCAATTTTGTTACGTTCTATGTATTAGTATATTATAGGCAAGTATAATCTTAACTTATGTTATAATAACATTATAATGGGATAGCAAATTTGTACTTACACATGTAGAATCCCTACACTCATTAGGAGCACTGTTCACACAGCTGATACTTGGCCAAGAGTATAGTCACTCTCATCTCTTTCTCTCCTGCTCTTGTGTGTGTAGGTTGTTTTTTTCAAAGTTGAAGGCAGCTAGTTAGAGTTAAGAAGAAGAAGTCAAAAGGTGTATTAAGAGCTTGACAACATGCTCATCCATGGCCACTCAAGGTAAGAACTTGCTCTCTTTCAAGCATGCTTTTAAAAGAAAATAGAAATACAAAATTAAGGGCTTAAAGCTTAAAATTACTTCAGCAATTGGTATCAGAGCTTATGGCTATGATCTCCCTTTAAACCATGACAAGTTTTGTTGTTGAATCAAGCTTTAGTCATCCATGGCATGTTCTTTATTTTTGGGTTTCTATGATTTTCAGCATATTTGGGCTAATGATTGTTGGACAATGCATGGGTGATGCTTTTTGAATGAAAATAATATTTTTTTCTTAATTTTTTGTGATCAGATCCATGATGATTTGCGGAAGAGTTGAAAACCCTAAGCTTTACTATGACAACTTCACCAGGATAAAGAATTTCTGGAACTTTCGCATAAAGTTCTTGATTGAAAAGTCAACATGGAATAAAATTGTTCTAGTCCCCAACTTTACTGAAATTATATTATGGACTAGAAACTTATTTTATATTAATTATAGTCTAGCCTAAAACTTTTGATATATATAAATAAGTGACTAATATATAATTATGAAAATTCTTTATTTTAGCCTCCCAAAATTTATAAATTCTTTTAGTAATTTTTCAAAATTTTAAATATAGAATAATTCATCATTCTTGAATCTTATCGGCACATTATTCCTACATTTTATTGGCCATATAGATATTTTATTTGATTTAATATCTTGGTAAAACTTTAATTATGTGGCATGAAAGATTTGTTTAGTTTGAATATTATGTTAATGTTAGAGTGATTGTGTATCTACCTATCATAAGACCAATGATGATAGGTGTTTTCAATTTAAGTGAGCTCTTGCAATTGGGTCGTCGCAATTGTAGGTTGAATGTCCAATTGTCCAGGCAGTAATAATAGTATCTTGCACTTGAATCAAAACATGCCACTGAAAAACTTTACTAAGACAAAGATGGGCTGTCAAGAACGTAAAAGAGGTAGGATGGGCAATTGGTTAGATCTAAAACGAATCATACATGGACGATAGTTAGAGTCGGCGGCTCTCTTAGAGTTCCCTCATCTGTGATCACTGGAGAAGAGGATCAAGTATTTTATGATTGCTAATTGTGGATTGTGTGATGGATATTATTATTGTTATTACAAGAACCATGTGATGGTACTCCCCTATTAGTAAACCACTACTTTGTAGAGTGATTGGGTAGGTAATTTGTTAAGTATTTTCTACTAAGTTGCTCACTTGCCCAATCGGTGATAAGTCAATATTGTTATTATATTCAACTAGTCTGCTTTATCTCTAGGCTAAAGAACTCCTATATTGATAAAGGATCTCTAACAAATTCTATTATTATTGGGAGAAATTAATGTGAATGAGTAGTCATTATTTGTCGCATGATTTTAGTTTCACATGCTCAATGTTAATTGTTATTGATTCCTCAATTCTCGATGTTCTTTTATTTCTCTAAATTGTCTCCACCAAGACCTTGACTGGGATTAATTATGAGGACTGGTGTTAGTCTATCATGTTATATCTATGTACTTGGAATAGAAGACAGAGTGTATGGCTAGGGATAAATCTAACAGGCAATGTCTAGATACAATGAAATACACCATTGATAGAACTATTAAGGATAGCATCCTTGCATTTGACAAGGCTAAAGATTACTTAGTAGTTGTTAGAAGAACTTTTAAAAAAGTTGACAAGGCAAAAAATGATAACTATTTAAAGTTGCTCTCTAATACCCAGTATGATGGTGTTTTTACAGTATTCTTAAAATGTATAATTATTATAGAAGCTGAAAGACATGGATGTCAATTTGTTTAGAGGCTACCTAGTTTACCAAATCCTTAAATCTATCCAACCACCATTTGGCAATCTGACAAGCCATTATAACACTCAAAAAGACACTTGGAATATGAATAAGTTAACTTCCTATATGGTTCAAGAAGAGGAATCCTTTGAAGAAAGGAAAGTCTCACACTGCCATAATGATTATTACATAAGAGAGTGGAGGTGTGAGGAATAGCTTTTCAAAGGGCACGCCTTTGAAGAAGAAGTTTGGAAAGAAAGCTTCACTAGTAACGAATTCAACCTTATTGATGTTCCTTCTAATACTTGGTTGTCAAATTAATACTACGATCATTAATATAATGAATTGTTTATAGAAATTCATAAGTAAGAAAGAACTCATGAAGGCAGATGATGGTACACATGGTAATGTAATAAAGGCCAAACCGGAAGCTATAGGAGTTAGCAAATTACGTCTAGCAACAGGTCATCATTTGGATCTATTAAATACAATTTATGTTTCTTATATTAGGAGAAATTTGGTATCTATATCTATTTTGGATAGATGTGGCTATACTTTTCATTTTGGTGACAAAAAGTTTTATGATGGCTTGTATATGATTGATTTATTTTCTCATGTTGTTGAATCATCATCTGATGCTCATGTTCTGGATGTTGTTAGCTCCAAGCATAGAAGGGTTGATGATCTAAGAAGTGGCATAAATGATTAGGTCACATTTCCAAACAAAGGATGGAATTGATCATTAAAGATAGCATTCTCCATAATATAGATTTATCTGAATTTGACTCTTGTATTGATTGTGTCAAAGGTAATCTTATTGCTAAAACTTGGAAAGAGAGAATTGGCAGAAGTCAACAGCTTCTAGAGTTAATATATAAAGACGTTGGTGGACCATTCACTCCTGCTACCATAGAAGGTTCTAAGTACATCATCACATACATCAATAACTATTCTCATTCTCGTCATGTTGAATTTCTTACTAAAAATTATAAATCTATACTTGTCTTTTAAGCCTTCAGGGCTAATATTGAGGATAAAGGGCTAAAAAGATTAAGGTAACAAGATTAGACAAATGTGGTAAGTAATATAGACATTATGATGAAACTGAGCGTAATCCTAGACCTTTTGCTAGATTTCTCTAGAAATGTAGAATAAAAGCTTCGTACATAATGTCTGGGACTCTTAAACATAATGGAACTATAGAAAGAAAAAATTACACCCTTTTTGACATGTTGTGTACGCTAAGTATCTCCACCTTACTAGATTTTCTATAGGGTGAAGCTTTGAAAACTGCAGCTTACATTTTGAATCGAGTACTTAGCAAGTCAATGGCCAAAACTCCTTATGAATTATAATCATGAAAGAAACCAAGTCTACATCATTTCTATGTTGGGGATATACAACAGAAGTAAGGCCTTATAATCCTCAATTAAAGAAACTTGATCTGAAAAGTCATTTTATTTTCTATTGTATAGGTTTAAAAGGTCCTAAAATTTATTGTCATTCCCGCTCTACTAGATTGATTGAGTTTGATCATGCAATTCACTTTAAGGATGATCATGATAAGGAGAATGTTGGGCCTCATAGTCTTACATATAAGAACTTGTGGTTTTGTCTGTTCTATCTTTTCTAGCTTCTATAATATGATTACTACATACTAATGCTCTTTTTGTTGATCTCAAAACTCATCATGGTTTTGTCGGTGGCTATACAGGATGATGTAGCTAATGTGCAATTAAGGAGATTTGAGAGGGTCAGGAGACCTGCAATTACTAATGATTATGTGGCATACTTGCAGGGACAAGATTTTGATGTTAACATGACATTTGATCCTATTACCTTTCAAGAAGTCATCAGTTGTCCAAAATGCTCATCTTGGACACATGCCATGCATGATGAGATATTATTAGATATTATCCATGTACTATAATGGAGTTTTAGAATTAGTTGAATTACTAGATGAATGCAGGCCAATTGGTTTCAAAACCAAGAGAGATGCCAGAGCTTAAGTACAACGATACAAGTCCAGACTTGTGGTCAAGGGTTTAAATCGTAGAGAAGGTATTGATTACAAAGAAACATACTCTTCTATTTCTAACAAAGACTTATTCTCGTTTATTATGGCAATTGTAGCTCATTTTAATTTAGAACTACATTAGATAAATGTCAAGGCAACTTTTCTTAATGGAAGTTTATCTAAAGATGTATACATGGTACAACTTGATGGTTTCCTTGAGTCTGGGGAAGAAAACATGGTGTGGAAGCTTAAAAGTCCATTTATGGACTTTAACAAGCATCCAAGCAATGGTATTTAAAATTTCATGATATTGCCACCTGTTATGGATCGATGGGAGCAAGTGTATTATTTTGTTGTTCTACATGGACGATATATTGCTCCCCGCAAAGATATTGATTTCTTGCCTGAGACAAAATGAATATGGTCAAATAACTTTGACATGAAAGATCTTGGTGAAGCCAATCATGTATTAGGGATTTAAATTCTTTGGGATAGATATAGAGTTATCTAGCATTGTCTCAAAGGGCCTATATTGATCAAGTCTTGAGAAAGTTTAATTTTTTAATTTTCAATCATATGCTCCTAGAAAAGTACCAATTTCGAAAGGTGACAAGTTTTCTAATTATAAAATTAGCCTTACTGAAATTTATATTTTAAAAAATAAAGATAAAATAAAAAATTTAACTTATCCCAATTTGTCTATGTAATCTCCCCAAATTGTCAAATTCAAGGACAATTGCCTCCCCAAATCCAATGAAGTTGAATAATAATTTAGTGAATAGAGAATGGAATTCCCCACTCTTGGCAAAGATTTTACCCTCAAGACTCAAATTAAGCTACATGTTTTGAGAAGACAATTAGAATGCTTTGAGATTCATGTACCCTCTCTTCAAAAGTTTCAAAAGATTGCTTCCTTTTCTGAATTGGGTCAAAGATTAGTTGAAACAAGAAAGTCATAGATTTATTTATTGTTTGATATATTAATTCATTTAGTACTAACCTTTTTGTTTTAACAACAGCTTATTAAGAGAACACATTGAAACCAGATGGAGAATGAGTATTTATTCACGTCGTATGATTGTCTATACTAAAAGAGAAATTGCAGACAGTATCGACTTAAATTTGATAATAGATGAATTTTCTTTTTTGAAGAATCGCAAGATACAACTTTGATAGTGTTTATTTTTTAATTTACATTTTACTTATATTATTATTTTTTGCTTATGTATCTCATTTGTATAAAACAAACATTTTGAGAAATAAATTTAAATAAAGAAATCCAACCCACCCTAAAAAAGGTTGCTATCTGTACCATTGCCAATGTCCAAATAATGACGTAGATAGAGCTTAAATGTAAATTGTGCCATATGCATCAGTTATGGGTTGCTTGATGTATGTTCAAGTTTGTACATGCTCTGATATTGCTTTTACAATGAGAGTACTTGGGAGATATTTGAGCAATCTCGGTTTTGAACACTGGAAGTGTACAAAGAAGGTGCTAAAAAGTTATCCATTTGAGCCCAAAAGTTATCCATTTTTTTGTCGGATTTTTCAGAATTTCAAATATAGAATAATCTATCATTCTTGAATGTGATAAGCAAATTATTTTTAGATTTTTTTGAGCCATATAGATTTTTTATTTAATTTGATATCTTAGTAAAACTTTAATTATGTTGCATCAAAGTTTTGTTTGTTCTTAATTTTATGTTAATGTATCAAAAGTATATATGCATGGCAATACTACAATTTTAGAGTGATTGTCTATATACCTGTTTTAAGTTCAATCATAATAAATTATTTGATGTTTTAAAATTTATTTGTCCATTTATAATTGTCAACTAGGTGATGGATTATTGTTGTTATTACAGATATCCATATGAGTGATGGTACCGTCCTGCTGTTAAATTACTACTTAATAGGATGCCTAGGTAGGTAAAAAAACTTTTCGGGTATTTTCTATTAAGTGGCTTAGTTGCCTTATCCCCAATAAGTCAATATTGGTATTATAGTCAATTAGTATGCTTTATCTCTAGGTTAGAGAACTCCTATGTTGTTAAAGGATCTCTAGCAAATTATATTGTTATTAGGAGAAATTAATGTGAACGAGGAGTCATTGTGTTGCATAATTATAGTTTCATATGCTTAATGTTAATTGTTATTGATTCCTCAGCTTTTGATCTTTTTTAATTTCTACAAATCGCCTCCATCAAAACCTTGACTGGGACTAATTATGAGGACTGACGTGAGTCCATCAAAATCTGTTTACTTTGAATAGAAATCTGGCATTCAGAATAAATGAAGGCAATGGCTTGGCATGAAGTCAACGCTTGGCATGAAGTCCCTTCTCTTGTTTGGTTAATGCTGCAGATAATGATTTGATTATGAAATCAAGGCTACTCTTTAATTTCTTTATGGATTCCCGTAGTGCTCCTGGTCCTAAAGGCTTTCGGGGCTCCTTTTACCATTGTTTCTGGAGCGTGGTTGCTGATGTTGTTTGCTTTGTACAGCAACTTTTATGATCTCAATCATTCCCAATGTAGGAGGCAAAAATGTTGTTACTAAGTGCTTCCCATAGCTTTGGCTTTCAAGATAGCCACTCTTGCTAATCGTATTTTTTTGCTTCACGTTTGAGTCTTTGATTAGTTTGGTTTCAGAATCTTTTAATGTGCTTGACAAAAATATCTTGGGGAGAAAATCTTGGCATTACTTTGGGGGATATATCCGTAATGCTTTTGACAGCATCAACTGGCTCTGAATCGGAGTTGTTTAATACTAACAGTTACTGTAAAGCTCATTAATTAGAATTATCTGATGTGGATTGGAACTAGAGTTTTCATGACTCTTATCAGGAAGCTGACCCTACGAAGCCGCTCAAAAACGCTTAGCAAGTAGTAGGTGCCCCCAGTAGCCAAATGCACCAGAATAGCAAAAAGGCATCTCTGTTGAGTATTTCATTAAACAATTCTACCTGATTGAATAATACAGAAGAGGTCAGAAGATGGTCACTTTAACTAAGAGACTTCCTATAAACTAATGTAGTTACCTTAGAATTCATCAAGGTAGCATAGTGTAATGGGCTGCTAAATTTTCTAACTAATAGAGGCCAAATCGCCGGCCTGTGATGTGCTCAATAGCAAGGCAGCCCACATTTCCAGCCCAAACACCAAGATATCAAGCCCAACGGTTTAAATCCCGTCAAGGTATGCTAGCTTGGCCCAAGTCTTGGCCCGATTCTAGAATTCTCCACAATCCTCTAATACACCCTCCACACTTGTACATAATACTAAAACTCTCTAGAATTCTCTACACTTGTGTATAAAAAATATTTAGATATTTAGGTAACTTGCGGAATTTCAAGAAGGCTCTAAAATGGGCAAGTCTCCCCTATAAATAGGCTATGACACTTACCATTTAGGCATCCATCCAACACTAAACAACTCAAGCATACTCGTAAAGTTCTCTTGTAAACTCTCTCTTTCGAATAATAAAAGCTTTACTTGACCTACATTATTCTTTTTTCTCGCTAACATTCTCGCAAGCTTTCTCGCTTAACTAGTTCGAGAAATCTTCAAGGCTTACTTAATGACTTTCGTGTTAGAAGTTGCTTAAATGCCGCATGGATTGCTACACGCAATACTCATCCTGTGACAATAGGCTACAAGTAGACAACAGTCACCGTTGGTGGCCTAATGCAACCACCAGAAGTGAATGCGCTATATGGTGACACTCACTGGGAAGGCAACATACTGACAATCTGATTAAAGCAGTAGTCTTGTTTTCATCGCCTGCATTTACTCCAATTCTCAGGGTACTATCGTGGTCTCCACAACTTCAGAGGGACTAAACGTTTGACAATTTATTTCAGATAAAATGTTCAAGAAGCTGGGCTTCTAAGAACTAGGAGACTGAGAAATTTAAACACACTTTAGCTCAAGCCAATGGTTCAAGGAATACATACCTCACCACATTACAATTGTTTATTATAGGACTGCCCGGAAGATATGATCAGACTTTATTACAGAAGTAATAACCCAGTGGGCAAAAGGCTTGCAAGGCATAGGCTAGGCGCGGACTGTGGAAGCACAAACCAACTCTAAATCAAGCTGCAAATTGATACAACAGTCGTGACATCTGTAACCCCAGATACTAATATGCAAAGTAATGGGTCATCTACCAAGGCTCAAATTAGTCTCATCAGAGAAAATTTCTTTTAGTACAGAGAATAGACTCACATTCTGTTGCAACTCCACTGAGGTAGCCAGCATCAAACTTTAAGTGCCCAGATGCCCCTGACTAGGAACTGGGGATACCTCAGAACTCCATGATGTTTCACTGTCATACTTGCTAGCAGGGTGTTCGATGCAAATGGCACAGACACCATCACACCCAATCAGGCTTCCAGTTATTAGACACATCCAGGTCTCGATGCCAATTTCACATGTCCCATTGCTTCTCAAATAATTACATATCTTTCATCTTACCAATAACTGAACACTGCTAAAATTACTTTCATCATTACCCATCGAGTCAATCTGTTTTTCACCTCTATAGGTGTGACAACTCAACTCTCTGCATTTTAATCATTATTTTGAATATTACTC
Source organism: Murraya paniculata (assembly GCA_030449075.1). Lineage (NCBI taxonomy): Eukaryota > Viridiplantae > Streptophyta > Magnoliopsida > Sapindales > Rutaceae > Murraya > Murraya paniculata. Next base: position 670,885 of record JAEVFN010000062.1, read on the forward strand.
CAAAAATATACTCTCACAAAGGAATTTTTATCTTCTGAGTTCTCAAATTTTGTTAAATAAGAACACAGTTTTCCACATTTTATTAATACGGCTATTGTTAGGTGATAAAACTGGATACTTTATTTGTCACCCTAATCAAGGTGCAAACTCACAAAGTGCACAAATGATCCATAGAAATAAAAAATTCATGCATATCTTCTTCAACTTCCTGCGTGATTTCCCCCTCTCACACCACCATTATCCATCCTTTTCTCCCTACAAAGATGGATAAATGTCAAATAACACCAAACAATCTACTACCAGCTTTAAGTAGATACTAGAACTGCCAGACAAGTGCAAAAAGTGAGGATATTAATGATGACCCTCAAGTATGCCTCACAACTCTAAACTCATACATAACCCAATCTCCCGTTTGCCACAGCAATCCCATAAGTAGCATTTTCCTAATTACCTCTTCCCAAAATTCACCAAACTTTCGTGGTACATTGCCTAACTTCCTAACTTAGCCTGCCCGAATCCTAATCTATTAAATTAAAACCCTGCTCCTGAAATAACATATCCAACATAACGCCCCACAAATAAGGTGCCAGAAACAAGCTGGTAAAAAGCTCATGAGACAAGCATATAGACAAAAGTATGCAATCAAGAAAAAATATCTTTGATGAATAAAGAAAGCAGTTTTACTCATAATATTCTACAATGTCGTATCCCTGCTCCATTTTGCTGATAACTCTATTACCATGATTTGGATACATCAACAAATTATTGATCAACAAAATTTGGAAAAATGTAAAAATAGACCAGAAGCATAACAAAATAACCAATACCAGAAGCAAGGTAAATCAATACCATTGTCAATCCTACATCATCCACGAACAGGTATTGCAATGCAGCCAGCAAATAATTGCAACAAATATACACATGTAGCTTTCTCATGGAACATATACACAAGTAGTATATCGTCTCGTCATAGAGTACACACAACACATTGCTGGAGACTATACCAAAGTCACAGTGCTGAATGACAGGAACTGCAAAACAGCAACACAAAATGACTGGAAAGATAACTGCTACTTTTTGCATTGCAATTGAAGCCCAGGAGTGCAAGTGAAACTGTCTCCACATTACCAAAGTATATCATCTATTTCTCTCAACCAAGCCCTCCAAATCTCTCCGTCCAAACCTCCTTCCCTCCAAATTAGCCTCCCTACACCTTGTAACAAAGAAAAATATTAGCCAAGCCACCATAAAGTAAACCTCTGCAACTGACTGTAACATTGCAGCAAAAGATTTCCCAACCACGCGAGCCAAAGCCCATCTTGTAAATGACCCACAAAGTATAGCCTCCAGACATTTAATTTGTATAGCCTGATTCATCATTGTTGATATCAAATAACAACCTTCTTTAACTATCTCCCTCCCTGTCTTCCTTGAATCCACAATTGCGATCCACGCATCAACAGCAAATATAAATGCCACCAATGTATCCAACAAAACCCAGGTAAACAAAAACCACGAAACCTCTTTCTCAAACCCCCGAATCCACGGCGACATAATCGAAAATGGCATCAACTTTAACCTCACGAAGAGCTTAAAAAACGAGTACTGATCCTCAATTTCACCAAAAAACCACAATCCCAGAAGCTGAGTCAATGCATCTCTAACAGCCCATCTCATCAGAATAAACCCAGTAAGTCTTCTTAACCCCAATCTTGACCCATCCCACAAGACACCACCAAACGAACTAAACTTCCCAATCAAATCATTACAAACAGTGACAAACACAATCCCTAGAACCCATGAATAAACTGCAGTAAACCCAAGAATTACCCAACCGTAAGCAGCGGATAAAAAGCTCACGAGAAAAAACAAGGCGGCCGCATCACGGCCACCAAGCTCTAGTCCCTTAACAAACAGTTGCAAATCAACAATGTTCTCCAGCTCTTGACCATTTTCTTTATTATTGTTTTGTTCATTATCGACAGCACCATCACGATCACTATCCACTTCTCCCTTATCAAAACTACCAGTGGTTTTGAAAGCAATACCCGAGTGGACAATTTTCAAAATTTCGATTCCGTTATCAACGATTTGACTTGAAAACCCAACATTAGTGTCCGAATGAGAGAGAACTACCGGAGTGCCATTGAGAGGCCTTCTGAATTGAGGATCGTAGAGAGAGCGGTCAAAGTCGTCGCCGGAGAAGAAATCGTCGCCAAGAGTGCCGACGCGCGTCAGATGAAGGAGCTGGCGGCGCCGGTGGGGGTGGCGGTGGAGGCGCGTGGTAGAGGGGTGGTGGTCCGGGAAGTCGATGCGAGAGAGGAGGGACTTGAGAGAGGCATCGCGATCGATGAAGGAAGTGAGGACGTGGGACCCATTCTCGACGAGAGAACGAAATGAGTACAAGATCAGAGAGAGGAAGAGCAATGTGAAGATGTTGTTGGTGAAGGTTGTGCTCGTTTGTTTCAATTGCTTACTCGTGCTGCGAAGCCGGTTCAGGCTCACCCGCGGCGGATCGGTCATCTCGTCGGTTCTCGGAGTCGAGAGTTGAATTTTTTTAACTTTTTTTTTATAAGTTTTTGTTTATAAGTTTTTGTTTTTGTTGTTGTACGGAGGAAACGTGGTGGGGAGAGGTGGTGTGAGCTCAGCGGTAGGGGAGTTGCGAATTGGGCATGGGTGATCACGCGTTGGGTATCCACGTCCTTAGGACGCGCTGGCCCGGACGCTTCTGACGTGGCCAACGGAGAAATAAAATTTTTTTAACTATTATAATATCTAGCCTATTATTACTGCACTATTCGAATTCTTTTTAAGGATCGTAAACGTCCGAGTGGGCCCCAGGCCGGTTGGGTCAGGCCTATCCAATTCGACTTAGGCTCGAGTTTTGTATCCAAGGACTGGCGGCTTTACCAAATAATCTGGGCCCATCCATTGGGCCTTAAAATTAAATACCAAAAATCAAGAATAACAAATCCTAAAACTAAATAAGGGGCAGCTATGCCAATAGGAGCTGGACCGCTGGAGGGGTGTAACCGGTTTTGCGGGGTGTGAAATATCCCTCTCTCAGTTCTTATCAACAGAAGCAAAGATACAGATAGTTAGCCGGTGCATAAACAAGATTTACAAGATTCAATTACTTGGTGTAACCAGCAGGGATGGCAAAACCCGAGGCCGGGCTTGGGTGTTGTAATGCCTGAATAGGGCCTGAATACGTTTTTTTGGACACCCAAGCCCGACTTTTTTATCCCGACTTTTTTATCCGAGCTTAAAAAGTCTAGATTTTATATCTTATAATATTATATATGTATATTTTTAATTTATTTTAGATTTTATAATTTTTAAAATTTATTTTAATGAAATTAAGCATGAAAATATGAATTTTAAATGTTTAAAATTTAAAATATATGTAATAGATGAGGTAAATAAATATAATTATTTAAAATAATACATATTTTATAATTTTCTTTTATAAAATCTTAAACCTTGATGCTTGGGACAGGAAAGGCCCCGCCTACCTGGCCAACATCACCAGAGTCCGAGTCGGGTAAGTGTTTTTAACATTCCTAGTAAAAATATTATATAAACAAGGCAAAGATAAAAATTTTGATTCAATGCATGCCACAATAGAGAAATTATAAATTTAATGAGGTTGTAACATAAAATTTATAGAGTTAAAGAGGCCAATGATGAAGGCTACAATAGATCAAACATAAAATAGTTGACAAAATAATTTTGTAAAATAAAGGGATGAAATAAAAAAATTCAGATAAAATTATTAAATTTTCAATATAATATATTTCTTTTTATTTGCCTGAATTCTTTTTATAATTCCGCCCATGCAAGTAGGGTACAATCCCAAACAAAGTTTGCTCAGAATTGACAAAAGGAAAGTGGTGCAAGAGAAAGATGTCGACAACTCATACCGCACAAGTTGCGTCCATTTTCAATTAATACTAGAAAGATTATTGATGGGAGCGTTTGATTTTGGTCCCAACTTGATCACTACTTAGAAATATATGAGGTATAAGTAGATATTTAATTTTATGTTTAGTATTATGCAAATACAACGTAATCAGATTCTGGTCATACTTCTGCCTTTCAAAGTAAAGATCTTTCTAGTTCCGAAATGAAAATTGATTTCCCTTTCAGTTGCCCTCCGTGGAGTTGTTTAAGTGCAGCATTGTTGCGCAAAAAACTCATTCATGACATTTTACTTACATCTCTACACTATTATTATTCCATTCAACAAAGGGTTTCAATCGTATAATTTTTAAGCAATTTTCATTGATATAGCACTCGAATATGAATTCTAAAAAAAGATACAAAACTAAAAATTAGCAAAGACTTTACTCACCTCATACTTTAAAAAAAAAAATTAAAAGATTATCTATTAGAGATGTCTATTTTTATCAACAATCCAAAAGATTACCTAGAAGATTAAAACTTGAAGAAGAGCCATCGAGACAAATGTTTCAAAGAAAGGGCATATGGATCTGTCTCTCAACCGTTTCATGCTTTTTTTACGAAATGTCTGCTTTAGATCCAATTAGTAATCATTACTAGATCTAGGTCAAACCCAATTAAACAAATAAATTTATTTTTAGGAAAGATTTAAGAATAACTTTGTGAGAGATGTGGAACTAGTGCGGTGATCTGGTAGTGAATTAAAGTGAGATAGGTGAGCTACTTCACGTTAGAGAATAAACGAAATATTGTTCATATCTTGAAATCGTGTGGTCTTTGATGACCTATAAAATAGAGACAGCAGAGGTAGATGTGGATCCAGCAATGGCTGACAACCCCACTGTGATAGTCACGTCAAATTCCTTATGATTTAATAGAGTTTTAGAGTTTAAGAACCCCAGAACCTCAACGATGACGTAATATTAAAAAGTTGAAGATGAAATTAGAGAGAGAGAGAGCGAGTGGAGTCAAGAGAAAGATCTTGCATCCCCTCAAAATTAAACCCGTTGAGCGCTAAAATAAGAGCGTGCCTAAGTCCTTTGGGAAATTTACAAAAATAGCCAAAAAACTTTAACAAATTTTAAAATTAACCACACAAACTTTTTTCTATCATAACTAGCCAATTGGTAGTCTTTTGGGCCAAATTGCCCTTGCCAATTTAAAAAAATTTACAAACCAATGCCACACACACTCTCCACACTCTCTACACACTCTCTACACTCTACACTCTCAACACTCTAAACTCTCTCAAAAAAACACCACAAATATTCTCTACAAATCATCAAATCTCATCAAACAAGTGTTGTATAGCTGAAAATATAATCATCAATTGATAATTGGGAAGCTTCTTGAGGTTAGTTTCTATTTTTGCACAATACAAACCTAAATGCGAAATTGATTTGGTTGTGTTGTAAATGTTGTTATTTTTCATTCATAAAACAATATAATTTGTAAAAGTGCTTACTTGGAGTAGAGAAACTTAGTTTAAGTAGAGAAATCGAGAAAAAAAAAAAGAGTCAGAAATTCGCAGAAAAATGAACCCAGATTTAGTGAGACAGGCAGTGGGACAGGCGTCTGTCTCACTGAATCTTGGTTCATTTTTAGTGAGACAGGCGCCTGTCTCACTATGTTTGCTGTATTTCAGTGGGACAGGTGCCTGTCTCACTAAGTGCATGTGGGACAGGCAGTGAGAAGGACCTGTCCCACTGCCTGTCCCACATGCACCTAGTGAGACAGGCACCCGTCCCACTGAAATATAGCAAACATAGTGCGACAGGAAGTGGGACAGGTGCCTGTCCCACTTGCACCTGTCCCACTTCCTGTCACACGTAAGCTTTCTGCATTTTGGTGAGACAGGCTCCTGTCCCACTGCCTGTCTCACTAAAACAGCCTGTCTCATCAAATTTCAGACATTTTTCGAAAGCCATAATTTTGGCTACATGTGTCTGTTTAGAGCGTATAATATACCGTTTCGAAACTTGCGTGGAGATGAATCAAATCTACAATCTTGAATTGCATTGTATGAAATGGTTGGGCTAAGAAATTGTGTAAATTTAATTGCGATGGGCAAGTACATATAAAAAATGTGCCGCAATTCTCTTTATCATATTTTGTAGTTTGTAATCTTATTTCTTTTTTTTTTTTATGGTTTTAGGCTTGATGGATTCCGTTGTGCTTCAATTGTGTTACGATGGTTGGTGGGAGACGTTGGCAGATGGCCGTATGGAGTACTTGAATGCTAAAAATTCTGCTTTTTTGGTTCGGAAAGATTGTACGTTTGATCAGCTTTTGGCAAGAGTGTATGAAGTTTTACAGATAAATCCTAATGAATATACTATGACGATGAAGACAACTTTGAGGTCTAGCAACACAATGTATCGTGCATGTTCTCTACCTATGGACATAGTTAATGATGAAATGGTAAATGTTGTATTACATATGGCCTCTGATGTGGTCAACTATGGATGTATCCCTGTATTTGTGACCACATCTTCTTGAGTTCCGGTCGAAGATCTTGAGCCATTTGTAGAAACTAAATCTTCTTTTAGAGCAAATGACTCTGTCTCCGATATTGAAGAAGAGGTGTTACCACAGCCGATATTGGGGCAGCAACATTACTCTCCACTCCATGAAAATAATATCTTCGTTGATGAGAACGGTAATACATTTGCCAATGCTGAAGAAGAGGTTTTACCAGTTATGACATCGTTAGAGCAACGGTACTCTTAATTCCACAACAATGATTTCCGCAACAATGATGATCCTGTTGGTGACACCAACAACACAGAAGCTGATTATGTTTTTGCAGAATCCTTTAATAGTGCGAGGCCCACTGTGTCCAATAGTCCTATTGATAATCGGAGCATCGGTCATTCCGATATTCCTAGCAATGATGAGGATGAGCATGAACATGATATTCCCACTAATAGCAGAGACAGCCGATCTATTCCTCCAATGGCCCGTTCGAGGAGAAAGGCAACTGTTGATCCCCTTGTGACTCTTGTTCCAGTTTTGCCTTCAAACTTGGTCGGTCCAGACTTAGTTAGAAGTTGTAATTCTGCTAATATTAGCGTGGGTATGCTGTTTGCTGAAAAAAATGAGTTAATACTAGAACTATGGAAAGCTGCCTTGAGGGATAAGTTTGATTTTAAGATTGTACGCTCCACAACGTCACGCTTTGAGGCCACCTGTTCATCGGAATCATGCAAATGGCGTATTCGAGCAACGAGAGGTTCGAATGAGCAGAACGTTCCTTGGGTAGTGAGAAGAGTTGATAATGTACACACATGTTCTAATGAGGTGTTGCCTAGTGGTCTTCGACAAGTCAGAAGTCGGGTTGTTGGTCATATTATCGCAGATAAATTTATTCAGAATAAGCGGATATACACTACGAATGATATCAGAACAGACATGCAGCAGGAATACGGTGTGCAATTAACATACCAGCAGGCATATCGGGCGAAAGAAGTTGGCCTCGAAATAATACGAGGGAATCCTGCAGAGTCATACAACTTGCTTCCCAAATACTCTCACGTTTTGACCAGAGCAAATGAGGGTACAGTTACTCACCTACAGTAAGATGGAAATGATAATTTCCTATACTACTTTCTTGCTCTTGGATCTTCCATCAAGGGTTTCATGCAGTACATCAGGCCAGTAATTGCTGTAGATGGTACTCATCTAAAGGGGCTATATCGTGGGAGCATGTTTGTGGCAACATGCCTGGATGGAAATAATCAACTGTATTCGTTAGCCATTGGGGTAATGGATTCGGAAAACAATGATGCTTGGGAATGGTTTTTGACAAAGCTACATGGGGTGATTGGCGACAGACCAGAGTTAGTATTTATCTCTGATCGGTGCACTACCATTAAGAGAGCCGTTCTGAAAGTATTTCGCACTGCTGGCCATGGTATTTGCTTTTACCATGTGAAAGGTAACATAAAGTCTAAATTCAGAATGTCTAAAGCTATTTGGGCTGAATTTTAACCGGCCTTTATTAATGCAGCAAAAACATATGGACACGAATATTTTAAAAAACAACTAGAGGGGTTGTGGATGCTCCATTCGGGGGCGGCTGATTACTTAGAGAATAATGTGGGTACGTGTAATTGGGCAAGGTCTAAGTTTGAAGGTAGGAGATACAGCATTCTCACCACCAACATCGCAGAGAGTGTGAATTCATTTATGAGGGAACCGTGAAAATTTTCGGTTACTCATCTTGTTGATCACTTTAGAAAAACATTGCAACAATGGTTTGATGACAGAAAAATTGTTGTTGAATCAATGAGTACTCGCCTCACAACATGGGTAGACGAAATAGTTTCTGAAAGGAGAATTTTGGCGGAAAGAATGACCGTTCGTCCTATATCTCAGCATCGATTCCATGTTCTGGGTGGTGGTATTAAGGAATGGATTGTTAATCTCTGTAACAAGACTTGCTCCTGCAGAGTATTCGAACTTGATCAGCTTGTCTGTGCCCATTCAATTGCTGCTTGTCTCACCGTCCGAGTTGATTACATAAGTCTTTGTTCTAACTTTTACTCACAGGAGTCGTTAGTCATGGCATATGCGCAACCTGTCGAGCCTGTTGGCGACATGCAAGATTGGGATATTCCTCCGGAAATCCGAGACATGGAGGTTAACCCACCAATCGAAGCACCACCAGCTGGTCGTCGTCCAGAGCTTAGAATACCTTCTATTGGTGAGGATGCAAACCGGAGAACTGTGAGATGCGGGCGGTGCAACCAACCGGGCCATAATCGCAAGAGATGCAAAAATCCCATTGCTTCAAATCCAAACTAGTCGCATCATTGTTTATGATAGTTGACTTTGGAAGTTTCATCTTTGGTGTGTTGTACAATTATTTTCTGATTTTAGAATTTTATTTTGTTCAAATAAATTATCAACTGTTCAAATAGATCACCGAATTTGTGTGTCCGAATGTATTATATTCATACATTACAATTCGAATGTCTACAATGGCTTACAGTCCAATATCGCCATTAAATATATCAACAGCAATCTTCTTCCTAAGGTACTGCCCATGGCTACTATCAAATTCAAGTTTGCGCCCAAACATTAAATACATCGTAAACATTAACAAAAAAATGCCACAATCGCCACTTCCAAGTTCTTGTTGTGGCACGCCCTTGACTATTCTAACTTTTCACGAGTCCGCACTCTGCAGGTCAGGACGAATGTTGTAGATTCCAACAGACTCAAGCCATTGAGGGAATATGACTGTCAATGGTTTGAATTGATGTAAGTACATTTTATCGTCGGCAAATGACAGTAACGAGTCATAAATTCGCACCCTCTTGGCCCGAAGGTCCGCTCGAGCCAGTACCCAATGATCACCGCCCAAATTTACAGGAATAAATATCTGCATATAAAGCATGATCATAAATTTATATTCTTCGTAATGTAGAATATTTAAACAACATAAGCATTGAGCAGCAATACGCACCACATCGACTTCCGTGAACGGTTTCGACATGATATCTTCTCGTCCATGAACATAGCTATTAAGGTTACCTCCATATTGTAATGAATGGACATCACACTGACCGTTGTTCCATAGTTGCTTCAGGAACACCTAATAGGTATATTACACGATGGTTAAATTATTAACTGTGAAATCGCCATTGAATAAGTAGATAAGAAAATAAATCGTTGATTATTAACTTTTGAAAACTCGTTACCCAAAAATAAGTGTCCGTATGGGTGACGCGCTGAGGTAAGGCATTCGGATATTGCCGTTGTTTTTTACTGATCAAGCGAAAATAAACGTGAATATGCTGCAAAATGCAGAAGAATAGAAAAATGTCAATTGCTAACTTAACATCATATAGAAGCAAGATTAACAGCAGTACAAGAATTGAAGGTGTGGTTTTAAAAATACTTACTTCGTCACCAAGCCATCCCATTGAAGCGTTGCCCAAGAGTATGTCGAAGAATTTTTGCGACTGTTGGCCAGTGGCATCCACGGAGATGCCGCCAGCAAACCGCTGATCAAACTCCTGAAACAGCCGTTAATCGTCAGACCCCTAAGCGGATTTATATCGACACTTGTTCTTTCATCAATGTCGGTCTCCGTGAGTTGGAGTGTGGGTAGAGGCCTGACATTCCTTCCACTTTTGAAAGGATGAATTAAGTAAGGACTGCTAAACAAATATAACGGTCTGTATGGACGTCCAAATTTACTTACGCCAGGAGGCACCTCTGTGATGATTTGCACACTGTCACCACTAACGTCTCTGTGGAAACTGTACAACGACATGGGGGTGTAATCATCCTGATTGCCGGCGTCTGTGTGAAATCCATAGTCATCCGGGGCCTAGCGATTCGGCAAGATTAACGGATTAAACTTATATTTCATTTAAAACAACAACAACGCAACAGTTGCATTTAAATATGCTCACCGTATACGAGCGTCCAAACGGAGAATAACCCTGTGAGCGCTTCGAAGAACTATCATTGAACGAGCCCATAAATCTCATTACCGCTTTTCTGTACTGTTGTTGTTCTCTGCACTCTGCGCTCTGCCTGAAAATCCGACCTCAGTTCTGAAATGGAGTGCTCAATGTTCTCCATCCGTTGAATGAGTTTATCGTAACGGGACTTTGCCCTTGGCTGTTGCCACCAACCAAAGAAAAAAATGAGAGAGTGTTCACATCAATTATGTATGCCTACTATGACAATGAAATTTCAAATCTTAAGCCACCTCTGAGGCATGTGCGTCGTCAAAATCGTGTGCCGATTCGTGACGGTCATCAGCGCCAACCTCATCCTCAACGAGAGTGTGCTCCACCTGTGTTCGGGTCGTGATGTCGTGCTCCTCCTCGTCTGGCCTTGTAATGAGTGGCGCGTTAATTGAAGGTTGATGCTGCACAAAGTTACATTCAATTTGAGTTAACGATACCCATATCAATTCCGTAAAGTGAGTAAATAATCACTAAACGATACCCACATTTAGGACCCAACTTGGAATATATGGCACGTAACCCGCCACACTCAACCAATATTTTAAGGCTTTCTCCTTTCCCTCCGGTTTGATTGTTTGTAAAATTTTTCCCTGTTGTAATTAATACCAAATTTTAAATTACTGTGCATTGTGTAGTATTTAGTAATAACAAAAGTGGATATATACATAGGTACTCATATATTACTTACAAGACGAGAGTTGTCATTCAGATATGAATACACTTCAGCAAAGTTGATCTTAGAAGAAGCGATAGGTTTCCACTATACGATCCGAGGAATCTTCCTTTTAGTTTTCACGACCCACTCGGATGGTAGTCCGCCAATTGCTTTAAAGATCCATGCCTGCAACAACGAAATATATAAATTCATAAAACGTATCATTATTATTTTAAATTTAAAATAGTGGACGAGAATATCCACACACCTGCACTCCAAATGTAAAGCCGTAAATATTGTATTTTTCAATCTTATGCTTGGGTTGTTCGGCGCAAGCGTCCTTAAATTTCTTGGCTTTCCCATTCAATGCATTGTCAAGACTTTCGTATATCGTTTCCTATGACAAAAGGCCCCACGGACGACTTCGAAAGTGATCTATGTCATCTACATCGTTAAGCAACGAAAAATTGATTTGACAATGATCCTTTCTTCCATTCAATACTCTATCCGCAAAGTAAAACAGCGCGATCTTTAGCGCATCATTGTCATCCATAGCTTTGAAGTCTAACTCCATGAACCTTGACTCGAACTCGGCAAGATTGATTTTGCGAAACAAACCATCAAAATACTTGTTTAGTAACCTGTGCGTTGTTTTATGCTCCCTCAGCGCGACATATTGCCCATAGCAAAGTCTCGTAACTAGGCACCACTCTCTAATAGATAACCGTATCAATTCGTCACCAATCTGAAACCATAACTGATCATTGTTCTTACTTTCTCCATGTGCCACTTGCCTAAGCAAGACATTATGGACAATTACGCCGCTGAATGGAAAGCTTCGGCAGTCAAGGAAGTGCCCAAATATGTCGTCCTTGAATAGTTTCAATTGTTGTTTTGTGCATTTCTCTTGGATGGCGTTGACCACTGTATCTAATTTACACATGCTTGTGATACGGCCGGGAAAGTGATCGGCATAAGGTACCTTCAGAATTCTCGGTTCTTTCATTAGTACTGGCGGATTATGCTTCTTAATTTTCAATTTCTCCATTTATCTGAAACAAGTTACAAAATAAATGTGTTATATGACATAATTACAAGTATGAAAAACCCCCAACATTAAAAAAAAAAAAAAAAATCCTGCACCAGGGTGCGACAGGGCCCCTGTCGCACCAAGAGCCAGTGGCTCTAGGTGCGACGGGGCACCGCTGGGGCGACGGGCCTGGCAAGGCCTCGCGCGCGTGCGGGAGCGACAGGGGCCCGTCGCACGCACCGTGCGGCGCGAGGCCTTGGCCCGTCGCACGAAGAGCCCCTGGCTCTCCGTACGATGGGCCAAGGCCTGGCGCAGCCCTCCTCGCGCGTCGCGCGCGCTGGGCGTGGGACGGAGCCTGTCGCACGCACAGCGCGCGCGACGTATGAAGGCGCAGCTCGCGCCCGCACGCGCGCGCGCGCCCGCGACAGGCCGTGTGGCACGCACAGGTCGGCCGCGAGCGCAAGTCCCCGAGCGCTCGGTGCGTGCCACATTGTGCCTGTCGACGCGTGCGATACCCACCCTTGCATTGTTTTATCCATCACTAAATGCACTTCATATACTCAAAACAACACATACAACTCAACAATCCCCTCATCAAACATTGATTTTATTAAAACTAAACATAAATTGTCTAAGAGAAATTTTATCAAACACTTGATATGCACAACTTATAACTCATCATTCTAATTAAATTTCTTCATCATGACACTCCAACAACCTATAGATCTATCACAACACAAGACAATTTCACGCTAATCATTAAAAAGGTTGAATTTTGTTACCTAGGATTTGAACTCTTTCGAAAATTTTGGATTCGTTTTCGGTTGCGCTAAATTATGATGGATCCGGTTCGATATAAAGTCACCGAGCCTTCGTTGTCACCGTTGGTGTTGCTGTTGCCGTCGCCGGCTGCCGGATGACGTTCGCCGTTCGCCGTTCGCCGTTGAAGATGATAACGTTCGGTGGAGAAACGTGAGTTTAGGGGGGAGAAATGTTGAGGGTAGTTTGAGATGAAAATGAAAATTTTAGCTAGTTATGATAGAATTTTATTACTGTGATTATTTTCAAAATTTGATAAAATTTTTTGGCTATTTTTATAAATTTCCCAAGTCCTTTTTGACATTTCAGCCACCTTGACGACTTTATATTAGTTCTGGAGATATCTTGGACATTTCCCTTAATGACAGCTGCAGGCAAGCCTGGAGGCCAAGCTGCAAGTGGCGTTTGTTATTTGGACCCTTGTCCATGTGGCACTTGTTGGTTAGATAGTGTGGTTAGCTCAATGAGATGGTTTTGGGAGAGTTGACGTGCCCTATTTAGCCTTTTTACATCTATTCCCGGATTGACTCTCCATTTTTTGCCTAAAGAAAAGGGAATTAACAGTGCTAAATGGCACGAACTCTGGGAGAAGGGTAAGAGAAATGGCAGCTTGTACTGCCGTTTCTCCTCTCTCCCTCTCTCAGTGTTATGAATAATAATAAAAAAAGTCAGCGTTATTAAAAAAAGAAAAGAAAAGAAAAAGAAGGCCAGATCGTCCCTCTCTCCCTCTCTCAGCACAGCAATCTCTCCCTCTCAAGCTTCTCTTATCCTTGACTGCAGATCGCTCCAAATCGTCGTCGCGTCTCTCCAGTCGTCCTCACTCTCTCCGGCCTCACTCCAAATAGAGTGATCTCACTGAGAATGAGCAATGAGGATGAGTAAAGAAGCGAATGGCTACTGGAATTGAGAGAGAGAGAGAAAACGTATGCACGTGATCTTTACGTGTGAAGTTAGCTTTAGGCCTAATTTTTTGTCATTTTCCACCAAATAAAGAGTAGTTTTTCTCATTTTCCACCAAATGAAGAGTGCTGCACGTGATCTTTGCTTGTCATTTCCAATTTTTTAATTATTTTAACAATAAATTTCGTCACGGGCGTTCAGCGTGGGAGATAGTGAAACGGCAGCTTCTGCTATCATTTCTCTCGCCATTCTCTCAGCGCCCGTGACGAATAGCATTTTCGCTTGTAACGAATAGCATTTTCCGAAGGGAACGTAGAAAAAGGAACGATTTCCTGCTGATCCTGACATTTTGGAGACTCAGGTGAGCACTCTTGAGACTTCTTTCCATTTTTACCATCTGAGGTGAGCCAATTTCTTGCAAGTCCATACTCATCTCTAATTGACCATGTGGGAATACTTAGGATAGCTCAGCTCCGCTCCAACGTTTATATTTCTCCATTTTTTATGCCACGTGTCATTTTGCTATTCACCTCATTTTTCCCCCAAAAACATGCGATTGATTTGAAGTTAATTTTTCAGCAAATGGCGTTAGATTAAATTTGAGCAGCGCCTGTATTTAAGACATCAAAAGGACGATTTTATTTTATATTCATCCTCCCCTGCTTCTAGTACCAGCAATGGCTAAACTCTGATGTTAGCAATGCAAAATGTATGGAATATTGTTACACGATCCACTCTGCTGCAAATTGCTAATTTATTAGTATGATTCTTTTATTAATAGAAGAGTACATAGATGCTAATAATGTGGATATTTCTGCCTTCCTCTTTCGGTTTTCTGCTTTGAGATGAAACTCCTCAAAAAGAAAACTAAGTTTTGAGGGACTTTTTTTTGGCGCACGGCCTCAATAATGGTATGATAGCAGTCTGAAAATACGAATATCAAATACTGCTGACAGTCGCAAAAATCAAAATTTAAAATACCAACTGGGACTGCCAGAAAGAGATATCTCTTAGTTGAATTCCGGCTTTTCTGGGTATGTGCAACCAGATCTTTGGATAATAACATGTGATGCGTAACAGCCAGCTCTTACACATTCTTCAATGGGCTTCTCCTGAACCAACTGTGACAGAAATCCTCCAACAAATGCATCTCCTATAAAAGATTGGAAAAGAAGAACTTTATATATATTTACTCTAGTTCTGAGAGTGTGTTTGCCTATGCAATGCATCTTGAAGCTAACTATCACCATCAGAATTTGCTTTTCATATTTTCATTTGGCTATGATAATAGTCTACTTTAACATTCATAACCCTTTAAGAAAAGCGGAAAACCTCATACCTGCTCCATTGGTATCGACAAGTTTTTCTTTAGGTAACACAACTACAGGGAATGTCTTCACCTTCCCATCCTGAGCAACAACTACAGGATCTGCACCCTGGGTAATGACTGCAGTCCTCTTGCGTGTTTTTGATGCTTTGGGCCATTGGGAAAGCTTCAGAGCTATTTCCTCGACATTATCAGTCTGGTTAATGCAAACAGCACAAAAATGTTACCATTGGAACACACAAATTTCTGAAATTGTGGTAGCGAGCCACTGTTACCTCCCAGCCTTGAACTTTTGAAAAGATCCTCGCTTCTGTCTCATTTCCAAAGATGTAATCCATATACCTAAATCCATAAATCCGTAATCTAGTCAATATCTCAATATTACCTTAAATAGAAAGAGGTGAATTTGGTTTTTCACTTTTGGGGTAAGAAACATCAAAATGTGATGATAAACACTTACGGCAAAAGTTTCTCCAGTGCATCCTTGAAGAACTCACAGATAAATGGAGCAGCAAGGTTCATCATGAAGACCTGCATATGAATAAATATACCAATAAGTATTTTATGCAAAAGCTACCCAGGTAGCATAAAAGAGGAGGATCATGCATCACATCATGTACCTTGTTACTTGCAAGTGCATGTTCAGCAACTAGTTGTATGGAGTCTGGAGATACAGTGAGAAAAAATCCAGCAATATAGAAGTACTTTGCCTTCTCAACTGCCCAAAAAAGGTTTAGCAATAGAAGAAAGATGAAAATGATGAATCAATGGAACCCAAGAAGGATAAGGATTCCAAACAAAAACAGAGCTCATTGATTTTAGGAATGCTTTATTTTATTTGAATTTAATTTTAATTTGTTTCTGTTTTATAGTTTTATTCTTGATTAGGTTAAATTTTGAGTTTAGGAATGGATCTTAAGTTAGCAGTATTCCTTGCTAACTAAGTATTCAATCTACTAACAGAGGTTTAAGGTTAATACATGCAAGTGCCTTTTTGTTGCCTTCTGGAACACAGTTGTTATTGTTATTGGTCATTTGCCATAGAATAAACTGTAGGTTACAGTTTTTTTTTTGGCTGGTTATTTCTTGTAATTCTTGAATTAACGAGATCTAGCAAGCTAAAATCACAGGTATTCAAAGAAGTAGTGGAAATTTGGTTACTTTTATAATCCAGGTATTCTCAAAATCACCACAGTATTGAAAATATCCTTCCTACATCGATATTGTATCAAGCCCAATAACGCCCTACTGCAACAATGGAAAGCAGATAGAATACCTAATGCCCAATTCTCTGGTCTCTTCAGATGCTCAGATTTGTAGCAATTTGCCGCTGATAAATTTGCAACTAGTGACCTATATTTCCAACCAAGACAAAACATAGTTAGTTCAATAGCGAATATTTTAAGATCATTTATTTTAAAAAACTGGTAATAAAAAATATATAAAAATTATACAAAAGAAAATCACAGACTTCATAAAGAAATTACAGAATCGAGCTTGATAATGAACTAACCTTTCACCACCCACAACACAGACAGCACAAGTTCCTGTTGATGCAGATTCATCCTCATAATAGTGAACCTGAATTTTAACAAGCATCAGTAAACATTATCAATACATGTCGTTAGAGACAACAGTTAATAAATGTAGAAATTGTGATTTGAGATATGAATGCAGAAATTTACATTAACCCCAGCAAGTTTTGAGTTTTTTTTCATCTCTTCACCAAACTTGTCTTTTCCAATGCCACCAATGTAGCTTGTTGCACCAGGAATTTGAAGCATCCACTACGAAACAGAGATCATTATATTGATAATGAGATAAAATCTAACTTGTTCCTCTTTTGCCATTAAACTGAATTCACAATAATACCTGTGCAACTCTGATTGAATTTTGGGTAGCCCCTGCACATAATAAAACAGCATAGAAGTCATCATTAATAGTTGGTACTCATGAAAAGCCAACTACAAAAACTCAAAATGCCTAACCTCCAGCAATGTACTCCACATTGTACTTCAATGCCATTTCATCATACCTGAGACAATCTCCATATAAGATTGGCCGATATTTGAGCTAGTGAAGAAGGATACATAACAGAAAACTACTGATTCCACAGTGAAGAAAGGAAACATGTTTGCAACAAGAGAACACATTGAAATCCTCAAATTTAACAAGGCGCAAATTCACCATTTAATGCAAACACACAAGCTTCCTCAACCCAGACCAAGATGAGCTGGTAGGCACATATTTCCAAAGCGAAAATGAGAGTAGAATCACATTTTACAATTTAAGGATATCAAAATTGCCCTCAATCTCAGACAAAAAGACATGAACTGACAAACCACATTCAAATTTTAGCATTATGAATTCAAGCTTAGGATATTTTGCTCCCACAAGCCCACTTCTCCATTGTTTCCAATGGCAAGGGGTCACCATCTAACATTCACAATCTATAGAAGAGACTAGAGTAAGCATTAACAAGTTTCTGGGATTTGTTAAGCTTTGCCATATTTTGTCTTATCCATTCCATATGCTTCACCCTCCGCAAAAACTATTCTCAAGCCTATAAACCTAGAGTTACTTGAAATGATTTAGTAGCATAAGACCCTTGTTTGGATTTTTCAATTAATCATACACGTGGCAATGAAGTACATTCCTTATAGGGATCATAATGCAGGACGAAAAAAATCCCTGTAGAACATTGTCAAATGCTCTTGTACAAGGTGTACCTCACAGATCAAACCGTCAAAGCATTTCCCTGGTAGTGACTCAGGTTTAAGCACAGTTGGGAGACTTTTGATAAGCTATTTGCCTTTGTGAATAATTTGTCATTAAACAAAATATTGAAACCTTTACACGTAGAGGAAAGCTTACATATTCAGACAACAAGAAACTGTCTAACCACAGATGTCAGTTTGAGGCTGATGAGTTGCTTGGCTTGTCAAAGTGAGGCTTTATTGAGTGATCCAATTTTCCATTTCATATATCATGTATTTGAAAACAAGGATATGCAATATCATAACATAAATAAACTTCAAATATCTCAGTACCGATACCTCCAATTAGAAACTATCCTCCAGAATGCAAATTGAAGCAACATTTTTTGCAGACAAGCAGCCAACCAACGAGTGCATCTTTGACCCGGATGAAACCCAAAATAGTATATCTAAAAGATCATTACTTTCAAACCAAAACTCTCTAAAATAACCCATCCACAGACATTATGGCCTGTTTCAGCCGTTTCAAAGAAGGAATCTAATAATCTAATTATAACAGGATATTTACTGATTTAGAACCAAAAAAAGAAAGAAATTCTTACATAGGCAGATGCTTCTCCTCAGCAAGAATTGCATTGTTCAACTTGATGTCATACCTGTGACACAAAAGCAACCCAGTTTATAATTCAATGCAGAAAATCAAAAGTAAGATTCTTATAAGCATGCATACATACATACATACATACATACATACATACATATATATATATAGACACAACGCACACACCATACAAATTGAAATAAGCCCCGTTAAACAAATTTGAAACAAAAATTAGACTCTAAAACAACAATTTATGAACAATAATAAGAGGGATCCCAATGGGAGTCCCAACTGATATGACAGATTAATTTGTATCTGCCACGTAACAGTAACGACTAACCATATCTGATTAGTGGTTAAGCGGTCACGTCAGTTGAACTCAAATAAACACTCAAATGCATGAATATCCTAAACTCTCAGGATTAAAGCATCACCGTACTTTCACTGCAGCAGCCCGGCTAATGAAATTAAAAATGTTTTAAGTAACAAAATGTAAGGATATGTTTTGGATTAAAGAGCCAAATGAAACACTTTAGTTTAGCTGCTATAATCAACATGCGAATATACAATCATTTTACAAACAAAATGAATAATAATAATAATGAATGAATGAAGATCTGAAACCGAAACGACAAGACGTACTTACTTGTTCAGGAAGTCATCATCCACAACGGAAGAGATATCCAAGAGAGGATTGCCCATGCCCAGAAGAATACCCTCTTGCGCCATTGCTGACACTGAAAGAGAGAGTCTGTGTGTGTCTGCTGATGCTTTTCAAGTTGATCTTTTAGATTAGATCTGCTGGCCAATAGCAAATAGCAATTTGCAAAGATTCGTGTGCTTGTTCCGAAATGTCTGTTTATATAAATAATAAAAAAAATCTTTAAAAAAAGTATCTGTCCTTTTCTCACCAACCGAAGGTTTAGCCTTTTTGTCTTGTAAGCTAAGTTGTGGCACCGGCTGCTTCCCATTTTCTCCCTCCCATTTTCTTGTGAATATATATGGTAGGTGAAGGGAAGCTTCACAGTAAAGTCAATCTTTGTTCCCTTTTTTTAATATTTATATATATTTATCTATCTCCTAGTTAGGGTTTATGAGCATAAATTATAATCACACGCACAAAATAATAAATAATAAAACATACGGTATAATTTTGATCGTATAATTATAAAGTAATGCTTTATAATAGAGTGATTCTAATATAGGTGAATCATTTATTTTTTATAAACTATTTACTAGGTTAGTTTAATTATTTTTATTATGATGCAACTTATATTTTTATGGTGCGTTTATTAATAAATAATTAGAATAAATTAAAATTGAAATATATTGAAATCAAAATGAAGAATGTAAATTATAATAAATTATTACTTTATTTATAGGAATTAGAATCGAAATGAATTATCTTATCATTGATACGCTGACTTTATTTTAGAATCAAAATAAATTGTTATAAATTATTAAATTTATTTTAGTTGATTATAGTCATTATTTATTATAATAATGATGATGATTATTTTCTTGTGAATATATGTGGTAGGTGAAGGGAAGCTTCACAGTAAAGTCAATCTTTCTTTCTCTTTTTTTAATATTTATTTATGGCCTACCTTAGGGCTACTTTTAAAGTAGAGTATGAATTATAATCATATATATAAAATAATAAATAATAATAATAATAATAAAACATACAATATATTTTTTATCATATAATTATGAAGTAATGCTCTACAGTAGAGCGATTCTAATAGAGGTGGACCATTTACTTATTACAGACTATTTACTAGGTCAGTTTAATTATTTTTATTATGATGCAACCTATACTTTTATGGTGCGTTTATTAATAAGTAATTAGAATTTATTGAAATCGAAATAGATTGAAATAAAAATGAGGAATGTGAATTATAATCAATTGTTACTTTATCTATAGGAATTTTAGAATTGAAATGAATTGTATTGTCATTGATACGCTGACTTTATTTTACAAGTGGAATAAATTGTTATAAATTACTAAACTAATTTTAGTTGATTATAGTCATTATTTATTATAATAATCATGATGATGATGATGATGATGATTATTATTATTATTATTATTATTAAAAATAATTATTGTGAATAATAATAATAACACTAATAATAATAATTTTACTGTTTTGAGCCCTATTATTATCATAATAATAAAATAGTAATATTATTTTGATAATAGTGATTACTACTATTATTATCATCATTATCATTACTGTTATTATTGTTAACATTTTAATAATAGTAATTATTATTATTATTATTATTATTATTATTATTATTATTATTATTATTATTATTATTATTATTATTGATAAAAAACGAGGTGAAAAGAAATTTTTAATTTTTATTAAGGGTACAAATGTCAATCCATTTTCACATTTTCAATTTGTGAGGCCCCTTGAAATCTCATTCTCATCCGCCCTCCTTATTCTCTCTTTTCCATTCTCATCCTCAGTTAGTAGATGCTCTATTATATTAAGAACAAATAGATATCTATTTGGTAGGGGAATAAATTACTCTCATTGATTTATATAAGATTAATGGATTAAAATTTGTGGGATTCAAAATTGTGTTATAATCACCACACCCTAAAAAATAAAATCATATAAAATTCTATCCTTGAAATTTTGAATAGTTAGGAAACAATGTATATAATATTGAGAAGAAATGTTCACAAAAATGAGAGGAGCACCTTCCGGCACGTTATTTCGAGTAATTACTGTAATAATTATATTGGTATGTTTATGTATAAGACATGACTACTTAGCCCTATGTTACGGGATGAGTATAATATGCAATAACCTGTGCAGCACTTACGCAATTTTCTAGTAAAAAGTCACTAAGTAAGTTTTGAAGGTTTCTCAACTTAGCTAAGCAACAAAGTTTAAGAGAAAACTAGAGAGAAAATGAAAGCAATATAGCCAAAGAAAGTTTTTATTATCTAAAAAGAGTTCTTACAAGAGAACCTTACAAGTTTGCTTGTTGGTGGGTGGTTGCTCAAATACTAAGTGTCATGTCCCTATTTATTATAGATAAGTGTTGTCAATTCTAGAGACTTATTTATAAGTGGGGCAAGTTGTACAAGTTGGCAAGTTGCACAAGTGGCTTATCTATACAAGTGTGTAGATATTTTTAAAAGATGGGCTAAGGCTTGGGCCAAGCTAGCAAGCCTTGGTAGATTTTGACCCGTTGGGCTTTGATGACTTGGCACTTGGGCTTGAGATGCGGGCTGCCTCGCTACTGAGCACACCACGGGCTGGTAATTGGGTGAAAAATTTAGCAGCCTATTACACCTAACTAGCTTTGTTCACCTAAATGCTTGTAGTCACTTTAGCTGGATAAGATTTTTCAATTTCATCCATACTTCATAAAAGAAAAGAAAAAAATTGAAATTTAGAGATGAAGTGAAATAATTTAATTGTAATAAAAGGGTGCCATAATTTGAAAGATATGGTCAAGAATGTCCCAAAAAAACACAACAATGTATACAGTATACTTTTCCACCCACCATAAATTTAATTTAATTAAACCATCACTTTCTCTGGTAAAACATGTGAATGGCTTTTAGGGTATTCAGATAACAACAGATCAATAATTTTAAGATATGTTATAGCACTTTTCTTTAAGGTTTTATTCTCGCTCACTCTCACAATGTTTTTTTTTTTTTTTTTTTTGAGTTTTTTCTATCACAAATTGTCTCAAGAATACGAGAAAACCAACATAATGCATTAGGAATAATGAAATATTTCCAAAATACTCTTTATGAAAACTGTATGATTGTAAGAAAAGTAAAAGAATTGTAAGAAAAATAAATTTAATTATATGTCATTTGAGAAAATAATTCTATAGATAAATATTCTTTTAGTCTCTGTATTTTAAATTAAGTATCTATTTAATTTTTATATTTTAAAAAATGGGAGCTGCTAAGTTACAGCTTATGTAACTTACAGCCGCAACTTTTTCGAGTGAACAGTAACCATGTGGTGTTACTGTTCACTCGAAAAAGTTGCGGCTGTAAGTTACAGCAGCTGTAACTTAGAAAAATCCTTAAAAAATACATCAAGACACCTCTATTATTAAATATATTACAATCTTTCCCTTAATTTTTCTTTACTTTTACAATAATAACTATACAATAATATTCTTTAATTAGTAAATTAACTAGTAATTGCTTATTAGCAAACTATGAAATAAATATCAGTCTGAAACAGCTAATACTTTTTGTACAATTGTAGTAATCTTACTAATAATCATTAATACCTACTAATTTAAAGCAACGTTTAATACTTTTGCAACAATCTTACTAAAAGGTTCTTTTATAAAATATTAATTTAAAAAATTAATCCTAAAATTAATACAGTAATAAAATATTTAGAGTATTTTTTATTTTACTTTTAAGACTAATTTGATAAATTCACATTTTTTTCATTAATATCTCTAATAATATTGTTGTGAGGATATTAATGTAAAAGCAAAAAAAAAAAAAAAGTGAGGGTAGGAGTGTAATATATGTACTAACGAGGGTATGATATTTTTAAAAATACAAGAACTAAACAGACACTTAATTCAAAATATAAGGACTAAACGAACATTAGCCCAACTCTAGCAGGATTTTAAATCAAGAAAGGCTTCATACTAAAGTAGTATTTTAGTACTCTAGTATTATAAAATATAGTGGGGAAAAAAAATCGTTTCAAAAGGGTGTAACTTTTCATGGTAGCCATCCATTCTAAAGGATGTAATCTTTCATCAAAATTTTTAAATAGATCACAATCTTTCATCATGTCTTTTTATTGTAACAACATTATGGGCTAGTTTGATATTATAATTGCTGATTAAATAAGTTATTTCTACTATATCGATGTAATAAGCAGCTGATTATAAAAACAGTTTGGTATTTGATAAATTATATTATTATGGTTGTTATGAGTTTGAAAAGGATTGTACATGCGTTTAATAGATTTTATTACTAACATGTTATTTTGTTATATAATGACCAAAATAAAAATAAATTTAAATAACCTTTTATTCTTTTTGAAGTATGTTTAATAATGTTTAGACATGATTTTTTCTTTTTAAAACACATGAAATTATATTAATTGAAAAAAACTCAAAAATTTATTACATAAAATATGATAAAAATTTATACTAATACCTAATCTAGATAAAATAAAAAAGTAATATCCATTACTTTCACATTAAATTTGTAACAATAAACACCATGACTATAAAAAAAATATAAATAGATTGAATATTAAAAGTCGTGATTATGAAATTGATTTTAAAAGTCATGGTGGTAATATGATATCTAATGGCTTATATATTAGAGTATATGAAAACATAAGACATAATTATTTTTAGAAATATTAATTAAGATTAAAATAAGAACTTTAAAAAGGTATGGTAACTTATTTAATAAACTGCTTATGAAAAACAACCCCCTACCTGCTTTTAGAAGTTACTGTAAAAATGAGAAAATTATTAAATAAGCACATTTTACAAAATTTACTACACTATTTTTATCGCAAATTATAAAATAAATAATTTATTGAGTTTCAAACTTCAATCTTAGTCGGGACCTATATCTTTTAGTCTATTATGATGCTCCACATAGCTTAGATGCTACCTTCAATGCCAATTCTTGAACCGAAACCTGTGTCTTGTGAAGAAAGTAAGTAATTCATCAAAATATGTAGAGCATTTGATTAAGTGAAACATAATTTCCCAATAGCTCTTAATGCTGCCGTCTTTCTTGTTTCCGAAGAGAAAGTTGATGATTTATGATCCAAAACACGCACTAATGGCCCGAATTCCTCCTTCACTAATCACCATTTGCCCCCCAAAAGGTTAAGAGATTCATTTGTGGTCTTGAAACAGCAGTACCAAATATGCCATGATACAAGATTAATCAAACGGCTTGTTTGGGAGAAAAAAAAAAATTCCAAGGTTTACTAAAACCAAACAAACCCAGTTCTCCAAATGGACAAGAATGAGAATGCACATCAAGAATGAATGAATCAAAAGATCCTGGAAATATTTTCTTTCAAGCTGAACATGGTTTCTGAGAAATTAAATCCAAGATTCCTAAGAAAATTTAGGAGAGAAACAGTACCAGCTTGTTTAGAAAGTGCTCTCCAATTTCAATTTTCATGACCATGTTTTTGAATAAAAGTGATGAGCCTTAAATCTTCAGCAGGACTTCATGCCCCATGGCCATCTCTTCACTTGACTCTTATGACAACATGGAGCTCCTCTTTCCCCAATTGATAATAAGAAAATTTTCAAACTACCTCAACTCAGTAAAAATCTTAACCCACGCTAACAGACAAGGAGTCTCATTGAATCTCCTGCATATATGAAAAAAGAAATGAAGTAAAATAAAACAAAAGATTCAAGGGTAGAGATAAGATGGCCACAAGACTTTTGAAATGAATTATCAGTAAATTGGGAAAAAAAAATTGCCAATTGTCATCTTGGATTTTCTGCAGGGGAATAGTCATTCAAATAGACAATCGAAATGGAAAACCAAGTAAAGACTGATATATGTAACAGGAAAATATATAAGTGAAAAAAGAAGAAACATCAATGTTAAACCCAGAGAAATTCATTAGAATATATCTCTGTTTTCAGACTCATACAAGTTAATCAAGTTCTATAACCAAATAAGGCCTGAATAAGGTAGAAATGGAATTCTCTTCATGTGAAAAGATGCATTTAATGACTGCCGCCCCTCAGCGCAAGAACAAGATGAAGCACCGAGCCACCCTCAATGTTGTAGTCGCGAGCTGTCTTGTCATCTGCAAGCTGCTTACCGGCATAAATAAGCCTACCACCAGTAGAAAAAAAAAATAGAATGATTATAAATTGTTTAAATGAAAGTAATGCCTTAATGGTATTGTTGTCAGCCCAAATAAAAAGAGACAAAGCAATTTCGAATCCAATGCTAAGGAAGGCTAACATGATTGCAACTACTAGTGATTTACACAAATCAAAAAATGAACCACCGAAAATAATGAAAAGCATAGATAGTGAAAGTGTCTTTTGGGTGGTAACATAAAGTCACAAAGATATCAACACTTGAACGATGATGAAGTCCATCAAGTAATGTCATATAACTAGGGATTTTAAACTATTAAAGCATTGATCTACGCTCTAACACCATTAATTTTCTATAATTCACCATTTAAAAGTTCCCAGCGAAAATATTTTGTGACAAAGAGACTCAATTATAGACTATGACGCTGGCTGAATTCCCATCCAAAACTGAATAGCCCATACAAATTCTAAAAAGCAACTATTTACTGTATGTGAATTAAGTGTGAACCAAGTCAGATCACGTCTCCATAAATAAAACATTTCAAAATGCAATCAGCAGATGGGAAATTGAATTCCAAAAACATAGGGCTATCCAAAACTGTCAGGGACAGATAAATTTCACAAAATACAATGCCAAGATAATGAATTGAGGCCTTTTTTAACTATAAATCCTTAAGTTCACTGTATGCAGCTCAATTTAGTAATGCATGGCAAGGACGAATACAAATGTGCGCAAAATATGGAATTGATACAGAGTGAAAGGTCAAGAAAAATACCAAAAACCTCGGCAGTATCAGTTAATCAGGAACTAATGAAGTTAAACACACTTATTACTGAAATAAAAAAGAATAAATGATTGAATTGGATACCTTTGCTGCACTGGAGGAATTCCTTCTTTTTCCTCCACTCTTTCCTTGATCCGTTCAATGGTATCAGTTGGCTCAATATCAATTTCAATTTCCTTTCCAGTGAGAGTCTTCACCTTGATCATAGTTCCTCCCCTGAGCCTCAGGACCAAGTGAAGCGTCGACTCCTTTTGAATGTTATAATCTGCAAGCGTTCTGCCATCTTCCAATTGTTTACCAGCAAAAATCAGTCTCTGCTGATCCGGAGGAATGCCTTCCTTGTCCTGTAATACAAATTCAATATTGATTAAACGTGAATAAACCAACTGAAAAAAAATAAAAATAAAAACCTGTGCATAAAGAAATCTCAATAGCAACAAGATTATCAGAATTTAACCTAAGACAATAAACAAGTATTAGTTTAGCCTCGCGAATGGAACAAAGATTTTCATGTTATCAATAACATATGCTCAATCGCCACAACAAAATTTCCAATTACTAGGATTCAAAAGCTCTAATTTCACCAGTAACCCTAACCCTACTAGCAGCACTCACGTAACCTAGTATCAAAAAAAATTCAGGAACTTCCCCAGAAAAAATTAAAATAAAATAAAATAACCACATCTTTCCATCAAAACAAATATACCCAGATAAAAATTAACAACAAAAACGAATTTTTAAAATTAAAAAATAAAAGTACCTGAATCTTAGTCTTAACATTATCGATGGTGTCGCTGCTCTCAACCTCGAGAGTAATCGTCTTCCCAGTCAAAGTCTTCACAAAGATCTGCATACTATGATTTTTTTTTTTATCCCTTCTCTGAAAAAACGAAAAAGCTTGGAAGAGAGTAAGAAAGACTGAGATTGTATGTGAATTAATTGATCGAAGAGAGGGTGGCAGTGATATTTATAATTTGATTTTGGACTTTTGCTGGTTTATAATTATTGGTTGGTTTTATAATAAATAATACCGGCGAAGGAATCTAATCAAAATCTAATTTGCATGGTCTATTTCCTATTGGAATTGGGAATCCTTATAAAGTTGGGGGCCATAATTTTATTCCTTTTATTGCGTTGGAGATTTTTTTTAAATTTTTTTATTTTTTTAATTATTAGTATATAGGTTCATGCTTTGTGGTTTTTAACGAAAATAATTATTCAATCAAATAATTCAGATCGACATCGGTTTGTTATTTATAATAACAATGTATTTTTGATGGTTTTAAATAAATGCACAACAGAATAATGATGTTACCGAGCGTGCCGATATTATAAGATTAAATCTTATAAATTGTACATGTTGTAAATATGATTTTTGTTTAGTTTTGAATCATTAATATTTGGGGAATTTACAAAAATAACCCAAGATTTTTAGGGGTTTTTAGAATTAATCAGCTTAATTATTCTATTTTGTCTTGCCAATTACAATATTTTTGGACCACAATACCTTTGTTATTCTTTTTTTTTTTTAATACTGATTATATATTATACTACTGATATTACATCAGATATTTACAACTGCTATTATAGCGGACAATTATACTATATTTACAATCAGATATATAATTGAGACTATAATATTACATTAAATTCTTATGAAGTATTTTGTCCAGACAAATGACACTCACAGATATTATACTAATATTTACAATCAAATATATAACTGAAACTATAATATTATATTAAATTCTTATGAAGAATCATACTATTGATATTACATCAGATATTTACAACTACTATTATAGCAGACAATTATACTATATTTACAATCAGACATATAAACTGGGACTACAATATTACATTAAATTCGACAAATGACCCTCACAGATATTATACTGATATTTACAATCAGACATATAACTAGAATTACAATATTGTATTAAATTCTTATGAAGTACTTTGTCCAGACAAATGACCCTCACAGAGGAGGGATGTCTTTGCTCCACTCGCATTTCGTAAGGGAGAAAAACTTATAAATTAACTCCATACAATCATGCTTAATTGATGAAGGTTGAGTCTATAGCGACTCAAACCCTGTTATCACAATTCTGAGGACAATGGTTCATTACTGGACTAAAGGCCCAAGTGGTAATACCCTTGTCATTCTAAAACCCAAAAACTGAACCTTCTCTTCTCTCCTAAATCCAACGACTAGGGATGAACTTTTCCGGTATCAATAAATAACGGTTGGACAGGCATTTGACAATACATCTCCTATAGGACGTGCTCTATTTCGGCACTTTGATGGTTTAGTTTCTCTATTTTTAGCAATTTTAAGTACCTTTTTGTCGTTTTCATAAGAATGATTGATTGATATGTGTAATTTTGATTGTAGATGAGTAGTAGAATTGATTGTCTATTAAGATTGAAAAATGTATAATGAAATTGGGATTTGATAAATGGCACATGAGGTGTTCGATAAAATGCCTCTTAAACTTTATTTGTCTCATTTTTGGTAGATTAATGTGTTGTTGGTTAATAGTGCCTTGGTAAGAAGTTGTGTTCAGTGCGAGTTGACCACGTCACACCAAGGGGAGCGGTTGTCACACAAACGGCAAAACACTTGCTATGTGTGATAGGCACCCATCGTAAACATTTAGCAACAATGTAGTTGCTGCTTTCTTGTGCGACATGTGCGACAGGCGCCTGCCACACAAAAACATAGCATGTATGTATGTATGTATGTATGTATGTATGTACGTATGTACGTATGTATGTGTGTGTGTGTGTGTGTGTGTGTGTGTGTGTGTATGATATTTCAAGTTTAATGGATGTTGATAGCAAATAAAATTTAGATACAATGGTCAAGAAGTTGCAGGCAAAGCATAGTCCACCTGGTCCTTAATGATGTTAGAGATCGTCATGATCACACCCCGCTGTCATTATACAGTTTATATGGGGACCTAAATGATGACAGCATGCAAATCCTTAAGGAAGCACCTCCTGACATAATTAAGTTTGGTCGTCTGTATAAGATATCATATGTCCTTAAAAGTCCTTACTTACAAACTTACAATCGAGAAAGAACATTAAGAGTCTCCCTGCCATAGAATCCACGGACATTGAGATCGACAAAGGGATGAGTGTGGATATAAATCCACTTAAAGGAATAGAGAATCATACATTATTTCATGAGTTCGATGAATGGTTTGTTGGTAACATCACAATTGATTGTGACATCCAACAGTCTAAGAACTTTTTTATAATATAAAATTAAGATAAAATTAATATATTATAATTTGATTTTACATAAAATTGTATTAGGGGAGCATTAAGATAATTCATAAGTTTTGAGCTCATTAATCAACATTGTAAGTGAAAAAATTCATAATTCTAACTTTTATTAAATATACACTTTCTAGTGTTAATCACATCCCTCAACTAACTTATTGCTAGTCCTTGTCAATTAAAATGATAATATCAAGTGAAATTCAAATGCAAGTTAAAATCTTTTTTTTTTTACGGCAATAGCGTTTATTTCTTTAATTAGATTAATGACAACAATCAAATAAAAGTATAACCATGATCTCCGACCATAAAAAAAAAAAAATTTCCCAAATCAGTTAAGTAAACTTATGCAAAATGATTAATTATCAAAGCTACATTAATTAAGTCGCCCTAAAAAATGATATGTCAAACCTCAAAATCTCACGAATAAGAATGATATTCTCAAAAGAAAATAAACCGAATAAAAACAGCCACTCCAAGAAATGGTAATTTGAGAGAAAATATCACACAGTTTTATCAAGATGAAAGAATAATGCCCATAGTTTATAAATAATATGATCTCATGTCAAACGAATTACTAATCAAACTAATAATATTATTTGCATTTATTTTTATATGCCACCACATCTTTTAGTCTATATTATCAGTTTCTACATCAGACTATAGTTCCTTAAAATGAAGAAAGATTTTATTAGAACATAACGTAAGCTAGGGACATAGCTACAAAGAAGGGGTAATAGAAAAAATAAAATATGTGTTTGAAAAATAGAGATCTTTTGGAGATTGAAAGGTGTTTTTCATACTTTTTTATCTTTTTTTTTCATATTATAACAATTATTATTTTTTAAAAAAATTGCAATTTTTCAATTGAATTGCACCATTTATATGAATGCATAACCATCACTACTTTTCCAAACATAATTAGGTGATTGAAAATATAAAACATAAGGTGATACTCTATATTAAAGTGGGATAGGATGATAAGTTAACAAAGAAGAAGAAATTTTTTTTTTTTTAATAAGCTTAAAGGGGTTAACTATGAATACTTCAAAATAAAAATGGCTAGAAAATGTTTAAATAGATCAAAGATAACCTTTCCATCACCTATTAGGGCGCTAAATAGTATTTCATATTCACTAGTTCAACAAACTTTCAAATGCAACTGTACATCTTTTATTCATTTTTTCATTTTTTTGATTGGCTTACTCTAAAAAAAAATATAAATATCTTGTATAAAATAATAACATGTTAAGCTGTATAAGCAAATAAGGTAACTCTTCAAGGATAATAGGCTCAAAAACTCACTTAGAACTTACAATAACATATACATTCTTTCAAATAGCTCAATCAATTTCACTCATCAAATTTCTCAATTCACATTTTAACATGCAAAGTGGCAAAGATAGTGTAACATAACTCAATGCCAAAGATACTACAAATATCAAAATTTTAAAGTTATCATGTCATCTAATGTTAAAAAATCATACAAAATGTCTTAAATTTTTTTATTAAAAATAAAATTGAACTTTAAAACTAAGAAGATGCGTTTCTAGAATCGCTACACTCCATATTCAGCCATATCCGACTTAAATTTATCCATTGTCTTTACATCAAAAATTAATAAAAACATCACCAAGACTAAGACACTCCATAACTGTCAACTATTCTCTCTTCTCAACCTGAATGAGACATTGTCCTCAATGTCTTAATAAAAAAGTTGAGTTTAGATGACATTATTTGACTACTGCTAGAAAATATTTACAAATAGAGAGTCAACTCTAATTTACACTTCTTAGCAGGGCTAGTGCTATCATCATTAATCGACCAATCCAATGCCAATGTCATAGGATCTGGCTCTGGTTTGTAAGCCTGCAAAAGATTAAGTAACTCATTAGCAGTATGAGCACAAATAAAGAGTTTTCGGCTGAGGATGGAATGTAATGATTCTTAGTTGTATGATTAAGAAATAATGCTATCAAGTCATCAAAA
This sequence comes from Murraya paniculata, assembly GCA_030449075.1. NCBI lineage: Eukaryota > Viridiplantae > Streptophyta > Magnoliopsida > Sapindales > Rutaceae > Murraya > Murraya paniculata. Next base: position 702,290 of record JAEVFN010000062.1, read on the forward strand.
AAGTCATTAACATTTAACAAATCGATGGGTTTTTTATGGATATTTAAATATGCCGAAAAAGCAAATGTAATAAGTGCCTCTAGAATTGCAAGATCTCTTAGCAAAAAAATGAAAGGGTTGGCAAGATTTAACATTTTGAATTTTTTTTTTTACGTATTTAAGACAACTCTTCTGCAATTGGTGGGCTGGGCAGGCATCCCAGAGGTTTTACAACTTTTGGGATAATGCCTAACACTTGGCTTCCTCTAACAAAAATAACTTTTGAAACAAGCTTTGATAACCCTTGATCACCTCCTCCATACATAAGGTGTAGTTTTCTCTCAGCTATAACACAATCAAGTTCTACAGCTACCTTAACGAACTCCTCGTATTTCCTATAGCAAAATCCAAAAACTACACAAACGCTTTTGAATTTTCTAATTGAAGTTGCTGCAATTGGAACAATCTTCAAAAATAATTTCTGAGGGTTTGAAAAAAGGAAGCATATATTTAGAAATCTTGGTGATAAATACTGAAATGCAGTCGTAAATGGGGTGGTGTATTTGTTAAATGACACGTGAAGCTTATGGCTCAATAATTCAAAAGCAAACAGAAAAAGAAAATAGTAAAAAGGAAAGGCAAACAATTATTAAATATAAAATCACACCATTAATGCAAAAGATAAAAGAATATTAAAATAAAAAGATATTTATCAGTAGTTGTGATTGTAGCTTATATATTCCTCTAGTTTTACATCCAATAACGGCTTGAACGCCCTCTATAGGTCGAGAAGAGGCTTCCCATCCAGTTTTCTTATGAACTTATAAACAGAGTCTTTTACAGTCAGGTTCCAAGACTAAATTATGCACTTTCTTTTTGAAATAATTTCTATAAATTATGAATCTCCTGTTGCACAAATTTGCTTGGATGCATCTGAAAAAATTATAAGATATCATCAACGATTCTTTATTCAGGCCATCTTTAATGAATTTAATTTTATCTTCAAGATTTTCAAAAACCATTCTTAAAGTTTTACAATTTGGTCTATTCCAAGCAAGGCATACACAATGAGGACATTTAGAGCCAAGTAGCCAAGTCGATTAGCTCTTCTTCTTTAACAAATGTGCTTTAACCAAAATTTGGCATGCTAAAAACAAATGGATCAAAAAACTCACTTGCCAATCAAACCTTTGTATCAATTAACCAATGAATGTCAAAAGGAATGCCATTAATCACTAACAAATGCAATCATTTACAAAGAGATTTGTAAATTTTCTTGAGGGTATTTTGAGAGAGAGAATGAAAACACTTATGCAATTTACACTATATTTATTCTATGCGTGATTTTAGGGTTTCAGTTACTGTGAAAAACTAAAGATTCCGACTTAAAAAGTCACGGAGTACCGTTATCCACCATTTATATGGAAAAATGAATTAAACCACACCAAAGAAACAAATTAACTCTAAAAAATTAAGTCAAATGTGAAGGCGAACAAAATAACAAAATGAAAACACAAAATGTTAAAAAAAAAGAATATAATTAAATACTGAACTCACTTTCATCCTTTTATTGAGTTAATCTTAAGTTTCAATTGAACGTCATATATGCCATCCTCTATTTCCCTAAGCTGTCTTTCTAAATCCTTAACATGGGACAATAACGTTGGTGATCGTAAATTACAAACAAGGTTTGATTTGCAAAATTGTATCATGCCTTTTAGATGAAATTTATTAAGCTCTATGTTAGAAGATCTTTCTAATTGAGGTGCTTGTGATATATATTAAAAATGATGAAATGAAACACAATTGTCAAACAAACACTCTTAAACACGAAACATCATAATGCGTATCATTCAAGAACAACTCAAATGGTAAAGTAATAGGAAAAAAAAATTAAATCACTCAAAAGACTTAATCAAGACTTGGTGGGTCACTCAAATTTATTTTGGTGTCCTCTTCATGTGGTTAGTATTCTAGATATGATTTTAATCTTTGACTATTAACTTTAAATATAATACCTTTCATTTGATTCTCAATTTGTACGGCCCATACAAATATATAGTTTTTACAACAAATGGTCTACTCCACTTAGACTTTAACTTTCCTGGAAACAAATGAAGATAAGAATTATAAAGCAACACTTTTTTACCAATCTTAAATGTTTTCTAAAAAAAATTTTTATTATCAAAAGCTTTGGTTCTTGCCTTAATAAATCTTGAATTCTCATATGCATCATCCCTTAATTCCTTAAGTTCATTTAATTACAATTTACGCATATTACAAGCATCATCAATATTTGAATTAAAAGCTTTAATAGCCCAAAATGATTTGTGCTCAAGTTTAATCAATAAGTAGCAAGATTTGCCATAAACCAGCAGATATGTTGACATTCCTAAAGATGTCTTAAATGCAGTGTTGTAAGCTCGAAGTGCATCAATCAGTCAAAGAGACTAATCTTTATAGCTTAGGTTTACTGTCTTTTTCAAAATTTGTTTTATCTCCTTATTTGGTAACTCAACTTAACCACTTATTTGAGGATGATATGAGTGGCAATTTTATGTGTATTTTCATATTTTTTCATTAAAGACTCAAATGGTGTATTACAAAAATACTTACCTCCATCACTGATAATAGCTCGAGGGATTCTAAATTTGCTCAAAAGATTTCCTTGTAACAAGTGGATCATTGTTTTGTGATTATTGTGCCTACAAAGAATCACTTCAATCCATTTTGAAATATAGTTAACAGCAATAAAAATATACAAATCCAAATGACAATAGAAAGGGGCCCATAAAATCAATTCCCAAATAATTAAATATTTCAATGATAAAGATAGGGTTTAAAAGAATCATATTTCTTTTTGAGATGGAACTAACATTTGACAATTCTTACACATTTTACAAAATGCATACAAATCTTTAAATAATACAGATTAGTAAAATCCATACTGTAATATTTTTGCTGCTGTCTTTTTTGAAGAAAAATGGCCACCACTTGCTCTAGAATGACAAAATTGAATGACACTACTTACCTCGTCATTTAGTATGCATCTTCAAAAAATTCGATCTCAACAATTCTTGAACGGGTATAGATCATCCCAGTAAAAAGTTTCACTTTAGTTAAGAATTTCTTCTTTTCTGAGAGTACCAATCAGATGGTATTTCATTTGTTAGAAGATAATTAACAATGTTAGTATACCAAGGCATATTGTGCATGGAAAACAAAAATTTATTAGAGAAGGAATCATTGATGGGCGTTGAATCAATTGAAGACTTATTTGTAAGTCTTGAAAAATGATCTACAACAACATTTTCAGCACCCTTTTTGACTTTGATTGTCAGGTTGAATTCTTAGAACAACAAAATCTATCATATTAGTCTTGTCTTGGCATCCTGTTTAAACATTAAATATCTAATAACAACATGATCAAAATAGACATAGTTAATGAACCAATTACATATGAACATAATTTATCCAATGTAAATACTACGACAAGTAGTTCTTTTTCAGTGGTGGTGTAATTCATTTGGCACTATTAAAAGTTCTACTCGCATAATAGATAATAAAGGGCTTACCTTCTTTTCTTTGATTCAGAATAACTCCAACTACATAATTACTAGTATTACACGCTAACTCAAAAGGTAAAGACTAATCAGGGGGTTACATTATAGAGGCTGATGTTAAAAGGCTAATTTATCTTTTCAAAGGCTTTCTGACAATCTTCGATCTACTTGAATGGTGTGTCTTTTATCAAAAGGTTACAAAGTCATCTAGATATGGCATTAAAGTGTTTTATAAATCCCCTATAAAACCGAGCATGTCCTAAAAAAGAATAGACTTCCCTAACCGTCTTTGCTAGAGGTAAAATTCAGGTGACTTTAACTTAGACTTTATTAACTTCAATTCCACTAGAAGATACTACATGGCCTAAGACAATTCAAGAAATAGTCATGAAATAACATTTTTCTCAATTTAAAACAAGTCCTTTTTCTTTGTACCTTTCCAAGACTCTTTTTAAATTATCAAAATATTTTTCAGAAGAATTTCCAAATACAATTAGATCGTGCATAAAAACTTCCAAATAATTTTTAACCATGTCACTAAAAATACTTAGCATGCATCTTTGAATTGTTGCAGGATAATTACAGATTCTAAAAGGCATTCTTCTAAATCTAAATGATCCAAATAGGCATGTGAATGTGGTCCTTTCTTGGTCTTCTAAGGCTAAAAGTATTTGATAATATCGTAAGTAGCCATTAAGAAAGTAATAGTAGGGGTGTTCTGCTACTCTCTCAAGAATTTAGTCTAAAAATAGAAGTGAAAATGGTCTTTTCTATTGACATCATTTAATTTTCTGTAATCAATGCACATACGCCAACTAGACGGGATTCGTGGGGATTGGTTCACCTTTTTCATTTTTCACGACAGTTATTCTAAATTTCTTTGGTACTATTTGTGTTGGACTAACGCATTTACTATCAGTGATGGGATAAATAATTCCTACATCTAGTAGTTTAACGACCTCATTCTTTATCACTTCTTTGATATGAGGGTTTCATCTTCTTTGTGGTTGACAGGAAATTTTGGCATTTTCTTATAAGTGTATTTTTTGTGTAAAAATTAAAAGATTAATACCCTTGATATCTTTCATGGTTCAACCAATTGTAGTTTTATGCCTTTTTAGAATAGCCAATAGCTTGCTTTCTTGGTAGCTTGTGAGCTCGAACACCATTGGATAGGTTTGATGATCTCTGAGATATGCATGCTTTAATTGCTCTCATAAGGGCTTCAATTCAAGCTTTGGTGGCTCCTCTGCCCTTGTCTCTTCAAGTTGTATCAGGTTTTCAAAGTTCAATTGGTCACTGTCATCTTTAGGTATCTGCGTAGAATCAAGTATAGAGTATATGTTAGCACTATCACATTCTAATTCCTTACTTGATTTAAAAGAACATTCAAAACAATTTTTCATAGAATCTGTAAAATTCTCAGACTAAATATACTCCTCAATGATTGGTTCAATAAGCTCAATCTCTTCATTCTTATTATCATCATTTTCTTTGTCGCGAGGTCTTTACACCTGTTGAACACATTAAGTTCCAATATCATATTGTCGAAAGATAACTTCATCACTTCATTCCTGAAATTAATCAAAGCGTTAGTAATGGCTAGAAATGATCGACCTAATATGACAAGAATTTGCTTATATTCCTAAGCAATTGGTGTAGTTTCCATAACAATGAAATTCACAAGATATATGAATTTATCAACTTTTACTGATTCATCTTTAATTATCCATTTTGGTATCTTAATTGATCTATCGGCAAGTAAAAGAGTGGTAGAAGTCGGCTTTATCTCACTAAGATTGAGTCGTAGAGATACTAAGAATTGAAGCAAAATGACACCAACACCGAGACCAAGCAAAGCATGTTCAATTTTATGATTTCCAATAATGAAACCTACCTGCTCTGCTAGAAAAACTTTCTTTTGCACCTTATGTTTCTTTTTTACAGTGCACAAGTCTTTCAAAAATTTAGCATAAGCATAAGGAATGTTGACCTTCATCTATTTAAAGACTTCATAAATCTTTGGACTGTGGTTTGATTTCTTTAGATTGATCAGTGCTTGAAGGAATAGGTTTACATAAGGAGAGTTTGTTATTTTTTCATCAGTTAAAAGTTTATTAAACTCTTCCTTATTCTTTGAAATTGACTCCTTACCAATTTCACGAGGATCAAGAATATATTTTTTAAAAATTTTACCACCACGAAGGGTTATAACCAAAATGACTTGACTCATGTCTTGGTTTCATGGACTACCCATTTGAAGGTGTTGTCGACTCTTGGGATTTGGTTCAGGTTTAGAAGAAAACTTACATTTTTCATGAATGGTGAGGGCTAATGTAAGTTTGGAGGTGGTATCTATCAAATTGGTCAAGGTTTGCATGGTTTGATTATTGTTTGAACACTTGTTTTTGAATGAATGAATGCAATGTATCTTCACAAAGTTTTTCTTGGTGGTGGGACATAAGGTGGGTATTTCAGGAAATTTTGAAAACTCTAACATGGAGGAGGTGGTTGTGAAGGTTGTGTATGATTGTCATTTCTCCAACTGAAATTTCTGTAGTTTCTCCAACTGGAGTTGTAGGTTTGTGAGTGTTCGATTGGGATTTGGTCTTTTGAAATTATCTATGGCATTTGTATTTCATGTAGACCTTTTTTAAGAGCTAGCGAGGTCGGACAATCCTGGTAAAATTGTCAGTAGAACTGCAAACATGACATAAAATATCTTGAACAGATTTAACATGATCAATCTTTTTCGACTCTAATGCTTCAATCTTTCTAGCTAAAGATGCAAATTTGTCTTGAAAATCATAATTTTTCCTAAGGTTGTACATGCATCCACCAAATGGAGATGGCTAGGGTTTACTTGATGACTCATAAGAACCAACAGTATCCCAATGTTGTGCATTTTCAGCTAATTAGTCAAGATAATCTAATATAGCTTGAGAACTTTTGTCTCTAAACTCAGCATTACACATTATTTTAACAACCTATCTACTTTGGGATGTTAGTCCCTCGTAGAAATATAATATTAACTTCCATGCTTCAAAACCATGGTGTGGGCAAATATTAAATAATTTCTTATACATATCCCAATACTGATAAAAAGACTCTCCTGGCTTTTGAGTGAAAGTGATGATTTTTTTTTTTAAAGAATTTGTCTTGTGGGGTGGAAAAACATTTTCAAAAATTATTCTTGCATCATTCTAAGTTTTTATTGATCCAGATCTAAGGTTTTGTAGCCAAGTTTTAGCTTTATCTTCTAATGAAAAAGAAAAAAGCTTTAATCGAATTATGTTCATGCCACAATTTTGGTTTCTGTATGTATTATAAACTTCCTCAAAATCTCTTAAATGCAAGTATGGATTTTTGAATTCTAAACCATGAAATATTAGTAAAAGGTGGATAATATTTGGTTTGAAGTGGAATCGAGATGCTTCTAGAGGAAATACTATACACGAGGTGTTCTAGTTCTTGTTGGATTCATGTAGTCTCTCAAAGTTCTTGGTTGATTCTAATCATGTGCATTATATTGAGAATGGTTGTTTCCTTAATTAATTTGAGGATTAAATTAGTCCAAAAGATGTTCTTCTTAAATCTCTTTCATAATTGATGATGGTGATTTAGATCTACAAATTAACCGACCATTTAAAGTTTGGGACCAACATCTCATACAATATTAATGATGTGTACATGTGAAATTAGGTGGTACATAACAAACGAGCAACATAGAAAAATAAATGAAAGTTATACAAGTTAAATGAAAACAAACTGAAAATTAAATAAACAAGTAATATAAATGTACAAGAATAAAATAAAATGCGAAATAAAAATAAACAAATTAAAAATTAATTAAGTAAAATTAAAAAATTAAATAGACGGTTAAACCAGTCATAAATAAAATAATAAAGATAATATATTAACAAAATATTAACAATTCAGGCAGTGTTATAGAACCAATCATATAAATAATTAATTAAACTAAACATATTAATAAAATAATAATATATTAAAAAGAATTAAATAATAATTTAGACGGTTAAACTGGCCATGTAAATTAACAAAATAAAATAAATTTCAAAAAAGAAAAATTACAAAGAAAATAAAAAATGCAGAATTAAATTGCTGAAATTTAAAGAAGAAAGAAAGAAAATGAATACTTACCTCAAGATGCAAACACTCTCTTTCTTTAAATTTTAAAAATTACCAACTAATTAAGTGATTAATTCAAATTATCAGGTCTTTTTTATAGTTTTTATAGTCCAAGCCAATATTCATTATGTCCACAAAGTCCAAAACTCAAAATTCATTCAATCCTCAAGTCCAAAAGTTTAAAAAATCAATTATAATCTAAAAATCTAAATTCCAATTCAATTTGGGGACGGATTTGCAAGAGTTTTGAAACAAAAAGAAATTTTTCACAAGTTTTATCGGTAGTACTAAAATTTAAGAAAAGAAGGGTCCTAACTGAAATTTTACAAAATAAAATTAAATTGTGAAATCTAAACAAAGAAATGACAAATGGAAAAATAAAAAGCAAATATAATAAATAACAAATAACAAATAAATATGTTTTTCCAGCAACAGTGCAAAAACTTTAACACAACTCAAAAGTATTGATTACTCTTAAATATAAAAGTATTTAGTTATAATATAAACCGGTGAGTCTGGGTTGATCCATAGAGAGAATATTTAATTTATTAATTTCCTTTAATTTATCAAAAAAACTAAAAAATATCATTTGAATTCACGGTATTTAATTTAAGTGAAACTATATAAATAAATTAGTTACAAATATAGATGCATTCTTAGTAGTAAATGTAATTTAATAAATTCTTTTCCTTTTATTTCGTTTATTGCCCAAAAGATTAATTGTATAAATTATCATTATTTTTCCATTAATTTTATTATGGATTAAGTACTTAATGCTCCAAAACTCAATTTATTTAGAAAAAGTCAAAGTACCATTTTACCATATTTTATACGAAGATATTAAGAATTTATTGTACCAAATTTTCTTATTTTTCTACAATAAATCAAAATTTTAAAAATATGAAATATAGATAAAATCAAATAAAAAATAATTTAATTTATATAATTAAAAATAGAATTTGATTAAATCATATTTTTTGACTAAGAGTTTTATCTTACCCTAACTATTATTATTTAGCTATGTATAATTGAAATAAAATAATTATTAAAATAAAAATAAATAAAATTAAAAATAAAACTAAATTTATTTATGAATTAAAATTCAAACTTCCAAAATAAATTACAGAAAAATTAAATACAAAAGAAAAAAAAGAAATTTTGGAAACTAAACTCTCTGTTTCTGATCCTACTATCTCGAGCACCTTCCTCTAATTCTCCTTTCCTCTCTCTTCTCTTCTTTTTCTCTCTTTTTTATATGTGGTCCCTTTTTCCCTCAGGCACCCCTTTTTTATAGCTTCTTCTCTTCTTCTTTAATATTATTTAATTAAATTTTTATTATTTTTTTAAATTCTTGATAGTCAAGTGGCAGTGACCAATTGACTATCAATAATACATGGCCGCTCCAATTTCATTTTTCTTTTTTTTTTAACGTTTTTATTTTTTATGTTTATATTAATGCAATCCATCTGTTTTCTCTCTCATTTTTAGCTCCAATTCATTCTTTATTCTTGAAATTTATCTACAATATAAAATTAAGATAAAATTAACATATTACGATTTAATTTAACATAAAATTATATTAGGAGAGCATTAGAATAATTTATAAGTTTTGAGTGCATTAATCAACACTGTAAGTGAAAAAATGATAATTTTAACCTACATTTAATATATACTTTCTAGTGTTAATCAGCAATCAAGTCTAAAGACAAAACTAGAACAATACTTATCTGAAAGTGAGGCAAATTTTCCCTATCACTGACTAGACCCTTATCATGCACACCGTCCCTATCATCGAAAGTATTATCCAAATGACTATCATCACCATTATCAACATGAGCATTGAAAAGATCGACATCCCCATCATTAATTGGGCTATAGTATTATTCAGTATTAATGCTATCTATTGGCATATTATTCGTGTCATCTATGGGATCCTTATCGTATTGGAAATGAGAATAACCTTGTTGTAGTGATGTCGTCATTGGTAACACATCTTCTTCAACAGCTACCATCGTAACATTGTTTTCTTCTTCAACGGGCTCTTAATTTGGTACTTTAGGGAATTTGGTACAAAAAATAGGGACAAACCTCTCGTTCATCGAATTAGATCTCACGTGTAATAAAATCCTTATCATTTTATCATCAAGTACATCCATAGGCAATGAACATATAGGTTGAGTAAGACATCTCAACTGTAAAGTTATCTTTAATGCGATGCTATAATCATTCAGATTTATTTGCAAAATCTCATATACTCTGGCAAGAAATACATCAAACGTATAGTCTTTTTGAACCAAAAAAAGCTCTACTTTTTTCCATTTCTGTACTCAAAATGACCATTTATCAAATCCTCCCATGACCTATCAAAACACGTCTGAAGAATAACTGACTCAATTAATTTAAGCCTAAATAATTAAGAAAAGATAAAAAAAAATAGTACTTAATAAAAAAACTCCGAGATGTACGACATGCTTATGTGCAACAGGTGCCTATTATAAATTTTCTTGATTCGTCTCCTAACTCTAGTTTACTCAAAATACCCATATAAATTTCAAATAATCGAAAGATAAAAACATACATTATATAAAAACAAATAATAACCTTAACTTTTTACTTTCCAATTGATGATTTGGTGAGTAGAGAGTGGTGAGTTTTGGTTAAGAATATGATTTGTTAGGCATTTTGTATGTAGGTCTAAAATTTACATATGTACCTAGATATGATAAAAAACTTAAGGTGACTAATTTTAAAAATTACCAAAAGTTTTAGATTATTTTTATAAATTTACCTTCAAAATACCGAGGAAAGTTTTGTTTGGGTGAATATTTGGGCCAAATTGGAAGAAAGGTTAAAATTGGGCCTGAAAAAAGCTAGGCATTCAAAATGGACCTTTACGCCAAATTGGGAAAAGAGCGAGGCTATTGGTACCCCATTTTGCTCTCATAAAACACGTCTTTTAAATACATCCAGGAAAATATTAATGAATTTTTATTTCCTGCTAATAACACTCATTTTAATTCCACAAATATACTTTTACCCTTTTTTCTTAGCAATTTCGGTATAAAAGAAAGAAAAATGAATAAAAGAAAATGCTATTTCATATAATAAAATATTGATAAATGCATTTATGTCCGTCTGTTATTTAAAATAACAATGTATGTATGATAATTTCAAATAAACACATGACAGAATAATGCTAATCCAATTTTTTTATACTCTCAACGAGGTTCTACTTCTACATGCTTGCATCTGAAGACAAAAATCAGTAACAAACTAAGGAGAACAAATCACTACAATAGTAGAAGAAGGCAAGCCTTCCATAATTTTAAAATAATTAAGTAAAAAATTCAGTTCAACAAAAATCACTAATTTAAAGATAAAAATAAAAATTAGAAAAAAAAAAAAGCTTTTCACTCATGACAAGAAAGTGTTTTTCATTTAACAAAAGTAAAATCTCTAGGGGGATTAGAGGGAGAGAGATGAACTGTCAATTTAATTAAGGTTTAAAATGTAAATTTATGATATAGTGGTTTTATAAGAACTTTTTAGGTGTGCTAAAAGCTCCATTCTTGGGAAAAAATTTAAAGAATAATAACCACTTTTATACTAATGCCCATATTATCTTTATTTAAAATTACTAAAAAGAATAAAACCTTTAAATACACCCACTTGGATGACTTTTACTAATCAACATTCAACAATGCTACTTTAATGAAAAAGGTCGTTACAGAAAAGTTGTTGGGCAACGTTTTACATTCATTTCAATGTGTGTATTTAAAAAAAAAAAGATTTGTAATTTCAACAAACAAAAACAAACTATGAATTTCGATCAAATGTCACCATTATGGCCCCCCTTAATTAATTTAAAATATTTTTCTTCATAACCTCAATTTGATTTATTACGTATTAACATTACTTTACCTATCAATGAAATGTGGTTTACTTGATCATAACAAGTCCAAATATTAAATGGGTTTATTTTTTAATAATTTCTCAGCAAAAAGAAAAAAAATCAATGAATTTATTTATGGGCAAAAGCTTACTGGAGTTCCAGTCCACTACTTCCTGCTCACAAGGTATTTCATTTCTTCCCATTTTATTTCCACTAATAATCAGATTCAATTAATTCAACTCCTACACAATCGAGAGTAAAATTATTCTTAACAAAAGAGCTTCAATATGAGCATATGTTTTAGGTTTTATACGGTGGGATGTAAAAAAAAAAAAAGGATAAAAACGGTAATAAGAGTAAAGTGGAGATTAAATGGGATATACTAATAGAGGAAAATTATTTTTAATTTTTTAATGTAGTTAATGAAGTAAGGACTAGTGAAATATATTAAACTTTATCTACGTATATGTATGTTGATGAGAAAGAGAAAAATAGTTGATGACTAAATTTTTAAAAATAATTTGTTTACCAATGATCAATTATGATTAGATTTGTCATTCATATAACAAGTGACTTTAGGAAGGTAAAAAATTTGAAGAAATGAGAAACTCGAAAAGCTCAATAATTAAGCAAAATAAAGCAACAAATGATCAAAAACTAGGGATACAATTATACAATAACCTGGAAATCCAGATCAGAGAAAAGGCAAAGAGAAAAACACCACAATAGGATGCTTTATTTGACGTTACAGTTCCAATTATCAGAACATGGAAACATAGACAACACACGCTGTTGAACAATTTTCTCAAAATCGGTTAGTTCAATTTGTGGATTTCATAGACAGGGAGGGAATAAGTATTGCCGTATAAATACCTTTTCTGAGGACGGCCATATACACTCTGGATGAACAGTGTCATCAGAATAAAAAACTTCTAAATAGTCACCAAGATGATGGGCCTCATTCCCTTCAAAGAAAAACACTTAAAAAGGGGAAAAAAATAACATTTGACACATTGCTCAAAAAAAGAAAGGTAGAATGTAAATCTTGAACATGAATTCAAATTCTATGTAGAAAGAAATATTTAAATATGATCGCAGATAGCCTTTGTGAAATCTGATGTCGTTGAAGAACCACCAAGATCAGCAGTTCGATACTTCCCCTCTGCAATTGTGTTCAGGATAGCATTTTGGATCCTATCAGCCTTGTCATGGAGCTCCAAATGGCGCAACATTGTTACAGCACTCAACAGCAAAGCAGTTGGATTTGCCAAATTCTAGGTCAAGTCAAACAACAAAATGAATTAAGTAGTCCACGCAGGCTTTCTTTTACTACCTTGAAAAGACAAACCAAATTCATCCTTGAAAACTCATATATGTATATTTGCATCAATTTTATGGGGCATGCTTTTTCACGATAATAATTATATTTTTTTTATATAATACTCATACTCAATATATCAGGTTTGAGTTTGCTTTGGCATGTCCAACTTCTTATTGATCAATATTATTATAAGAGTAAGCCACAGAATCATTCTAGTTTTATGCTAATACCCTTAGCAAGGCTGAGGCCATAGGATAGCTTAACATAGATGAGTTCACCTCGTCTGATAGTAAGAGGGAAGACAGATTATTAATGCAACAACAGAACCTAGCAGCAACCTATAGGCATGTGGATAACTAAAATGGAAATTAACTTAAAATTGTACAAGATTATATGATTAAGCAAGTTTCAAGGCTAACCTTTCCAGCAATATCAGGTGCTGAACCATGAACAGCTTCAGCAAGGGCTATTCCTCCTTCCCCAATATTGCAACTGCACAGGCAGTTATATTCTGTTAGATAACGTAGATGCATGTCACTGGGGGAAGTCTAAGGATCATAGTTACCTTGGTGTTAAGCCCAATCCACCAATCAACCCAGCACATAGATCACTAATGATGTCACCATAGAGGTTAGGCATCACCAACACATCAAAAGCCGCTGGATTCTTGACAAGCTGTGCATACAAGTAAAGCAGTAGGTTTTAGCAATTAATTTTGTCTTCTATGATTTGAAAAAAAAAAAAAAGAAACAAAAATTAGAAAGTTCCAATGGCCATTCTACATTATGCATCAAGAGCAATATTTTGCAAACAACCAGAGACTGATTAAGGAAGTGTTGTAATACCATCATGCAGCAATTGTCGATAACAACTTCCTCATATGTTATCTCAGGGTACTTCTTGGCAACCTCACGACAACACTGCAAGTAAAACTTATACAGAATATCAGATGTAAATGGATAGATATACAACTGAATAGTTGATAATTGATTTCAAATGGAAGACCTATCTTTTTTAAATATTAAAAAAAAAGGACCTTTAAAAAAAGCCCATCAGTTTTCTGCATAATATTTGCTTTGTGTATTGCAGATACTCTTTCTCTTCCATGTGTCTTCGCATAGTGAAACGCATATTCAGCAACTCTCAAACTAGCCTGACGAGTAATGATTTTGAGACTTTCAACCACACCTCTCACGACCTATCATCAAAAACAAAAACTACTTCTGATTTACAGTTACATTTGTTGGACATCAGTAAGTGAAATCTGTTGCTGCAGAAACAAACTCACTTGATGTTCAAGTCCACTGTACTCTCCTTCTGTGTTCTCACGGATAGTGATAAGATTCACATCATCATAGCGAGTTTTATATCCAGGGAGGCTGTAGCAAGGCCTAACGTTGGCATACAAATTAAGTTCTTTCCTCAAAGTAAGATTCAATGAACGATGACCCTTTCCAATTGGTGTTGCCATAGGCCCTTTCAAGCCCACCTTGTTCTTTCTCACAGATTCTAAACTTTCCCATGTCAGAAAACTCTGTGTTCTAGGATCTATTTCAGTCCCCACATAATGCTCCTCCCATTCAATTGGCACTTCAGCTGTCCTGAATACCTGCAACAGATCAAATATCAAAATCCATCAAAACTTTAAGTACATTATGGCCAATTAATACTCTTTACATTCGCTTAATTTTGCCAACTAGAGTCATCAAAAATACAAATTTAGAGAAAAACAATACAAGGATGGAAAAAAAAAACTGTATTGGGAACAGAATGCAAAGACACATATTTGCATATTTACATTTCAAAGAACGAAAAAATCAACCAAGGGGGGGAAAAAAAATTCAGCACAACAATGTACAACCTGTTTCCCATCAACAAAATAGGGTCAAAGCTCATCTTCAACAACCTAATCCCAAAACTTTACTTCAATTTCCTTTGAGTGGGCTACAACTTTCGGATGCCTAACTACAGAAAATCTTTTTATTTTCTTTTCCTATACATCAATAAACACTTCAAATTGCTAACGCGGCAGAAGAAAGTTGAAGTAAAATATAACTAAGCTCACTCCATGTTCCAAAAAGTTGGTAAATCTACTTCAAAGTCACAATTATATGATAAGATTTCACCTGCTTGAAATGGCATAGTAGTAAATAATTCACGTAATTTGAATTAGCTCAGATTCAATTATTCATTTAAAAATAAAGAAGGAATATTTAGTCAAACAAGCAAATTATCATAAAAGGACAAACGGAGAATACCTGTTTAACGGACTCGGCGATCTCGGGGCCGATTCCGTCGCCGGGAAAGAGAGTGGCAGTGATCGGAGTAGTATCGGAGGAGAAGGCCCTGGCTATAGGCAAAGCGAAATTAGGGTTAGGGTTTGTGGCTGAGAGGATCTGGCTCGATCGGCTTCCCAGGACTCGTCTCAGCAGCTGCGTTGCCATTGATTGATCCTTCTTCTTTTTCCTTCTCCGTTTGATTTGATTTTTATGAAAAAGAAAAATAAAAAAGCAAAATAAAAATTGCAACTTTTGAAGGTGGGAATATAATTTTATTTTTATTTTTCTAACTCTGTTTTATGTTTTTCCTTTTTCAGTTTGACTTTTCTACGTTGCGAAGGAGTGCTCGTTCTCGTTCTCGTTCTCGTTCGTACAAGTCACAATGTAAGAGCAAATCTAGTCCAATAACTGGACTCCACGTGCATTTTCAGAGTTTTATCAATTTTTACATTTAAAAATTAAAATTATACTGGATGCATTTTATAAATGAAGGCCTTATTTTGTAAAATGATTAGATTATATATTTATTGAATAAATTGAAATTATTGTGAGCTAAAATAATACTATTATTTTGATTTATTATAAAACAAATATTATGGTTTACTCTAAATGATAGAAAAGTATTATATTATAAAATCGTCACTAGTATTAAAAAGTTACAAATTTACATATATTAACAATTTATAACATTATCATAATGTCATTGTTTATTTTCTTGACAGTCATACTTACTTTTTTTTCTTTTAACATCATTAAATTATTTAAATATTTCACCCTTTTTATCAACAAAATAAAAAATTTCATAAAAAAAAATTGATACAATTTTAATAATTTATAAGTTCATTTATTGCACTACTACCATTCTTTAATTTATTAAATAAATTTATTTTACCAAGGGTTTTAATATCACATTGTTAGATACATATGTTTTTTTTTTTTAATCATTTATGTGCACCAACATTCACAGTAATATTTATAATAAATATTTAAAAAAAAATCTTGAATTCGCCCCTGTAACGGGCTATTGAACGAAACTATAGGGATGTCAAGGGCCCATAAAAATATTTTAGAAAATATATAAAATAACACTGTGTTAAATGGTCGACTAGCTTAATCTTCGATAGTGCCCCACAAATGGTCAACGGCTGCTAGCACTGTGATGCGGACGCAACGGGATGAACAGCGAGGTTGAAGGAACATTCCACACCCAGTGACACAAATAGTGCCCCACATATGGTCTTCTCCGAAATTCCACCATTAAGACATGTTATGAATAGGATGGGGCGACCTCATAAGCGTTGTAGGAGATCGGCCCATTTAATACTCGCATTGAGGTTGGATGCGAACCTTTTAGCTTGGGCCCATAACTAAGCCTAGAATTGAAGACTACTCATCTTAAATGCACCCCGTTCCTGATCAAATAATCCAACCCGATCTAAAAAATTCGGTTCGAAACTACTTCAGGGAAAAGTTGGGCACTAACGTAGGCTAATAACTTAGTAACAAGTGGCAAGAAAAATCAACCAATGGAAGTCAATTTGTTTAACTAGGTGTTAAGATAGGAAGTAAGCTCGTTAAAAAAAAAGGGCAGTTTCGATAAAATAAACAATATCAAATGATATTATCATAAGCTAGATTTTGGTGGTTAGATCAGCACATGAATAATGTATGCCATCATGAGAGAGAACAAAAATATCTTCTTCTAGCTAAAGATGAGGAGCCAATAAGAATGGAGATTCTTTAGCTAAGCAATGAGAAAAGCCCTTGTCAGCTATCCTTTTGATATCACCAGAAAAGCAACAAGACCACAGGGCTGGGAGGCTACGATGTGTCTAGTTGTAGAGGCAAAAAGGTGGTTGAAGGTTTCTTTACCTTATAAACTCATGGATGTCACCATTAAGGGACCACAAAATAAATTATTTAAATAGCCTCGCCTAAGGAAGGTTAGGCAATAAATGAGTGCGATGTGTCTAAAATTATTAAAATACCCTCAGGAACACTCCTATATAATCTCCATGTGTTCAATCTTGAGGGCTGTCTCCATCTCTAGCTTTGTCTCTCTCCTTTGGCTCTATCCAACTTTTAGCCCCTTTTTTTTTTTTAGATCTAATTTCTTAAGAGGTTGCTTCGTCTTCTTCTCCTTCTATTTTCATACATTCATAGAAGATCTTTGCCACCTCATCTCTCAAATATGCTCCTACATTGTTATTCTCTTAGAAAACGCTCAAATCTCTATAAGATCCATATCTCCATGATGTTATTATCTACCATAAACAACCTTTAATAATATGTCGTTCATATTGTAATGAGAATCATGTAATACTTCACATACATAGTAGATTGAAGATTATTATTTATGTGGATATAGGCCAAAAGACTGAATCATGTAAAATATTTTGTCTTCTTTATTGTTTATGCTTATTTTCTTCTTATTATGATGGTTTTGATGCCGAGGTCGCGTTTCATATTAAGCTCCTGCAGATAAGCTCTTTAGAGCTATCCTTGAGTTCCAAGGAGCTATCCCTTGAGCTCATTTGAGCTCTTCACATCAACTCTCTAAATTCACTTCATAGAGCTCTTCTTATTATTCCAAATTTAGAATACCTCAGCTCACCTCTCAAATCACAGTAGCTCACCTCCCATATTACTGCAGCTCATCTTCTAAATCACCTCAACTATACCTTCTACCCCAAACATAAGAAAATAAATTTAAACTAAAACTTAGCCTGATCTCCCCAAAAATATAAATTTTATTTATTTTAATTGGATTTGACCGGTGAGAACAACCACTTAATAGTTCGAATTGAGTTTTAGCGAAAATCCGATTATGACTAGATCAAATGTAAATAAAACCTCCAATTGGGTGGGAATTTGGCCAACCGAATCAGATCATGATTGGACCTGAAAATTTGATGAGGTTACAATGATTAAAAAGAATATTATTTTAGATATAAAACTTAGAAGTGTGCAAATAACTAGACTCGATCCAATCCCACCTGATATGATCTGATAGTAATAGTTAATTTTTATTTTTATTTTTTATTTGATTTCATAGTAAGCTTTTTTATTTTTTGTTGAAAATTAGAAAAAAAAAAAGACTAAAATAAGATAATTACATTAAAACAATCTTCTAATAACTAAAACAATTTGCAAAATAAATAAATAAATAAAAATAAAATAAAACAAAAAAAGGCTCAAAATTACCCCTAATCCGTATATAATCTGAAATCCATCTTAATTGACCTAAATTGTATTTAACCCGAACCCAACTGTATTGACATATAATTACAACTTGATCCGATTTGAATTCAACTCGAAATTTTGATCCAATCAATTATAGTTCGAATCGAATAAAAAATTTAGGGTACTTTTTATTCCCAACCCAATCAATCCAAACCCATTAAGTTGATTCAAACCTAAATTTGCCCACCCCTAAACATAATCACGTTTATATGCAAGTCGAACTTCGAAAGTGCCACGTTTTTTTTTTTTAAAATAAGGAATTAATAAGGTAAATACAAAATGCGTCGGAATTCGTGACGTGCATTATGCACGTGAATTTGTGATCCATTCCATGCGGAAATTGACAAGAAAAATTGTGAGAGAATTTAATAGTATATTTTTTAATTAATTTTGTTACTTTTTTTTGGGAGTTTAGATATTATTTTGTTAAAACAACAACTCTCTCTCTATATAAATATATTTTTTTTCTAGTGAGGACATCCTCAATCTGTTAAAATTATCACTAACAGAAAAAAAATACAATTTCTATTATATTGAAATATATATTTTATTTTATATTTTAGTAATATCCTCAATTTATACATCTTCACTTTAACAAAACATACCATAAAATGGCATCAACGGAGTCCGCTAGTACACCCGCATGGTCCCTAACCATGGCCGGCCACTCATTTCAAGCTAAACATTAATGTGCTACAACATGTTTAAAGAATAATTATAGAGATATAAACACTTGTATCAATAATCTTATATAAATTGAAGTAGCAAATTATGATTAATTGATTGAAAATATAAATTATAAAAATTCATTATGTGGGTTATATAATTTTTTTTAAGTCACTTAATCATAATATGCCATGTCAGTTTGTACAAAAGCAGTAATGACTATATCATTATTCATGTTTAAAAAGTTAAATAATCTGCATAAATTTAAAAAAGAAATTAAATATCCTACAAGCCCCAATGTTATGATACATATGAATGAATTGGTGAATGATGGTAGTTTTTTAATCGATCAAATGTGTAAATAAAAGTCAATTTCAACTAAGACTGAGGATGTCTATGCCGTTCTAATCATTGCCTCTCCTGCCTCAACAAACATTATGAAATCATAGGTGCTTTTCAAATTGATATACTACACAAGCAGACATAATTTCAAAATTGGGCATATGCAGCTCTGAATCTCTAGAATGTTTCACTCAAATGCTTAGAGAGTTGGAGTCGGTGTGATTAAAGAATAAAATCATTTCGAATAACTAAAGCATGCACATCGTTGTGTTGCATGCTCATAGTTTAAATTTGAATTTTGTCAAAAAATAATGATACAACTGCAAATATTTTAATGTAAATGATGTTATATAAATTGAAATAGTATATTATCATTAGTTATATTAAAAATATGGCATGATCCTCATGATTTATTTATTTTTTTCTATTTTAATAAAATAATTATATTTTACCACATCATTTTATATAAGATTGTTTGTATAACTATTTGTTACTCTATAATTATTCTTATAAGCATTCTTAATAATATCAACAAGCCACACCCTCCCCCAACTCTTTCAAAAAGTATTATCAACAGAGGCAGATTAACCTCATGACCAATTGGGCTTGCCCCATTAGAGAAAATAATTTCAAAAAAATTAAAGAAAAAATTACTTGAGTTACTGATTAGTCTCCATTTAATATATAAAAGTAGCCCCATTAAATTTATAAAAATAATTCCATAAACTCGTATATTCATAAAATTTAAACGTTAACTTTGAGAATAATAAAAGCCTATAGTTTGATTAAAAAAATAAAAGCCTACAGTAACTCATAAGGGTGATTTTACAATTATTTAATTTAGCTCACATTAAATCTATTAAAATAACATTTACAAACTCATTTTTTTTCCCATCTTGTAGTCATGTTATTTTGCATCCTGGTAAATGGTAGCACATTGTGCAGTGGAGGACCCATAAATTTTATTTAGGAGGGCTTAATGCAACACAATTAAAAAAAAATTCATTAAAAAATAATAAGTGCTAAATTATTGAACTTTATTGAATTAATGATTTTCAATACATTTATGACTATCCTCGACTCGTTTTCAATTTAAAAAAATTTCGTACTATAATAACTTCATTGTCAACTTAATCAACAATTTGAAATTTTTTATTGTTTTCAGGGAATGGCTTAAATTAATATAATTATTTGAGGCAAACATAAAAAACTTACTGCAAATCGGTTGATTAATTAAGAAGGTAAAAACTAATAATATTTAGCATGATATTTTTGAAAATCTAAAACTATGATATGGATAATTATATCAATAAATTAAATCATAACTTGGGCAATACTTTCAAGTTAGAACATATATAATAAATTAAGAAATGAGCCAAATATACAGCATATTTAAAAAAAAAATTATAAATTTATAAGGGGTTTTAAATTTTTAAATGGACTAAATAAATTTTAAAGTCCAGGTGGGACGAAAACCCTGCTGAACCTATCCTAAGTCCGCCCATGCATTGATGTTTGTCAGTTGCATTGTGTTTAGCTCTAAATTTACTCATAAATTATTAAAATAACTACCATTTCTTTAAGATCCAAAAATCGTGCCACTAAATATTTTGTTCCGTCTATTTCCCCAAATAATCCACGTGCAAATGAGCTCATACAATTTCTAGTTTCTTATTTTAATGGTCATTATAATTAAATTTTTAAAAAAATTTGATCAGCTACAATCTGGCAGCACTCTCATTTTGACTACGTGCATGTTCTCTGAAAATATTCTGAAAACGAAATCACATTAATCTATTAATTTATTATTTTGGCAAGATTTTCTACGTAAATTGTTTAAGTCATAGTCAGTTCATGCAGATCACTTGAGAATAATTTATTCTACTCAAGTCTTAAAATATCAGAAATACTGTACTACATTCGAAGATATAACAAACAGGAACATCACTTCAATTTCGACGTACATTAATTTAATTAATTGTTTAAAATAGCCGTTAGATTTGGGAAAATTTTAACATGTAACGAGGATCTCGAGTTCACATTAAGTTAAGCACTTTAAGCCCCTCATTGTTGAACGTCCACCAACCGCACTCTTATTCTTCAGCATCACCAGCCCACCCCAATTGTAGACGCGAGTCAACGTTGTTATTTTTCTCCCTCCAACAAATCATTGGCACAGGCACCAATTAATCTAGACCCTTGGATGAAATCAGAATGAACGGCCACGATCAATCTCGAACCCCCCACTCGCATTCTTCCGCTGCCATGCTTAGACTTACCTACCAAGTCATTCTTAATCCTACTACTATAAAAAACCCAACTCGGGGTCTCTCATTTCCTCAGGAATCCATTACAGTTAAAGACTTTAGAGTTTCCTTTAGCTGATCTATTTTCAATCACTCCCATTCATTATTCTTTTAGTCGGCATTCATTATTCTTCTAGTTGGGTATCTTTTGTAATTGTAGTAACATTTACGTAAAAGATATGGAAAGAAGTGCTGTTATTGAGAATGGTCACCAGAACGGTTGCTTGGAGGGTTTGTGCAAGAGCAACAATTACAGTTCTGGGGATGCGTTGAACTGGGGAGTGATGGCGGAGACGTTGAAAGGGAGCCATTTGGAGGAAGTGAAGCGTATGGTGGCGGAGTACAGGAAGCCGGTGGTCAACCTCGGTGGTGAGACGTTGACTGTAGCACAAGTGGCTGCCATTGCGACAGCTGGCGACGTCAATGCCCAAGTCAAAGTGGAGCTCTCGGAATCCGCCAGGGAAGGTGTCAAGGCCAGCAGTGACTGGGTGATGGAGAGCATGAATAAGGGTACTGACAGTTACGGCGTCACCACTGGCTTTGGCGCCACTTCCCATCGGAGAACCAAGAACGGCGGTGCTCTTCAGAAGGAGCTCATTAGGTGCGTTTATTTATTAAAGTCTAATACTGTATGTCTAATGCCAATCACGCCGCCTTCATTAATTATTGATTTATTCCTTACGTGCTTTGAAACTATAGGCCGCGAATTATCGCTAAGCTACGTCAACAGTGCAGTTAATTTTTTTTTAAAATTAATTAGCCGTAATATCTTTGTTGTACAGATTTTTGAATGCTGGAATCTTTGGAAACGGAACAGAGTCATCTCACACGCTGCCTCACTCGGCAACAAGGGCAGCCATGCTTGTGAGGGTCAATACTCTTCTCCAGGGCTACTCTGGCATCCGATTTGAAATCCTGGAAGCGATTACAAAGCTGCTCAATCACAACATCACTCCATGCCTGCCTCTTCGCGGCACAATCACTGCTTCAGGGGATCTGGTTCCTCTGTCCTACATTGCCGGACTGCTCACCGGCCGTCCAAATTCTAAGGCCACCGGGCCTAATGGAGAGATCATCGATGCTCAGGAAGCCTCCAAACAAGCGGGTTTCGGGTTCTTTGAGTTGCAGCCTAAAGAGGGTCTTGCTCTTGTCAATGGCACAGCTGTTGGCTCTGGCCTGGCTTCTATGGTTCTGTTTGAGGCTAACAACCTAGCTCTGTTATCAGAAATTTTGTCTGCTATTTTTGCTGAAGTCATGCAAGGCAAACCTGAATTCACTGACCACTTGACACACAAATTGAAGCACCATCCTGGCCAAATTGAGGCTGCTGCTATAATGGAACATATTCTCGATGGCAGCTCCTATGTTAAGGCGGCTAAGAAGTTGCATGAGATTGATCCTCTGCAGAAGCCGAAGCAGGATCGTTATGCTCTGAGAACTTCTCCACAATGGCTCGGCCCTCAGATTGAAGTGATTCGGTTTGCAACCAAGTCTATTGAACGGGAGATCAACTCGGTGAATGACAATCCCCTGATCGACGTTTCAAGGAACAAGGCCTTACATGGTGGCAATTTCCAGGGGACCCCAATTGGTGTCTCAATGGACAATACCCGTTTGGCTATTGCGGCAATAGGGAAGCTCATGTTTGCCCAATTTTCTGAACTTGTCAATGATTTTTACAACAATGGATTGCCGTCAAATCTTTCTGGTGGCAGGAATCCTAGCCTGGATTATGGTTTCAAGGGCGCTGAAATTGCTATGGCTTCCTATTGTTCCGAGCTCCAGTTTCTTGCCAATCCTGTAACTAACCACGTCGAAAGTGCTGAACAGCACAACCAAGATGTAAACTCCTTGGGATTGATCTCTTCCAGGAAGACTGCTGAAGCTGTTGACATCCTGAAGCTCATGTCTTCCACATTCTTGGTAGCACTTTGCCAAGCCATTGACTTGAGGCATTTGGAGGAGAATTTGAAGCATACAGTCAAGAACACTGTGAGCCAAGTAGCTAAGAAAGTATTAACCGTCGGTGCTAATGGAGAGCTTCATCCATCAAGATTCTGTGAGAAGGATCTGCTCAAAGCGGCTGATCGCGAACACGTCTTTGCATACATTGATGATCCCTGCAGCGCTACCTATCCATTGATGCAAAAGCTAAGGCAAGTACTTGTTGAGCATGCATTGAGCAATGGAGAGAATGAGAAGAATGCCAGCTCCTCCATCTTCCAGAAGATTGCAGCCTTTGAGGAGGAACTGAAAACCCTTTTGCCCAAAGAAGTTGAGAATGCCAGGCAGATTGTTGAGAATGGAAATCCAACAATTCCGAACAGGATCAAAGAGTGCAGGTCTTACCCGTTGTACAGGTTTGTGAGGGAGGAGCTCGGGACTAATTTTCTGACAGGGGAAGAAGTTACATCGCCCGGCGAGGAATTTGACAAAGTATTTACAGGAATGTGCCAGGGGAAGATCATTGATCCAATGCTGGAATGTCTTAGGGAATGGAATGGCGCCCCTCTTCCAATTTGCTAGTTGTTTTATTCTAAGAATTCATATAATTGCCTATGTGACTAAATGGTACAAATTAGTCCACTTGTAATGTTTCAATTCCTTGTGTTTTTTGTTGAATATCAAGAAATCCGACTGGGTGCCTCATTTTTATCTCACTCATTTCCAGTATAAAATTGCAAAGTTCAGAAACAGTTGCTTGCAACACAGGAAATGACAACTGCTTGTTTGTTTAGAAGATAAATTGTAAAAAAATCATTAAATTAAAAGATGCATGAATGTAGCCCATCATTTTTTCTGTTCTATTAGACCTGAAATTTTAAATCAAAGTATAAACATGTTACATGTGGGCACAAAATGCGTGTGAAGCTGAGAAATATGTCTGCCCCTTGTGCATTTTCACAATGTGAATAGAAACAGAAACTAAATTGTTTCTACATATTTTTACCAAATGTCTTGTATCAAAACACGTTTTTCACAACCAGAAACGATACCACCAAACAGCCTGCAGCATCTTAATAAATTTAGGGAGATCAGAAGTTAAAGTAGAGTCCAGTGCCTCCATATGTCCTGTCCTCTTTTTCTGTTTTTGTCGCCACTAAATGCCAGCTTTAATTGTATGGCTGGAAAAAGATTTACCGATAAATCTTTATTTAGTCATTATATTTTAATGTAAGTGTCTGTTTAAATTAAATGTAAGTGTATGTTTAAATTTTCGTTTAGTTCTTATATTTTAATTTATGTGTCTGTTTAAATTTTATATTTAAAAAGATACTTTCAAATACTCTTATATTTAATTTTTATCCTCATTGCTCTTTACTTTTATAATAATATCATTATAATAATATTCTTACAATTAATTATTTTATCTATAAAAATGTAATTAACAAATTAACCAATAATTATTTACTAGTAAATTAACTAATAAATATTTGTATAAAAGAACTACTATTTTTTTTATCTGTGTAACAATCTTGTTAATAATTTATTTATAAATAAATTAATATCAACCAACTTGTGGTAATGCTTAATATCCCTACAACAATTTTACTAATAGTTAATTTTGTAAAAAACTAATTTATCAAATTAATCCTAAATGTAAAATCATAACATAAGAATTTGTAAAAAATTTTATGTTACTTTTAAGGATAATTCGATAAATTAATATTTTTTTGCTGTTCATTAATATCCTCAAAAAAGTAAGAATATTATTATAAGAGTATTGTTATAAACGAAAAGAAAAAGTAAGGATAAAACTATAATATATTTAACAACAGAGATGTCTTAAGACTTAATTTAGAATAAAAGAATTAAATAGATATTTAAATCAAAATATAAGGATTATATGAATATTTACAGAGCAATGGAATGAACCATTAAATTTGATAAATATTATATTTAGTGGGTTTCAAATAAATTAATAGTATTGGGATAAAAAAATTTATTAATTAAATGAATATTAATTAATCAAATTATAATTTAACACCTTAACTCTAGATTGACAAAATTTATTAATTAATGTTTTAATTTATCAAAATTTTATTGTACGTAATTAGTGGGACAATGGAGGTGATGCATTGTAGTTTGGCCCACTCGCACAACTCACATGTCAGGATTTGTGATAAACCTGCACATGCTGAAAATTTTGAGTGAAAAGACACAGGACCATCTCTCACTTTTATGAACTCGTCAGAACTCACTACTAAGAAGTTATGGCATGGGCAAGGAAGGCAAAAAAATACCCGAAATTAATTGAACATTTTCATTTGGTAAACCTATAATTGCTAATGATACATTTCATTTATCACAATGATTCCATATAGAAGGAGACAAATCATGGCAGGCAAAATATTCAGATCTTTCCATTTATGCAGGAGCCATACTGTTTTGGAACTCGAGTTGTCTTGGCTCTCGACAGATCTATGAGGAGATATTTTATGAGTCATTTGGCCATTTTGAATTTTGACATGAAAGTGATGAAGAGCAAGAAATTGAAGAAATTTTAATTAAATTGAAATTTAAAATATTTAGAAATATTTTAATTAATTTATGTTTTGGTATAATTTTCGTTAAGCCCAAAATATTATGAGAGCTTTCCTTTTAGAGATGGTTTTTTTGGAGAAAAAAGCGACTGGGGTAGTAAGGATACTGTTCGCTAGGAAAGATGACGGTTGAGATGCCTCTACAACCATAAGAAATAGTCGTTAGAGACGATACTCTGACAATCAAGTTAGTCGAAGTTAGGACGAAGTGAGGGGTTTTAGAGAAACCCTAGAACAAGAAAAAGTTGAGTGTTTTTGGGGTGAATGAGTCACTTATTTCTCTGTGAGGCCAACCTGACCTCTTTATTTGAAGTGCCCTTGAGGGTATCTTTTTGCGTCATTATGAACAGGTGGCGGCTGCCTTTGGAGACTTCCCTCTTGAGGTAGGGTTTTTAGGTAATTTAACCTCTTTGGTGGGGGCTTTTTAATGTGCTTAAGCTGACAAATATCAATTTAGGAGCAGCTTGTACTGACAATGTGTCCCTGACTCTAATTGGCTAATTTTGAATTAGCCAATTAGGTAGAGGAGTACCTGACCGTTCTAGAGAAGGCGCTAGTAGGCTGTTCATAGTCCTCTTTTCCTTGCCTCTGACTTGGGCTCCTCTTAAGGGATATTTAGGAGGTAGCTTATGTGAGGATCGTACTGCTATGCAGCGGCATGGGTATACTATACGAGGTATAATCTATTATTATTTGACGACTCTAGTGGTTGACGCCATCATCTCGAGGTCTTCCCATTTAAAACTTCCTTTTCTTATCTTCCCCTTGTCAACTTTTCCTTCTCAACTTCCCCTTCATTCTTTTTTACAATCTTGAGTTACTTTCTCCATGTGAGATCATCTTATTTTTTTGAGGTCTTCCCCATCATCCTCTATTTTCAGCTTCTCTTTTATCTTTTGTCATGGTTTTGAATCATACTCCTCATATGTCATGCCATCAATACCTGTAGTCTATATTTTTACCACCAACAAGATCCCCTAATCTTCTTTAGCAAAGAATGAGGTGAACGACGCTAAATTTTTACTTGAGGGATCGTGACACATGGGTAATCTTCTTATTGCGGACAATTTTTATCTAGATAGCCCCCTGCAGCATCGAGGCTGTGTATTTTGTCTTTTGCCTACGGTGCAACAATGTGCAAACTGCCAAAGAGTTCGTCTAAGTAGGAGATGTCTAAGGCAGGAATAGATTCTCCACAAGTCTACTAAAAGGAAGTTCCCAGTTCTACTAAGGGGACAACATGTTCGACTCAGGGATCTTCACCGAGGACCTTGGAGGGTGATACTTAAGTATTATTTAGAGTAGACTTTTCTAAAAAAGCTTCTTCATCTACTCCTGAGAGCATCTTAAAGAGCCTGCCCCCTTGCTACAGAACTAGATTGGCAGTGACAAAAGTAAAAGACCAGTTGCCGATGGTTCTCTTCCCCATCCTTATGCAAGCTTCGTAAAGAAAATCTGAGTTCTTGCATTCTATTAGAAAGTCCTCACAGCGTCAACTGCTAGAGGAAGTTACGAAGAGCTCTCTTCAGGTTAATCCCAATTTTCTTTTCTTGTGACTTTGGCTAGTTGACATCTCACGTAATCCATGTTTTCTTCTCATTCCCCTCCTTTTTTCTTTGTGCATAAACCACTTTGCTTCATGCTCAATGTCTCAAATAAGATGATGGGGCAAAACCCCTAGCTGATGGTAGAAATAATCAAGCTCTACAATAAGGTAGCAGGTTCTAAATAGAGGTCTTGCGAGGGAAGAGACTTCTTTAAGAAGGAGCCGGATTCTGTCCACGGCGAGGTGAAGAGAGCTAAAGAGAAAGTTGAAGAGGAGGTGCTCGATTTAAAGCAGCGGGCTCAATGTATAATGTTGAGCAATTTTTACTCGACTAGGGCCTTTATATTCCTCAAGACTTCTTGATCTAAGGAGGATCCCTAAATTGGAAGAGGGGATCTTCTCTACGTTCCTTAGGGGAAGGTCTTATAGGCGCCAACCCCCCTCACGATCGAAATCCAAGTCCTGCTGATCAACCTGGTACAGGAGATGCAGGCTTAGAGGACTTTGAGGGGGCATGAGATAGGAGAGAAGGGCCACTTGGAGTAGCTTTCGTTGCAGCTGAGAAGCTGATTCTATAATTAATCACTGCACCCGAGGATGTTTGCTTTATTTGATACGCTTAGGTAACTTGGCTCATGTGCCACGTGATAACTCTACGAAATGAGGGTTATCATGACATTTTTAGACTTAAACTAGTATCAGTTAGATCTTAAATGATGTGTTTTTATTGCATTTTTAATTATATTTTGCATGAACATTTGCTTAAGTTTGATTGTAAAACATTAGCTTTGTTTTAAATCACTTGGTGCTCTAAGTATGCTGCAGCAGACTTGCAAAGATGCCAAAAAAACTTGGCTGCAGAGGAGCTAAAACAAGTATGGAATAGAGATGACACTATAACCGATGCAGCAACAATCCTATAGCAATTATAGACCAGACTTAGCGCGTGTTTTGCAATATGAGGTTTCCAAAATGGGAAACACGCAGTCACACGCTTTTGGTTGCCGTAATTCCAAGTTATAAAAAGAGCACACTTGAAAGAAACAAGGAAGACCCGTCATTTAAGGAAAATAGCGGAGAAAACAAAAGAAAAGAAGAAAAGAAGAGAGAATTGAGAGCTGCAACAAGGAATTCAAGGGAAAAAGAAGGAGAGATCGTAAAGACCTAGTAGGAATTAATGTTTCCTCTTTATTTTCTTGTTTTCTAATCTTTATGGGAGTGTATTTGATGGCTAAAACGATTTTTGTTACTGTTTTACCGCACATCATTAACTAAACTTTGTTGTGGTTGAGTGTTAAACAACCTTAATGGCTATTTGAATGATATTTGTGCGTTGTTCTGAGTTTGCTGCAATATTTTATCTTGATTTTATTTATTGCAAATTCCTATTTCAACTGATCACCCATTTAATGGATACTAACTAAGAAAGAGCCTAAAAAAGGTTTGATTTAGTGGAACAAATTAAGACAATACATGGTTTTAGATTAGGTTTTCCAAGTTGAGCTAATCTTAATTTGAATAAGACCATACTTGATCTAAAATTATTGAAGAACTAGACATAAGGATTCACTTTGTAGGGCAATTAGAACCTAGAACGCATAATGTTATGTTTAATGTTAGCATAACAATTGATCATTATTAGGCTGCATTTAGATGTAAGATATCCAACAGGCGACAGCTGAAGATGCATAAGGGACTCTGCCCAATGCTACAGTAGACGTTGTTGCGACGGTACTGTGATTAAACAATAGTCAATATCATTAACTGAGTTTAAATACTCAACTACTCCTTTCCATTGAGTTTGTCTTTGTCTTTGATTTGAGAATTTTTCTTAGTACATTTTATTTGTTGCATCTTTAATTTTAGTTAGTTCATTAGTTTCATTAATTATTTTATTTTAACTTAACCTGAAATTGCACTGTTAAGATTGTTGTAGCAAGTCCTATAACATCAATTCCTATGGAGAAGATCTGAATATTTATTATTATATTACTTGTTGTGTACACTTGTATATTGACACATATGGAAGTAAGATATCAAAACCGTCCATATGGCATTCACTTTCATGCTGCACCTGGGCATTTATTATATGTGCCCCGTTTGGGGCTTATTGCTGTAGTAAGGGAATTTATTTTATGCGTCATGCCTGGGGTTCGTTGCCGCCCATGGGGCATTTTGTTTTATGTGGCATGCTTAGGGCTCGTCGCAGCACTTGGGGTATTTATAGTGTGTGCCGCACCTGGGGCTCATCGACGCACCTAGGGCATGTGTATTTCGTTGTGCCGGGCGAAGCATTTATCTTTGCCGCGCCTGTCGGGGCATTTGCCTGCTCTTGAGGCTCGTCGCTGCGCCTAGGAATTTGTTTTATATGCCATGCTGACGGCTCGTTGCCGGACTAAGGGCATGTGTATTTTACAGTGCCAGGCAGAGCATTTATCTTTGTCACGCTCGTCGAGGTATTTGCCACGCCTAGGGCTCATCGCCGTGCAAGGGGCATGTGTATTTCACTACTAGGCGGAGCAATCACCTTTGTCATGCATGTCGGGGCATTTGTCGCGCCTAAGGCTTATTGCCTTGCCTTTGGCATTTGTTTTATGTGCCACATTTGGGGCTCATCACCACATTTAGGGCATGTGTATTTCACCGCGTTAGGCAGAGCATTTATGTTTGCGAATGCCGTTGGGACATTTATCATGTTTGGGACTCATTGCCATGCTTAGGCATGTGTATTTCACCTCGTCGGGTGGAGTACTTATCTTTGTTGCGCCAGTTTGGGCATTTACCATGCTAGTGGTTCGTCATCACGCCTAGGGCATTTGTTTTATGTGAGGTGTTTGGGGATCGTCACCTTGGGGCATGTGTATTTCGCCACACCGGGATGAGCATTTATTTTTGTTGCTCTAGGGGCTTGTTGCTGCCTTTGAGGCATTTACATCACTGTCACGTGGGATGGCCCCTAGCATATATATTGTCTTGAAATTATGGGGGATTGACTCATCGCTGTGGGGAGCATCCCTTATACGTGGGATCTGCATTAATTCGATGGAGAGTGTGGGCATCCTTTGACTGCTATGAGGGGTGTTCCCTCACACGTTGGTCCCTTACATGGAGGTGTTGAGGGCTTATGCACATCGTCTTTTTGTTTGTATTTGTCACATCGGTACACGAGGTTCACAATTCAAGGCATATATGTTGAATATCATTTCATCATCAAAATAGAGGGTAGCATCCACGCCATATCAAAACAATTACATCATTAATGGCATTTAAATAAAGCAGGGCCAGATGGGGTCGCACGAAACTTCCCTTTAGGTCACCATCGCTGTACAAAAAAGAGAATGAAATGAAAGTAGAAACTGTGAAAATAACTGAAGATACTGTCCCCCTTTCTGGGTGGGCTGTAAAAAGGTTCTCCTGTTAGTTGATAATACTTCCTGAGCATGGTAGCTTTCCACGAGTGCTTGACTTTCCATCTATCGAGATGCAGTAGTGTGTATGCACCGGACTTAAGCACTCTCGATTTTTTAAGGCCCTTCCCAGTTCACACTAAGGGTATTGCCTTGGGGGTCTTTGGTGTTCTGGGTGAACCGTCAGAGGACGAGATCCCCTTCAATAAAGTGTAAGGATTAACCTTATTATTGTAGAGGTTGGCTATTCGACACTGATACACGGTGATCCTTAGTGTGGTGTCTAGCTTTTTTTCTTCTACCAAGTCAATTGCAGCAACTAGGAGTTCATCATTCTCACCTATGCTGAAATGTGTGACTCTGTGTGTAGGAACCCCATTTTAGTTGGTATAGCTGCATCCGTCCTATATGCTAAAGAAAAGGGAGTCTCTTTTGTGGAGACATTCTTTGTGGTATGGTAGGCCCATAAGACACCTAGTAGCTCTTTCTTCAAACGTATTCTTCAGAAGATCCTTTATAGTCTTGTTGATTGCCCCGACCTACTCATTTGAATAGGGGTGAGTTGGGTAGGTGAATCTATTCGTGATACCCAAGTTACTACAAAATTCTCAGAATTTCTGATTGTCAAACTGAGTCCCATTATCTAAGATAATCCCTAGGAATCCCAAAGCGGCACAACAATGTTCTTCTGAAAAAGTCAGCGACCTTCTTCTCGGTGATGTGAGCCAAAGGGTCACGATCACATTTTTCACTTGCTCCTTCCGAGTAAGCATGGGCGTCATGAGATCAACCCCACAAATAGTGAATGGCCTAGGAGTCTGTAGTGTTGTGAGCTTCTCAGTGGGCTATCTAGGCACCTTAACCTCTGGCACTTATCACACTTCCTTATTTTTTCTTTGGCGTCAGTTCACATAGTAGCCAATAGTAGCCTGCCCTAAAAGCCTTGTATACTAAGGATCGTGCTTCGCTATGATTGCCCCAAACTCCCCCATGAATTTCTTTAAGTAAATAATCGGCATCGGAGGGCCTCAAGCACTTAGGGTACGGGGTTGAGAGTTTGCGACGATATAGTTCATTCTCAAGTAAACAATATTTGGCGACTTGGTACCTGAGTCTCCTAGCCTCATTCTTGTCCTCGAAGATAGTCCCTCTCTTCAGCCAGTCGACTATGGGGACTATCCAAGATTTCCCAATAACCACGAAATTCATCTCAAGGCGGTGATCTTTGGCAATGCTGGGTTTAAACACCTTCTCCACGATTATTGTTCTAAGGAAAGTGACTTCTCCCTTCGACACCATTCTTACTAAGCCATCCGCTAGCGAGTTCTCATCTTTTGGAATTTGCTCGATTTCCACCTTCGTGAAAGACTTTTGCCACTCTTTAACTTTCTAAAAGTGTGCCTTCATGTTGTCTTCCCTTGCTTGGAATTCTTCCTTGACCTTATCAGGCTGTCATTTTTAGGCTAGTGGGTCAGGCTGCCATTTTCAGCCTGAAAATGGCATCTTCCACTCCATCTTCCATCCCT
This sequence comes from Murraya paniculata, assembly GCA_030449075.1. Lineage (NCBI taxonomy): Eukaryota > Viridiplantae > Streptophyta > Magnoliopsida > Sapindales > Rutaceae > Murraya > Murraya paniculata. The sequence goes on from JAEVFN010000062.1 coordinate 735,053, forward strand.
CTTTTAGAACTTTGAGGAAAGGCTGACTTTTGTCTGTGGCTCTCGAGATAAAGCGGCTAAGGGCAATGACTTTCCCTGCTAAACTCTGTATTTTCTTGACTATATGTGGGGACCGCATTTCTAATATCACCCTGATCTTGTCGGGGTTTAACTTAATGTGATTAGTGTTCAGTAACTGAAAGCATTAGATAATTACTGGTAAGGATCTGATCCCCTCGAGCATGACCATCTCGCCTGCAAATCCCACTAGCAGGACCGTTCATGGGCACATCTTTGTTGACCTGATACCCATGCATTACAAGGTGTCGACGAAGATGATCTATTGAGCTTCCTGTGTCAATCATAACTCTCGCCATATTATGCAAGGCAATATCCATTGTCACAAAAAGTGCGTCATTGTGGGGATAGAGTATCCCAGCGGTGTTGTCATATGAGAATATGATCGGCATTGGGTGTGAGACATGGTGATTGGGAACTGTGTAGGCGAGATTGACTTGGAGGCCATAGAGTAAAGCCAGGATGGTGCTTCTTGCGTAGATTTTGTTTGCACGATTAGAGGTGCCTGCAATAGTGAGTCCCCCAGTAATAGTGTTGATTGTCACCAATGGCAAACCAAGACAACTAAATTAGGGGGGCTTGGTTCAAATAAATTTATTTAATTTAGATTTTTTAAATGTTCTCTCGAACGCATTTTAAGTCTTATAATCTCAAGTTTCATTACTTTCTTTTAAATTTTAAATAACAATTGTAATAAATTATTTATTTTACATGCGTGAAAATATTATTTTTCTTAGAAATTTTCATAAAATATTAAAAAAACAAAAATAATATGGCTATAGGAATTTAAACCAAAACTCTAAAACCATCAAATAACACTTTTACCACTAAACTACAAGTCTTTTATAATATAAAAAATGTGTCAAATCTTTGTTATTCAACTCATTCAGAAGGGGCTTGGGGTTCATTTTAAAAGAAAATTAATGGTCCAGAAGGGGCTGAAGCCCCTCCTAAGCCTTAGCTCTATTCGTCCATGACTGTCGGGCTTGGGGGCTGGTCGACTTGCATAAGGGAGGGTGCATTGGGGATGTTTGTTCTGTCGTGCCTTCTTAGCTCTTCTTTCTTTCTTCAAACATTGGTAAGAATTTCAAGTAGTTTACTGTTATTGATGAGTGTTTGGATCTCGTTCTAGAGAGAATAACATTCTATAGTAGTGTGACTAACATCTTTGTGAAATTCACAATACTTGTTAGTTTGCCTGGGTTGTCCTCTCTTCCTCATTGGTAGGGGCTCCCTGAGCAAGCTTTAGTGTTTTATTTGAAAAATGATTTGTTCTTTTGTAGTGTTGAGCTCATCATATCATGGGAATAGGGGCATCATGGGATAGTGCTTATTCTGTGGCGATCCCACAGCTTAGGTTTGTAAGGTCCCCCTAGAGGATTGGGTTAGGATATTGCACAGGTCACCGAGAGGGAGGCGGGGAACATTGGCTGGGTTATCGCCTCTCAAGATGATCGACTCCATGTGGTTGGATCAACTTGTGCATTTTAATGACGCAACGCTCTTTGATGTCTAGTAGTTGGAGGGCCAAGTGGTGCGCTACGGTATATGTCTTGCTCTCACTGTGTTTGATAAACTTTGTATAAACTTTATTGTCTTTGAGATTTCTATAGAAGATCTCAAATGTTCTTCCTCGCTGTAGAGACCAGCATATAACACCTTTTCATGGAAGCACCTCACATGGCTACCTAATGATTCACACTCCTCCTGCATGACTCATGATATGGTTCTGAATCATACTTTACATGTGTCATGCCCTTAGTATCTCTGGTCTATATTTTACTACCTATAATTTGTAATCTAGCTTAATTTGGTTTTGTGTGTAGAGTTTCATTGTTTAGGTATAGCTTATTAAAATGATATTCTTAATTTATGCATAAGTCTTATTAAAATAGGTTTTCTAGTTAAATTAGGATCAAGTCGTTGTTAGTATAAATAAATATCTTTTGTAACTTTTACACAAAGCCTTGATTATTTGTTATTGATTATTTCTTAGAATAAATTCTCGATTATAGTTCAATAATATTTTTAGTTTTCAAAACTATATGTGAGTTTTTTAGTTTAATTAATTCTTGGTATTCTGCAGAAGCAGCGAGTTTTATCCTTTAAGTTCGATGTATTATTGGGAATCAAAGTGAATTTAATTTATTCCTTTAATTCGGTATTCTCTAGATCAACGAAATATTATAACATTAAACTTCTCGCTGCATCAGTTTGGTGACATAATGTTCTTTTGTAGAACTGCACTGTATCAGTTTAGTAACAGATCAAGAAGCCTAGATAACCAATGTTCGTAGTTATCACAACCATCCATACCAATTTACCTTTGTTATTTTTCCATTTGCTTTGTTTCATTAAAAAAAGGTTAAAAAAAAAGAACCAAAATTTTGAAAACACTAGCAGCCGCCCGCCACCACCGCCAACCCTATCGGTCACACCCTCCTTTCAACCCACTTTCGAAATCACCATCAGCCAACCCCACCTTTGATTGCCGCCATAACCCACAACAACATCAACCAAAACCCCATCACTCAATCTACCATCGCTCAACCACACTTTACTGTTGATTGGCTCTACCATTTGAACACAAACATCGCTTATCATACCTCAGCCATCAATTCCATCAATCTGCCACGTCAAACACCACCAACACATGAAGATAGTTGCAAATCGCCACTCCACTCATTGCCTTCTACCACAATTCACCAACTTTGCCGCTAGCAAATTATCACAAATTGTCAACTTTCTCTTTCCAGCCTAAACCCCCTTCCAATCGCCGCTCCTTTCTCTAGAAATTGAGACCAAGACTTCCACTTCCATTTCTATTCAGTTTTCCGATCATTTCAAAAATAGTTTTAAGTCTAATCTCCATCGCCATCGCATGCAACAACCTCAAATCTTTTAGATCCACCCATCCTTATCCAATTTTCCGACCATCGTCACCAGTAACCCCATCTTTTACTTATTTACAGTTTTGACCGAGTATTTTTTATTTACAATATTACTCTTTAATTTTTTGATTTCATCAAAAAACCCCAAATTTTTATTTACAATATTACCCTTTAATTTTTTGATCTCATCAAAAAAACCCTAAACAAGCACACAAACAAAAAAGAGCGAAAAATGAGAGAGAAAATTTTTTAAAAAGAAAAATTTTGAATCATGAAACCATTGTCTTGAAGATTTCATCTTGAAAAAAGATGTTTTTAGTTAGGATGTTGAGGATTTTGCATTCAATCGCTCAAGATATAGAGAAACGTTGAAATAGAAAATCTTTACACATAAAGCAAAGATATGGATTTGACGAAGTTGTTTATGATGATGCATTTTATGAGGATAATGAGGAAAACAATGACTTTGTTTCACTTGACAATATTATTTTTTTCGAGGAGAATATTAATTGGCCATTCACGTCTACAACAAATTCTCCACACATAGACGTTGATTTGGATCAACCGCCAAAATTTAATAACTATCTTGATATTTTAGAAGGAGAAGAGGTAATTATTCATCCATCTTCGGATCTTGTGGAGCAAGGAGAGGTAGTTATTGATACAATCTCTTATTGTTCTCTGGATTTGCCAAAAGAAGACGAAGAAGGTTGCGATATTTTTCAGTAGTTAATAAATTATTAGAAGAAATCGTTTGTCCTCAACTATGCTGAAATTTAACCCGAACAATACAAGAAGGTAATGTTAAAGAAATCGTTGATAGAAGAATTTGTTTTACGCTATTGAAGTGATTGGATGAACACCACTACAAAAGTGGGAAAATCTAAAGTTCATTGTCTACAAGATGCTCTGTTTTGAAATTTAATCCTTATACACATGAAGATGTTCTTGGAGATTGCAACAAGAAAAATTCCAGGACAAATTTTCTCGGCCCCAGCAAGAATGATAAAGAGTAAGAAATTGAAGAATCCTAATTAGATTGAACTTTATAATATTTAGTTAATTTGTATTCTAGCTTAATTTGGTTTCCTATTTAGAGTTTCATTATTTAAGTATAGCTTATTTAAATAATATTCGTAATTTCGATATGAGTCTTATTAAAATAGGTTTTCTCATCAATTTATGATTAATATAAATAATTAATATGAATAAATGTCTTCTGTAGCTTTTACAAGAGGCCTTGATTATTTATTATTGATTATTCTTGGAATATACTCTAAATTTGCGTTCAAAAATATTTTCAATATTCAAAACTTTGAGTAAGTTTTTGAGATTAGTTAATTCTCCGCATTCTGCGGAATCAATAAGTTTTAACCTCTAAGTTCATGGTATTCTTAGGAATCAATGTGAATTTAGTTTGTTTCTTTATTATAATATTCTTTAGAATCAACAGAATATTAGAACATTAAATTTTCGTTCCATCAATTTGTTTTCAGAGCGATCTTTTGTAAAGGAACTCAACAGAATGTGTATCTCTTTATAAAAGTCTTTAGTTTTATATATATATATATATATATATGTATATATGTATGTATATATATTATGTATGTATGTATGTATGTATGTATGTATGTATGTATGTATGTATGTATGTATCGGGCCCCTAGTTTTTAAATGCCGACAGGCTATTAAATCATATGATTTAAGATATGATTTAATAGCCTGTCTATATGAAAAAAAAAAAAAAAAAAGGGCACCTACATCAGAAAATGACTCATATATAATCATTCTTAGGTACGGACGCCCTTTTTTTTTGTGTGTACGAACACGCTATTGAAATATATGTATATATATGGGTAGTTTTCCAGTCAGGGATCCCTGACTTTAATAAAGTCAGGGATCCGCTAAAAGACAAAAAAACAGTGTATTGGAGTCTGTATTTTTTTTGTCTTTTAGCGGATCCTTGACTTTATTAAAGTCAGGGATCCCTGACTGGAACATTTCTGATATATATATATATATATATATCTTTCTCTATTGAACAAAGTGAGGATGCACACTAAAATACCAAAAAAAATATAGATTTTAATATATTAAAGACTGTATTTTTTTTGTTTATTAGTGTATTGAAATATGTGTTTTTTTTTTCTATTAGTGGCATTCTTATTTTATTAAAATTGAGATATCCTTATAGAGAATTATTATATTTATGTGCACACATACATACATACATACATACATACATACATATATACATACATATATATAATATGTGTGTGTGTGTGTGTATAATCATTATCAGGTACGAATGTCTTCATTTTTTTCAATGTGGATATGTTATTAAATCGTGCAGTTTAATAGGGTTATTAGACTAACTCTATTAAATTTCACGATTTAATAGCACATCCGCATAAAAAAAAAATTGAAGCCACCAACATTGAAGAATGACTCTCTCTCTCTCTCTCTCTCTCTCTCTCTCTCTCTCTCTCTCTCTCTCTCTCTCTCTCTCTCTCTCTCTCTCTCTCTCTCTCTGTTGTGTCTCTTTTTGTGTGAATGAACACACACATATATTCTCATGTAGGCACTTTTATTAAGAGCCATATAGTTTAACAAGTTCATGTAGATATACTATTAAATCATGTGATTTTATATTAAATTGAACATTAACTCTATGAAATCATATAATTTAATAGCATGTTCATATTAAAAAAAAAAAAAAAGAGTATCCCCACCTGAGAATTTGTATATATAGGATGCTTGTACATCTGTATCCGATTTCTCCGGCAACTTGCTCAAAGAACAGATGTCGCAATTTGGTGTTCCACCTTCGTAACTTCAACTTGTGCAAGTGCCCTTAATAAATTAATGGGTCATTATTTAGTGTTCAATCACATCAAGATTCAATAATGAAAGAAATTTAAAAAAAAAGTAAAAATTGAAAGAGTTCCAATAAATTAATTTGAAATCCAATATTTCGATGATAAGTGAAATCAGCATCAAGATTTATCATCATTTTTCTTCATAGAAATTTTGTATTTTATCTTAAATTAAAATCTAGGACAGTAATCATATTTTTCTATTTTATTAGTGTCACTACACTTTGATACGTCATTGTGTCTAAAAATGTCTATAGTAAAATTAAAAAATAAAAAAAAAATTCCTCAATTTAGTGTCACTACACTTTGATACTTGGAAATATTTTTCTTTGAAAGCTAAATAATGCTCTCGTTGATGTTTTCTTCGTTACTATAATATCATCATTGAATACTACACATTTATATCCCTCTTGGAAATGTTTGTCTAGGACATCTTGTACTACTAGTACTTCTTGGACACATTGGATTACTTACAATAAGTTGTTTTGATTTTTTTGACTCAAAAAGGAAAAGAAATTGATCCCGTTCTAATACTATTACCAGAGAAGTAATTAAAAATCACCAATAACTAAGAATCTTTAAGAAAATGAGTTTCGAACAACTCTCAAGATCATAAACTTTTTTTTTAATGACCCCCCTTTTTTTTTAATTACCCCCCACATAGACTGAAGGCCCTGTAGATTTGAAAATATCAATTTATCCTCCAAACGTTGTTTATCTCGCTGCTATATTGAATGTCCAAATGGTAAAAGAAAACATATTTATGAATTTTCATAATGGTCAATTAATTTTAAAAAGGTCATTCTAAACCTTCTCTCTCTTCTCTTTTTTTATATTTATTATTGTTCTTTCTTCATTTACTTCTTTATTTTTTATCTTATACTTTATTCTTTTATCCATTTCCTCTTTCATCCTAATCTCTTTCTTCTTATTGAACCCTCATCTCAAATCTCTTTCAATGCAATCAACCTTCGCCTCTTCCATCATAAATCAATATCAATTTAACAAACCCTAACCCTCATTAATATTACCCAACCGCTGCCAAGCATGATGGTACAGGCCACGGAAATAGGGGTTAATTTTAGTTGATTTTGGTGTATATGAATGAAAGCTTCAAAACCAAACTAAGAACAATAAATTTATTTTTATTGGGAGATATGGTGCCTCGCTTGGTCAGGATGTATGGGCTGTTATTTTTTTTTATGAATTGAAGGAAGAGTGAGTGGATGGTGGATATGGTGGGAGACTGCAATTTGGTCTTAGAGAGCTTGCATGGTCACCTTAGGCCTCCAAAACAAGAGAAGAAAGTCAGAGGTGGAGCGGGGGGTGGTCGGCGACCACACTAAGACAATCAAGTCAGAGTTGGGATATCTCAAGTTAAAGAGCTTACAAGCTCCTGTAACAACTGTTGGAGGTAGAAGAAACCTCAGCCCTTGTGGTGTGTGTGTTGGTTGTTACCATTAAAAAGAAAACCTGAGTATTTTATAAGGAGAACCTCGGCTATCGTGCCACCTGGCGTCGTTTTATTGGCGTTCCTTATTGTAACGTCAGAGATTTTTTCATCCTTCACACGTGTGACTGCTAAGGTATTTCAAAATATGCTTGGAGAACAAGTTTGAGGCGCATGTACATTTTAGGTGTAGATGAATGGTCCCACGTACCTCTGCTAAGGCTGTTATGGATTTACAAGCGTGGCAGGGGAGGACGGGCGGTCCCAGCTGTCCTTGTAACAACCTTTGGGCCTATTTACATGCGTAGCAGGTCATTGTCTCCTCTTTCTCAGCACAATATTCCCTCACTGATTCCTTACTATTTGTTAGAAAATCAGCCGATCTTTTTTGGGATAATGTCTCTTTCTTCTCATGACACTTTTTTAGATATTTTTCTGACCTGTTTACCCTTGCTTGGTGTACCCCATGTACCAATTAGAACCGTTGGAGTACCCGATGTAGGCCAGCATCATTTTGATGACTCCAATTATAGAATTTTATATCGACACATGACATTTTTTCATTTAGTCTTCCACTTCTTCCCTAAACAAGATCCCCCTAGTTTTTTTGTGGCAAAAATAGATGAGGCAAAAGAAACTCATGGAAGAATTATGAATGACACGTGGTGATATTTGGCTCTTCTTTTTATAGGATCAGATAAGAAGGGGTGCCTTGCCTACCACCCTTTAGTTGACTACGTAAATTCTCAAGATCAGAGAATATCTTGCCTTTGTTTATCTTCCTTCTCTATTTTTTTCTTTTTATTATCTTGATTTCTTATATAGATCTCTCCTCTTATTTGGGGCTCTTTGGGACCTTGTAGATATCACTTGGGCCAAACGAGCCTGCCCCGTCCACGAGGTGAGAACAGAAGTGAATGATTTTGCAGAGAAGTTACAGGCTTTACAGAGAGAGTGATGTGTTGAGTACGAACTGGTTGGTGAGAGCCAGTCTAATTGATGAGAGTATTTCATCTTCTTTGGATGGTGATTCACGTATGGTTTAATGGTATTCTTGAGGCACCTCAGCATTACCTATCTTATGAGGTATGCCACCATCACCTTTTCTTGTTTATCGTGCTTAGTGATTGAGAGATATGGATCCATTAAATGGAGACTTTGACATTTTCTTCAACTAAAAGGACAACAGTTCGTCAGGTACCCTAGGTACCAGCCCCTCCGAAAAGGGTACCCGGCCTTTCCTTACTTCAGGTACTAGGACCAAGTCACATGATTGCTCTTTCGGTAGTTCCAAGGGTACCTCAGATACCCGTAAGAGAAAATTTAGCTCCATATTCACTGTGACCATAGATCTTGTGTAAAGGAAACTTGACCCAGTAGCGAGTAAGAAAATATTTCAACTTGACTAACTGTTTCCTACAATACGTCTGAGTGCATTTCTCCAAATATGGCCACTGAGGTGGACAAATTTGATCTGAATGAGTGTTATAGTCAAACACTCAAGGCCTCCCATGATATAAGCGCTCCTTTTTTTTTTTTAATTTCATCATCATCAATCATTTTTTTTCCACATCATCATTCATCATTTTTTTTTATGATCATTTTTCTCTTACAAGCGGCCTTTTACCTCAGTCACAGCCTTTAAAACTTTATCAGTACCTCAGGTGCACAAGTGGAGGCTGAAAAATTGAGGAGGGAGCTCAAACACAGTCGTTCTTATGAGGAAAAGCTTGTTCAGGAGGTCAGGGCCTTAAAGGGGCACTTGGATGACCTTTCCTGAGAAAACATCCACATATCTAAGGATCTTGAAGAAGCAAAGGCTCGGCATGATGAGTTATTGTTTTGCTAGAAAGACATGGTTGACAAAGCTTTCACTCACATCATGATGAAGGTTTAGAGTGTGGACGCGGGGCTGAAGGTACCTCGTGTGGAAAAACGAGTAAACAAGTCAGCCATTTTGAAAGCGATCAAGGATAAAAAAGGGTCGCAAGCTTCTCAATCTCTAAGCCCATAGCGATCTTTTAAGGTACCCCAATTACCTCATACAGAGCTCCCACCAGATGTTTCTGCCATTGAACTTTATACCTCTGTAACTTCCACATATCCCCTTATTCATAAGGATGAGGGTAAGGATGAGGTACCTAGTGTTTGACTTTATTTGGCGGTACTACTTGTTTGCTGGCACTTTTCTTAAATTCTGCACTTGGAATTATTTTCTTGACTTCTTATTATACCCTATTCCGTTAGGGTGCCCAAACTGCTTCAACATTGTACTAGCAAACTATTATTATTTTGTAATTACACGTAATGGTATTTGCATGTTCCATAGCTTTGATCTGTTTCTTTGACACGTTCTAAGATCTAACTAGGCGCATGGGGTACCTCGAGTCCCCTTAAGCTTAGATGTTCACTAAGCTATCTCTTACTTCATGGCGGAGTAACCTACTTTCATCATCAATATGGCAATTTATCCTGATATGCTTGCTGCTTATCTTTAGGAGGTTATGGCGATTCTTAACATTTATTAGTAACCAAAGAATCGGCATAACAAATTCATAAGGCTTGTAAATCCACAATTGGCATAAGAACAAAGGCGAACTTATTTTCTACTCTCCTCGAGCTTTCTTAGAGTCCCTCTCAGTGTGTTCGAGGAATGCTTTTCTGGGGCGAGGTACCTCAGGTACCCTTAATCTTATCGCATCAGTGTATGGCGATTTATTTAGACATGCTTTCTACAATTCTTAACAAAAATTGTGGCAAATCTCTTTGTGAGATAGTCAAAAACCTCATGATTCGCCATTAGCTATAAATTAAATATGTGAGAGAGATAATGATAAAGGCTGCTGTTCGCCTACTTTTATGCGGAATGGTCGAAAACCTTACGATCCGCCATTCGCTTGAAATCAATTTAAATAGAAAAGACAGTGAAAAAAGACGGTTGCTCACCTACCTTTATACGAGATTGTCCAAAACCTCATGATTTGTCATTCGCATGAAATCAAATAAACAAAGTGGTTAGTGATAAAGGTGGTTGCTCACCTACCTTTATGCTAGATGGTCAAAAACCTCATGATCCACCATTCACGTGGAATCATATAGACAACATAGATGGAAATAAAGGTGACTGCTCGCCTACCCTTATACAAGATGGTCGAAAACCTTATGATCCTGCCACCCTTTTGCGAAATAGTAAAAAATCTCATGATTTTCCATCTGCTTCGAATCAAATAAACGAGATAGATAATGATAAAAGCAGCTGCTCACCTACCCTTTTGCTGGGTCTAATCTTGAGTAGATCATCATGATTGGGATAAGTCAGGTATCCCAATTTTCTCTAGAATCAGGTAATCTTTGAATACTATACTGTGCCATAATAAATATTGTACAATGTTATGCATGGAGTTAGGTTAATGGTGAACATATTCTTATAGCATTTCATAGAGCTTCATCCATATTAGATAATCAAAAGGTAAATAAAAGAACACATATCATCACATTATGTAAAGAAAATGCATTCATAAGTAACGGAGGCATATGTCATTACATGACAATCTTTTATTATCCTAAGGGAATGGGGAACCCGAGGTCACACATTCTTGTCATTAGAGACTTAGGGAATTGAAAAGTGCAACTGACTAGTTTGGGGTACTATGAGTAGCCCACACAATTGACCAAATATTGTAAACACATAAGAATTGAAGAAAACAAATAAACAAAAAGAGGTAAAGTGTTTCCCTTTAGTAGTCGTATTTCCTCAGTATGGCCATATTCCATAAGTGCTTTACAGTCGTTCCTTTTATGTGGTGTAGTTCGTGTGCTCTATGTCCCACTAACTTATCTACGAGGTATGGCTCTTTGCAATTTGTCCCAAACAAGCTGTCAAAGGGTACCCTAGTATTCTGGATCGTTAACTCCTTGATTTCTTGAGATACCCTATCGTGGTTTCTCTCTTTGCCTCCGTGAATACCTAGGAACGATGACCTGCTGTAACACTTGATAGCTCGTTTGGATTCGCCAATAAGGGTAGGTTCACCCGCTATCATTCAAACATAAACTTCTTTTTTAGACCCTTAGGGTAACTCGATCTCAGGACTAGAGTCAGCGATCTGTTTACCTTTATAGAGCTTCTAAGACTTCTTTGCCTCACGCATGTCGACTGCAAACTCCTTGAGGTACCCACTTAGAATCAATGACTCAATTTCCTCCCGTTAGCTGAAACATTCGGCAGTGCTATGGCCGAAATCCTCAAAGAACTCACAGTATTTTAAACTGCACTTCATATTAGGGTACTTCCGTATTAGCTTGGGCGGGCGGTGTACAGCAATATCTCTGATCTGATAGAAAATCTATTCCGGAGATTGATTCAAAGGATGAAAAGAATCATATCAGGGTTTCTAAGGCAATTCCCGTCATTCTGTTGGAGGCAACTTGACAGGCTGGGGTACTCGAGGTATATCAGCTACGTTGAAACCCCTCCCGCGTGAAGTAAAATGAGATGGGCTAGGTACCCAAGGTACGTTTACTTGGGTTGCCTCCGATTTCTTTGGTTTCTCTTTACTTTTTGCAGCTTCCTCTTTGTCTTCCTCCTATTTCAAGTGACACTTATCATCCATCTTTATTTGTTACAAGGCTAGCGACCGACTTCCCATACGAGAGTGAGCAATGTTTTTGAAATGACCGCTATAACTTCCCCAAACACAAGTTTTTCTCAAAATGAGTGAGAGTTTTTTGGTGGCCTAACGCGTCAGTACGCACTATCTCTTGGCAGAATCGGGTTACGTAATCAGCCAAAGACTCCGATTCTCCTTGCTTAATAAAAGCAAGCTTGGAAGTTGCCCTTTATTGGAAGGAAGCATAACAAAATTCCTAAACAAAATTTGTCAAGAGCTGGTCTAGGGAGGATACACTACCTACCTTTAATGACCAGAACCAAGATTTGGCAGGACTAGTGAGGGTATGCAGGAACATCCAGCACATAGCATGTCATCCACTCCTTTAATCAGCATCTGGTCATGATATAACTCAGCATGCGCTACGGGATTTGAGGTACCCGAGTACTATAGTATTTGAGGCATGGTGAATGTCTCCGGTAGAGCTAATGTTCAAATTTCCATGGTGAATGGCGAGTTATATGTTATTGGCGCTAGAGTATTGGTGACATTTTACTTTTTAGAGAGGAGCTTCACTTGAGCCTCAAGGTACTCCATCTTTCTATGAACTCTCGAGGTACCCCATGTGCACCTAAGGATGCCGTTACGTTTGGGAAGCTCTTATGGCATTCAATTTATGCCATAAATCTTCTTGAGCTTTTAACTTGCGCTTGGTACCCTGGCTACTACGGGAGTAGCAAGAGGCGTGGAGTGTTCTTGAGAACCGCCATTTTGGAATCTTGAACGGGTACCCGATGGCCCGTGCTTCGGCCTACTACCCTCAGGCATGTCAGATCGTGGTATGCTCTGCTTATCGCCTCACATGAGTAGAATATCTTGAGTCATAGGTGAGGTGACTAGTTCGAGTACCCGAGATCCTACAGCTTTAAGGATTGCATGGTCTAAATCCTCAAAGTGCTTATGCGAAACAGGCTATTCATTCGGGTGATACCAATTGACTGCTTGACAGATTTGCCTTTGTCAAGGCAGGATGCCCTCCTTATTGAGTCACCCCTCTCATCACCGCTGTGGTTCTCCAATCCATCATGATCCAACATTATGTCATCAGTGGGCACGTGGGGTGCCATAGTTGTGTGACAATACGTACCAACCAACTTAGCACTGTGTGGAGGCTTTTTGTGTGTTCCCCACGGACGGCACCAATTGTTTTTAGGGTACCTCTATGATGCCGTAATTTTTTTACGGTATCAATAGTGTAAGAAATATATACCCTTAGATCTAATCAATGGTACATATTATTTTTATTAATGAAAAATTTTAATTGTTTTAAAATTATGTTAACCGGTTAATAAATCTATTAAAAAGGTAATTTTAAATTTAAAATAGAATGAAATAGAGATATAGTAAAATACAATCTCTCTCTTTATCTATTACGTTCATATATTTACAACTGGATTCTTTAATATTATCTCTACTTTTTAATGATAAGATAAAAGAGATTGGATAAGTTTTCTAATGATCAGATTGATTGACCAAAAACTCCACTCAAATTTAATCTCTAATGAGATATTGTTTATTGTTTACAAGTATGAGTTTGAATTGTGTTTTGCCGCTGATAGGAACTCATTCTTCCAAAAGTCAAAGTGGTTAACAAGTTGTATTTGTTAGAATAAACTACCTGGATCGTGTAATTGGCTCAAGTCCAGGAAATTTTTAGTGATCACCCCTATAATTTCAAATATTCTCACAATTTTACTTGAATAACATATTTTGTTTAATTATACAAAATTCATATGAATGTTTAATTACATTTTAAAATTTATTTTACTATGTATCCTACGCCTATCATTATAGGCTTTTCGTAGTTTTATTAAGTACTAATTTCAGCCAAACATGAAAGAGTTTAAACATTTAATTAATTTAAAGACTTAATACAAAACTCAAAATTGCTAAAATAGTACTTACATCATATCCTTAATGTTATAAGATAATTCAGTTATCATATAATCAAACTAATTTCAAAATCTATCCATCGAATAAAGTTCCTAATGTGAGATTATTTTATTCTAATGTATGGCCACGGAAGAGTAATGGAAATATATATATATCTCCAATGGTGAGATATAAATAACATCCTTCGATTTCTCATGATATATTTTATTGGCTTATTAGCTTATAAAACCATATGTAAATGCTGAAAATTGGACTATTGTATGAAATATCATATAATATATCTCATTTGACCTTAGATTAATATATTAAATGCTCATAAAACATGGTTTATTTCATCAATCTACAAATTAACTTTTACGAATATTTATATTTCATATTTCAATTCATAATACATTAGGATAACTATGACTTTAATTTTCTTCCTATTAATAAATATGAGTGCATAGAAGTACTGAACATGTGTGTAGGTGTAAGACTTCATATGTTTTAATACTACAAGAAAAATCACCTTTATTAACTTTTTCCCATACCATTTTTATTACATTTTACCAATTGTCTTTTATAATACCATTTTGTAAAGGAAAGCTACAATTGATTAGTGAAAAATGTCTTTATATTTTTTATAACATTTTACATTAAATTTGTAGTACATTATAAATGCAAAGTTTAATTTTTAATAACATAACACTTCAATAAAATCAACATCTTAAGTGCGATGTATGATATAGAATGATATATTACTTTAAATAGGCTATAAAATTAATGGGAAAAAACCATCTACACCTCTAAATTTTACTTAAATAGTCGTACAAAACTTTTTAAATTAAAAAATATATATAATATATAAAATAAGATAAAATTTACAAAATATTTTCAATATTAAAAAATTTATTTTAACATTATTAATTTTTTATATTCTTTTATTATTAGTTTGTCATATTCTTTTTATTAATATGACATACTAATAAAATTAATTAATTATACCTAACATTCACAATAATTTATAAATTTATATTATTTTTTACAATATCTTATTTAATTATGTCTACATTAATATCAATCTTAAAATCAAATTCCGTAATTAATAGATTTTAGTTAATCCGTCGGGATAGAATAATAACAACTTAATATTAACAAAATGTTCATTGCACATATTATTTTATCAATTATACTTATTGCAAGATTTTATTTATATCATATGATATTTATTTATTATTTTTATCCTATTACTATATTTATATTCATTTAGATTGTTTTAATAAAAAGGTATAATAATTATTTATGACATTAAGGGGGTCTATTTGACCATTTATGAAACTAAAGAGATTTATATGATTATTTAAGCAAACCTTAAGGGTATTGGTGGCTTTTTTTCAAATTAATATTAATTTCAAATTAAAAAATTAGTATTTACCTGTAACCTGTAAGTTACCTGCTATATTTTAATTAATTATCTAATTATCTAATTATCTATTATATTTAATGAATGATTCAGATTAAAATTTTTATATCTAAGGGTCCACATTAATCCCATTATCAATACTGTAAAAATACATACAGCATCATAAAGAAATCCTTGTTTTTAATTGATTTTAGTGTATATGAATGAAAACTTCAAAACCAAACTAAGAACAATAAATTTATTTTTGTTAGGAGATAAGGTGCCTCATTTGGTCAGGATGTATGGGCTGTTATTTTTTATTTTTTATTTTTTTTGTGAATTGAAGGAAAAGTGAGAGGATGGTGGATATGGTGGGAGGCTGGAATCTGATGGTCACCTTAGGCCTGCAAAAGAAAAGAAGAAAGTCGGAGGTGGAACCAGGAGTGGCCTACGACCACACTCCGACGCTCAAGTTAGAGTTGGGATATCTCATGTTTGAGAGCTTACAAGCTCCCTGTAACGATTGCTGGAAGTAGAAAAAACCTTAGCCCTTGGGGTGTGTGTGTTGGTTGTTATCATTAAAAAGAAAACCTAAGTATTTTATAAGGAGTATCCCAGCTGCCGTGCCACCTGGCGTCATTTTATTGGCGTCCATTGCTGTTATGTCAGAAATTTTTTCATCCTTCACACGTGACTGCTAGGGTATTTCAAAATATGCTTAGAGAACAAGTTTGAAGCCACATTTTAGGTGTAGAAGGGTGATTCGGCATACCTCTGCTAAAGCTGTTATGAATTTGCAGGCGTGGCAGGGGACGACGGGTGGTCCCAGTTATCTTTATAACAACCTTTTGGCCTGTTTGCAGGCGTGGCAGGTCGCTGTCTCTTCTTTCTCAGCACAATATTCCCTCACGGATTCTTTATTTTTTGCTAGAAAATCAACCGATCGTTTTTGGGATAATGTCTCTTTCCTCTTTTGACATTTTTTTAGATATCTTTCTGACATTTTTAACTTTGCTCGATGTACCTTAGGTACCCCTTAGAACACCTAGGGTACCCAATGCTGGCCAGCATCCTTTTGATGACTTCAGTTATAGAACTTTATATTGACATGTGGTATTTTTTCATTTAGTGTTCCACTTCTTCCCCAAACATGGGTATTTTTGTATTTTAACAAGTCAATGGTAATTAGCTATTAAAATTAACAATATTTAAGGACTAAATTGGTGTTTTCATATCTTTAGGGGACATATTGAGAATGGTTAATCTAAGTGGGTAATTCAAAATACCCTTAAATGAATGAAATATTATTGATTAGACATATTAACTATTTTGGGTTAGAAGGTTGGAAATTTTTTGTATTCTATATGATGTTTTAGAGAGGATGAAGAGGTTAAAATAAGTCAAGATACGACACACATGCACTTGCTAAGTTGACTTTGGACTACACTAATTTTATGTTAAGGGTTGGCAAAGAAAAAATATCACGACAGAATAATACATTTAATTTTTTTTTTAAGATAAGGGGTGGGTTAAATCTAAATAATTTTTTTTTCTTATCTCTCTCAAGATTCGAACATAAATGGTCAATTGCTATAAATTTCATTCTGTCATCAACCCGACCACGCTCTTGAGGACCACGAAAAAATAATGCAATTGAACAACTTTCTCTAAACTTTTCGAGCATTATTCTGAAAATAATGCAATTGAACAACTTTCTCTAAACTTTTCGAGCATTATTCTGAAGCATTGAAACTGGGCCAATTACAAGAGTTATGCCATGTTTAACATTATGTACTATGATGAGGTTGCTTCAGATAGATTCACAACTAGTTGGATGAAATTAGCCTCTTTAAGTTTTTTAATGAAACTTCTTCGAGTAGAGTTTTCAGGGAAAAAAATAAATATCGTTAGTTATTTAGTTATTGATAGGAGTTTTTATAAAAAATTATAAAATTAATTAATAAAAAAAATTTAAAATTATGTTATAAAATAAATAATATCTATTGTAATAGTAGAGAAGTCAAAAAATTTAGAAGGGAGGGAACAAAAAAAAAGACACTAAACGCTTACAACCTTATATGAAAAAAACCAATAGATGTGATTGAAATATTACAGACAGATTTGTACCACTTACATAGGCAAATTCTATGAACACAAGAACACAGGGGATTAAAAACCATGTTATTAAACAAAATTAAAACAACTAGCAAATTGGAAGAGGGGCGCCATTCCATTCCCTAAGACATTCCAGCATTGGATCAATGATCTTCCCCTGGCACATTCCTGTAAACACTCTGTCAAATTCCTCGCCGGGCGATGTAACTTTTTCCCCTGTCAGAAAATTAGTCCCGAGCTCCTCCCTCACAAACCTGTACAACGGGTAAGACCTGCACTCTTTGATCCTGTTGGGAATTGTTGGATTTCCATTCTCAACAATCTGCCTGGCATTCTCAACTTCTTTGGGCAAAAGGGTTTTCAGTTCCTCCTCAAAGGCTGCAATCTTCTGGAAGATGGAGGAGCTGGCATTCTTCTCATTCTCTCCATTGCTCAATGCATGCTCAACAAGTACTTGCCTTAGCTTTTGCATCAATGGATAGGTAGCGCTGCAGGGATCATCAATGTATGCAAAGACGTGTTCGAGATCCGCCGCTTTGAGCAGATCCTTCTCACAGAATCTTGATGGATGAAGCTCTCCATTAGCACCGACAGTCAAGACTTTCTTAGCTACTTGGCTCACAGTGTTCTTGACTGTATGCTTCAAATTCTCCTCCAAATGCCTCAAATCAATAGCCTGGCAAAGTGCTACCAAGAATGTGGAAGACATGAGCTTCAGGATGTCGACAGCTTCAGCAGTCTTCCTGGAAGAGATCAATCCCAAGGAGTTGACATCTTGGTTGTGCTGTTCGGCACTTTGAACGTGGTTAGTAACAGGATTAGCAAGAAACTGGAGCTCGGAACAATAGGAAGCCATAGCAATTTCAGCGCCCTTGAAACCATAATCCAGGCTAGGATTCCTGCCACCAGAAAGATTTGACGGCAATCCATTGTTGTAAAAATCATTGACAAGTTCAGAAAATTGGGCAAACATGAGCTTCCCTATTGCCGCAATAGCCAAACGGGTATTGTCCATTGAGACACCAATTGGGGTCCCCTGGAAATTGCCACCATGTAAGGCCTTGTTCCTTGAAACGTCGATCAGGGGATTGTCATTCACCGAGTTGATCTCCCGTTCAATAGACTTGGTTGCAAACCGAATCACTTCAATCTGAGGGCCGAGCCATTGTGGAGAAGTTCTCAGAGCATAACGATCCTGCTTCGGCTTCTGCAGAGGATCAATCTCATGCAACTTCTTAGCCGCCTTAACATAGGAGCTGCCATCGAGAATATGTTCCATTATAGCAGCAGCCTCAATTTGGCCAGGATGGTGCTTCAATTTGTGTGTCAAGTGGTCAGTGAATTCAGGTTTGCCTTGCATGACTTCAGCAAAAATAGCAGACAAAATTTCTGATAACAGAGCTAGGTTGTTAGCCTCAAACAGAACCATAGAAGCCAGACCAGAGCCAACAGCTGTGCCATTGACAAGAGCAAGACCCTCTTTAGGCTGCAACTCAAAGAACCCGAAACCCGCTTGTTTGGAGGCTTCCTGAGCATCGATGATCTCTCCATTAGGCCCGGTGGCCTTAGAATTTGGACGGCCGGTGAGCAGTCCAGCAATGTAGGACAGAGGAACCAGATCCCCTGAAGCAGTGATTGTGCCGCGAAGAGGCAGGCATGGAGTGATGTTGTGATTGAGCAGCTTTGTAATCGCTTCCAGGATTTCAAATCGGATGCCAGAGTAGCCCTGGAGAAGAGTATTGACCCTCACAAGCATGGCTGCCCTTGTTGCTGAGTGAGGCAGCGTGTGAGATGACTCTGTTCCGTTTCCAAAGATTCCAGCATTCAAAAATCTGTACCAGAAATTAAAACACCGTGAGCATCATAAAAATTGTAAAGATAATAAGAATAATTAATTACAAGTAATTAAATAACTGTACGGTAGATAGAAAGTACTAAACGACAATGACACGTGGGCCTACCTACAATTTTAAAGCAAGTAAAGGACAAATGAGTAATTAATAAACGAAAAAGCCGCATGCTTCCATGGCCATGGCAACTACCACATGCCGCATTAATGTATTATACTTTACAAATCTTCAGATTCGGTCGGCTGAGTCAACTCGGTTAATATATATATATATATATATACACACACACACACATATACATATATTATTGTATATACATATATGTATATGTGTATATACATATATGTATATGTGTATATATATATATACACATATATGTATATGTATCCATGTTGCGTACCTAATGAGCTCCTTCTGAAGAGCACCGCCGTTCTTGGTTCTCCGATGAGACGTGGCGCCGAAGCCAGTGGTAACGCCGTAACTGTCGGTACCCTTATTCATGCTCTCCATCACCCAATCACTGCTGGCCTTGACACCTTCCCTGGCAGATTCTGACAGCTCCACATTCGGAGAGGTCGTGGCAATGGCAGCCACCTGAGCTACAGTCAACGTCTCACCACCGAGGTTGACCACCGGCTTCCTGTACTCAGCCACCATACGTTTCACTTCCTCCAAATGGCTCCCTCTCAACGTCTCCGCCATCACTCCCCAGTTCAACGCATCCCCAGAACCGTAATTGTTGCTCTCGCACAAACCCTCCAAGCAACCGTTCTGACGACCATTCTCAGTAATACCACCTCTCTCCATATCTTTTTACGTAAATATTACAACAATTACAAAAAGAATACCCGAACCAGAGATACGTAAATATTACAACAATTACAAAAAAAAAAAAAAAATTACCCAACTACAGAAACAAGAAGAAAGAATGTGATTCAAAGTAGCTGAGCTAAAGGAAATTCTAAAGTCCTTAACCTTTGGATTTCCTGAGGAAATGAGAGACACGCAAGTGGGTTTTATATAGTAGTAGTAGGATTAAGAATGGGTTGGTAGGTAAGCTTAAGCAAGGCAGTGGGAAATGAAGGGGTTGGTTGGAGATTGATCAGGGCCGTTCATTCTCATTTCATCTAAGGGTCAACACCGTGATGGCGTGGACTATGCGAGTATCATTGACTCACATATTTAGTATTTTAGTTGTTGTGGGTGCTTTGTGAAGAACGCGGTTGGTGAAGATTCAGCCTTTAGTTGCTTATCTGTATTTTATTTTATTTTTTTTCACTTACCTGAAAATTATTTATTTATTATTCATCACAAAATCAATTAAACATTAAACTGTTTTACATGATTATCAGTGTTTTTTTTTTTCGGATGCAATGATTATTAGTGTTAAGCTATTATCAATTAAGTAATGATAGAGTTACAATTATTTTGTACAAATAAGTGTGTACAAACTGATGTGGCATAAGAGGATTGGTTATATAAAATCATCGTAGGTCCACATAATTGAAAAAGATAATTGTTATCACTTTTCAACCAATCTTTTCATATCACATTAGGTTGTATACATTAGTTTGTACAAAACTATTTGTGGCTCTACAATTATTATTATAAATTAGTGTTCTAACATTTTTAGACTTATTTTTAGAGTTAATTTTGAATTATCTTTTGTAAATTGATTATTTTTAATTAATTCTTTTTTTTTTTTTAAATCTTGATTTACTCTCTTTTGTTAAAAAATTTTAAAAAAAAATCAGCCAACTCTCATTTTTCTCTTATTTTTTTGAACGAAGTTGTCTTATTTTTTGAACAAAGATGGAAGTAACTTGAGATTTAAAAAAATAAGAAAGTAGTTGAATATAGTAAATTCACGAGAAGATAAATCAAAATTAACTTTTATTTTTATGTTTTAGTTTTTCCTTTTGATTTTTTTAATAAAATAGACTGATGTTGGTCTTTTTCTTTTTTCATAAATTTTACGAACATTTATAATTAAAAATTTATTAAAATTCCTTAAATCGACATATTTATTTAATTTAATTATTTCATGAGAAATATATTTATTTAAAGAAAAAAGATTGATACACTCCAAACATTTAGAAAGAAAAATACAAAAAATTTTAACGTTTTAAAAAAGACACTTAAACCCCAAATTATTAAGAGATTTCATTAATTTTAACAGAAAAGTTATTTTTAATTTATAATTACTATTATCTCCTTATAACATGAAAGTCAATATATTGACTTCCCATTTTGCGCGTAAATTATCAATAAAATTACGCATATGCCCTAATTTAAGGGTTGAAATTTTGCTGTAAAAATCAAATTTATTTTCTTATTTTTTCCTGTTTAACCATTATAGTAGCCTTTCGTTTAGCATATCCTCTACTGGAGAAAGCCGATCACAGGATGTCAGCAAAGGAAATCAATCAAGAAAGTTCCCCATGTCTTCTAAATCTTTCACTGGAAATTGTAAAGCTCAAATCTAGCAAGCTACAAATTAACTGATGACCAACAATTTTAACCACGAGCATGTGAGGGCCTCTCCATTATAGAAGGAAATTCCAAACATTTCGTCGAAATGCTTTGAAAACAGAAGTTTTCTTCTAATTTGAGCTTCATGCATTTAAGAGAAACTAGAAGCTTTGAAAAAAAAAATTACCAAGGATTGTTGAAGCCTTTTTAACTCAATTAATGATGGCCGCATTGCAAGAATGCAAGTTAATCAGTACTGTCTGCCTTCTCTGAAACCAACCAATTTATTAGCTGCGACTTTTGGCCACAAGCAATGCCACGAACAATGACACAAGCAGCGGCTTCAAGGCAAAAGCAGTGGCACGAACAGAGACTGGGCACAAGCAGCAGCACGAACGGCGTCGGGGTCTGCTGGCGGCGGGTTAGGGAATTAAGGGTTTGTGATTTTTTATTGGTTTCTAATTTAATCTATTTAGGAAGTGTTTATTTTTTGGATTAAATTAAAAATTTTGAGGAGTAAGAATCCTGGAAGTATAGAGTGAGAGTGAGAGTGGGAGTGGAAGTATGTTGTTTACTTACACTGAAATGAGAGTGTGGAATAAAAATTAGAATCTCATTTATGTGTTTACATTGTCTTGGATTGGAAGTTGATAGTTTTAAATTATAATTTTACCTTTATTTAAAAAATCATAGTTTTTAGTTATAATGTTGATAAAAAATATATATTTTAATAAAAAAATATATTTATAAAATAAACTATTTATTTTATTATTAATTTTAATTATATAACTTAATAATAATTATTAATATTTTTAGTTATGTAAATTATAATTTTTTATTAATTTTAATTGTAATTATGTAAATTAAAAATTATTGATAAGAGCAATACAAATGAAACATTATTATTAATAATATAGTACAAAATTAATATTTTGTAAGTAAAACTAGTTATTTATATAATTATGAATAGTACACAAATATAATATATTAAATTAAAATAACAGAATAATAATACATATATTTTTCAAAATAAAGATAGTATATGTTATCTTATTAATTTTCTATGAATATAATAATATTTATTTAATAAGGCTTATATAATTAAATAATATAATATATTATTTAAATAAATATATATATTATTATTTTTAAATAAATGTAATATATTTATTTTACTAAATATAAATTATATTACTATAATAATTTAAATAAATAAATTTATTATATTAATAAATATAAAATAATTTATTTATTAAATAAATATAATAGTATTATTTTTAAATAAATATAATATTATTTATTTTAATAAATATAAAATAGATTTAATAAAAATGGATAAAAAGGAAGAGGTATGTCTCCTCCCATAGGAGTGGGAATTTCACTCCACACT
Organism: Murraya paniculata; assembly: GCA_030449075.1. Classification (NCBI taxonomy): domain Eukaryota; kingdom Viridiplantae; phylum Streptophyta; class Magnoliopsida; order Sapindales; family Rutaceae; genus Murraya; species Murraya paniculata. Next base: position 758,098 of record JAEVFN010000062.1, read on the forward strand.
CTAAAAGTGAGTGGGACCCATAAATTCTCACTCTCACTTCCTCCTTTAAACAAGTAAGTAAACACTGGAGTAGGAGAACTCCACACTCCCACTCTCACTCCAGTAAGTAAATATTACATTGGTGATTTAGATTTGTGATTTTGGGATGAGGACTTTTAGGTAAATTCATCAAATTAATAAGGAAATATACTAATTTAACCTTTTAATTATTTAACCAAACTAAGATTATTAATTATTTGGGATTTAAGTGATTTAAAAAAAAAATTTAAGAATTTTTATATTTATTTTCTTACACATTTAAGATCCATAGTCCTTTTCTCTTTATTTAATTATGTCCAATTTTATTGGACGATTGGAACGTGCCCGTTGTACGACTCGAAATGGTGCCTTAGATGGACCAGAGATTTGACACTGCGCTTTCGTCTCAAGTTGGAACCATTCCAGAGTTCAGAGATATTTTCATAAATTTGCTTCAATTATTTTGGCGTTTCGTTCCCTTTCTTTTTCAACATTTCTAATTTGAAAATCTTAATTTACTTTTTATTTTCGTTAAGAAAATACAAAAATTTTCATCAATCAACCCCTTTTTTTCTTATCTTTTGAATATAAATAAAGATAATTTGATATTTTTAAAAGTAAAGAGGTGATCTAAATATAGTCAATTCATAAAGAATAACTCAAAATTTATTCTTATTTTTATGTTTTAGTTTTATTTTTTTAATTTTTTCTTTTGATTCTTTTTTTTCTTTTTTAATCTTATTCCACTCTCCCAATTTTTTTGTTTAACTTTTGCATTTTAACAGAGTAAAAAAAAAGGAAATAATAAAGAGTCCTAACAACGATAGAATTGTAATAAAAATAACTGAAAATTATACAGTATTATAGTATTATATTAAAAAAATAGTGCTAATTTTTAACTTAACACTATAATATTATATGCTTTACAATTATTTTGACGTCATTGTGTTAGATTTTTCTGTCCAAATATCAATACTCCAAAATAAAAAGACAATTAAAATTTGTCATGAATATTGAATACTTATTACAGAGTGGCGATATTTCCACCCAACATTTTATGTAAAACCACTCCCACTTATTTTTTTGATAATTACAATATTATCCTTTAATGAAATGGCTTTTTCATAATTACCATATTATCCTTCAATGAAATGGCTAACTTTACAGCTTTTTTTATTTTTAAATTTCGTTCAAGCAGTGGAGCAAATAGTTACAATGCTTTTTCACCTACATTGAAATTCAAAAAATTATTCAAACCTGTGTATTAAATCACCGTTAATACATATACTACAAAATAATACACATACTACAAAATACTTACAATTCTTATAAATTTAGAATGCACTAGTTATTAAAATACGAGTAATGGAGCGCTCAAGAGACAATATAATAACTTTATTTGACATATGAATGAATAAACAAAGGGATCGAAATTTAATTATTTTTACTCTTTGAGATGTTTGAGTTCAGTTTAATGGTAATTTTTTCTTACTAATCTGAAACGAATTAAAAAGAAATGAAATCACAATGCTGTAAATATTATATGGATAAGGTTATTTTCTGGTATTTTTGGTAGATTTACGGAATATGTTGATTTTAATTTTCTGTAGGGGGTTGGGTTAATAAATGTGGTGCTTCTACACAAAAAGAGGGGTTTTTTCAATTTAATTGGAAGTCAATAAACTTTGAAACAACATAAAGAACAGACTTATTATTTGATTTCAATAACCTTTATGGAATCAGAATATTACAATTATACCCTCGGCGAACAACTTTTAACAACCAAGAGCCAGGTTAAGTTGAAAACTCTCCTACCTAGGAAAATTAAATTATCCAATTCAATAAAAATAAATAAATAAGGAAACTCCTACAAAGCGAAATATTATGTATTGTTCTCCTTATCAGTTTCCATGACTAGAGAGAAAATAATCGTTCAAACTCCTAAAAATTAAGGCTCCATTGGAGATTAAAATTGAAACTCTATAAGCTGTTTATTTTATAATTTGTGATAAAAATAGTATTTGATAAATTTTATAAAAATTATTTATTTATAATTTTTTTCATTTTGACAACAATTTTTAAAAGCAGGTAAGAGTTACTTTTCATAAGCAGACCACACCTTTTTCAATTTTCTATCATTAACATAGTTTACTAAACACAAAGCTGCTTTTCTAATTAGCAACTTATTATATTCGCACAACAAAAGCAGCTTATTTAATCAGCAACCGGAATCTTAAACTGCTCTTAAATCTCTTCAAAACCAAACAATATCCTCTCAAAATTGACTATTTCGTTATTCTTTATACATTTTCTCATCATCCAAACAAAAAAATGATAGATACCCAAAAATTTAGAGAGAAAAGTATATACTTGACTACAACAAATGAGCTCAAGGTACATTGACAAGAATGAATTCAAAAGATCATATTTCTTATATGAATCAATTTTCAATTCGAGATTTCTGACCATATTAAAGTAATTGATAATTTGAAAGGAAAAAAAATAAATTTCAATACATTACAAGATAAACTACACTACATTGGAATTGTACTATTCATGTACCAAAATTGTATTAAGAAGAAAAGCCCTAATCTAAAGATAATAGAATTGTTACAATTATTATTGTTTAGCTGGAATACATAACTTGTATTTCAATTATATAATAGATCACAATTGTGAAATAATCTTGGAATGTCTTGTATTAAAATATACATACATACATACATACATACATACATACATACATACATACATACATATATATATATATATATATATATATATATATATATATATATCACAATACTTTTTAATAAATGAATATATTTGTTCTATATAGTAATTGGACATGTGATAATTTTTTTTTTATTAATAATATTGGAGTCAAGAATTAATAATCTAATATATCATGGTAGTGTCAATTTAACCAAAACGTAAGTAACATTATCGAGTAATGATCAAAACGACAATTTCTGATTGACAAACCACCTAAATATGTTAAAGCGATGCCCATAACCCACCTATTTGACACGCTGCATAATTTTGTAATTTACATTACTAATGTTGAAGTTATAAATTAATAATATAATATCACAAGATCACTCGTACCATAACATAAACCATATTACCCATGATTTTTTCATTATTGAAAGTTATATCAGTATGAGAGATTTTTATGAAACTTGACACACCACCTAATTGATGTGATCTGGCAGATTCTGGGTTCCATAAATTTTTTATTTTAATTTAAAAAGTCCCATAGTATTAAAATTAAGGATGCTCATAAGTCAATCCAATGTCAAGAAATTATATTCAATTTGTAGATTAGATTAAAAATTATTGGGAATATTATTCATTCCGATTTTGATTCTTGTAGTTCAAATAAATAATTTATTCTAATTCTAATTTTTTATTTCGATTTCAGTCCATTCTAATCCTAGCACATTCTGATTTCAGAGAAATAAATGCATCATAAGTTAAAATGAAAGTACCCATGTTATATCTTATCTAAAATTTGTATAAAACAAAAACAAGAAAACAAACAATTAAATAAATAAATAAAGTACAACCCTAGTTATTTAAACTATTAAATATTTATAAAATGTTAGTTATCATAGATCTTAGTTAATTTAAATTTATTTGGCATTAAAATTATTTTTTTAATAATTTTTTTTATTTAATCAGTATCCTGCCGACAAGTTAGTGGAATGGATGCAAATTTGTGTCCAAATTCGCATATAATCCATAACATGTGAAATAAATTGGATTGGTTTCCACCAATTCACGGATTAGAAAGAATTGAAATTATGCCAATACACAAACACTCGTAATCTCACTATAAAACCCATCAAACTTGTCAAAATATTAATTTTTAATTGGTTAAAGAAATCATTTCAATTAAAAATTCTAAAATATCTATGAGATATAAGATCAGTTATACAATAAATAAATAATATTATAACACATTATATTTATTTTAAAGAATTAATATGATTTAACTATACATATTATGTATAAATTAATTAATTATATTACCTTTAAAGTATTTTAAAATTTCTCTATTATTCTAATTGAGTGAAGTGATCCTCTCCATTTAAAATAATATCACCTCTTTGTACACGCAACAGTGAACCGAATCAATTTGTCGGTCCCTTGAATTGGAAAAAAAAAAAAATTAGCATACAGAATTGGACATGTGCTACAAATTAACTGATTTAACATGTCAACATATTGGCTGTCCGCGGCTTGTGGTTTCAGAGAAACCGAAGAATTGTTGGATACAGACCACTCATTTCACCTACCAAGGTTCCGGAAAGCGTACGCGGATCACATTTTTCAAAACAAAATAAATAAATCAAAAATCCGACTCGTTATTTGTGACAACTTGTGCATCTTTCTTCACTATCAAAGGACCAACGTGTTTCATTGTCGTGTGGGCAAATTTTTTAAGTTTAGAAAATTAATTCGGACTTTAAATTTTACACGATTTTGACTTTAATAATAAATAGAGTAGATATATACGACTATCACTTTGACGTAACTAGACCCTTTTAAATTATATTAAAATAAAAAATATTATTTTCCTCTTAAAAAGCTTAAGAAATTAGATCTAATAATTATTAAAATAATGACACCAACATTTTTGAAGTAATTTTCTGAAATAAATTGATTAGTTGGACAGTGGACCAAAACTCAAAAAGCAAAGGTGAATTTGCCCCAACTTTTGCCCATAGGTTTGTTATTTAGCTAGCCGTAAGAAATTTTCGATTCAAAGTTGGTGTTCTTTACGGAATTTGATCCAAAAAACAAGAAGTGTATTATATAACTGCTCAAGGAAAATTAATAAACTTATAAGATAATGATGACAAGAAACACAAACTAAATCGTTTGCTTCGATAATAGACTACTGCAGTCAGTGGAGTCGTCACGTTGCTGCTTTTCAGAACAGCTTGGTACCAAGCTTTGTCTCCATTGAATAAATTATTGGTCTTCTTGCTCGTGGTCGTGCTCGTGCTCGGGCATATGGATGCTAATGGGAATTCTTAAATGAATATGCGTATATTATTTATTTCATTTCATGAGTATGATGGAACGAAGGATTCGATTTTTTTTTTTCTTTTATGCTTGAGATGATTCTTACTTCTTTTGGGGTTTTAATTTTCTTAAAATAAAAAGAAAAAATTCCAACCCTCTTCTTTTAGTATTGCGAAAATATAATTAAAAAAAAAGTGAGAACACCACCGAAAAAAAGGAAAAAAAAAAGGAAATGGGTCCATGCTTTAATTGTGCTAGGAGTGTTTCGCTTGGTTAAATTAATCGATTTCTTCTTTGGCCAATAAATATTATAATTATGTTTTGTGGGTTTTAATTATTTAAGCTGATAAAATATTTTTAGGTGGTATAAACCATTTGAGTTTCATACTTTGTTGATATGCATTCAATAAAAAAAAAAAAAATCAAACTTCACATGGAGGAGTAGAAAATTTTAATTTCTATTAATGCAATGGTTTGTATAATTTTGTCAATCTTTGTATGGTAATTAAAATAGCCACCTACTACCGATGTTTGTTGAGACAGTCATAAAAATAATAAACGGGAGATAAACTAAAGGTGGCAAGAATTGAAGTATTGACGACACGGTGAGTTTTTTCTTTTTTTTTTTTTTTGCCTTGCAATAATGTGGGAGTGGTAGGTTTGGAAGCTGTTGTGGTGGGTCATGTTAGATGCGACAAAACCTTAGTTACCGTGCAATCTCTTTCAAAACGCCAATTAATTAATAATCACTTTTATAAAGATGCATGCATGATGCTTAAAGGGGTAGTTTATCTCACTAATTCAAGAAATTAATGAACAATCAATCATTCATTAATTTGATCTCTGAAGCCTTGACAATGACCGAGCAAGTGCGTGTGTGTGTGTCGATATATTTTAAAATCATTTAAATTGGTTGTAATATTTGGACTAATTTAATATGGAAAATTGAACTGAAATGAATGGTTGATATTAAACAATTACTATTATTGAATTGTGTAGCTTTTTGAGAGGACATGTTCCTTAAAATTGAAGGGCTTACACTTCGAGTCATACAACCAAGTACTTTTCTTTTTTGGGATAGAAAGCTTAGCTTTTATTGATTTAAAGCAGAGAAGAAAGCTTAGCTTTTTGAGAGGGCATGTTCCTTAAAATTGAAGGGCTTACACTCGAGTCATACAACCAAGTACTTTTCTTTTTTGGGGTAGAAAGCTTAGCTTTTATTGATTTAAAGCAGAGAAAAAATACAACAGATGAGAAGGGCAATCATTCAGCCACGTTGCTGGCTCTAAAATGTTTAGAGTTTTTTCGGCAAGTGAATAGGGTTGGCAATTTGCGGGCTTGGGCTGAGCTTTTTATTTTTAAAGCCCAAATCCAAGCCCATATTATTTTTACTAAGTCCAAGCCCTCAAAAAGCTCACCCAGTTTAGACAGGCCTAGGTTGGGGTTGACCTTGTATGAATTTTTAATTTTTTTAAGTAAAGTTGAAAAAAATTTAAATTAAAACTAATTATTCAATAGATAATAGTCCAATACACAAAGGATTAGCAATACAACATAATAAATTACAAAAACTAATATCGAAAACAAACTAATCTAATATTTGCATCATAATAGTTCAATGTCATAATAATTTTTCTAACAACACAAGACAATTTTTACACCATAATTCCATAATTTTTTTCGAATAATACAGAACATTTTCTACATTAACCAACGACCAACCTTACTAAATTGAACTACTATTTCTAATAGCAATACATTCACAGTTATGTTAAATTAACAACAATTAGAATATTTTCGAATAGAACTACTATTTCTAATTGAACCAGGCAGCCAACTTAAAATATATTTATTTTACAAAAATGAATTAACATTTTAGCTTAAATTACATATATTTAGGCCTCATATGATACAATAAAAAAAATTTAAAGCTTACTTGAGGTGGAGTACTGGAGTTGGTGATGGTTTGTTGGTTCTGATCGCGTTGCCATTGGTTCGGGTCGCGTCAGAGCTAAGATTGCTGCTACTACATTGCGCGCATTCGAGTGGCTGCAGCTGCATCACGCAGGTGGTGCTAGTGGGTGTGAGTCGTTGTTGCGGCGCCGGTTTGGTGCTGCACTGCTGCTGGGTCACTGGCTTGCTGCTACATCGCACATGAATCACTGCTAAACAGTGGTGGCTGTAATCCTTGATTTGGTATGAAATAGTGAACGTCGGCTGTTGATCGCTGTTGGTTGCCGACGGAGAGAGCACTGAGAGGCTGAGGGAGCAGTTGGAGCAGTGGAGCTAAATTTAAGGATTTTAGGTTTTGGGAATTTGGTTTCATTGTTTTTTAGTTAATTACTTAATTTTAGCTTTTTTTTATTTCTCATTTTTTTATTTGAATTTTTTAATATATTATAAAATATTTTCTTAAAAAAATATATATGTATTATATTATAAAGCTCGGGCTTTCCATGAAAGCCCTTAACTAGGCCCATTATGCATGGGCTTTACAAATTTTAAGCCATTGTCTATAATTTCAAGCTGTGAGCTAAGCTTAAAGCCCACGGGTCTGGGTCAGCTCTGGTTTTTCTGCCAACCCTACAAGTGAATGTGTAGTGCTATTACAAATTCTTGAAATGTGTTGCACTGTGATTCTGTTCAACCTTCTTAATTTTTCTTGGATATTAGAGATGATCCAGAAGATTTCTGTTTTGTTACATTTTCTTCTAGAATCAAATTCATGGCTTCTTGACAATTAGATTTAATTATCAAAGGCATGCAACTAATAGAAACTACAATTTCAATTCCTAGCTTTATTGCTTTTACTTCTGCTATAGTGACATCTCCATAATATGTGGTTTGCTAGTGAGCTGCTTGTCATGGGATGAGTTTTGTATGCAACAAACCCATGCGGCACTTATACAATTTCTAGCATGCAATTTGCTTAGTAAGTCTATCAAAATTCTTGAACTATCTAAGCAATGAATGGTTGCACAAGAGCTAACGGGAAAAGAGAGCAATGTAGGCCAAAGCAAACCTTTTATTACTCGAAAAGAGAGTTTTACAAAATATGTCTGAGTTGCTTGATAATAGATGCCTAAATGGCAAGTGTCATGCCTTATTTATAGGGGAAGCTTGCCCATTGTAGATGGATCATGTAACTTGTCTAAATATCTAGATATTTAAATACAACTTGCTAGACTACTCCACATAATTCTAGAGAATTCTAAGTTCACACAAGTGTGGAGTGTTCTAGAATTCTAATTACAACTTCTAAACATGCCACTTAATTCTTTAGCTTCGTTGTTGCATCCACATTTACCTTGAGCCATCCTAATGGAGGAGATTTTCAAGTCTGACAATTCTGTTTTATGTAAGATGATAGCATAGGAGATTTGATTTTCTTGTATGATTCCACAATTGCTTCTGCTTTAGCCAATGATACATGGGAATCTTTTTTCTTTCCTTCGAAGATAAAAATATTCCTTAAGTGCCAATTTGCCCAACATAGTACTATGAAGAATTTTATCTCCACCCTGCTTCTTTTTGTTGCTAGAACTTGTACTACACTTAACAGGTCTTGATTTACAAAGAGTTTCATATCTTCAGAGAAATATGTCATACTCCATATCTTCTGTAATGCTTTACAATTTAAAAGAGCATGGGAAGAGTTCTCTCCTTGTTTTCTACACCTTTGACACCAGGGATGTTGTAAAATCTAATCCTTATCTTTTGGAATGAATTGTTGCCTGATTAAATTTTCATTCCACTTATGTTCCTCATCTATCAACAAAGAAACTGTGATATCTAAGGGCAACGTTGGTGCTGACATTATCTTGAAAGTTGTAGGCCTTGGGATCCAGTTACTATTGTAGATTTTAACTTGTTCTTCACTTCCAATTTGAAAGGAATTTGGATCTATTACAAATAAATGTAGGCAGTTAAAGCTCTAGAATTAACAACTTAATCAATTTTTAAAAATATTATTTACCATTATTGTTCATTGAAATTGTTGACACTTACTATTTATCGATACTCTTCACGATTACTGTTCATCCGCATAAAAAATATTAATTTTTTAAAATACAATAAATTGCAGAAATTAAACGACACAGTTTGGATTAATCAATCCTACATCTACGAGGCCACGTCCAGATGAAAAGTAATTCACTAAGTTAAGATATTACAACCTATAAATTTATCAAACTTAAACCCTCACTTACAGTTTATCGCCATACACCATACTCCACTTAGACTAAATCTGCTTCTCTACCCCTCTTGATCCACGATTTGCAAGGCACTTTGCAATGTGTTAATAGCAATTCTTCAATTCTTTAATGTCTAGTGATCCAAAATCCACATAGACTCTCCACAGACATGAAAAGAAATAGTCTCGTTACAAAACTTTGAATGAAGAAGATACAAAAACAAATCAACACAATATTATGCTCTAAATTCGAATTCTCTAGAAAGGATGACAAAATTTGCTTCTCTGCTTTATGCTTTGTGTTGTGTACCTTTAATTATGAAATACCTCTCTTTATATATGCACTGAGATTTCACAAAAATTGCAAGTCTTAAAGGACTAGGATTCTTTCCAAATAAAAATTTCTTTCGACTTATAATTCATACGAATTTGAATAAAAATAAATATGATCTTTTTGTCTTGTTTGTTTCCTAAGAAATATCTAAAGCATTTGATCAACTTCTTTTTGCTCTAAATAGATCTTATGTGTCAATTATAGAATCTCGTCATTAAATGACTTGCTAAATTAGACATCTAATTAAATTCGGAAACAAATATTCTTAATAAACTAGAATCTTACTATAATAAGAAATTAATAAATTAATCCATATTACAAGATATGCAATAAATAAAATTTTAATTTAACTAGACTTGTCATAAGATGTCAATTCCATAAATAATGGACTTAACAATCTCCCCCTTTAACAAGAAAAATACATTCATCACTTTTTGAATCAAATTTACCAAGATGCTCACGATCACTTAATATGAAGCACATACTCCCAAAAATATGAAAGTAACCTATATTAGGTTTCTTACCATTCCACAACTCATGGGGAGTTTTCTTAGTGCCTGGACGAAGATAAACACGATTAATAATATAGCAAGCAGTGTTAAGTGTTTCAGCCTACAATCTCTTTGAAAGTTTCTTTGAGTTTACATCACACGAGCCATTTTCTGCAAGGTCCTATTTTTTTTTTTTCTACAACACCATTTTGTTCTGTAGTAATAGGTGATGAAAATTCATGTGAAATCCCATGTAAAAACTACAATATTCGTCAAAACTAGAGTTTTCAAATTCTCTTCCATGATCACTCTTAACTCTGACAATATTAAAATTTTGTTCATTTTTAACATTTTCCCATAGTTTTCTGAACACATCAAATGTATCTGATTTCTCTTTAATAAAATCAACATGTGACCTGTGTATACATAGAGAAATCATCTACACACACAAATAAGTACATTTTTCCAACTAAACTTTCAACTTGCATTGGTCTCATAAGGTCTATATGAAGTAGCTATAGTACATTAGATGTTGTTCTATATTGAATGGCCTTATGTGATGCCATTTGTTGTTTACTAGATTGACATGAACCACATACTCTAGGTTTTTTCTTTTTTAGCATTGGAACTCATTTGACAACACTTGTTTTCACAACTTTAGTTAGTAACTTGTAGTTTAAATGACCCAACTTTTGATGCCATAATTATGTGTCATCAAGAGTGATCTGATGAAAAATAGTTGAGCTAGTCAATTTATAACAGTGATCAGATGATCAATGTCCTTCCAAAATACAATTTCCATCAATATCGAGAACACAACATTTGTTCCTATCAAAGTATCACAAATTTGACTAATGCTGAGTAAATTTGCTTTGAGATCCTCCACATGCAGAACATTGTCAAGTTTTGGAAAACATTCCAAATTTAGTGTTCCCTTTCCAAGTACGTGACTTTTCACGCCATCAGAAAAAAAGTCACATTTTCTCGATTAACTTGTTGATAATTGATCAAGGCACTTCTATCACCTATCACGTGTCTAGAGCAACCAGTATCAAAGTACCAAAAGTCAGTAGTACAATCACTTAAGGAAATAAAGAAAACATAAGCTTTATAATTAGACTTCCTAATCCAAGTGGTTTTAAATTTATTTTCATTTGTCTCAACCTTAGGTATAGGTGTCATCGTATGTTTTCTATAAGAATAATTAAAGAACATAGCTCTTTTTATAAATTTTATGAACTTGAAGCAATTAGGTCATATATGTCCTTTAACATGGTAAAAATGACAAGTGGGAGTAAACCTGATATTCTTACCTTGATGAACTAGTGAAGAATGTGCAATAGCTTTACATTTTTAATGATATGGAATTTTAACTACTTGTGAAGAAGTTGTTAGTGGAGAAGCTTTAACAAACACACATTGAGAATTTGAGTCTTTACCATGTTGATATCCAAGACAATAATGATCTGAGCTAGATTTGTCAATTGACAAGATATGATATAACTTTTAAGTTCTAGAATTCATCATTTTGAGTGACTTTTTAGTATGCTCTAATTCTGTGGTCATTATAAGGAATTGATTATCATTGTCAGCAAGTAAAGACTTGTAATGAATTACCTCACTCTCAAGTTTTGCCTTATCATCCAAAAGGTTGGATACTTGAGTCATCAAAGCACATTCTCATTATAGACTTTTTCCCGTTCAGCGAACATCATCTTATAACTTTCATGAAAAGGTTTCTTATCATTTATATCAGTGTCACTGACGTTGCTATTTAAATCAATAGTCTTGTTATCATGTTGCGCAATTGTGTCAAGACAGGAATCAATGTTTTTCTTGTAAGGAGCTATATGCGAGGCTTTAGATGTGGATGCATCTCCGATGTTTGATTCCTTTTCATTGTCATTAGTATGTTTTAACACATCGTCATAGACAACAAGCCCCCCAACAAGGTCTTCTTCATCAATGCTATCACTTGAATCATTTTCACTCCAGGTGGATTGCATTGCTTTCTTTTTTATGAGAGTGTTAGTACATAGTGCTTGTATATGCCCTATGCTGCCCTATGCCTCCGCATTCTCTGCATTGAATACCCTCAAGCTTTAAATGTGGATGCACCTCCAATGTTTGATTCCTGTTCATTGTCATTAGTATGTTTTGACACATCGTTATGGACAACAAGTCCTCCAACAAGGTTCTCTTCAATAATGCTATCATTTGAATCATTATCACTCCAGGCGGATTACATTGCTTTCTTTTTCATGAAAGTATTAGCACATTGTTCTTGTATGTGCCCTATGCCTCCACATTGTTTGCATCGAATACCCCCAAGTTTGTTAAGATCAAACAATTTAAAATTAGGGTTAGATGAACCTTTTTGAGCTATTAGGGCCACTGATATAGAAGTCTTCTTTGGTTTGTTGAAGTTCTTCTTTTTCAACTTCTTGAAATTCTTCTTTTTCAACTTCTTGAAATTCTTTGCAATTAGTGCAAGAGAATTGTCCGCGTACACATATGGATCATCATCTTCACTTAGTTTGATGACATGAACATATGTTTCAACCTAAAAAGCAACACTCTTTTTTTTCTTGGGATTCAAATTCAAGCAGTTAGTCTCATAAACTATCAACTTTTCTTAAGTGAAACCCTAATCATGGTAAACATATCAACATATTCTTCAATGGCCAAAATTTTAGGATGATATCTAGGATGAACCTATCTTAAGATTTTTTTAAACATTTCCTCCTCAGAAATAGGCTTTCTAAGAGCAAAAAAGTCATTAACCATAGCAAAGAGTATATCCCAAAAAAGTCATTAACCATATTAAATTCAGATACAGTTTCATGTTCATGCATTTTCAAATTCTCAAAATCAAACGTAAGTTTCTAAAGCTTAGAACGTTTTACCATATTGTCGTCTTCAAAAGTACTTTGAAGTATATCCCAAGCAGCTTTAGATGTCTTGCATGTAGAAATTAGTTGATGTTGAAACGCATCAACTCTACTGACAATAGCATTTAGAACTTTTGCATTATATCTAGATGTATTAAGTTCATTATTAGTCCATTCTTTGACTGGCCTTGGAGATTATATACCATCTTCATCAATTTTGGTTGGTGGAGTATATCCAATAAGTGCGTATTGCCAAACTATTTCATCAATAGCTGTCAGATAAATTCTCCTCCTTTGCTCCAATAAGCATAAATTATTCCATCTAATACAAGTGGACGAGCCAAAGAGCCTCCCTTACTTCGCAAATTCATACGTACAAAATATATCTACGTTCTAAGATTCTCACCAAATAAATGGTTAGTGACCTGCTCTGATATCAATTGAAAGGAATTTAGATATATTACAAATAGATGTAGGCAGTTAAAACTCTAAAATTAACAACTTAATCAATTTTTAAAAATACTATTCACCGTTACTGATCACGAAACTATTTACGATTACTATTCATAGTTACTGTTTATGGTTACTATTCATCTACATAAAAAATATTAATTTTCTAAAACACAATAAATTACAGAAGTTAAACGACACATACGTGGTTCGGATTAATTAATCTTACATCCACAAGGCCACGCACAAATGAAAAGCAATTCACTAAGTTGAGATGTTACAACTTAAGGATTTACCAAACTTAAGACTCTCACTCACAGTTTATTACCATGCAGCTTACTCAACCTTATACTAAATCTACTTTTCTTAAATAATTGCTACCCCTCTTGATCCACGATTCTCATGGCACTTTCCAAAGTGGTCAATAGCATTTCCTCAATTCTTTAATGTATAGTGATCTAAGATGCACGTAGACTCTCTACAAAGATGAAAAGAAATAGTCTTATTACAAGACTTTGAATGAAGAAGATACGAAAACAAATCAACACAACATTATACTCCAAATTCAAATTCTCTAGGGAAGAGGTCGAAATTTGCTTCTCTGCTTTATGCTATGTGTTCTGTACCTTTAATTGTGAAATATCTCTCATTATATATACACTATGGTTTCACAAAAATTACAAATCTTAAAGGACTTGGATCTTTCCAAATAAGAGTTTATATTCTCTTATAATTCCTATGAATCTGAATCTGAATATGAATAAATCTGATCTTCTTGCCTTACTTGTCTCCTAAGAAATATCTAGAGCATTTAATAAACTTCCTGTTTGAACTAACTTCTTGCCCTAAATAGATCTTATGTGCCAATTATAGAATCTCGTCATTAATTGACTCACTAAATTAGACATCTAATTAAACTAGGAAACAAATATTCCTAATAAATTAGAATCTTACTAAATTAGGAAATTAACAATTAATCTCAATTACAAGATATATAATAAATAAAATTTCAATTTAACTAGACTTGTCATGAGATGCTAATTGTATAAATAATGGACTTAACACTATTTTCTATCTCAAGCCATGGTGAAGTTCTTATCTACCCTACAGGATGCTCTTCCAAGTAAAAAATAGTTTGCACTCCAGTTTTACATTCAAAAAATTTGTTCTTTTGAAATATTGTGCTTGTAAAACTCTTACCATCGAAGAACTGAATTACTGTCCACCCCTGGTTGGCCACTAAGGCTTGATTAAAGGTTGGTAGATCCCGAATCCCATGTCTCTTTTATCTTTGGACTCACACATTCTCTGCCACTTAGCCCAATGGATATTCCTATGATCTCTTCTTACGTTCTACAAAAATTGAGCTATTTCTCTTTGAATATAAGCACATAGCCCTATTGGAATTCTGAAAACACTCATGGAATAGGCGAGGACTGCTTGAGCAATTGCTTCATCAAGCTCTCTTTCCCTCATTTGAAACAAGTTTGCTTTGCCAATTTGATATCATGCTCAACACTCTTAGCTTGATAACATTGAAGAAGCTCACTGTATTTCCTCATACCATGGAGGGTAGCCCTAAATACTTCTCATGCCTAAAAACAACAATAAGCTCAAAATATGCTTTTAATCCATCAATCTGCCTTACTGAAGTGTTTCTACTAAAAAAACATTGAGGATTTCTTGTAATTGAATATTTGGCTTGAGGCAACTACTCATTTGTGAAAAAATTTGTTTCACATTTATGCAGTCTTCAGTTGTGGCTCTTGTGAAAATGAGGCTGTCATCTGCAAAAAGTAGGTACGTGATTGACAAATTGTTGCTGAACTTTAAAACTTGGATAAGCTTCTGTGATTCTGTCTGTTGCCGCGAATTCGAAAAGCATTCTGCACAGAGAACGAAAAAATAAAGAGATAGAGAGCAGCCTTGCCTCAATTCCCTTATGAGTGGATCATGCACTTTGATTCTCCATTTATAAGGACTGAGAATGATGTTGTTGAAATACATCTTATTATCAACTCAGTCCATTTGGATAAAAAGCCTAGTTTCTTCATAACATTTTCTTGGAAGCACCATTCAATCCTATCATACACTTTGCTTATACAAGTTTTTAAGGCCACTAAACCATTTTTTTGCCCTTGTTGAGCCTTATTTTGTGCAGAAATTCATAGCCTATGACTACATTATCTATAATAAGTCTATTAGGGATGAAAGCACATTGTCTTGGTGAAATGATATTGTGTAACATATGTTTAAGCCTATTAGTTATAGTTTTTGCTACAACTCTGTATATCATATTGAATAGACTAATAGGCCTAAATTCTATTACTTGTCTGGGTTTCTCAACCTTCGGTATTAATGCAATATATGTGTGATTGAGGGTTGCAATTTTACCTCTTTCATTGAGAATGTGAAGGCAAGTTGTCAGCACTCCTTTGCTTACTAAATTCTAGTACTTTTGGAAGAAGACTGCTGGAAAGCCATTTAGTCTAGGGGCTTCAGTTGGGCACATTTAAAACAAAGCTGTTGATATTTCCTTGACAGTAAATGGTCTATCTAGCTCCTCATTCATCTCTTCTGTTACTTTCTCGGGCATGTCTTTTAAGGTAGCTTCTATTTGAGTTTGGGAGGGGTTTGTTGTAATGAATAAGTTTGCGCAATAATCGCAGAACATTTTTTCCACATCATCTACTTCTTCAGTCAAGCTCTCATCTTCATCTAAGATCCCCCATATTTTATTTTTCCTCTTTCTCAAATGAAAAAATTTTATATTTCTTACTCCTTCTTGTAACCAGCCTACCCTTAACCTCTACAGTATATCTCTTCCTCTAGAAGGAGAGCGTCAATCTTCTTCTCCAAGCTTCTAATCTGCTCATCATCTTCATGCTACTGGTTTTGCTGCTTCACTTCTTTCAGCTCATTGATCAATTTTTTCAACTTCTGGCTATTATCCCCCGATTCTTCTCTACTCCAACATTGTAGTTAAGCCATCAACTCTTTTGTTGCTTTTTTGAAACATTCAACCACATCTTCATTACTCCATCTTCTTTGCTTCAGCCACTCTTACTTCATAATTTCCTTACGCTTCTCATAAGGGCTCCATAAATTCTCATGCTACAGTTGGGAAAATGTTCTTCTACTATATCTCAAGCCCTTTCCTTTCTCTACCACAGTCATCGTAATGGGATTGTGATTTGATGTCCACGTTTCCTAGGTTTCGACAGTTGACTCAAGGAATGTGTTCCCTTATTCCTTATTGCACAAGAAATGGTCTAATCTTTCATCAATTAAGGATGGCCCATATTTTTTATTGGACCATGTTAACAGTTGTCCTTTACAGCCCAAATCCACCAAATTACATTCTCTAATTATATCTCTAAAATTTTGCATCATACTAACTTCTTTGTCATTTCCTCCTATTTTTTCAGAAAGCTATAGAATTTTGTTGAAATCTGCAAAACACAACAAAGGCAAAGAGAATAAATTGGCTAACCTCTTTAAAAGTGTCCATGTGTGGTGCTTTTCATTCATTTCTGGATGCCCACAAATTCTTGTGCACCTCTAGTAACTCTCATTTTCAACGCATATTATTGCATCAATGTGGTGTATGCTCCAAGATTTAATCACCACCAATAATTTTGAACTCCACGTCAAAGTTAAACCTCCTCCTTTACCCATTCTATTATCTTCAAAACAATTATCAAAATTGAGTTTTTATTTTTCTCGTGCATTTGCCTAGATGTTAGCTTAGTTTCACAGAGAAACATGAGCTTAGGCCTATGCATTTGGAGCAATTTTTTAACTTCATAGAACGCTGGGTCGCTCCCCAATCCCTAAACGTTTCAGCTAATGATGTTCATGACTGCCAAAGGGGCTAGTACCTAGCTTCGCCGATATTAACTCAGTAATTGCCATTACCAACTCCCCTGTTTCTCCATCTTGTTTCTCCTTTGTTTCCATGGCTAGCTTCTATTTTGCTCTTGGTGAAGTAAAAGCCGAAATCTCCATTGGAAGGGCCGGCTCTAAAGTATTAGGGGCCTTAGATGAAATTTCTTCATAAGGCCTCCTTACGTCTAGTAGCTTCAACACTCAAAGAAACATAAAAAAGCCCAAAATTAAATTAAAAATAGTAGCTTCAACACTCAAAGAAACATAAAAGAACTCAAAATTCAATCAAATTTTAATTATATATTGAATATTAATAATTAATAAGATCGAAAAGTAATCAAAAAGTTCCTTTTTTTTAATTCCCTAAGACTATTATTTCAAGAAACTATTTTTTTAATTCAAAAGTAAACAAATAAGAGTAATAGTTTTCTTTATAGAGAAGAGTACAAGAAATTTTATAATGTTAAATAATTAATCATTTTAAAGTAGATAAATAATTTTTTTAATATTTTTCTTGGAAAAATTAATAATGAATTAATAGTTAATTCTATTAATTACAGCTCTTTGACATTAAGGTTATCAAATATAAAATTTGTGTAAAAAAATTTAATTATAAGATAATCATCAATTAAAGAGAAACCTAAGAAGTAGATTTTCTTATTATGAGTTAAAAAATTAATTTGAATATGTCAAGGAAATTAAAAAAAAAAAATATTTTCTAACATATAAAAACTAGACAATCACAATAAAACTTTCTAATATATGAGATTTTAAGTAACTGCTTAATTCACCTATAAGCTGTCTTTACCATTGGACCACATATTCTCTTTCTTTGTGCTTCTGGGCTTGCTCCATTTACTCTTTTACTTCAGTTCCTAGCCTTTTGGCTGATATAGGCCCACTTTGCATTTCATTTTTCCCTCCACTTTTGTCTTGTACTTTCCAATTTCTCCGTCTGGACTTCAGCATATGGGCATTAGCCCATAATCCTCTTCTTCATTCTTAGCTTCTTTTGTGATTGAAATTGGATTAACATTTTCCCGCTCTACTTTCCCGCTATCAGCTTTCCCTTTTTCCTAATTCTTCTTCCTCGACAAGGTTAGTCATATCTAGCTTTTGCCTCCTATTGATGTTGACTTCACTAGCTATCACCCTTAGCTTTTGACAGCTATCACTCTCTAGTCCCATCTTTCCATCCCCTTACAATGAATGCTCCTCGATACTTGGGTGATTTTCAAGTCCAGGTTGCATCTGTATCCAAACCCGATATTTCGCCATAGTTGGAGGTTTGCTGATCTGTGTTTTTGGAATTGGGATTTCTAGATGGAGTTGGTGATTCGTCTCTTTGATTCTCCGAAGTTGCATTCCATCTTCCTTTGTCTCTTCTTTGCTTTATTTTTTCAGCTTTAGTTTGAGCTTTTGCCCATTAACCATGCGGCAAATCTTCCTTGGCCTGATTTTTGTATGCTGCACATTCTTTATATTGGTGTCCAATACAGCCACAACAGTAACAGAACTCCGGCAGCTTTTCGTATTGGACTGTTATTCAGATTTGTTCTTCTTCTTCTTTCACCTCACCTTGTGTATCTTCCTACACTATCCTTTGCTGTTCTTCTCGTGTGTCTTCTCGTTCCCCCATTGTCCCCAGCATTCACTTTTGTTAAAGGCTTAATAATATCAACTGATACTCTAAGTCGAATGATCCGCCCATAACATCTCCATTGGCATGTGTTCCCACTTCTTCTACCTTCCCAATTGCTCCACCAATCCCCGTTAATATCTCTTTATCCATACACATAATAGGCACATTTTGGAGTTGTACCTAGAATGATTATGTGTAAATGACTATTTAGAGACTTCCCCAGTGCTTATTGGCTCCGTAAATACTATAAAAGCATTGTTGAAATGCCGTAGTCCATTTGTTAAGACATTCCTTTTATCCATTTCAGCTCCGAACTTGAACATGAATACATTATCTCCCAAACTCTCTATTTTGACTTCTCTGATGTTTTGCCAAAGCTCGTTGCAAAGTTATTTTCAGACCTTCTTTATCAACGCTCCTGCTTGTCAAGACCTTCCCGATTAAACACCCTGCTGCAATCCTTTCTCCTTTGGCTTTCATCATTCCTCTGAGAGTTATTCTGCCCTCTGCCTCTCCGGATAAAGTTATGGCGCTACACCATCAAATTTGATTTTCTGTATCTATAGCCACGTTTGTAAATACTATCAGTAATCAATAGCAAATTAATTTCACACCAAGTACTCTTCAGACTTTTATGTTGCTGGTGATTCAACAGAGCTGGTAATGAGTAACAGTAAGAGTAATAAAGATCACTTTAATGCCAGATGGTTTTTAACCCAAACTTGTGGTAGAAATGAAGAGTCCTAAAAGCCCCATCCAACTTCCATTCTAGACTTTTAGAGAAAATATGAGAACGAAGAGTAAATTTTATTAAAACTATACAATTAAGTACAAATATAACAAAACTTGGTGTTAGGATTTTAACTCCTCTCTTATTAATGGATTTGGGTAAAAAATATATATTCATTCTCTCATGGCGAGCGTTCTCATCTTTTTATGTGGACATATTATTAAACCACACAGTTTAATAGTGTGTCTACATTAAAAAAAATAAGTATACGCACAATGAAGAATTATACACATACATACTGAAATATAAAAAAAAAATTACTCAGCATTTGAGTTTCAATTTATGTGGTAGTTATTAATAAGTTACTGCATTAGTTAAGATTAAGGGTCGGTTTGGAATTGCTATTAAGAAGTTGAAAATTGATTTTGAAAAGTTAAAAACTAATTTTAGTGTTTAGTAATTTTTTTAAAAAATCACTTTTGGCAAAATCACTCTATCCTATATCAGATTTTAAAAAATTAGAAAGGAATAGCTTTTTAAAATCTAATTTTGAGAATCGGTTTTATACCTAATACAACATATATATATATATATATATATATATATATATATATATATATATATATATTTAAAATTATCCTTATTAATTAGGAAACAACTTTAAAAAGATTATTATTATTATTACTAATTATATTGAGAATTTGATACAACAAAATAAAAACTAAAATTAATAATATAAAAATATTTATTTTAGTTATTATCTATACACAATAAAAAAATATTTTATATGCAAATGTTTATAAATGTATAAATAAATTTTATTCAATATTATGTCCAATTCAGTCATTTATATTTTTATACCAAATACATATGACTGCTATTAAAACTCACAAAATTTTTAAAAATAAATTTTACCAAATATTAATTAATTTTTTTCACAACTAATTATTATTACGGTATAACTAACAATAATTATTTTAAAAATCACAATATTACCAAAGTCGCCCTAATTCAGATTCAAACATAGAAATCCTTAAAAAGAAATGAATTATCTTTTACCTTTTTTTTTTCCCGAAATCCTTAACCGCAGTCATCCCTTCGATGTCTACACACCTTCTCAATTGCTCTTATTTTTATCCTTAAATGTTTTTTTACTTGAATTTTTGACATTCATCGTAGCTCAATAGATTTTCCACTTCCCGAACACATAAATTCTTCTCTTTCAAATGTTTGGTCGATGAGGATTGACAAATGTGTCGAATCGCTTATTAAATTAAAAAAATAATAATAATGTTATCAGAAATTTATTATTACTAATTAATATGTAGATTGTGATCTTGTTAAGGAGTTGTTGAATCAGACTTGGGCTTTAACCTCATTAACGTCTTTTAATAGTGGTCATTGGGCCAACTGGGCTTTTTATTTTCAGTTTTCCTCTTTATGTTAAATTTTGATTTCGTTATATCAATAATGACGAATGATGAGTACTTAATTGATATGAATGTTGCACACAACCAATCAAATAACTTCACGAATCAAGATATCATAATTTTACATTAGCTCTGGTGTCTTCTTGCAGTATCTAATGTCCTTTCTAAATTATTTAATATCAAACCCTAATCAATATTCATTTTGTTTTTTTTTTTTTTTGGTTCAATATTAATCACGAGAATCAATATTTATTAAGACTCCGAGAATGCTCTCTACACAATATACATGGAACTGGAAACACCCAGATTTCCTAACAAGTACACCATAAAATTTCCTCCACAAAAAATATGAGAGTAATATTAGAACTTAAGACCACTAATGAGATTCAAGTTCAGTCATTGAACTCGTAGTTGCCGAGGAGGGCAAAACAACTTAACTTAATTTACATAAAAAAACATTTTATCCAAGTCTTTGTTTTCATAGGAAAGATGAAATGTGCCAAACACCAAACAATCCTCCATAAAGCTTTTTATGATTTGTTATGTACAATTTCTAATTAAGCTTTTGATTCTGATTCCGAGAGCTTCTGATCCTGAGGCTGAGGCTGAGGCTGAGGCTGGACATGATATGGAGGGGCAGGAGGCCCATAATACTGTGGAATTCTTGCTGATTCATTTCGGCCTCTTGACCTACCAAGTAGATAGAATGCCAAAGCTACGATCAAGATGAACAATATCAACGACAGCGATACCTCCACAACATAAACCATTTTCAACTCTATCAACTACTACTATTAATCAACCAACCAACCAATCAATCAATCAATGCTCTTTCTCCTCCAGCTACTTCTGCACCGTCACAACACAGCATATGATTAGGGTCCGGCTACGTTGAAACTGCTTCACGGTAGAACACTGATGATGATCATATAATCACAGAGATAAATATTAAATCTGCACTTATTGCGATGATCCGACAGTCATCATCAATGCCCCACAGTGGAACAGGTCCACCATAGCCACTGCCATATGATTATCATGATTTCATAAAATCCATGGAATATGTCTTGTGCCTTATGCGTATCACATACAACAAATTAATGTAACAAATTATGCCTTGTGTACTATACATGTCAATTTAAGTTATAATGATAACGAAAAGAAACACATACAAGGGGACGGCTACTATAGTATTAATACTATTCTAAGACAATGAAATACTTTGTCGAAAACTAAAACACATTTTATTTGACAGTGTTATACTAGATATCACCCCAGTATACATTGACCAAAAATGACTACTAAACGAGGTTGAGAAAAATAAATCCCATAAGAAATAAGGAGAGATTTTATCATTCAAAAGCTAAGAAAAATTATTAGGGTTACGATCCTAAGTAGAATTATAAGGCAAATAAACTCTACCATAATTAGACTAAAATACTCAAATATGAAGATACAAAGTAAAATAAAAGATTTCCCAAACATGTCATGCACCATTTTAACATTTTTTTCCCCTTATTATATACCCTAATCTTAAATTGAAATCAAAACTAGCTCAAAGTGCACACCTGTTTTTCCTTATAAGCATTAGGTTTTTCACCAAATTTGTTGTTTGTTTCCATAGAAATCCAAACCCATATCAATAAACAATTAACAAGGTAAATATTATTCTTACAATAATCTAGAAATAGCTAAATATTGTAATCAGAGAAACTACATACCTCAGTGTGCGGTGATCAAGATTCATCTCCTTCCTGCTCATTTGTTTTTCTAATGAAGCCGTGATAATTAATCATGAACAGGATAAATGATATAAAAATGGAAGGAATAAGTTGTGTTGCTGGCTGTGGTGGGCAACGGCAATCACTGAGAGAAGTCCACGTGTCTCAACTTTTGACACGTTATTGTATCATATTTATGTGTTGTTTATCAACCACTCCCCATGGGATGATGATGACTTTAACCTTTAAAAGAGTCAAAACTTAACCATAGTTAGAACTCCACCCGAGCCCGCTTTATCCATTCTACTTTATATTTTTAAAATTGAACACTGTAAATCTTTTTTTATTATAAATTAATTTGGATTTAATTGTCTAAAAAAGAGGCCATATAACTATTTATTATTTATAAAAACAAAGGGGTGGGAGTGCCATCTAGTTAAAGATAGTACAATCTCTTATGTGAAAACAAGAGCCACACTTTATGGATGGGAAAAAGATTAGATTGTTAATAGAATCCCTAAGACTATTTCAACATATTACGGAGATGTGTATGTCATTTTCCTTATTTTAAAAATAAAAGATATAATCGATTAAGCTGTACGTAAACTTTGTTAACACTCACATTCTAATATATACGTAGAAAATAACTTCAAATTTTGATTAAAAAGATATATTTTTTTTATTCAATAGATTTACGTACTCAATTTGATAGGAGATGGATGAAGACATAATTATATTTTTGAATTTTAAATTGTCATTGTTGGATCCAATGGATAAAAATTTGAGTCACCTTTTAAAGTCAAAATTTGAAGTTAATGGAACCCTCCCTTAACCACGACTCATTTATTCGATTACATAATTATTAAATGGATCTTATCCGGATCATTATAATTTTTTTTC
Organism: Murraya paniculata; assembly: GCA_030449075.1. Taxonomy (NCBI): domain Eukaryota; kingdom Viridiplantae; phylum Streptophyta; class Magnoliopsida; order Sapindales; family Rutaceae; genus Murraya; species Murraya paniculata. The sequence goes on from JAEVFN010000062.1 coordinate 781,819, forward strand.
CATGTCAAATTAGGGTTCATTTGCTCGTCTCGTTTACTTAGTTAATGATACGATTATTAAATTATAAACAAAAATTAATTTATATTTACATTAAAATATAAAACTCATATTTTCTATTCTAAATTAATTTATAAGTTCTTATTATCAAAACTTAAATATTACACCTGATTCTCTTTTTTTATGAATGATGAACATTTAAATCGTATTCAATTTTGTGAAATTTTAAATAAATTTGGATAGATATATATATTTTATAATATTGATGCATAATAGTATTTATTCATATAAGTGCAGTTTATGTCAAATAAGTGTACAATATTTAATGATTTGATGCAAATGACGCTGAATGAATATTAAGTTATTGGTTGTACTATTTTGGGAGATATTATCTGATTATTAAGATAGATCATGCTGAGTCACTTGTTTATCTTGTCATGTCAAATTCAAGTTTAATATTTTGGCATAATTATTGAATGAATCATATTTAAAACAGTCTAAATTTAGTGAGAATTATTGACAATTATTGATTATTGACAATTATTGATTACCCCTTTGTTATGATCAAGTAGACTGCAGCATCAACATTAATCAAAATCCCTCTTAATTAACTTGGATTTGGACCTCAAACACAGTAGAAACCATCATGAATCATCTCCCGACAAAGGAACCTCAATGACACAAAAGGCAAATGCTTGCAACACATATGTGATTATGGGGTCCGCTTATAATACAGCCGCTGCATGCCATACAGCTAAATTTAATATTTTATTAATAAAAAGGACAGCCGTTAGATAGAAGAAGATACATCCAACGCTGAATATGTAAAATTACTCATCTGGGCTACCGGATATACCAATTATTATTTCATCAATTAGCTTACCTAAAAAATCACAGCCGTTAGATTGCGATGCCTCTCTCTATCTCATAATAAAATCCTTTCTTTGCTCCCGACCATAATTCTCTCTGTTATTGTTTTGTCCTAAATCTAGAATTTTGGACGAATGAACTTAGTATTGAAGAATAGTCACCACCCATAACAGCAAAGAGCAAATATGTAGTTGAAGGAGTGCCATTTATTCAGGCTTGATCGATCTGTCACTCTCGCTTCAATTTCTCACGCTCAGCTTCAACTATCACTCTCGGCTTCAAATCGCCACTCATAAATTCAATTCTTCACTGTCGTGAATCATCTCTCTTGTTGGATCTCTCTCTTTTGTCTTCCAATAATTTCGGTGAGCTCTCTCTCTAGTTGAATAAATGATTAAAAATCTTATCATGTCATTTAAACATGCTTCAAATTTCAGTTTGATTTGATTTTGCAATTGAGAAATTATTACTTAAAATATTGGGATGATTTCTAGGGATTGATAATTGAATGATAATTTTTAGGCCCTTTCATTTTTTGTTTTTGAACAGATAGGGCTACAATTAATTCATACTGCAATATTTTATCTTGAGATTCTGTTGTTCACAAAAAGGAAAAAATCAGAAATTGAAAAAAAAATATAAAAGAGATTACATTATTGAGCATCAAGCAGCTGAAAGTAATGGGGTTTGTTTTGAACAACTGTGAATTGGGGTTTATCATTTTCTTGAATTATCTTCAATATAAGCGGAAAGGGATTTCTTCTCTCCAAAGAATTATTGTATATTTCCTTTTAAATTCTAGATTCGCATGTAGCTTATTTTTCATGTTTGAATGATTTTATTAAATAATGTGCTGCTGCAAGTGGCATGAATTAATGCATTCTCGCTAGTATTCGTGATTTGGGGAAATGATCTAATTGAACAATTATATTTCTATTAATCTTATATTCGAATCCAGTGATATTGTGGTGGTTTTATGATGATATTCTATTGTTTTGTGCCTCAAATTGGCCAATGGGTTGGGTATGTGCTGGGTATATGCCGTAAGAGGCTTGTCGTTGAATTTGCTTGACCTTGGATGTGATTTTTGCCGTGTTCATAAGAAATAGATGCAGGTCTTTGTGTGGTAATGGAATTGTCTAATTTGCCTTACGATAAATTTAAGAGTCTTAAATAACTATGCTCTGTAACCTTAAACCTTTATGTGTAAGACTTGGTGTGCTTGGTTATGGAAGAAAGTTAAAAGTTGCCCTATCTTCATTGGTGAAGATAAATGAAGGTAGGAAAGGTTTCTAATCACTATAACCCTGACAATTTCTCTGGTGGACTTGTAATAATGTTAGTCATAGCATGTAATTTGTTTTTATCAGAAGGCCCAGTTTGCTTGTGGTCTCAAATCTAGGGTAATATTTTAAATAAGTTCTGCAATATATGTTTTGCTATTTTTCTTTATTCTTTTTATTTTAATTGGTTTTAGTATTATCTGGAGGGGAATTCTGATCTGCTGAAGTTTACGAAGCTGGTACAGCAAGTAGGCCTTTATCTTAATATTAGGATTAGTCCTCACAATTGTGCTAAGTGGAAGTTTGCGTAAATTACAAGGGTATAATTTTTAAAAAAGAGCTAACAAGACACCATATTTTGTTGCTTTTTTTTGGAATGTTGAGCAAAAGTTTTCTTATTTTCAGGAGTCCTGTTTTGCTGAAGTACACTCCAGGTATCAATCCCTTGGATATACTAACCCTTTATTAGGCATAAAAGATGATTTAAAACAATTCATAGCATGGGTCTTGACATATTGGTTTCAATGCATTGATTTTGATCTTGGTTACAGCCCCATCAGCCCGTACTCCTCATTCCCAGCAGCCTCTAATGCCTTTTTTTATTTTTTTATTTTTTTTAAGCATTGTACTTTATTTTGTCAAGAAATTTGTTTGTATGACGCAAAGTTGAGGACATGGTAATAGTCATGATTTTAATGTATGCAGCAAAGATCATTTTGTTGAAATTAGTCTAGGAGTTAACATTTATACTTAGAATGTATTAGATATTAGATCCAAATATTTGATTCAACCGAATCTTGTTTAAAAGTGCTTCTAAATTTTCTCATTACAAAGACTTAAGATACTGCAGCTTGCACGTTAAAACAGTTAAAGTGTTTAATGGATTTGATTAATTATGAACTTTGTAAGCATTGGTGATGCATATGGAAGGAAAATACGAGTTTTTTTTCTTTTTTATGAATGCGACGCTTCTTTTTGAATTTTGTAAATAAGACACTTTAAGATTATCTTTATCTACAATGCTTTGCAGAGCTGTAAAAGGTAACCAAATTTTCTTGAAACTCTTTTTTGTTGACCTTTGATTATTGCTACAATGATTATGACAATAATTAACTATATATAAAACTTGTTATATGAAAAATTGGCTGTATTGGTAGTTGAAACACAAGTTCTTAAAGTATTTGTAGTCAATCAAATCATCATTTTTTCTGTATAGTTTCATTGTCCTCTGCACCAGCCCCCCTTTTTCCGAACCCTCCTTCTCCCTATACACAGTAGTCATATTTTTACTATAGGAATAGGATCGAAGCCCTCTTTTTTTGTTTGAAATATACACAAAATCTTAACTTTTGAACACCAATAAAACATATGGATTAAATTAAACGCATATATTAAGTTTTATCAATAACAAAACTAAAAGTAATTGTTTCGGCATATATTATTAAGTATTTTTCTTCCTACTTTCTCTCCTATACCGTAGACCTACCTTAAACAACTCTCTTTTAAACATTTTCTCTTCCTTTTGACCCTGAAAATGCAATACGTTTTGTGTTCCTTTCTCCCTTTACTTATTTTTCTTCATCTTTGTTAGTTCATTAGGTGGTGGCCAAGTGGGCAATGAAAAAGGATCTTGGTAATTTTGGTTTGTAACTGCTTGTAAAAAAAGAATAAGAAAAGAAATATGTATAAACAAAGAATTAAGAAAACAAATAAGTATAGTAGATTGGGCGTTCTAATTTTTGTCGAGTAATTATAAGAAAAACCAATTTTTTTTTATTTGGTTTATACAATATATTGAAGAAAATGTACAAAATACAGCTTTGGCTAAAGGTGCGAAAATTTTAGTATGTTTTGTAAGGATCACAACTTCAACATTGTTGTAGGTAATAGATGCCTTCAAAAGCTCCAGATCCTGAGAGCAAAAAAATTAACTACTCGACAAAGAAAAAATTAGAAACAATTCATCTTGTAATCATATATTGTAATTTGTAAGGATGAAAAAGCTAAGAAAGTTCATCTTGGTTTGAGTGTCAATTTAATCCAGTGAAGAACAGAGCGTAATGTTTCGAATGCAGAGATAATCAGCTTTATGACTTTATTTGTGAAATCAAAGCTTATTAATTTTAGGAGAAAATATAGTCAGCTACAAAATAAAAAATTATTTAATAATATATTATGGGCCCACTAATTATTTAGTTTGTTATTATTAAAAATAGAGATCAGCAATTAATGTTATCCATTAAACGTTATGTTGTTGAAAGGTTCCGATTTCGTAAATTTTTTTGTAAGAAATTTTTCAGTAAGAAATCAGGGCTCTTGATCCCATCCCTTTATTATATACACTATTCTTTTTCACTCTGTCACTCATTTGTTGTGAGTGTGTTGGAGGTATTAGTCATGGGCAAAAGTTAAGATCTTTACTTTGGTACTTTTGTCTCCTTGTGGTTCATTGGTGGAAATGAGGAAAAAAAGAGAACCAAAAAAAAATAAAAATTATAACTTGTGCATGAATTCCAGCATCTATGAAATGTTTAACAGATTAAAAGTAAGGAGTACATAGTAGCTTTGAATAGCAAGTGGGGGAAAATCCTTTTTTTTTTTAATTAATAGATATTGATGGAATAATTATCCTTCAAATAATTATTTTAAAATTTTCTTTTGGAAGAATACAAATGGACAGTCATCAACGAAAGCGTAAACGACAACCAGTGGGCTTACGGAAGAAAAGTGCTCCTATTCTAAAAGCAGATGGTCAGGGCGCAGTTCCAACGTCTTCAACTTACGGATTTCTCTCTTATTTGTAAGTAGTCATTGTGAGTTGCCTCTCAGGAAAGAAAGACGCCTATACTAGATAACGCTAATTAGATGTTATGCTTTTGCAGCAATGAAGAAGTTAAGCGTTTGAGAAGTGAAAACTCAGATTTGTCCGTTACTATTGCGGTTAGTATATTCATTTGATGCAGCATGTACAGATATTATTTTGTCGGTTTTTTATGTTTTAATACATATTCATTACTTTTTTCACAGTTACGAAAACATATTGGGAAAACCTACAAAGAACTTCCAGCTGAACAAAAGGCAAGGTATAAAAAGCGAGATGAAAGGATGGGTAATTCAAACTCACATTCTGGAGACAATGAAATTGTGACAACTAAGTGTGTGCCTGAGCGGTTTTGTGCGCTGGTTAAGAATTTATCGGAAGAGAAGAAAAAAGGCAATAAGAGAAATAGGATTTGAAAGCCTGCTTGAACTCAGATGTGGCCAGCTGAAGAGGAAGTTATGCCATTGGTTAGTTAATCAATTTAAACCTGCGAGGAATATAATTGAACTTCATGGTCAGAAAGTAGAACTTTCTCCCAAAATGTTTTCGAAAATCATGGGTGTTAAAGATGGAGGTATGGCCATTCAGATTAATGGTGCAAGTGAAAATATTGCTGAACTGCGATCTATTTTCCTGCCAACAGTTAAAGGGATTCGCATCCACACACTCGAGAAACTGATAGAGCAATCAGACGAAGCCACCACAATTTTCAAGGTTTGTGGATAATCAATTACAGCGCATGCAATTGATTATCACTGACTGTCTTTTTAATCATGCATCTTTGTGCATAGCGCCCCTTTAATCTATAGTATTTGTAATTGTTGTTGTAGTTGTATGAAACATTTGGAGTTATTTTGATGCATGTACACACTTAAGCCTTTTATTTAGCTTATTAATGCTTGCAACTGTTCACAATGTTGATATTCTTACATAAAGTTTTTCGCAGGTTGCATTTACCTTGTTTGCTCTAGCGACATTGTTATGTCCAATTGGCAGTTATATTTCACCGTTGTTTTTGCACCCCATCGTGGATGTCAGCACCATCAAATCACTTAATTGGGCTACGTTCTGTTATGAATGGTTGGTGAAGTCCATTTGTAGATTTAAGAATCAACAAGCAGCATACATCGGAGGTTGTCTGCACTTCCTACAGGTGACGTCGTTTCTGCATCTAAAGCTGAGCATATGTCTAATATCAATAATATGGTTTTCTTAATTATAAGTTGTTCATGCAGATCTTTTATCTCCATAATGTTGCATATGACAACATTCAACCTGACAGGAATATACTTCCTATCGCATTTTGGAATGAATCAAGGATCAAGAAGTTCATGAAGTGGCTTAGATCTAAAGGAGGGATTGGAAGCGAAAAGGTTATCTCTTCTTGTTGGGTGCCTAATATTTTTATAACAGAATATTATTTGCATTAGAGATTACAGGCATATATTCATCCTTTATGTCAGTTCATTCATAATTTTATTCCAAATGCACTAATAGATTATCATTAATTTATTAATACATGACTCATGTTTATTATCGTATTAAGTTTTTATATTACAGTATCTGATCTATTAAGTATTCATATAGTTCACATAAAAAAGTATAAGAAAAAATTGGAAAAACACTTTTGGGGTGATTGGGTACACTTTCGTATGGCACAAATAGTGCTAGGCTTTGTTTTTTATGTGGACAGCTGGTCCACTTTCTGTTTTACATCTTATTCATTCATAAAGTTTTCAGTTTCCTATCAAAAAGAAAATAAAAAACCATCAAGAGCCAAAAAATTTATGTGTTTCAATTTAAGATTTTATTAACTTGCAGTAGTTGTAACTGTAAAAATGCTGTTACAAGTTCCCCCTGTGGCACTATTCAGGGCATTTTTGCAGCAGCTGTAAGTTACAAATTTTACAAGTTAGTAAAACCTTCACTTTGCACATATTACCTTCACCCTAGGAGTATTTTATTTTTTACAGTGAATTGGGAACAAAATTCTACCAATAATTAAAGGATTAATTTTTCTTTTAATTATTAAAAAGATAAGGTAGTTATTTATTACCCATATAAGTGGACCAGTTTTAATTCATTAAAATGTAGGGTGGATGTAATGACCCTTAAATCCAACGGACAACTTAAAAGGGAAAACAGCCAAAAAATATAAACATTATCAGTGCTGTAAAAATTGACACATTCTAAAATTTTCCGTCTCTGGCATGTTGACATTCTCCTAGTTCTTCGATGTCATTCATTTTGTGATTAAACAGATCAAGATGCGTTATGGTGACACGAGTGGACTCTCCCAGCAAAACATTTCCGTTTGGTACCCTAACTGTGAAGAAATAATTAAGAAACAGTGTTTTGCACTTAGGATATTGACCCTTAAGATTGATGAGATAATTGAAGCCATCTCTGATCAAACTACACTTCTAAATGAAATGTTACATGTAAGGAAAACTCGGGGCCATTCTTCATCTCCTGTCAATCATCTCACCACAGCTGACATTCAAACAACATCCCCCGACTTTGTTTCTCCGCAAGAAAAAAATCGTGGGACTTCAGTTGTGGAAATCTCATCAACTGAAGGTTCCATCTCATATCGTCGAGCCAATTGTTATGATGGCTCCATCTTAGGCTCAAAGGAAAAGCGATTACATGATTTATTGTGTAGATTACAAGGGGCTCTGGATAGAGAAAGTGATGACACAATTCAATCAAAACCATTAGAAATGGAGAAGCAAACATCAAAAATGATTCGTAAACAATATAAGGTACTGAAGCTTATTTGTTACAATTGTTGTGTGTATTTACCATTACTGCACTTGGTGACGTTTCTTTGCTAATATAAATGTATTTGGTGCTATTCATACGCTGGGCATATCCAACATTCTCGGGACAAGAATGTCACTTGTAATTATCGCCGACCACGATTCTCCGTTGGTCCATTCACTATTCCCAGCCCAATTTCCGAGGCCGAAAAGCAGCTCATTCTTTATCTCTTCACTGACAAATTGAATGACATGTACGGTCTGATGTATATGACATGCTTTTACGAGTATTGTATTTGCAAAGTGTGCATAAATATCATTATCTTGCTATTATTTGTAGAAATAACACCATTCTTTCATGTTAACAGGGAAATTGTCGTGGATATAGGACACAACAGCATAACTCGTAGCAGCATCCGTACTCTTCTGCCAGGCGAATGGATTGATGGCGATGTAATAGCTGATGCCCTGTTATGTTTAATATTAACGACTGTTCAAGACTAAAGACAACTATAAAGTTATAGTAATAAGTATGAACATATATCTAACTAATGAGGGCACTTTGTTTGCCATTGTTCATTTTGTTTCAGATTATAACTATGTATGCAGATTTTAAGAATATGAAAGAGGCTGAAAAAGATGTTGCTTCCCCTCGTTGTTGGTTCCTACCTACATATTACTCTGTACGATAGCCAAAAAGTTTCATTTCTCTCATTCCAACACTTCTATTGAAATAGGGTAGGGTAGTGTAGTTAGTTGGCTGACCCTTTTTCTTACTTTCTCTGACTTCACCTCTCTTCTAAAGCAAGCTGCACTAGCTGATTGGAGTAGCCTTAACTTTGCACAAGCTGCTGGTTTCCGAGATCGATACATGGGTCGTTTGGATACCTGTCAAAAGGTTAGCCCATAACATGAATCATTTTTCTTTTTTTATCTTACTGGTATTTTGTTACATTTCCTTTTCATTTCAGCTGATTGATAACAAACTGGCATGCTTTTATAATTTTATTGAAGGTTTAATACTTTCTACCGTGGCAGATTTATGTGCCCATAAACTGTGATGGTCATTGGTACATGCTTCTTGTTGACATTTCTCATGGAAATGCTAGTATTTGGGATTCATTGGAATCGCCGAGTCGAACAGAGATAATGATTAACGAGTCTTTGGCAATTGTATGTTCTTAAGCTGATGAGCCGTTTTTTTGTACATTTCACACTTAAATGTTTTAAGTTTTGCGAGACTTATTGCTTGTTGATATTGGCAGCTTGCCTCACTGGATTTTGTACTACGTCAAGAGGCTAGAGCTCTTTTTGGTAACCGATTCAGCTTTTTAAATTTTGAAATCTCTCGTCAAACTGGTCTACCACAACAGCCAAATAGTTTTGACTGCGGCTACTATGTCATGAAGTATATGGATGGTCCTTCTATTGTTGGCGATGACTCTTATCAGGTTTGTACATTTGTTTCTTATTGGTCTTATAATATCTTTTGTGTAGGTTGATTAAAAAAAAGGATTTATTTTAATCATAGTGAAAATGGACTTATTGGCAAGTTATTTTTCTTACCATACCAGCATGACTCGGATCACGCTCGCCTTCTTCTAGCTCTTTATTTGGCGCAATCTCCGCGTAACAGGATGAGGCATCGACTTATTCAAGAGGCACGTAAGTTATAGGTGCCTATGCAGTTATTTTTTGTTTTTTGGTCTGCCAAACCATTTTCGAGGATCGTAGAAAAGCTAGGGTAAAAGGTTGGCAATTTTTTTGTAACGCCACCCCTTTTCTTGGTATTTTGTATAGCAGTTGTGTTAGTTCCTTAACTTGAGTAAATAGACGAGGCAAGTGTAGTTCTGTCATATAATGGGTGGCCCTCTTATTTTTTGCATGAGGGTGCTTATTTGACAAACATGTATGTTCCTGCAAGATGTAGGTGTTGTGCAGGCATACTAAGTGAACTCAGCATGTTTTTTTTTTGTGAGGGTGTTTATTTAACAAGAATTTGTACATATAATGCTAAAATCCAATTGATCTGTACTTATGTACAAGTTTTCTTACTTGCTTAATTTCAGTGTTTTCTTCTTGTAAAAACTAAATTTTATAACAAATTGGCATTTTTATTTATCATAACGATCATTAGTTGAAATTTTTCAAGGGCCCATGGCTCTCATGCACAAGGCGCCAATCGTGCATTACAATTGGTCGACAGGGTGAGTTGATTTCCCATTGCAAGCATGGATGCCCATGTTAAAATATTATTCAAAATACATACAAATTGCTTGACAGTAACAAATTTTTAACCATAACCTGTTTTCAACATAATTTTACAAAATGCATTACTCTTAAATATTACAAAATGTGGCATGCAGACAAAAAACTGCAACAAAAAACTCAAGCATTGCGCATAAGGTAGCACGCCCATGCTGGTGTGATTTTAACTGCATAAATGATGGCAATGAATTAGACGGTAATAAAATCAAATATATTGTTTTATCAAGTGAACCCATGTGTGCACATGTAAAATAAATGTGCAAGTGTGTAGTACAGAATCTCACCTGGTTCCATGATTCCACCACCGTTGCCATTGCGGTGCAAAGGTGGCACCTCCTGACAAAGGTGGGAGGACTTCTGAAGGAAAGCTGAAACCCCTATCGAAGTGCCCATCAAATTTATTCAAAGCAGACCAAACAAAATCGACAGTACCCCTGGATATTTCATCCTGATGTGCTGAAAAATTTAAACTTCCAGCTGCTGTCATAGACATGGTGTTGACTGTATTTTCAGAAATAAAGTCACTGCAGAAGCTAGCATTGTCGTTATTATTCTTACCATTTGGTGCACAATCTTGTGGACATTTCCGTTTGGTATGACCAGGTTGATGACAAACACCACAAGTACGCTGTTTTTTAGCAAAGGTAGTTTTGGATGAACCCTTAGACTTAACAACCAATGGATCCTGAATAACATCACCCCCATGTCTAGATTTTATGGAATGCCTTGGAATACCATCAGTGCCTAATGCATCTTGAGCTCGTAAGGTCAATTCACGAACTGCCTCAATCACATCATTATAACCATCAACTGTCTTTGCTGCAAAATGTATCAGGTTTCGACATGCGATGGTTAAAGAGCCAATGCGGACAGCCTCACTCATACTTGGGTGACTTGAAGAATTTTGCAAATAAGACTTTGGAATTTTTGCATCCTTTGTCCAACGACGCAAAATCATACACATAGGTATCTCTGGTAGGTTCTCTGCTTTCATAACAGCAAAGGAGTGGCTGCATGGTAGACCAAGTGTCTGCATAAGATTGCAAGTGCACACAACCCTTGAATCTGATTCATGAAAAATGACCCTCCAAGACCGATTCCCAAATCTGAATTTTTTTAGATCATAAACTCGGCGACCAATATCAGACATGATATTTGAGATGTATAACAGCCCATCTTCACGAAGTTCTTCAAGGACCCGGTTAAACACTCTGCGAGTATACACTGAGGAAGCCTGTTTCTCGTAATGCTGGTGCAAAGGGGTGACTAACACAGGACATGTGTGGCATGAAAGGTGGTCATCTTCAGCCTCCTTATAACGTTGCCGCGCAATCAGAAGGTCCATCTCCATGACAAACTCAAATAACATCATCTTGCCGCCTACATATTGATTTAGATATGCATTCATACTCTCGCACCGTTGATTACTTCGAAGCCCACCAAAAAACTTGTGCCTCAAAAATGTTTCAGCCCACATATGTCGATCAGTGTATAATTTACTTATCCACTCATTATTATTTAGCTGAAATCTAGCAACCATTTCATCCCACTTTAGTTGAAACTCATCCTCTGTCATATAATCCAACATAACATCCTTGAAGGCACTTGTGAAATATGGGTCAGAAACATTTGTAGTTGCATTTCGCTGCAAGTGCCAACAACATAATCCGTGAGAAGCCTCTGGCAACACTGTTCGTATAGCATTACGAATTGCCTTATCTCCATCAGTGACAACTGACACAGGCATTTTACCATCCATTGCTGAGATGAAAGTGCGAAGGAGCCATATGTACTTGTCTTCAGTCTCACTAGAAAGCAGTGCAAAGCCAAACAATGTGCTCCTCATATGATGATTTACACCAACAAACAGGACGAGAGGTTTATTATATGCATTAGTTTTATACGTAGAGTCAAATGTTAGAACATCACCAAAGTAGTAGAAATCTGCTCGCATTCCAGAATCACACCAAAATATATCGGACAGCCTGTTTTCGGAGTCAAGAGTGTATTGATAATAAAATCCAGTGTCCATGTCTTGTTTTCTACGTAGCATTGAAAGCATTGTTTCTGAGTCAGATTGAACTATTTGCTCTCGACGACCAGCATATAAACGATTTCCCAAGTCATTTCTTATGAATCCAACATGCTCATATCCACCTGAGCGCTCTGCCATTAACTCATGGATCCGAGATGGTTTCATTCCAAAGTGGTTCAAAATTGAAGCAGTGGCATAATCAACATCTGACACGTTCCGATAAGAGCGAAGAAATTGCACCTGAATAGGAGGCACTAGTGCATGAGTGTGAGTGTCAGCCCACTCCCGGGCAACCCAAAAACCATTAGCTTTATTAAAACCAATGCGGAAAGCAGCTTGACATGATGCCCTTGTTAAAGGTTTGGCTACCCTTTTTCGATCACTTTTATTCAGATACTTATTGGACCTCTCACCTTGTTTTGAACAAACCCATCTTCTTATTGTGACATTGCCTTGTGAGTTTGCTCTTTTAATATCTCTCCGAACACTGAAACCGATGCTCTTCGCATAGCGAAAGTAAAACTCTTCAGCATCTTCTATTGATGAAAACTCTCTGCCAATTACCTCAAACTTAGACAGCCTATCTCTAGAAATAAAAGAGGAAAGAGGTCGATCACTATCCGTGTGGTCCTCTGAGTTGGCAAAGGAGACCAAATGTGCTGGTCTAGATTGGTCTGAGGATGTCGAATTATGAGCATAGGTAGCAAAAGAAGTGGAAGGACCGCTCATGGCACTGTCCATTGACACAGTGGGTTCAATATTCATGTCTATATTGAACCCAGAGAAGGTTATTGCTTATGTTATAGTATCCCTACATTTATAAGTCAAATGATCTTTGAGCTATGTCAATTGCAGCGCAATATAGTGAAGAAGCATGAAATAGCTTAGTTTTACAATTGAAGAAACTTACCTGCAATAGTCCAAATTAGGAGTCAACAGGATGAGGACGGAACCAAATTAATCAAACAATCTTCGTTCCTTCTTCAATTCTTCAAGCAATGTGTTGGAAAATAAAAATTGTGAAGTCACAGGCACTAAATGATAAAATTAACCGTAGGCACAAAAAAAAGAAATAAATAAATAAACCCGTGCCTAATAATTAACCCATTTTACTGAAATTATCACCAATAAGTTGGAATTCTCAACACAAATATAGTGAAAACACAAGGTGAAATAACAAAACCGGAAATTGAGAAAGTATCAAGCATTTTAGGAACAAATCAACCGAAAATATATATGTGTATTTCGGATTTGGTACTCGACCCAAAATACTGAAATATTACCAAATTAGTTGGAATTAACAACACATAAATGGTGGAATTGTGAAGTGAAACTAAAGAACCAATATATGAGAGAGAAACTATAACGAAATTCAGGAACAGATCAAACAAAAAAATTTAAAAAAAAAATTGTGCCTAATAATTAACCCATTTTACTGAAATTATCACCAATAAGTTGGAATTCTCAACACAAATATAGTGAAAACACAAGGTGAAATAAGAAAACCGGAAATTGAGAAAGTATCACGAATTTTAGGAACAAATCAACCGAAAATATATGTGTATTTCAGATTTGGTACTCGACCCAAAATACTGAAATATTACCAAATTAGTTGGAATTAACAACACAAAAATGGTGGAATTGTGAAGTGAAACTAAAGAACCAATATATGAGAAACTATAACGAAATTCAGGAACAGATCAAACAAAAAAATTAAAAAAAAAACCGTGCCTAATAATTAACCCATTTTACTGAAATTATCACCAATAAGTTGGAATTCTCAACACAAATATAGTGAATACACAAGGTGAAATAACAAACCAGAAATTGAGAAAGTATCACGAATTTTAGGAACAAATCAACCGAAATTATATATGTGTATTTCGGATTTGGTACTCGACCCAAAATACTGAAATATTACCAAATTAGTTGGAATTAACAACACAAAAATGGTGGAATTATGAAGTGAAACTAAAGAACCAATATGAGAGAGAAACTATAACGAAATTCAGGAACAGATCAAACAAAAAAATTACAAAAAAAACTGTGCCTAATAATTAACCCATTTTACTGAAATTATAACCAATAAGTTGGAATTCTTATTTTAAATATAGTGAAAACACAAGGCGAAATAATAAAACCCGGAAAATGAGAAAGTATCACGCATTTTAGGAACAAATCAACCGAAATTATATATGTGTATTTCGGATTTGGTACTCGGCCCAAAATACTGAAATATTACCAAATTAGTTGGAATTAACAACACAAAAATGGTGGAATTGTGAAGTGAAACTAAAGAACCAATATATGAGAAACTATAACGAAATTTAGGAACAGATCAAACAAAAAATTAAAAAAAAACCGTGCCTAATAATTAACCCATTTTACTGAAATTATCACCAATAAGTTGGAATTCTCAACACAAATATAGTGAATACACAAGGTGAAATAACAAACCAGAAATTGAGAAAGTATCACGAATTTTAGGAACAAATCAACCGAAATTATATATGTGTATTTCGGATTTGGTACTCGACCCAAAATACTGAAATATTACCAAATTAGTTGGAATTAACAACACAAAAATGGTGGAATTATGAAGTGAAACTAAAGAACCAATATATGAGAGAGAAACTATAACGAAATTCAGGAACAGATCAAACAAAAAAATTACAAAAAAAACTGTGCCTAATAATTAACCCATTTTACTGAAATTATAACCAATAAGTTGGAATTCTTATTTTAAATATAGTGAAAACACAAGGCGAAATAATAAAACCGGAAATTGAGAAAGTATCACGCATTTTAGGAACAAATCAACCGAAATTATATATGTGTATTTCGGATTTGGTACTCGGCCCAAAATACTGAAATATTACCAAATTAGTTGGAATTAACAACACAAAAATGGTGGAATTGTGAAGTGAAACTAAATAACCAATATATGAGAAACTATAACGAAATTCAGGAACAGATCAAACGTAAAAAAAAATCCGAAAATTATATGTGGTAATTCACCCGCTTTACTGGAATATTACTTGATTAATGGGAATACTAAACACAAAGCTAGTCAAACCATTAGGTGAAAAATAAAAACCATAAATTGAGAAAGTATTATGAATTGTAGGAACAAATGAAACCAAATAAAAAAATACAAATTATTTTTTGTATATAACCCATAAAAGTAGAATGTTACCTACTTAGTTGGAATACTTAACATGATATTGGTGAAGCTCTTAGTTGAAATATTGGAACCATAAGATGAGAAAAAATAACGGAATATAGGGAAAAGTAAAATGAAAAGAAGGGTACTTAATTCCATATTTGGTATTTAACCCATGGTGATGGAATCTTACCTTTCTAGTTGGAATACTCGACATAAATCTGGTGGCTCATTATGTGAAATTATAGAACCATAAATGGATAAAGTTTAACGAAATATAGTAACTAATTTAACCAACTATACAAGCCTATAATGTAAAGTTGACATCTAACCCATTTAATTAAAATTTGACCTTATTAATTGGAATATGTAACACAAAACTACTTCAAAAATTAGCTGAAGCATTTCAACCAATAATAGAGAAAGTTCTACCAAATTCAGAATCTATTGAACGGAAATAAATGTTATAGATTTTAACTTGGAATCTAAGCCAAATTGTAAGAATTTAAACTAAAAAATAGGAATTATAAACATAAAACTAGTGGAATAATGAGTTGAAATAAATGACCTAATAATTAAGAAAGTATAACCAAATTAAGAAATATAAGGAATAAATTTGGAACAGTTATATAATTTATTGATATTTAACCAAATTATCTAAAATATAATTATTTCATACATTTTTTTTTTACAATTCATTATTTTTTTAAAAATTAATTTTCTCAAATATTTTACAGCATTCCGCTACTTTTCTGGTAATTATTTGTAATTTTTCTCTATTTTTAGTATTTTTTTCTTATACAAAATCAATTAAATAAATGTAAAAAATATTTACAACCGGTAGAGTACCGGTTGTCCAAGTTACCTTTTCACTGTTCAGCAAGCTGTATGTCATACAGCTCTGTACTGTAAGGTGACTCGTGATTATGAACCACAAACGCTTTTACAGGAAAAGCTTCAGCCCAAACAATTACCTCAGAATTCCAATCATGAGCTTGGACAAACTAAGACTTTTTTGTGCTGTGCGATCAACAGCCAGAAAGCTAGCAAAAGAAAGGAAGCAGACATTCAAAATCTATCTAGGGACAAAAGTTACCAAAACTAAAACTGGGATGATCAATTTCCACCTTTCTTCTAACCATTTTCGTTAACTCTGCCGCAATTACATATCCAGTAATTTTTATCCTATGTATATATAACATACATGGCGCTAATATTTGCAGCATCAACACTTAATACACAAGAGAATGCAAGTGTGTCCTGTAACCGACCAACCCTCATATACAGTTTGAGCTGCTTTTCAAAATCAAGAAGCCCAAAAACCATTGACCAAGGTGGAGGCAATCTGTCAACAAAGGTTATGAGCCATAAGCAGATGACGTCAATACCTTCCGTGGCCCGGAAACCTCGTGAGTGCCAGCGGGCTTGTTGGATAATCGACGTTTGTACCGTTTGAGAACAGATGCCAAATTCTCTTTCCCTTTTGGAAAAGCCACGTCCCCAGCAGCAGTGCCTGTTCGACCCTTCCGACAAGATATCGCATTTTCCACGTCCTTGATAAGGTCTAGGAGCATTGCTGCAGTTGTGCATTTCCCCTTTCCTGGTTTCGCAGCAGGGGGCAACATGCCATTTGAAAGAGGTGGGCTTGACTTCTGATGCACCGGAGGGATTTGAAGGCAAAAGCATGCTGACATTGGAGAACGAGGTCTTGAAAATGCCAAATCTATCACACCCTGTAAAATGTTGAACAGAGAAACAATACTGTGAAACTCCTCGGACCAGAAGACATAAGTAATGATAAATAACTCCACTGTTCATGCTTTGTACGAATCAAATAAGGGTAAAAATTAAAACCCGAAGCATAAATCTCAAGAATAGTGTTAATCATAGAGGGAAGAGAATAAAAGTAAGCCTAATTCAATGGCTGACATTCCTAAAATGATAATGACTCAAATGAAATTTCCCTGAATGCAAACTTCATCATGTAAAATCCTCTTCTTAAGTGGAGCCACGAATGATAGATAATCCTATTCAACAAAATAACAGAATATAACCTGTCATATTTAGTCAACCAGTAACCAAAACAATCATCTTACCACAGAAGCAATGGGCCAGTTGAAGCATATACTAGTCAGGTTAAATAGATAAGCAGCTTTAAAAATTTACCTGAAGACGATTCAATACATAAGTATATTTTCCCCACAGTTCAGGCCGGCTTTCCATGAGGGAAAGACTAAGAATCCGGTGAATGCACCATACTCCAAAGCTTAATATCAAGTCCACTTTCCATGTACAGCCATCTCCACAGTGAGGAACCGAGGAGACCAAGAAGTTGGTAAAACTTGCGTCATCATTCTTCAGTGTGGAGCCAAGCTTCCTTTCCAAAGTCAAATAGTGAGATTCACCCATATGAACCGCCTGGTTCATCTCTCTAGTTTCAGCTTCATAAAGAAACTTCTCCCTCGCAGCCACTCGATCAATTAAATCTTCATCAGCTCCATCATTATGTCTAAACAACCACTCAGATCCTTCTAATTTCAAAATCTTTACAATACAATGTCTAAAAGATTGAAGGAGCTTTGCTTCTGCATCAGCAATTGAAGTAGCTTCTTGAGAAATTGCATTTGACCTATTGCCAAATCCTTCACCAACAGTCCTACTTTTATCAGCTACACCAAACTGCTCAAAAGGCTGTCTAGACCAAAGCGATCCAGTATCTAAGCCTGAACTTAACTGCATGGCTAAAGAATCTCTACAGATTTTGGATGGAGAGAGCTCATCAAACGCCAAAGTCGTTCCTGCCCTAGATCCAGGATTCGAGTATAGGGATGGTTCGTAAGTTGGCCTCCCGATAGATGGCTTATATGCAATGGAACCATCCACACGAGCACCAATATTGGACATATATTGTTCCCTTAGGGGAATAGAGAGTCCCGATATGTCAGGCAAGCTATGGTATTTCTTTGCACTGGATGATGGTATAGCAACGCAATCAGCAGGTCCAGAAGAGGAAACATCAAAATATGATCTTTCAGATTGCAATTGAGTACTCCTAGATACTGCAAGGTTCTGCTGAAACCCAGATGCTTGTACAGTACCTATTCCATTCTGCAGTTTCTGCCCCAAAGCAAAAGCAACCGAGTCCATGTAATTTGTTGGGCCCAAAGAGGGGGACTTTGGAGCTGGTGACTCCCACTGACCATTCAAGAAATCAGAATTTCTGTCCCTAGCAATTCGACTCAGATGTGCCAAGTCAGAACCATGCACCGTTGCTGGCTGATAATTCCAGGAATCAGAAGATGGTGTAGTGCGCAGACTAGAGTACCGCCTCTCACCGGAGTCTTCTGACGGAATGCGCAGACTAGAGTACCGCCTCTCACCAGAGTCTTCTAATGGAAAACGCAGACTAGAGTACCTCCTCTCACCAGAGTCTTCTAATGGAAAACGCAGACTAGAGTACCGCCTCTCACCAGAGTCTTCTGATGGAATTCGCAGGCTAGAGTACCGCCTCTCACCAGAGGCTTCAGATGGAATGCGTAAACTAGAGTACCGTCTCTCACCAGAGTCATGAACGCTATGGTTGGCATTCTGCGCATATGCATCCAACAGCTGCATTTGATTGGACCACACCAACGAAGATCCCCTTTGAACTCCATATGATGAGTCCACACTATTTTGCACCCTCTGCTTGGGAGAGTCATATAAACTGGAATTCAACAGAGAATCAGGCCCTCTTCCTCCAGTTGGGATGTATCCACTAAATTCCTTTGCCGAAGTGTCGATTTTCAGAGAAGAAGCGGGCTTTGAATCAACTCCTAGCAATAAATCCAGTTTCTTAATCCTGGCTTCTTGAGTCATTTGCCCATGGTAGTCATACAACTGCCCCCAAAACTCGTCCAGAACCACAGCTAACTGGCGTCGTGCAGGCACGCCCCAACCCAACTAATCTTGAAAGGCTTCCAACACTACTCCCACCATCATCACTTTTCCCACTGAGACTCCTCAATGAAGCAGGACCATCAGATGTCAAAGCTGAGGTACTCTCGGGTGCATCTTTGGATGATTCTTCAGGCTCAAGCTCGGGCTCAGGCTCAGGCTCAGGCTCCCAGGAATCTGCTTCATCATCATCCTTTTCAGTGTTTAAATCTCCTTCTGCAGGAACTGTTTTCACCATTGGATCCGCCGATTTAATCTTCAAGGATTTGCCGTCCAACAAATCATCACCAGTGACATCCTTCGCCCCAGTGGTTGAGGCAGACATTGAACCTACAGCAGATGCTGATTCCTCTTGAAAACATATTGTGGTACTAGGAAATGCAATATTAGGATGGTTTTCCTCAATAGCAGCCAAACGAATTTCCTGATCAGACTCCATGATTGTCTCGGGCAAATCAAGGTCAAAATTTGTAACAGATGCATCTGGTTGACTTTCCAAAGACTTTCCTGCTGATGCAACTGATTCCTGCTTCTCTACGGGTTCCTCAACAAGATATCTAGCTTCCTTTGAATTATCTTCCCCCCACTCTGTAAAGGATTCAGCTCCTTGTTGAATATCCCAGCTCCAGTCCTGAGCATTGTTTCTAGAACTTGCAGATTTTAAAGGGGTGGTAGCTAGCCAAAGCATCAAACAAAGTGATGTAAAAGTAGTGATGAGAAAGACGGCAAAGGGAAATGTCACACTACTTCCCATGTTCCATCTCAAATTACCCACCCAATCACTATTTCCAAATATCATTTCTACCATAAATATAAGCTTTAAACCTAGCATCCCCATGAATGTAATCAGTACCAAGAACTCATGATACTGAGAAATTTTATGGACACCCATTATTTGTCTTGATGAGGCAACCCGAAAAAGTGGTATCACAGAAGATGGAAGCATTATGGCTACCATTACCTGTGTGAATATAAGCAACTGATATACCCCCTCAGATCCTGATGTCCACACACAATAAAGAGCAGGGACTAGACTAATAATTCTAATTGTAACATGATGGAGCCAACCAGGTATGTCCAGTCTGAGAAATTCTTGTAAGACTACTTGTCCACTGAGATTCCAATTTACCGCCATGATTTGGTTAGAAAAAAACAGAACCAGTACAAAGGCAAATGGCACTACCGGGCTCCTGAACACCTGCATTTCAACAGTTTGGATAGAGATCATTGGATAAGTATGTAGCAAATGATAATTGTTATTACTGCAGAAACTATATGCTAATAGCTATTTGCAACATTGTTGAAAAGTATCAAGCAGAACTTTCTCATGAAAACGAAAAATAAAAAGAATTAAAAATTGAAAAAAGAAGAACAAAGAAAACACCTGTTCCATTAGAGACATTGCATCCTGAAAAGTAAGCAGAACAAGACCGGTACTGTAGAACAAATTTGCCGCTGAGTTCATCAGCACATAATTCACCATATAGATGCCACTGAAGATGCATAAGATGGCAAAAAAATGGTCATGACACAAGGCACCCTTGGATATGTTCACCTGTCCCTGATGCCGCTGCAGGAACAAAGAGAGCAGAAACTTTTAGAAACTAAGCAAACAAACTATATTGACTTTGAGGAGAAAACAAGAATGAAACTTGAAGTAGAATAGCTTCCATGTGAAGAGTAAAAAAAGCAGATTGATCCGAGTGTGAGCTACAGTTCGAGTGTGGTGTCAAAAAAGAAGAGAAGTCCGGAAAACCAAAGATCCAGTAAAATACCAGCAAAGGAATTACAAGGGGCACCAATCAAGGTCATTCTTAACAGAACAAAGAGTATAAATTGTGAAGGAAGACAGTAGCAGTAAAATATATCTGAATGCTCAATATCACAAGTTTTGAACATTTAAAGCTCTAAGAGACATGACATAGGCAAATACACAATAGTGATTTCGGGATTTGAATACTTTAGTCAACAAGTCTTGAGAAAGAAAATGACGAGAAAAGAGTCCGCTCATACATGGGATCCTAAATCAATTCTATCACCAAGTCTGATCAAAACATGACAAAAATGCACAGATGGGCACATAAAAATGATGTTATGAAATATTAAAAAAGTGAAGGGGCATGTGCAGAAGAGAGAGCAAAATACCCGAACAATAGAAGAATGGAGGTAAAAATTGTGAGGCATCATACTTGCTCCAAGAAGACTCATTATAGAGAATGCACTATCTCCACTAAACTTAGTTAGCATCCCATTAATGGAGAGTGGAATTTCTGGTTGACTTATCAATACCCCAAGAACATAAGAAAGCAATATGATTCCTGCTGTGCATATCCACAGGAATTTTGCCTTGTAGTTCTCCTGAAAATTCAACATGATTAGCTCATCAATAAACCACCACGAAAAGATTATAAAAGAACACAAGTGATCAGCCTACCAGTTGACCAGCAAAAAATGGAAATAGAATAGCATCAGCAGCTGCTAAAAAAACACATGTGGACAACTCCACCCCCATCAAAAGATTAAGTCCATGGGCAATCCCCAGAACCTGGAGGCAAAATTAGCAAGATCAGATTTCGGTAACAATACAAGGAGGAACCACGACAGATATAAGTCACAAATCATGGTAAATGCCCAAGTTCCTTCAGCATCTGGAAAAGAAGACAAAAATAATATCAGCACGTTAAACATGAGAAGACACCTACCATGGTAAGATCCAGCAAAATGACGGAAAGCTCTGTTTGAACTCCTATGAATACGCATGTCCACTTGTCATACTCTTCTCCACAAATCTATAGTCATTATTAAGAAAAAGAAACAAGTTTGTTAAACTTCATGTGGAATAAAATATGCAAAACAGAAGAGAAGAGAAGAGGGGAGAATGAGAGTATCAATAATCGACAATCCCATCAAATAAGCAGATACAAGGGAAGAGATGATAATACTTAGTTTACTTTTACCCCAGTTTACCATGAGCAACCTGATGTATCAAAATAATACAAATAATAATAACAGTTACTAGTTGTGCTATAGGGAGAATTGCAGAGGGGAAAAACGTGATACCTGAGCGAGATCCTTTCCAGTGACAACAGCAATACGAGCTGACAGGTATTGGCAAAAAATGGCAGCAAAATTGAAAACTAGCATAAGTGCTACCAAATCAAACCCAAAGTGAGCACCTCCCTCAATGATTACAGCCCACTTTCCAGGGTCAACATATCCAATTGCTATCAGAAGCACAGGTAAGACAGCAGGAACTAGCCGATAAAGAACACCTGACTGATAGTTGGAATTTGCCAACTCAGCATCCATGTTAGTACTCTGTATTTAAAGAAACGAATACCAGCGTAGTATGATACTTATATTGCACTTTCAACCGCAGAACCACAAAATGTGCAGCAAGCTAAAATAAATTACATGGCTGTGTACCGCCACTGCATCACCAGTCGAAGCGTAGCAGCCAACATCAGTTTTTCAACAGATCATCAATTTCTTCTATTAAGTCTAGATACTTAATGTAAAGTTATTGTGAAATCCACCATTTTTTACACACATTAATTGTAAGGAATACATCTACCAATGAGATCCCGAAAATTCAGGACTTATAAGCACTTGTACAGGTCAGCCTTCCTCTCATGACACGGACTACTGCTGCGGTGGCTGCAAGCATTAAAAAATCAGCACTAACTGCAGTCGTCCAATGCCAATCTAAAGTGGCCACAACTATGAAGTAATTTTGACACCCAAATAAACTTTCTTTTCAACTCCTGGTCATGACATGCATATTCATCCAAATCATAGGAAACTTTAACCAATAAATTAGAGTACAATAACAAATAGCTGCAACAGCAATCCAGCACAAGTATATCTCCAAGTAAATTGATCCACTTTGTCCTTGAACAGCAAACTTGACAGGTAATCTGATTCAATGAGTAATATGAATTCACCATTAACATAAAAGCATCAGAAATTTAAGAATTTAACAAATAGCCAATAATATTGCAAATAGTTCACCAGACGAAGTAATTGGTACTACAGGATCAACATGGAAACAAAGCTACAAGTAAAACATCAGTTAACACAAGCAGATTGTAACATATGCAATCAGGTTTTATTAAGCACTAAGATGATTCCACTGAATCAAACAACATACAGTCCACAAGAGTGAAACAACCACCAAAAGACATTCCAAAGCCTGAAACCAACAAACCCAACTCAAAGCTCGCCTCAGATCTTCCCAAAACATTACAAAACGTAAAATAGAAAAGACCTCAGGAAAAAAAAAAAATCCCAAAACAAAACCCATACAAAAGTCACCACCATGGATCTGAGTCAACAAAAAAACACCACAAACCCAGATACCATTTTGCACAAATATCGAGATAAATTACAAAAACTAAGAATCAGAAAAACAAAAGCCCAAATAAAAAAATATTAGGGTTTTGATAAATGTTGAATCATTACCTTTCTGAGCTCTTATCACTCTCTCTTATCCTCTCAGAAACTATATCCCTATCTAGTAGTTTGAAGTGTACAAGTAGATCTTTAACAGGATCTGCTTTAATGAGTAACAGCAGGAGTTAAGCCTAGAATTTATGACAGATATATGAAAGAGAGAAGAAAAGCTGTCTCAGTTTGTTGAGAAAGAAAGAAAGAGAGTAAAAGTGGAAAGAAACAATAATAATAACAATAAAAATAATAAAAATACAAATTATAATAATTAAAATATCTGTTTTAATCTCTTTACAAGAAAAAGGAAAGGGAGAAGTGAAAATGGGCTTTGAAAAGTTTCACATCAAACTGAAGAGTTAAAAAAGCAAAAGCTAGAAAGATCTAAAAGACAGTTTAGCGTTTTCCATACCTTTACATTTATAGCAGATGAGAGAGAAACTCAACTTTCTCTCTCTTTTGTCTATTTTATTTTCTTTTTAATTTTTTTTCTCTCTCTCTCTCTCTCTCCCCCTTCCCTCGCTCGAGTCTTCGGTCACGCACACTCTCTCTCCCCTGGGCTTATCTTTTCCTCTGCGTCGCCTTAAATGACTTCTCACTCATCGAGTCAATCGGTCATCAGAACAACAACAATACTTTCTCTGAGAATGACGACGGGGCCCCCTTCGCTCCCCCGCTTCTTACTTTCACGCTTATTTACAGCTCACGAAATTTTATCTAAAAGCACTTTTTGTCTTTTACAGCGACAAATGTGTTCATGTGCGCAGGAAATTTTGTTATCGTGCGACGCGCGTTGTCGCTGCACCATACTAAAACGACAAGTCGTATACAAACAGTAAATTTAGGTCGGGAGCCATTATTCATATTACTGTTGCAAGATACCCGAGAGTGACAATGTATTTTAAACCCCCTTTTTATTTTTTTATTTACTCTGAAAATTTTTCATTATATTATAATATAATTCAGTTGATATCATAATTAGAAGTTTGTCGAGAGTTATTTGAATATAACTAATTTTTCGTCCATGTCCTAACAAAAAATAAGATCCGATGGAAAATGGAAAAGTTCATTTACCTCAAGTCAATATGTCAACGTCAAATCAACAAGAATTAGATTTTTGAAAATGTATTTTTTACTGTTAAGTTGATGTAAAAGTCGTGGGAAAAGTAAAAATTACAGTAGCCTATTGTGAACTCACACAATTAAATTAAAGGGTTATTTTTAGGGACCTCCCCTGAGGTTTAGTGTATTAACAGTCTGATAGAAAGTATCCTCGTAATTACAAGGACCTCCCCTGACATTAGTTTTCTGTTTAGTTGACTGTTAGTTGACTGTTGAAAATCCAAAAATACCCTTGACGCCAAAATATATCTTTATTCACATGAATGGATGGGTAATAAAATTCACACCAAAATGACAACTTACAGAAAGAGACTATTATACCCATTGGATAAAAAAAAATTACATTCCATACAAAATATACAGTCTATATATATATATATATATTGTACTGCCAATATTACCGTTGTAAATAAACGGTAATATTTTCAGCAGCAACACTTATAAATAGACCCTTTTGCAGGCTCAACAAATCACCATAGCACACTTTCTTCTGCTTCTTCTTTTTAAAAATGCTTAAAAGAAAATCTTGTGCTGTAATATTTTAAGGTGTCATCACCCATTCAGTTCAACTCATCAACAAAATCATTCAAAAAAAATCCAGCTCAAACACTGCCTAAAAGCCATGGATTCTGAAAGCTCTAACACATCAAGCAAATCAATTGGGCAACAAGTTTATGAACCAGTTTGGAGGAACTTTGTTAATGGAAAGCTCATTAGGTTTTCAAACCGCACATGCAAATGCCGTATGAGAGCTGAAGTAAAGATATCCGAATCAGATGACAACCCTCACAAGCTTTACTATAAATGCATGAACAGAGCAAACTGTGGATACTTCAAGTGGTGGGTTCCAGAAAGAGATGATTTCAACAATGGAGCTGTGTTTGAAGGAAATATAACTGCAATTGTGAATGTTGATGCCCTGCATGCTATTGAAGCTAATGTGAAGGAAGTGATGACTCTAGTAAAGATGCTCCAGAAATCTAGTTTTGGTGAAGGGACTGTGAAGCTGATGATGTGCTTGAATATAACATTCTTTATACTCAATCTTCTAATGCTTAAGAATTAACTGCTTATGTAATCATAACTATGAAAGACTATAGTAAAGTGTAGCTCTTCTAGCGCTTTTCGAATGCTATGTGTCGATACCTAAGTATAATGTTTATGTAACATATCTCTAATAAATGTGCCAAAACCTAGCTGGAAGCCTACAATATCAATAAAATCCAGCCCCTGTAATCTTTAATTGCACTACTGCAGTAGCATATGGTAATTACAATAACAAGCAAATAATATAGAACATCAAGCATAATAAAAGCACAAGCTCCTGCTCAAGCTACTTCATAACCGACATCCAATATTCATTCCAACAACAAAACAACAAACACTATAAAAAGCAAAATCAGATCAATAACAAAAAGCATAATCAGTAACATAAACAATTATACTTTAACTTATAATTTTATATGCATTCCAGCAGCAATAACAGTATCAAATGACATCAATGGCTGAATTCTTTCAGCCTATACAAATCAGCAGCAGCCATTGTATACAGTATACATTGCCTGGTCAAGCATGTGTGTTTATAACTATCACAATTACAAAATAGACAAAAACTCAAACCTATATCTATGGCTGAGTGACAAAAAGATGATGCAACATCTTTATCATTTAAAAGCTTACAATTTAAGGTGATGCATCATCTAATCCCTCAAAAAAATTTGTTAGATGGGATTAGCTTGGCTTCTGCTATCTTCACTCCATAAGTACAACTTGATGCTTTCAATGCTGTTGGATGCATTAGTTTACTACTGATCACTCTTGAGTAAGTTGCCCTTCATAATTAAAAAATAAATAAATAAAAATGTAATTTGTGGTTTGTATTAAATCATAAAAAAGGAAAAAAATTACTCTAACTAAAGTAATGCAGTAACTGAATGCAAATTAAAGCATGATATCAGATTACATACCATTTCCATGGACACTATGCTGGGTGAGATCCACAGAACCAGTAGTAGTAGTAGAGTCTAATAGCTCTCCTTTATCCTACATTTTGACAATTAAAAAATGGATTATTATAACACAATTTATAATAAAAGCATAATACACTTAAATTACAAACAATAAATAAATAATACCTGATGGAATTTCTTTTTCAGAAATTTCTTAGTTATTCCACCTCTCTCAGTAGCTTTACAACTTCTGACATTATGGCCCCACTCGTCGCATTTAGAGCACCTTACGCTTGAGCTCCTCTTAAATGCCTTCTTTTCACCAGCCTCCTTTTTCCTTTTGGTTTGAGGCCTACCAGCAGCCCTTATGACAAGTGGTGGTAACAAATTATCATGCAAAATTAAAGGCCATCTACTTTCATCAGGCACTGGATGCAGCTGGTGAGAATAAGTTTTCTTCCATGCAGTTCTCTTCAATAAATGATGGACATATTCATTCACGTTATATCTCATTGCATCAATGCAACACATGGCATGCTTGCAAGGTAACCCTGATACATCCCACTCCCCACAATCACAATGCTTGGTGCCTAGATCAACAACACATCTCTTCGAAATATCTTCCATTACTTCAAAGGTTTTTTCATGACCAAATATAACTGACAGTGATCTAGATTCGACCCTTGCTTCCAAAACCTTCCTCCGAACAAGTGGAGGCAGCTCATCTTGCCAACTGTTGGCCTGCTCACATCTTTTATGTATCAAGATCATAATCTTCCTTCTAATCTCCTCAAGCATTCTCACAATTGGCATGCCTCTAAAGCTACTGATCCAATTATTAAAGGACTCAGACATATTATTTGTGACATGTGAACACTTGGTTTGTACGGGGAAGCAATGCTTGGCCCAACAGACCACTGGAATTTGCAATAGCCACTTGTGAGCAGCAGGGCTGATACTATGAATTTCAGCCATGTGGTGATTGAAATCAACTTGGTTTGCACTTCTACATGCAGCCCAGAATTCTTTTTTCAGCAACAAACCAGGAAACTTTTGTTTGAAGTTTGAATAAATGTGCCTACAGCAGTACCTTTTCAAAGCCAGAGGAAAAATCCTCTCAAGTGCATTCAATATCCCCTTTTGTCTATCACTCATAAAACAAAGACCCTCACCACTATTGCAGCCTATGTGCTCATACAATTTCTCCATAAAGTAAACCCAAGACTCAGTGTTTTCATTCTCTACTACACACATGGCTAACGGATATATGCCATAGTTGGCATCTACACTGACAGCAGACAACATGACCCCTTTATACAGACCCTTAAGGTGACAACCATCTACACCTATAAATTGTCTACAACCTTCAAAGAACCCCTTCCTATTAGCATCAAAAAACACAAAAAACTTTTTAAAATGAGGATTTACACCACCACCTAACCAATCTTTTTCTAACGAGACTGTTGAACCAGGATTTGAGGATAAGATAGCATTCATATACCTGAAGAGCTTTGTGAAGCTGGCCTTGTGATCTTCACCAAGCAGCTCCAGGGCTTTATTCTTGGCTCTATACAGTCTCTGATTGCAACATTTTATCCCGTAATTTCTGAAAAGTTCTGAGCCAAGCACGTTAATAGGGAGTTGTGTATTAGCTCTGAATAGATGGAGGAATGTGGCTGCAATCCATGTTGAACTTGCTTCATAATTCTCATTGTTTCTCTCACAAGTATGTTCAGGCATGTGAGTCTTGATTTGAAAATGTTTTTTGTTCCAATTTGGACTTGCATGTATCCTCCAAGTGCATCCTCGAGCTGCACAATTAAGTGTGACCCTACTTTTTTCATTCTTCACCCTTTTAAGTCTAAAACCATCCTTTATTGCAAAGACTTTCACAACCTTTCTAAATTCATCAACTGTCTTGAACAATTGCCCAACTTTAAGTACAATATTTGCACCATCGGGAGTGAACTCAAATCCACCAGAATTTGCCTCGTAGTTGCAGGTAGCTGATACAATATTCTCATCATCACTAGCATCTGAATCTGCTCCACTATCATCAGCAGAATGATAGTCATCCAATCCACCATCCCACTCATCTTCATTACCATAATCAAACTCTTCGTCACTATCACCAGATTCCAAGCCATCAATATTAACTTCATCCTCGACTTCATTCGCACTATCAACGACATTTTCAGATCCACCAGACATATTAATGCCACATTCTACAGAATCTGGTATAGCTTCAAATGAATCTTCAATTCTAACAGTGGCAGTGGAGATTTCAGCATTTAAGTCGGGCAAGGTAAATTCATTTTCTGCAGCAAAATCAAACCAATCGACCTCAGGTTCAGCATCTTGTATAACAGAAAACTTATCAGATGGAGTCTCTTTCTTCTTATTTTGCACCCCCAGAACAGATTTTTTGTCTAACTCAGTCTTGATAACAAACATTGCCCATGAGTAATGCTTATTCTTCAGCTTCTTGAATGCATCTTGCAGGTCTGAGTCAGTCTTCAAACTCATATTCAATATTTCCCATGGCAGCAGCACTTCATACCTTACTTCTTTAGCTTCACGTACAGGCAAATCAAAGCAAACATCCTTCACATCCTCCCATAACTTCTTCAATGTGTATTGCTCTGGAATCACGTGTGCAACATTAACCATTTTACCACGTACAACAGCTTCAATGTCCATGTAAATTAAGCTGTAAGTCAAAGCCATTGCATATGGTCAATATAAAATAATAAATGGAAAAGAAAACAACGTGAAATGATTTCATTTAAAATTCATTAATATGCTCCATGTTATAGCTTCTTTAATGCTAATACCACAACATAATGGTTTATGGGAGTAAAACTCAACAACCCAAAGTACATATGCATTCAATACACTAGTATTCAACAAGTGACAGTTTCATTAAACAATTAAAATCATTTAAACACCTCAACCACCAATCATTTAAGCAATTAAAATCATGCAAGATCAAGAGTATATGATGAAATTTGATTATTGACATCAACTCATGCTATTATAAATGGAAACATTAAATGCTTACATCATTACACACAATGAACACCAAAAAACAGCCTATTTAGTTTTTTCGCAAATAGAAACTGCACTGAATGAGCTAAATCCCTCAGTTCATCTCTGTTGCAGCATTAAAATACCACATTTGCTAGCAAAACAAATAGCATCTCTGCTCCAGCTCATTGTTCATTATTACCTTTACTTCTGCTCATTCTTATTTTGAAACAAAATATATATGCACAAACTGAAGCTAACGCATAACTCAAACTAAGTATAATGGCCCCAAATTGAACAATCACATTACAAAGCAAACCGAAACTTATCTTTTATGAACTACATGCAGTACTTACAAAGCTCTTAGATTATTATGCAATAACTCTTATCAGTTATTACCCAACAATTTTTTCAACTCAACACTAACAACCTCAAATAAAAACAACATCCAGCAACATATTCATTAATTAAAACAGACCCATTGTTATTTGTAGTCAACAAAAGCCGTAAGCCACTAATTCAAGCAAGCAAGCTGTATTTCGAAGACTAACCTCTTTTGCGATCCAATTCCAGTCGCGACAGATACTGGCCGCCGGTGATACTCACTTCGTGGAAGCTTTGGACCACTGCATGATGTCATCTCGGGCAGATTTCAGAAAACAGATCAGTGATTGCTTCTTCGCCAACGATGAAAATGAAATTGGGTTTTGTTGTGTAAGCTGTGCTTTCGATGAAGAGTACATTTTCTGAAAAATTTTATTTTCATTTGTCCTCCAGGTAACGATTGGAACTGGGTAATAGTGAGTCCCTCCCTCTAATTCTCAGACATCCAAGCGAGTTTCGTTTGAATTTCGCTTTCATTTAAATTTTAAATGAACTTTTACATGTTTGCCCTTTATACTAGCGTTGTATGTATTTTTGTATTAATGTCAGGGGAGGTCCCTGTAATTACGAGGATACTTTCTATCAGACTGTTAATACACTAAACCTCAGGGGAGGTCCCTAAAAATAACCCTTAAATTAAATTAGGAGAGTTGGGTTTAAAAAAATTTATTTAATTTAAATTTTTTAAAATTTTATTTGAACATATTTTAATTTTTATAAATTTAAATTTTATTATTTTTTTAAAATTTTAAATAATAATTATAATAAATTATTTATTTTACATGTATGAAAAAATATTATTTTTTTAAGTAATTTTTATAAAATATTTAAAAATTAAAATAATGTGGCTATAGGGATTTGAACCAAGGCTCTAAAATTATTACATAATGTTTTTACAATTAAACTATAAATCTTTTATACTATAAAAAATGTATCTAAATTTATTTTATTTAACTCATTAATAAAAATTTAGAGTATATTTCAAAAGAAAAATTAACGAAAAACATTAATTCGGTCTGCCCATGACAATAGGTAGTGAAATAAATTAACATATATGATATTTTACAATGAAATAAAATAGTGTTAATATTTACAGTTGATATAGTGGTATTATTGTAAGGTTATTTATAATTTTTTATAAAGAATTATCAATTTTTTATAAATTATATATATATATATATAATAAAAAAGAGGAAAATTGAGAAGGATAACATTCAACCCCCTTGTACCGAAATATTGAAGTTGGATACTGGCCATTCGTTTCCAAAAAACTTAGTTTAGTTTGTCGACTAGCGAAGGGCACGAATTTTATTGGTGTAACGAGCAAAAAACTTGGTTCCACAAAATGGGAGAGCAAAAACCAATCGCATAATTATTAATTAATTTAGGAATCGACTACCGGCCAAAATTATTAAGCATTGAAGTTAGAATTGTATTTTGTCATAACCTCAGTGTTACTTGATAACATGTGAAGTCCCAACTCAGGGACAATCTTGAAATTTTCTTCAGTTGGGACACGTTCAAAATATATTATAATTTTGAAAACATAGCATTAAATAGTATTTATCACGATTATAATATTTATATTCTCAACGAGTTTTCATATTTTATAAAACGTCATTTTCTTTTTAGTTTATTTTATGCCCGTGAGTTATTACTTAATGGGCATGGGTTATACATTTTGTAAAATCAAAATAACCAGGTAAATTTTAAATAATTGGGCTTTTCGATATGGGGTATGTTGAAACTTTTCAAAATCAGCTGGGGTATTTGCAGAGTTTGAAACTCAAATGGACTCTTTTACAAATTCAAAGAAAATAACGCCTTTTTTCCAAAAAGAAATAATCGTACTTTGAAAATTTTCAAAATTCAACTAGAGGTATACCTCGCTTGGTCCTGTACTGGATCTGCCCATTGTCCGATTTATTTGGAAAATTAAATTATTGTCAAAGCAATTTTGTTGGTACTTGAGCAAAATATCTATAGCCAAGATTAATTTATGTATGTCCTAATTTATTCACAATTGCAAAGATAAAAGCTTGTATCATCATTAAAGAATTTTTAATCCTAAATAATAAGTGTTACGATTTAAAAATACTATTGATTGAGGCAATTTATTTTCAGTTATAACTTAAAAGGAATGAAAAGGGTAAATACTCGTTTAGTTCCTATATTAAGAGGTTAGCATCCGTTTAGTTTCTAAATTTTTAAAAATACTTCAAAACATCCTTGCCGTTAAATTATTGACGCACATGCCGTTACTTTTTTTTTCTTTTGGCTTATTTTTACAATATTACCCTCGTACAATAATTTTTCTTTTTTTTTGACATTAACAAAAAAATTAAATCAACAATTTAACCCTAAAAAGTAAAATAAAAACAAAAAGATTACATATTAATTTAACATCGGCCGAGCTTATGAAAAAATATTACAGGTTGTATGCAAGCAATTTATAATACTAAGTATAAATAAACCAATTAAGGTGGTTGAAATGAAACGTTGATTTTATTATAATTAGGGCTCTCTTAAGTTATATTTAATAAAATGTAGAGTTAAGTAAAATTCACTCACTGGCCCAAGTTGCTTTGATATTTCATTATTTATTTTTATATTTTTTGGACTAATTTTCAAGTGTAACTTAGGTAAATCCTTATTAATAGTGACATAACTTCATTATGATCCGCTTCTGTGTTTAGAGATCAAAAGCTACGTTCAGGAGCTAGAAATAAGTGTAGGATTATACCAATTTTGGGATTAAATATTTATCCGATGTTTAACAACTTTCCTTGGATTGAACTAGGGGGACTAAATATATTCAAATTAAGTCATTAAGTCATGGGATTAGCAATTCAAATTTATAAGTGGGTTTAGATGGGATTAGATTAAGATAACAAAAAAATTGTCTATTTATAATATTTCTTTCATATATAACACCATCTTTTTTATTTATTACTTAAAATTTAATTATTTATTTATTTATTTCATTCATGATTTACTTGAAATTTTTTTATTTTGTTTTTATAGTCTAATGAAGTTGGTACTTTTACTTCAATTAAATTAACTTTTTAATAATTTATTACAATAATTGATTGTAGTAAATTTAATAATCACTTATGTAATGTTAAAAATAATCATGAAAATTAATAATGCTAGTAATTCATTGATTTTATATATATTATTTTCTAGCTTTTTGGTAAAACAAAATATGTCTAAAATATATGATAAAAAGTTAATTAAATAATTTTACTAATTTATATTTGTTTATTATAATTATGACCACCCAATAACTAATTTACTATATATTTAATTTTCTCATTAATTACCTTTAAATTAATTTTAATTACTACTATTAAGTAATCATAAATAATTTTCTATTTAAATATAATTTAATATTATCTAATCCGATATTATACTAAATACAAGATTATATTGTATAATCTAACCTAATTCAATTCAATTCAATTCAATCCAATCTTAATACTGAGTCCAATCCTAATTTTGTATGCCAAACACAGCCAAAAGTATCGTACGAATGTGGAACTCCTATAATTACTATTAATTATATGTTGGATTATGTCAACCCTTATAATTATATTTATAGTAATTATGAAAATTGTTAAGCTTAAATGGATATTTTATGACAATTGTTTATTTTACGGGATCCCCCTATTTTGCAGCTGCTGTAACTTACACAGCTGCTGTAACTTACAGCAGCTGCAAGGTAGCAATTGCCTACTTTACGTTCCGTTCAAGAAAGGGCATTTCAGTACGGACAATGATAAAACGTCTGGCGACGACAGCATATTTGGCTTCGTCCACCATCGTGTCAATCCCAGTAGAAGCCAGTCAAGCTCACAATGGTACCTATGTACGTAAAAGCCAAAATGGGTGAACCGCAATTGTTTGACTTATTGAAATAATTCCAAGATTAAATTTGGAAATTTCAGAATTATTAAAACGTGGAGTAGTTGATACAACTAGGTCCCATAATCCGAACATCGTACATGGCTTGACTCCTAACAGAGCATATCTTTTGTTGTCTTTCATTTATTGCATCATGTATGAGAAAAATTTGTATGGGATAGTCTCACTGTGGCAGTATATGCCCGAGTAGTGGGTCTTTTTAATAATTTTACTTTGAAATCCAATATATATAAAATTATTCTTTAGGTATTTCGAAATTAATGTTATTAGGTTTCTATTATCTTTTACCGTTAAAGTTATTTTTACATAAATTTTTTCTTGAATGGGCTTTTTACGTAAATTTAATTTGACTTTGTATTATTATAAGGTAAATGTAATAAATACCCAAAGAATAATTTTAAGTTAACCTTTTTTTTTTCCATATACAATTCAACGTTTCTAAATGATCTATTGTTGCTACTTTATTACTATGATTGTTAATCTTTAGAGTATTGCATGCATAAACCCGTGAGGGGTGTCACGTTTTGTATGGGTTTGTATTAATTTTGAGACTAAATTAGAAATTCCTCTCGACTTTCGGTCTCTCAAAGCAATGGCTCAACAAACGCATGACGCTCAGCTCCAAGCCGCTCTACCAGCATGCCATCTGCCTTTGCCGCATGACACCTCGCTCCACCGCCACCGCACCTTGTAACACCATTGCCGTGCCTGCCCTTCGCCGCCTGAATCACAAGTTGCAGGTTTAATTTTTGAATCTGGGTTTGATTTCATTGGCTGCTGAGCGATGTTTTTGTTCAATAATTTTTGTGGAATCAATGTTAGATTTGCTGCAGTTTGATCATCAAACTGAAACTCTACAATCTTGCCCATGTTGTTTGGAGTGGATTAGGTACCAGAATGTCATGCTAGATGTTATGAAAAGAGTGGACTTGACAAGACCATTTTCTGTGATATTAGACGCAATCAAGATATTTTAGCACACCAATTACTGGTGAATTTTTTGGTTCTTTTCTTTTTAATAGGAAATGCAACTGTAGTATGTATAAACTTTTGTAATATCATCCTAATGTGACTTTTGAATGAATCTTGTATGTATCCTTTAACTACTTATTTTATTTATGTTGTAATAATTTTTAGAGGTTGTTTGATTAAATTTTTGCTTCGATCTTTATTTCACAAAGTATATATTTAAGAAATGTTGAAAAATAAATATTATGCTTCAAAAAATTGTAGAATTTATTAGTTTCACATATGTATCACAGAGAATTATGATTTTTTTTTAACATTTACACTAAAAAAAATTGATGTTATTATTCCACATATTCATCATTTATTATCATTATTACTAATACTACTACTATAATTATTATTGTTGTTATTATTATTATTGTGAAAGGGCATCCTCACTTCACTACCTCCTTCTCCACACATGGTTGATCTTAATGGTCGGCAATTCAATGCATCAAACTAGCTAAAACTATCTTTGCATACTTAAAAAAATGCTTTAATAATTAAATTTTCCATGCAATTCAATAATTAATTAATTAAATACAAAAATCGAAGCAAAATCGGTTTCTTTGTTATTTTAATGAAGTAGCTAAGTTGAAGTGATTAGATGTGCAATGAACTTGGATCGTATAATAACAAGCCCCATCGAATTCTTTATTGTTATTCTTTAATTGAATTTAATCATTAATCGTGTTAATAATGCAATTGATTACCATAAAAACTTTGATCATCAAAAAAAAAAAAAAAACCATGGAAATTAAAACTATTAAAGTATGATTCGTTCATCTGTTTGGCAGTTAAAGTTACAGTTAAAGGAGACAAATCCAGGAAGAGGCAACGTGTGGTTCCAGATCACTATAAGTTGCCAAGAATCTTGTTTGTCTAATTTTCTTTACTAAATTGATATTTTTGGGGTTTTGTAGCTGTGGCACTTTCAAAATTCCTTACAAATTTTGGTTCGTTGTATCTTGATTACTTTAATTATAAAGTTTGATTTCACATGTTTAATTATATTCGTCAATACTTATAAAGAGAAATATAAAAATTATATTTTAATTGATATGACATTTGATTGTGATAATAATTATTATATTAATATCGGAATACAATTATTTTTTATTTAAAAAAGCAATTTTAATGAAGATTATCATTGATTAAGTTATCCTGTACAAACTTAGTCCAGTGGTTTTTAAATAACTTTCGCCATCTTTATTTGAATTCTAATAGAGATAGGGATTGAAAAAGTTAAATTTAGCCTTTGCACACCTATTTATTTATTTTTAAACAACATTAGGTCTATTTTATTTGTTTATCATTTTATTTATTGAAAAAGAGTAAATTCATCATAGTACAACAAAAAAATATATAATTACAAATTAAGGGCAAGTTAGATATGCTAAACTAGATTGAATTTTGACCCGAATGATATTTAATATAATATACGATTGGATTGAATTATAAATTTAATTTTCATTGTAAGATAGTAAAAGGAATGACTAGTTTTTATAATTAACAATAATATACATTTTACAAATTACTTAAATCTTATGATAACAACAAATAAAATTGAATGATACTCCAGATGTCACTGCTTCCATTAGTTGGGTTATCCTTGCAATCAATGTTTACGATGGTTATAATTTGCAACTTATTTTATTCCTTTGAAATTAGTGGTAAAATTATTATAACATTATTTTTCGCTTAAGTTTCTAGATTAGTTCTTGTAAAATGACATGACATGAAAAACCGTACATAAGAGAAAGACTTAAAAATGTCTACATCAATTTGATTATGGCTAATGTCACGTTTTAGTGCTCAAAGAAAAATTGTTAGTGATAATGATGGCGCATGGTTCCTTCACAGTAAATAATTCAAGTGCCGCCAGTTAAAATAATGCAAATATTTAAGAATCAAATGAAAAAAATTATTATTAAATTCTTTTCATAATTATTGTGAATATTTTAAGAGATTTAAAATGATTTATAAGTGCTAACTTTTTCACACAGAGGAGTTGATGTTTTCCATTTAAATTCAATGATCTTAGCCATTAGGCTAAAGTCTAGTGATTATAACTTTAACCTCACAATAAAATTATGGATTTGAGCCTTCACAGTAAAGGTTTAATTTCTTTCCTCAATTTGAGTGAAGATAGTCTTTTTTCTTTTGAAATATAAGTGGAGTAGACGTCTCTCGAATATTAAAGAGTGTTAAAAATTTAAGTTATATTATATAAAAATTATAAATTAATCTCTGATTATAAATATCAGTTATAATCCGAACAATAATCTCTTATAATTCAAAAAAAAAAAATATCAACGATCTCAAAAGTTGAATGCAGAACATTTGGTCACCACTTACTTAGCATTAACACGTGTTAAAAAGTTACAGTTGCCACGTCAAAACGCAGCCAATGTACGGAACAAATTTCCCAGCTTTTGATTCGATTCACTCTTATGTAACACGTCGCTTCCCAGCTTTTGATTCGATTCACTCTTATGTAACATCCGAGGTGTCTGTTGCGACGAGGGCAATAAAGTAATTTCGTATCGTAATGGACTTCACGTTGTCCAACGTGGATTGGGCAGTGGTACTGTGTTGCAGCAGTTTCCTTCGCGTTTATGATTTTCATTTTTCAGTTTAATTTCCGTTAATCGATTTGATAATTTTTCTATTTTTAAAGCCTATGGATTTTTATTTTTTCATTTGAAAAATCATATATTAAAATTTATAAGATAAATGGGGTTGTTGAGTTTTTTACTGGGAATTTTTGGTTTCGGAATTGGAATTCCAATCGGTCTTTTAATTGGTTTTTTCATATTCACATACTCTGCAGCCACAGAGATTAAGGTAAATATTTTTTTGACTTTATCTTTTACATTTATCTTTTTTCATCTTCTATGCTTCTTTGTTTTATCATTCTGCAGTCGCCATGCACGTTAATATTGTTGAATGATCATTTGTTTGATATTTGTATTTTTATTTAATGGTTATAGATCATGCGTACTGATCTGATTCAGGATTTAAACTTTATTGAAATTCGAAAAAGTTATCAAACTATAAAGCTGAATAGTTTTGTTTGGCATTATATTATTAAACTATATAATTTAATAAATTTTTCAAACTTTAATAAAGTCCAGGATCTTAGACTGGATCATTTCTATCTAGATTATTATGATACATTATTTTATCATAGTTGTTAAACGAATGCTAAGTGTGTTTGTTAGTTAATAATAAGGACAATTTAATATATATAAACATTTAGTTCTTTGATATTTAGAAGTAAAATTTAAAGCCTACATTTTGCAGGATCCGATAATTCGACCAATTGATCATGAGTTTGATACAAGCTCTGTGCTTGATGTCTTTCCGGAAATACCATTGTGGGTGAAGCACCCAGATTATGACCGTGTGAGTAATTTATCAGATTGTTCTTGGTTGCACTTCATTGTAATATAATAGCTAGTCTTGAAGTTTCTCAATGCAAATGATATAACTTATGTGCTTGTGCAGATCGATTGGTTCAACAAGTTTGTATCCGATTTGTGGCCTTACCTTGATAAGGTAATCAGAAGTTTAGACACTTAACTATACATATGACTATAGAGCTAGATTGGTTAAGGCTTGAGTTTTATTATTGTTTCAGGCGATATGTAGTACTGCAAGAAGCAATCTGGAGCCTGTATTCGCACAGTACATTGGCAACTATTGCATAAGATCAATAGATTTTAAGACTCTGACTCTTGGAACTCTGCCTCCTGTAATTCATGGTAATTAAAGTATATTTCCTAATTACACTTGGCATGGTAATTAAAGTAATTAAGCAGACCTATTGTCACTATGAGTCAGAAAATATATTTGGTTTTGAGATTGGAGTCATCAAAATGACAGGTATCAAGGTATGCGAAACCAATGAAAATGAACTGATACTTGAACCTGCGGTTAGATGGGCAGGAAATCCTAACATAACCTTGGCGTTGAAATTCTTCTCTCTGCAAATCACAGTACAGGTTAGCTTCTAAACAAACATCCTTAAGTCATCACAACATTTTTAATTCAGAGGACTTAGTTTTAAAAATGGAAGTTCTTTCATCATGGTTTTAATGGCTTTGACACAACTTCTTTTCTTTATTGCATTATATGTAAGTCAACATGCCTTTGCTGATTCAACTCTTAGTTTCATTTTTTTTTCCCTTCTTCTTTTTATATGTCATGACATCAATTTAGGTCAAGTAATCAACTGGGATTCACTGGTACCACTTTCTTATGCTTATAAATATTAATTAAGGATCGGATAAGGTTTCTACACCTCTTTGAAATATTTGTTCATGGTTGCTTCCAGCTGTTGGATGTACAAATCCGAGCAGCACCTCGAATGGTTTTGAAACCTCTTGTGCCTGCATTCCCTTGTTTTGCTAGCATAGCCGTATCTCTGATGGAGAAGGTAAGTAAGTGGTGGTGCAAAACATTAACAAACATAACAGATGCTCTTTTATCCTATGGACACATTTGATGAATATTTGTTAATTTATATATGCAGCCAGAAGTTGACTTCGGGCTGAAGTTAGTTGGAGGTGATATAATGGCAATCCCAGGCTTATACCAATTTATTCAGGTGATATTTCTTCCTCTGTCTGTTTATGGCGTTGGTTAGAACATCTGTTGTTACAATATTTAGAATGATTTGCATTCTTTTTATCAATTTGTTTGATGAGATCACGAACTTTTGGCACATTAATGAATTCACTCATGACAACACAACAACTGTATAAGTAAAGACTTTAATTTCTAAGTAATCTATTGGGAATTGTTTAATGTATCTTGAGCTTTTGGTTGACCTTTGGCAAACCAGGTAATGTGAATACAACACAATTATATAATAGAGAACACGTTTTTAACTACTAATTCAATCTTCACTAGAAAATAATGGGGAATCCCACCTACTTGTCTACTTTGTTTAATTTTTCAGTTGACTTTTTCTGAATGACCTCCAAATTTCTAGTCAAATTGTTTTATGCTTACTATTGCTTCACAAGATAAGCCATGTTCAATATACAGTTCTTCACTTAATCATGAGAAGATGTCAAGAAAATGCTTGAATGAATTGAGGCGAACAAGTGAACTTTAATCACTATTTACATACTAAATTTGGAACTAAATACGAATATACCTAATCATTTAGTAGTTTCAGTCAGAGCTCTGCCACTTCCAGGAAAAGCTTTCGAATGTCCAAGATGGCATTTGATGCAACTGTTATTCAGATTCCTGAAAGTTTTGTTCAAGATGTTGTATCTTCAAAATTTTTGGCTGTAGCAAAATGCTTTTACTTCGTTTATTAAATTCTTGCATCCTCCAAGTTTGCATCGGTATGAATGCTTGCACTATTTTTGCATTTATTCTGAAGAACCTTTAGTCATATTTAATTGAACATGGAAAAAATCGGATACTCTTACCTGAGGCATTTGGAATCTTTCGTGGGTTACCTTAACGTAATTATTACTCGGTTGCACTGCAGGAAACTGTAAGAAATCAAATTTCTGCCCTCTATCTCTGGCCTCAAACCCTTGAAATTCCAATTCTTGATGGTTCATTGTAAGTTTGTATTCATAAGGATGCAACTAAGGATTAATGACACAAGTATCAATATTAATGTGTGCTCAAAATCTTAATCCCAACCTTAATATAATGTTTGCCTGCAGTATCAGTTACCATTGCATTTTTTGTTAATTCTTTCTCGTGTCCACAGAGGGGCCATTAAGAAGCCTGTAGGCATACTTCATGTAAAGGTTGTTCGAGCAATAAGACTATTAAAAATGGATATATTTGGAGCTTCGGATCCCTATGTTCAACTCAGCTTGAGCGGGGAAAGGATTCCAGCAAAGAAGACTTCTGTTAAGATGAAGACTTTGAACCCTGAATGGAATGAGGACTTCAAGCTTACAGTCAAGGACCCCGAGTCTCAAGTTCTTCAGTTACATGCATATGACTGGGAAAAGGTTTTGTATTTCTTTTGGTACTCGAGTTGTTTCCTGAATTTCTGAATCATAAGATCTCCTGGTAGCTACTACTTAAAAAGAAATTATTATTTCCGTTCAAGATGATCTAAAAGGAAGAATATTTGAACTAGAAATTTGGCAGCATTGCCATTGACTCTGTGGATTTTGCCGTCTTCCCCAGGATGATTTTTGTTAATAACTTGTAATGCAAGTTAAGATTTTTAAGTTCATGGTTTTGCAGGTTGGAGCACATGACAAATTGGGAATGCAGGTTGTTCCACTAAGATCACTTACTCCAAATGAGACTAAAGAATTAACTCTTGATTTGGTCAAGAACACAGACCCTAATGATCCTCAAAACAAGAAATGGAGAGGGCAGCTTGTGGTAGAGTTGACATTTAGTCTTTTCAGAGAAGAAAGTAAAAGATTTAGTGGTCCTTTAGACAGATTTGAGAGGAAAGAAAGTGAGTATGTTTACTTAGGTGCTGGATTGTTATTGGTGACAGTTGAGGGAGCTAAGGATCTTGAGGGGAAGCATCACAACAATCCTTATGCTGTGGTCATATGTAGAGGAGAACAGAAGAAAACCAAGGTGCCCTTCAAGATTATGAATGTCTAACTTAGGGTAGATCGCAATTGTTGATATATTAATTCTCAGCTTTTAATGTGCTTTTGTCCAGATGATCAAGAAATGCCGGGATCCAATTTGGAACGAAGAATTCCAGTTTGTACTAGGAGAGGCTCCTTTGAAGGAGAAGATCCACATTGAAGTCAAGAGCAAACGGAAAGGCTTAAGACTCCGATCAAAGGTTGGTATAAACTCATGATTTTGTTTCTCTTCAGGTTCCCAATGCTTGTATTAGTTCATAATGAATCTGCATTCTGTGAATTTTCCTGAATCATTTAGGAGTCACTAGGTTACGTGGATATAAACCTGCATGATGTAGTCCACAACGGACGATTAAAAGAGAAGTACCATTTGATTAATTCGAAAAGTGGAGCTGTTCATGTTGAGATTAGATGGAAGGCCATTTGAGGAGTATCAAGTGCCAAGCATCATTGTTGTGCGCTGTTAAATTACTCAGTTCTTGATCGTCAAGGAGATGACTTTTCTAAGGAATCAAAATTTACAGTTTAGGATGTGTTCCCCCATTGAGGGTTGTTTGAGAGTAATATATATAACAAAGCTATTATTAATGGCTTCGTTCTAGAAGCAAATAATATGAATTCTAGTATCGGAATCAACAGTATATATGACTAATGTCATCACAAAACTTGAATCTACAGAGAAGCATAGAATGAAAAGTATCAAGTGAGACTTACAACTAATACTCTTTTTGGTGACCCCAGCTACACTGCATTGTATTCTCAGAATTTTTTTTTTTGAAATTAGTAAATAAATAAACAGGGTCAATAATGATTAAAAATACATCGCCACAATAGGTGTAAAGTGTAAGGTCAAACCTAAATAGGACAACAACTAATAATTTGAAAATAAAATAAAATAAATAGCTGGTCACTATAAATTTCTAATAATGGAAAGAAAAATGGCTTTCATACATTGAGGCCTGATTTAAAAGTCTGGGCTACTCAATTGATCTCGGTTTCCACTGGTGAAGAGCATATTTTAATCAGAAAAAGTAAAATAACGTATTAGTAAAACAACGTATTGTTTAGTAACACAACACAACACAGTCGCCGAGTAGATAAATTTGAATCCAAGTCTCAAATTTTGAGATGAATTATTGGGACAAATTGGCATCCTGATATATATTCTATACATGTAAGATAATTGCCCAAATAGCTAATTGTTCATATTTGGATTAATATTCGTGTTTACAACTCTTCAATTATTCAAAGAAACAGCACGCATCGAGTTTACATTTGCCGAAAAAGCAAATAATAAAAACAGAGTGGTATATAAATTGAGTTAAAGTTATACATATCATTCTCTCTCTCTCTCTCTCTATATATATATATAGACTTGAAATTCTAATTTCTGAAATCTACAAAAGCCAATCTAATTTGTTAAAGTTATCTCAACCGCGCTAACGGGCCATAACGAACATGAATTGAATTATGGGAATTAAAGAGCCTAGTGTGCACTTACTTGTACCCTAGGGTACAACAAAATGAAGCACGAATGGGGTTTTTCCTTTTCCCATGACTAAACCCTAGCTCTGCAACTGTTTACTCTCTCTCTTCCGCTCGCGTGGCTCTCTGTCAGTCTTTGTTTACATGTAACTTCTTACAGGGGAAAAAAAAAACTCTAATTTCAGAATCCCAAATACCCACTTTGCAAATTCAAAGAATGGCCTTGATCTCCCTCTCTAAACCCTACCAATTAAAGCCTAGGGTTTATCCCATCATTCCCAGAGTCGAAGCTCCGTATTCTCTCATTCTCCCCCATTTCTTCTGTTCAATCAATGACCAACAACAAGCCCAAGACAGCCCCGCTCCGAACCTGGATCCGTTTCAAGCAGATGAAGAACCTAACCAGAGGCAGAGGATCCCAAGAGGTAACCACCGATCCCCAGTAAAATTAGAGGATACAATATGTAAACTGATGGCTGAGCGGGCATGGACGACCCGGTTACAGAATAAGATCCGGGCTTTAGCGCCCCAATTTGATCACAACCTTGTTTACAATGTACTTCACGGAGCAAAGAATTCGGAGCATGCGCTCCAGTTCTTCCGGTGGGTTGAGCGTGCCGGGTTGTTTAACCATGACCGAGAAACCCATTTGAAAATGATTGAAATCTTAGGCCGTGTTGGCAAGTTAAATCATGCTAGGTGTATTTTGTTGGATATGCCCAAAAAGGGTGTTCAATGGGATGAAAATATGTTTGAAGCCTTGATTGAAAGTTACGGTAAAAAGGGAATTGTTCAAGAGTCTGTTAAAATTTTTGATAGAATGAAGCAATTGGGTGTTGAGAGGAGTGTTAAATCTTATGATGCTTTGTTTAAGGTGATCCTTAGGCGTGGTCGCTATATGATGGCCAAGAGGTACTTTAATAAGATGTTGAGTGAAGGGATTGAGCCTACTCGGCATACTTATAATGTTATGCTTTGGGGGTTTTTTTTGAGTTTGAAGCATGAGACTGCAATGAGGTTTTTTGAAGATATGAAGAGTAGGGGGATCTCCCCCGATGTAGTTACATATAATACCATGATTAATGGATATAATCGGTTTAAGAAAATGGATGAGGCAGAGAAGTTGTTTGCAGAGATGAAGGAGAAGAATATTGAGCCTACCGTTATTAGTTATACTACTATGATAAAAGGCTATGTTGCTGTCGAGCGAGCTGACGATGCGCTTAGGATATTTGATGAAATGAAGTCTTTTAATGTTAAGCCAAATGCAGTTACTTATACCGCTCTGTTGCCAGGATTGTGTGATGAGGGAAAGATGACTGAAGCACAGAAGGTTTTGAGGGAGATGGTAGAGAGGTATATTCCTCCCAAGGATAATTCAGTATTCATGAAGCTCTTGAATGCTCAGTCTAAGTCTGGGGACTTGAATGCTGCTGCGGATGTGCTTAAGGCAATGATTCGATTGAGCATTCCAACAGAGGCTGGACACTATGGTGTCTTAATTGAGAACTTTTGCAAGGCTGAGATGTATGATCGGGCAATTAAGTTGTTGGATAAGCTTGTTGAGAAGGAAATTATTTTGAGGCCACAGAGTACTTTGGATATGGAGGCTAGTTCTTATAACCCGATGATACAGCATCTGTGCCACAATGGT
This sequence comes from Murraya paniculata, assembly GCA_030449075.1. Taxonomy (NCBI): domain Eukaryota; kingdom Viridiplantae; phylum Streptophyta; class Magnoliopsida; order Sapindales; family Rutaceae; genus Murraya; species Murraya paniculata. Next base: position 826,555 of record JAEVFN010000062.1, read on the forward strand.
CAGACAGGAAAAGCTGAAATCTTTTTCAGGCAATTAATGAAAAAGGGTGTTTTAGATCCTTGTGCCTTCAATAATTTGATCCGTGGTCATTCAAAAGAAGGGAATCCAGACTCTGCTTTTGAAATTGTTCAGATTATGGGCCGGAGAGGAGTGCCTAGAGATGCTGATGCTTACACGTGTCTCATTGAGAGCTACTTGAGGAAAGGTGAGCCAGCTGATGCTAAAACTGCTTTAGATAGTATGATTGAAGATGGACATTTGCCAGCTTCCTCACTATTTAGATCAGTGATGGAGAGCCTGTTTGAAGATGGGAGGGTTCAGACTGCAAGCAGAGTTATGAAGAGCATGGTGGAGAAGGGCTTGAAGGAGAATATGGATTTGGTTGGCAGGATTTTGGAAGCTCTTCTCATGAGAGGTCACGTTGAAGAAGCCCTTGGACGTATAGATCTAATGATGCAAAGTGGGTGTGCACCCAATTTCGATGGTCTTCTATCTGTTGTCTCTGAGAAAGGGAAGACTATTGCTGCTGTTAAGTTGTTGGATTTCTGTTTGGAAAGAGACTGCATCATAGACTTCGCAAGCTATGAGAAGGTGTTGGATGCTCTCTTAGCAGCCGGGAAGACCCTCAATGCCTATTCAATATTATGTAAAATAATGGAGAAAGGAGGGGTCACTGATTGGAAGAGCAGTGACAAGTTGATTTCTGGCCTTAATCAAGAAGGGAACACGAAGCAAGCAGATATACTCTCTAGAATGATTAGAGGGGAGACGTCCCGTGGGAGCAAAAAGGAGAAGAAACAAACTGCTGTTGCCAGCTAAAGTTTTTTTTTTTCCAAGCAGTTTGAAGTTGAGACCTCATGCGTTATTTATTTCTAGTTTCAAACCCATTTTGAAGATTACTACTACCTTTTGCAGAATAATTTACGAATTCATTTTAGTGGAATGTCACAAGTTCTAAAGTCAATATGCATAATCAGTTGATGGTGATGGGTTGAAAATCAAAATGTACCAGCAAAACCTTATTTTCTATATATAATCTCCTTTTTTTTTTCCTAATTTTTTCATTATAGTTAATGCTTGCTGTTCATTTCAACTGCATCATTTGTAGGCTTGAGAATTGTAGATAAACTTTGCCTTTTACTTGAGTTTGGATTTTTATGTAAAAAATTATTTCATAATGGTTTGGGTATGGTTTACTTATGAGTCATAGATAAGTTCAAGGTGACATGTTATTGAAAAATAAATTAAACAAAATAAATGAAAATTAATTAATTTCAAAATCTTACATTCAAATTGAGCAAATCGACACCAAGGTATTAACTATTAAGCCATTAGATTATGAGCTAATTTCTTTATATATTTAATTATGTTTGGTGTCATGTTTGACTTATCTTCCTTTTAAAATTTATTTTTCTTTTTAAAGTAAAATATCTATTCCTTAATGATTATTTTTTTAATGTGCACTCAACTCTCTATTATTTGCTTATTTACTCATTTTTTTTTTGAAGTTTATACTTCCAACATCTCATTATCTTAAAATTAAAAAGATTTTTTTCCGATCTGCTTTAAATTAAAAAGATTGAGATGAGATTTTATGTCAGAGTTTTTGCCATGTATCTTGTAATATATAAAATAATCTAACTACTTACAAAGAAAAAGAAATTTCCATTGACATAGAAAATTTTAGACAGACCAAATTTTCAATTTTAAGTCTTTATTATTGTTGGGTGGTCATTATTATTGTTTTAAAACTAATAATTTATAAATTAATAATCACTATTATATAATAAATTTTTACAGTCTCAACTTCAGTTAAAAGGCTAAATTAATATTTAACAAATTACTCAGACAATATTTTTATGAAATCTTCTAATATAATTTTATAGTTGTATTTGTATTGTAACTTACTAAAATAAAAAATGTAATTAATTATATCATTTTATTAAATAAAATATAATTCTATTGTTATTTTTAATTAAATTTAAATCTAATTAGATTTCATTTCTAATTTTTCTTACGGCATTTTTAAATTTTGAAGCTTTTTCGAATTACAAATAAATTTTAGATTTATTTCTCGAAAGATTTAAATTTATAAAATTGAACAATTTAATTTAATTTAATTTTGATCGATTGCTTTAATTTAATTTAATTTAATTTAATTTTTATGGTTTAGTTTGGATTGACTTAAAACCTAACTCAAACCAACTCATACCCTGCCATCAATTTTGTTAAACTAGAGTTGATCTTTTACCCGCCCTAGAACTTGTCTCTTCCCCAGTTCCTCATTTTTATTTTTACCCTAATTCTTTCGTTGCTGAAGTCTACAATATACTAAATGCATTTCATGATTGATTGGCCTAGTAAGCCACTGATTGGTATGTCAATTTGGTTTTTCTTTATATTAGTTTGTCTAATACGTGCAGGCATTCTATGATATTGAAACCCATCTACACATATGAAGCCAGTTCATGATACTAACACTTCGGTAACTGGGAAAAAAATGAAAAAAAAAACGTAAGATCATGGAAAGACAAAAGCAGTTGTGTACAGAGATCACATGACTGTCTTAAATTAGATGTTTACATTGCAATCCACTCGAGCAAAGACCTGTTGAGTAGGAGTCAAGAAGAGATCGATGATGATTGTGACAACAAAGCTTAGGCAGCCGCCGCACACTGCGTATACGTAGCTCACCCTCTCTGCCGCAAAGATATTTTTTATTTTCACCGTCATCCGTTTGTCAGCGAAAATATCTCCTTTGCCAGTCCGCATCTTATCGCTCACTTTGTTTTGATTTTCGAGTGGCCTCGCTTTGCCTCAACGGGCTCCTTGAACGTCCTTTCAGATTGGACGGTCCTGATCTCTCCCTAATCTTTAGGGAGGGGAAAAACAATGATTTTTTCTTAAAATAATAGGACATTAAAGTCGGCATCTTATCACCGCTCATTTAGCAATGTAGCTTTGCTATTATAAAATGTTTTTTTTTTTTTTTTACTTTTTTAATAGATACAATGCTATCGATGTATACAAGAAAACCCAAAATTTAATTCTTACAAATTATCATACAGTTCATAATACAATTTAAAATTAACTTTTATAAATTGTTCACAAATTTCTTAAAGTTTTAAAAGAATAAGAATTTCACCCATAAATTAGTGAAGGAGAAATGAGTTCTGCGCACAAATTAATGTTACAAGAAAATGAAGCCCTCTAATATACAATAACTATAAATTAAAGTTGTTGTAAAATAAATAAATAATAACTATATATTAATTATTATTTATTCAACTTTACAGCAGCAGCCGCTGTAAATTAGGAAAATATGAAGAAAACAACTCATTTTAATATATATTTGAGAGGAGAAACGAGTCCGGCGAGAGCTTGTGATCAGCCCCACTGGCCCATTGAGTTAAATTAAATAAAAAAAAAGTGAAAAAAATCAAGTAAATGAGAATGAGATTATACGTTGTTTTATCCATGGAGGATATTTTAGACTTTTTGATAAACCTAGAAAATATCTCATTGCTTTGCAGGTTCCATATCTATCTCTCTACTCAGCCTCTTGCGCGACCGGGAGCACTCACAAAGCTTTTTTATCTTCTTCATTTTCAAAGCTTTCAAAGAAACTCAAAAACCCTTGAGCCAGTAGCCATGTCTACGACGTTAGCTTCTTCGCTGGTGCTCCCGTCTCTCAGTTCCAGAACCCTAGCCCTCTACAACTCAAAACCCACATCGTTTGCTCTCTTGTCTTCCTCCTCTTCTCACAAACTTCTCGCAAAGCCCATCTCGGTATCCTCTTCTTTCATCCATTCTTTTAAACCTTTGCCCTCCTCCTCCTCTCGTTTCGTCAGAAACGTCGCCGTTTCGTCCGAATTTGACCAGGAAGAGGACCTTTTGAGCGATGGAGAGGGTTCGAATTTCTCCCCCGACTTGAAACTTTTTGTGGGTAACCTTCCTTTTAGCGTTGACAGTGCTCAGCTCGCTGGCTTGTTTGAAACCGCTGGAAATGTTGAGATGGTTGAGGTACTTTTTTGTTCATTTATTTAATTTTTATTTGTTGTTCACTTGGTTTTCGTGAGGCCTGTTGATAGCCTTGTAGAAAGATTTTAGCTTTTTCTGTTTGTTTGTTTGTTTACTGAGAAACTGCTTTCAAATTAAGTATTTGTTAGTGATTTGTATTTTGAAAGAATTTGATGCGACGAGGTTTATTGTTTGGGGCAGGTAATTTATGACAAGGTCACCGGGAGAAGCAGAGGATTTGGTTTTGTGACCATGTCAAGTGTTGAGGAAGTTGAAGCAGCTGCTCAACAGTTTAATGGCTATGTAAGCAATAAACTCCCGCTTAAAAAGAAAAAAATCAGTTTGTTAATCTGTTAATGGCTTGATGCTTTTTGGAAATGAAAGAAATGATTGAATGGATTATTGACATTTGAAAGTGGATTGGTGTAAAATTTATCAAAATCCACTTTGGAACTTACCTTGTGCCGTGCTTTCGCCTATTTAATTTTTCACTCTTACCGATGCTTTGTTTCACAACAACTTTACTTATGACAGAGTGATTTCATATCTATTAGCAATGTGATTGTTATAAGTAAGCAAGAGCCTTGTTCGAATTTCAGGAACTCGAGGGCCGACCTCTGAGGGTGAACTCTGGACCTCCTCCTCCTAGGAGGGAAGAATTCTCTTCCAGAGGGCCGAGAGGAGGTGGTGGTGGTGCGCCTTCTAATGGTGGCAACCGTGTTTATGTTGGTAACCTTTCATGGGGTGTTGATGATTTAGCTCTTGAGACTTTGTTTAGTGAGCAAGGGAAGGTTTTGGAAGCCAAGGTGGTATATGACAGGGAGAGTGGCAGATCTCGAGGTTTCGGGTTTGTGACTTACAGTTCTGCTGAAGAGGTTGACAATGCAATTGATTCCTTGAATGGTGTAGTAAGTTCATTACTTTCTTTTTCGTCCTCAATGTTATATGCATTTTCACTTTCAAATGTTACTTTTATTTGCGTCATTATTAACTGGACCTTCAGCTTTATCTCTGTGACTAAAGTTTCTACATTTATTTTGGAGATAATCATGCTTTTGAAATTGATGCTTTGTAATTTGGTGTGTATAATGGTCTTAGATAATCTTCAGCACATAAAGGATTGACATTCACTTCATACAAAAAGAATCATGTGGCTGCATCATCTATCTAAGATCTTCTATGTTATAGTTGGCCGACCAGTTGAATTATATTTTCAGTTAGTTATATGATTGCATATTGTTAAAATTCAGAAAAATGTTGATCTCATATCTGCTTCTGCTAGGCATGTTATATGTTCGTTGCTCATGTCATTTTTTCAATCAACTCTATTTTATGCATGCGGAATCGAGATCCAATGCTAGGGGATATTGTTTTTATGCCTTCGTTTATGTAGTTTTACAAATATTCTGTTAATTTTTCTTCTCTCTTTTGAGAACCTAAAAGTCTACGGGAGATGTTTATGCTAAAATTTGTTTTGTGCAGGATTTGGCCGGTAGATCAATTCGAGTCTCGGTGGCTGAAGCAAGGCCACCAAGGCGTCAATTTTGAGCTGTGGCAGAAACTGGTTTTCAGTTATTTTGATTTTATCGTTAGTTATTTGTGTTGTTAGAAGGCTGCTTATCAATGCTATCAAATCATGGCTTCAAAGACAGGTCCATGATTATTTGTTTTTGTAGATGTGGGGAAATCCATGTTTGCCTTGTTATAATTTCTAACTATCATAATGGGCCTCGGAAATTTTGGAGCCGCATTGGTTTGATTTTCGTTCGAAGGTTTTCAGAACATGATCCTTGCATCTGGCATTTTGATAATCCGATCTCTGTGATGCCTGGCAGATGAACAGTAGCCGAGATGTCTGTCACTAAGTTTTTCATCCATGTTCTGAAAACCATAATCGAGACAAGAAACGAATATGTAGCCTGAAAATTTGACTTCATTTTATATATGAAATATGCGTTGTTTGGGTTGTCCACATGTTTTGCTTGGATCTTAAAGCTGCGAGCAAGAAGACTTCAAGTCTCAATTGCACGTCATTCATTGACAGCCCAGAGATATACGAGAAAATGCATCTCCTAAGTAAGGATGCGACTCCGGTACTTAAAAAGAATATTGGGCATGATCGGATGGGTGGGTTTTGATGATTTTTGTTGACTTTTTGATCCGGTTCTGGCTGCGGGGTACAAGGGACCCCTCCTATTAGTGATACTTGAAAAAGAGTGAAAGCTGCGTTCGGTGTCTCTGGTTGTACGGACTGAAGTCTCCTAGGCTTAATGATTATCATCAATAATCAACTTTGAGTCTTTAAAACCCACGAGTGAAGGATCAAATAAGAAATCAATAAGCTTATACGTGAAATTTTTATATTATGTTTTCAATGTCTAATTTTTGCACATCTTTGTAGTTTGCATTCGTATTGTGGCAAACCTAAAATTGCAATGTAACCAAAACAGCAGGTCTCTCTCTATATATATATATTTATATTATCATTCATCCACGTATTGAGGGTAAAGTCCCATAAACTCTATTTTCTTCTAGAAACTCCAAAATATGGATAGATTTTTCTATAGTTAATCAAAGTGGATTTCTGAGTTATGGTAAGATGTACGGTAAATGTGTGGCAGATTACAACATGTATTGTAAATATATGTATGCTTACGTGTAAATGATTTAAAGGCCGAAATTTTATATAAAAATTTATGTTAAAAATGGACTTCCAATTCTATCCCTATGCACACACACACACATGAATCTTACTGACTCCACTGAGAAACGCACATCTTTTGAAATTTGGGAAATTTACAAGAATAATTTCAAAATTTTTTTAATTTTTGAATTTAGTCTCCCAAATTTTTTTCTATTATAACTAACCAATTGTTAGTTTTATGGACCAAATTATCCTCATTAATTTAAATAAATTTACAAACAAATACCACTCGTACACTCTCTACACTCTCTACACTCTTAACACTCTAAAAAAAACACTACCAACATTCTCTACAAATTATCAAATCTCATCAAACAAGAGTTGTATAGCTGAAGATATAATCATCAATTGATAATTTGGAAGCTTCTTGAGATTAGTTTCTATTCTCGCACAATACAAACCTTAATACGAAATTGATATGGTTGTGTTGTAAATGTTGTTATTTTTCATTCATAAAACAATATAATTTGTAAAAGTGCTTACTTGGAGTAGAGAAACTTAGTTTAAGTAGAGAAATCGAGAAAAAATAAAAAAAAAAGTCAGAAATTCTAAGAAAAAATGAACCCATATTTAGTGAGACAGGTAGTGGGACAGGTGCCTGTCTCACTAAATCTGGGTTCAGATTATGTGCCACAGGCACCTGTCCCACTGCCTGTCGCACTATGTTGGGTTGCATTTTAGTGGGACAGGTGCCTGTCTCACTAAGTGCATGTGGGACAGGCAGTGAGAAGGGTCTGTCCCACTGGCTGTCGCACATGCACTTAGTAGTGAGACATGCACCTGTCCCACTGAAATACAGCAAACATAGTGCGAGAGGAAGTGGGACAGGTGCCTGTCGCACGTAAGCATTTCTGCATTTTGGTGAGACAGGCTCCTGTCCCACTGCCTGTCTCACTAAAACAGCTTGTCTCACTAAATTTTAGATATTTTTTTAAAGTCATAACTTGGGCTACATGTGTCTGTTTAGAGCGTATAATATACCGTTTCAAAGCTTGCGTGGAGATGAATCAAATCTAAAATCTTGAATTGCATTGTATGAAATGGTTGGACCAAGAATTTGTCTAAATTTAATTGCGATGGACACTTAGTACACTATCGTGCGTAATGACAGTATGTACACGTACATATAAAAAATGTACCGCAATTCTCTTTATCATATTTTGATTTTAGGCTTGATGGATTCGGTTGTGCTTCAATTGCGTTACGACGGTTGGTGGGAGACGTTGGCAGATAGCCGTATGGAGTACGTGAATGCCAAAAATACAGTTTTTTTGGTTCGGAAAGATTGTACGTTTGATCAGTTTCTAGCAAGAGTGTATGAAGTTTTACAGATAAATCATAATGAATATACTATGACGATGAAAACAACTTTGAGGTCTAGCAACACAATGTATCGTGTATGTTCACTACCTATGGACATATTTAATGATGAAATGGTAAAGGTTGTATTACATATGGCCTCTGATGTGGTCAACTATGGATGTATTCCTGTATTTGTTACCATATCTCCTCGAGTTCCGGTCGAAGATCTTGAGCCACTTGTAGAAACCGAATCTTTTTTTAGAGCAAACGACTCTGTCCCCGATATTGAAGAAGAGGTGTTACCACAGCCGATATTGGGGCAGCAACATTACTCTCCACTCCATGAAAACAATAACTTCATTGATGAGAACGGTATCACATTTGCCAATGTTGAAGAAGAGGTTTTACCAGTAACGACATCGTTAGAGCAACGGTACTCTCCATTCCTCAACAATGATTTCCGCAACAATGATGATCCTGTTGATGACACCAACAACACAGAAGCTGATTATGTTTTTGCAGAACCGTACAATAGTGCGAGGCCCACTATGTCCAATAGTCCAATTGATAATCGGAGCATCGGTCATTCCGATATTCCTAGCAATGATGAGGATGACCATCAACATGATATTCCCACTAATAACAGAGACAGCCGATCTATTCCTCCAATGGCCCGTTCGAGGAGAAAGGCAACAGTTGATCCCCTTGTGAGTCTTGCTCTAGTTTTGCTTTCAAACTTGGTCGGTCCAGACTTAGTTAGAAATTATAATTCTGCTAATATTAGCATGGGTAAGCTGTTTGTTGAAAAAAATGAGTTAATACTACAACTACGGAAAGCTGCATTGAGGGATAAGTTTGATTTTAAGACTGCACGCTCCAACTGTTCATCGGAATCATGCAAATGGCGTATTCGAGCAACGAGAGGTTCGAATGAGCAGAATGTTCCTTGGGTAGTGAGAAGAGTTGATAATGTACACACATGTTTTAATGAGGTGTTGCCTGGTGGTCTTCGACAAGTACAAAGTTGGGTTGTTGGTCATATTATCACCGATAAATTTATTCAGGATAAACAGATATACACTCTGAATGATATCAGAGCATACATGCAGCAGGAATACGGTGTCCAATTAACATACCGGCAGGCATATCGAGCGAAAGAAGTTGGTCTTGAAATAATACGAGGGAATCCTGCAGAGTCATACAACTTACTTCCCAAATACTCTCACGTTTTGACCAAAGCAAATGAAGGTACAGTTACTCACCTACAGCAAGATGGAAATGATAATTCCTTATACTACTTTATAGCTCTTGGATCTTCCATCAAGGGTTTCATGCAGTCCATTAGGCCAGTAATTGCTGTAGATGGTACTCATCTAAAGGGGCTATATCGTGGGAGCATGTTTGTGGCAACATGTCTGGATGAAAATAATCAACTGTATCTGTTAGCCATTGGGGTCATGGATTCGGAAAACAATGATGCTTGGGAATAGTTTATGACGAAGCTACATTGAGTGATTGGCGACAGACCAGAGTTAGTAATTATCTCTGATCGGTGCACTGCCATTAAGAGAGCCGTTCTAAAAGTATTTTGCACTGCTGGCCATGGCATTTATTTTTACCATGTCAAAGGTAACATAAAGTCTAAATTCAGAATGTCTAAAGCTATTTGGGATGAATTTGAGCCTGCCTTTATTAATGTAGCAAAAACCATATGGACACGAAGATTTTTAAAAAACAACTAGAGGGGTTGTGGATGCTCCATTCGGGGGCAGCTGATTACTTAGAGAATAATGTGGGTACGTGTAATTGAGCAAGGTCTGAGTTTGAAGGTAGGAGATACAGCATCCTCACCACCAACATCGCAGAGAGTGTGAATTCATTTATGAGGAAACCCCGAAAATTTTCGGTTACTCATCTTGTTGATCACTTTAGAAAAACATTGCAACAATGGTTTTATGACAGAAAAATTGTTGCTGAATCAATGAGTACTCGCCTAACAACATGGGCAGACAAAATAGTTACTGAGAGGAGAATTTTGGCGGAAATAATGACCGTTCGTCCTATATCTCAGCATCGATTTCATGTTCTGGGTGGTGGTATTAAGGAAGGGATAGTTGACCTATGTAACAAGACTTGCTCCTGCAGAGTATTCGAACTTGATCAGCTTGTCTGTACCCATGCAATTGCTGCTTGTCTCACCGTCCGAGTGGATTACATAAGTCTTTGTTCTAACTTTTACTCAAAGGAGTCGTTAGTCATGGCATATGCGCAACTTGTAGAGCTTGTTGACGACATGGAAGATTGGGAAATTCCTCCGGAAATTCGGGACATGAAGGTTAACCCACCGATCGAAGCACCACCAACTGGTCGTCGTCCAGAGCTCAGAATACCTTCTATTGGTGAGGATGCAAACCGGAGGACTGTGAAATGCGGGCAGTGCAACCAACCGGCCATAATCGCAAGAGATGCAAAAATCTCATTGCTTCAAATCCAAACTAGTCGCATCATTGTTTACGATAGTTGACTTTGGAAATCTTATCTTTGGTGTGTTATACAATTATATAAAATGAAATATTTTATTTTGTGTAAAATTACATATTAACTATTAAAATAGATTACCGAATATGTGTGTCCGAATGTATTATATTCATACATTATAATTCGAATGTCTACAATGGCTTACAGTCCAATATCGCCATTAAATATATCTACAACAATCTTCTTCCTAAAGTACTGCCCATTGCTACTATCAAAATTAAGTTTAAGCCCAAACATTAAATACATCGTAAACATTAACAAAAAAATGCCATAATCGCCACTTCCAAGCTCTTGTTGTGGCACGTCCTTGACTACTCTAACTTTCCAAGAGTTCGCACTCTGCAGGTTAGGTCGGATGTTGTCGATTCCAACAGCCTCAAGCCATTGAGGGAATATGTCTTCTAATGGTTTGAATTGATATAAGTATGTTTTATCGTCGGCAAATGACAATAACGAGTCATAAATCCGCATCCTCTTGGCCCGAAGGTCCGCTCGAGCCAGTACCCAATGATCACTGCCCAGATTTATAGGAATAAATATCTGCATATACAGCATCAACATAAATTTATAGTCTTCGTAATGTTAAAAATTTAAACAGCATAAACATTGAGCAGCAATACGCACCACACCGACTTCCGTGAACGGTTTCGACATGATATCTTTTTGTCCATCAATATAACTATTAAGGTTACCTCCATATTGTAATGAATGGACATCACACTCACCGTTGTTCCATAATTGCTTCCAGAACACCTAATAGGAATATTACATGAGGGTTAAATTATTAACTGTGATATCGCCATTAAATAACGAGATAAAAAAAATCCTTGATTATTAAGTTTTGAAAACTCTTTACCCAAAAATAAGTGTCCGTATGGGTGACGCGCTGAGATAAGGCATTCAGATACTGCCGTTGTTTTTTACTGATCAAGCGAAAATAACCGTGAATATGCTGCAAAATGCAGAAGAATAGAAACATGTCAATTGATAACATAACATAATATAGAAGAAAGATGAACAGCAGTACAAGAATGGAAGGTGTGGTTTTAAGAATACTTACTTCATCACCAAGCCATCCCATTAAAGCGTTGCCAAGAGTATGTCGAAGAATTTTTGTGACTGTTGGACAGGGCCATCCACGGTGATTCCGCCAGCAAACCACTTATCAAACTCCTGAAATAGCCGTAAATCTTCTAGGCCCCTAAGCAGATTTATATCCACACTCGTTCTTTCATCAATCTCGGAGTCCATGATTTAGAGTGTGGGTAGAGGCCTGACATTCCTTTCTCTCTTAAAAGGAGGAATTAAGTAAGGACTGCTAAACACATATGACGGTCTGTATGAACGTCCAAACTTACTTACGCCAGGAGGCACCTCTGTGATGATCTGCACACTGTCACCACTGACGTCTTTGTGGAAACTGTACAACGACATAGGGGTGTAATCATCCTGATTGCCGGCGTCTGTGTGAAATCCATAGTCATCCGGGGTCTAGCGATTTGGCAAGATGAACGGATTAAACTTATATGTCATTTAAAACAAAAAGAATGCAACAGTTGCATTTAAATATGCTCACTGTATACGAGCGTCCAATTGGAGAATCACCATGTGAGCGCTTGGAAGAACTATCACTGAACGAGGCCATAAATCTCATTACTGCTTTTCTATACTGTTGTTGTTCTCTGCGCTCTGCTTGAAAATCCGACCTTAGTTCAGAAATGGAGTGCTTAATGTTGTCCATCCGTTGAATGAGTTTATCATAATGACTTTGTCCTCGGCTGTTGCCACCAAACCAAGACAAAAATGAGAGAGTGTTGAAATCAATTATGTATGACTACTATGAAAATGAAATTTCAAATCAAAAGTCACCTCTGAGGCATGTGTGTCGTCAGAATCGTGTGCCGATTCATGACGGTCATCAGCGCCAACCTCATCCTCAACGGGATTGTGCTCCACCTGTGTTCGAGTCGTGAAGTCGTGATCCTCCTCTTCTGTCCTTGTAATGAGTGGCGGGTTAATTGAAGGTTGATGCTGCACAAAGTTACATTCAAATTGAGTAAACGATACCCACATTACTGCACAAAGTAAGTAAATTATCACTAAACGATACCCACATTTAGGACCCAACTTGGAATATATATGGCACGTAATCCTCCACATTCTTCCAATATTTTGAGGCTTTCTCCTTTGCATCCGGTTTGATTGTTTGTAAAATGTTTCCCTGTTGTAATTAATACCAAAATTTAAATTACTGCAATTATTTAGTATTTAATAATAAAAAAATTGGCTATATACATAGGTACGCATATATTACTTACAAGACAAGAGTTGTCATTGAAATATGAATACACTTCAACAAAGTTGATCTTAGAAGAAGCCATGGGTTTCCACTGTACAATCCGAGAAATCTTCCTTTTAGTTTTCACAACCCACTCTGATGGCAGTCCGCCAATTGCTTCAAAAATCCATGCCTGCAACAACGAAATGTATAAACTCATAAAACGTATCATTAAATATTCATTATTTAAAATTTAAAAAATCAACGAGAATATCCACACACCTGCACTCCAGACGTAAAGCCATAAATATTGTATTTTTCAATTTTATGCTTGGGTTTTTCGGCGCAAGCGTCCTTAAATTTCTTGGCTTTCCCATTCAATGCATTGTCAAGACTTTCATATATCATTTTCCATGACAAACGACCCCACGGACGACTTCGAAAGTGATCTATGCCATCTACATCGTTAAGCAACGAGAAATTGATTTGACAATGATCTTTTCTTCCATTCAATACTTTGTCTGCAAAGTAAAACAACGCGATCTTTAGCACATCATTGTCATCCATAGCTTTGAAGTCTAAGTCCATAAATCTTGACTCGAACTCGGCAAGATTCATTTTGCGAAACAAACCATCAAAATACTTGTTAAGTAACCTGTGCATTATTTTATGCTCCCTTAGCACGACATATTGACCATAGCAAAGTCCCGTAACTAGGCACCACTCTCCAATAGATAACCGTATCAATTCCTCACCAATCTGAAACCATAACTGATTATTGTTCTTACTTTCTCCATGTGCCACTTGCCTAAGCAACACATTATGCACAATTACGCCATTGAATGGAAAGCTTCGGCAGTCAATGAAGTGCCCAAATATGTCATCCTTAAGTAGTTTCAATTGTCGTTTTGTTAATTTCTCTCGGATGGCGTTGACCACTGTATCTAATTTACACATACTTGTGATACGCCCGGGAAAGTGATCGGCATAAGGTACCTTCAGAATCCCTGGTTCTTTCATTGGTCCGGGTGGATTATGCTTCTTAATTTTCAATTTCTCCATTTATCTGAAACAAGTTACAAAATAAAATTGTTATATGACATAATTACATCTTAAAAATCCCCAACATTAACAACAACAGCAAAAAAAAAAAAAAATCTGATTTTTTGTGCAACAGGGCCCCTGTCGCACCAAGAGCCCCCGTCGTACCAAGAGCCAGGGGCCCTTGGTGCGACAGGGGCCCCCGTCGTACCAAGAACCAGGGACTCTGGTCCCCTTGTGCGACTGGGTCGCCCGTCGCACGAAGAGCCCCTGGCCCTTGGTGCGACGGGCCAAGCCTGGCGCGCGCGAGGCAACCGCAGCCAGCGCGTGCGAGGCAAGCGCAGCCAGCGTGCGCCAGGATTGGCCCGTCGCACCAAGAGCCAGGGGCTCTTCGTGCGACGGGGGCCCCTGTTGCACTAAGAGCCCCCGGCTCTTGGTGCGACGGCCTGTGCGTGCGACGAGGTCTGTCGCGAGCGCGGACGACAAGCCCTGTTGCACGCACAGCGCGCACGCGTGCTGGTGACAGGCCCTGTCGCACTCACACTGCGCGAGCGCGCGCTGCATGCCACATTGTGCCTGTCTACCGGTGCGATACCCGGCTTTGCATTGTTTCATCCATCACTAAATGCACTTCATATACGCAAAACAATATATACAACTCAACAAGCCCCTCATTAAACATTGATTTTATTAAAACTAAACATAAATAATCTAAGAAAAATTTCATCAAACACCTGATATGCACGACTTATAACTCATCATTCTAATTAAATTTCATTTCATCATAACACTCCAACAACCTATAATCATCTAAAACACCAATCAATTTCACTCAAATCATTATAAAAGGTTGAAGTTTGTTACCTAGGATTTGAACTCTTTACAAAATCTTGGAATCGTTTTCGGTTCCTTTAGATTATGATGGATCTGATTGGATATTAAGTCACCGAGCCTTCGTCGTCGCCGTTGATGTTGCTGTTGCCGTCGCCGGTTGCCGGATGCCGTTCGTCGTTAAAGAGGATAAGTTTTGGGTGGAGCATAAGTGATGGTTTGGAGTGGAGATATGTTGAGGGTAATTTGGGATCAAAATTTAAGTTTTGACTAGTTATGATAGAAATTTATTTAGGTGGCTAAATTCAAAATTTAAAAAAATTTTGAGGTTATTCTTATAAATTTCCCTTGAAATTTTGCCCTCAACTCTCAATTTATGATATAGAATGTAAAATTTTAAACAAAAGTAAAATGTGAAGAAGACAAAAATCCATTAGTTTTGGTAAGACAATCAAAATGCAAATAGCCACACATGCTAAGACTTCACCTGCAAATGTAGAGAAGGGGGGGGGAGTGGGGGTGGGGAAGCTGACACCCGTTTTTACTATTGTCCAAATTGGGATTGTCTGATTAGGCATAAATGTCAAAACTCCGGGTCCGGTCCCGGTTAATATGTTGCCGGGAGGCCCGGTCAAACAACACGCGACCGGGTCGTTATTTATTTTGTATTTTTCCGGGTTACCCGCAACTTCGTCGTTTTATTGTTTTAAAGTAAAAAATATATTTTAATTCTGATACTAAACTTCAATTTATAAAAATCATTTAGACATAACAATGAAAAAAAAAAGTGCCAATAGCATCCAACATTCATAAGTTCAATTTAACTTGTGGCTGCCCCTTTTTACCATCAGCTCTGCTACCTAAAAATAAAAAGGGAGAAAAAAAGATTTTTTTTAATGCTTAAAAAAGGATTTGACTGAAAAAAAAAAAAGGGAAAGAATGGAAGAAATAAAGAGCATTACCTCATGAGGGACTGATGCGGAGAGGCAGAAGCTTTGTAGAGGAAGAAGATTGTCTTTCATACTTAAAAAAAGATTTGACCGGAAAAAAAAAAAACAAAAGGAAAAGAATAGAAGAATAAAGAGTATTGCCTCATGAGCGCTTGGTTGTGGACTTGTGGGAGTGTTGTTGGGTGACGGTTGCTGGAGGCAAAGGAGGGAAGAGGCTTTGACAGATGGCAGCAAGTGATTCGATCTTTAGGAAGAAAAGCATGGATGAAGAAAAGCCCTGGCGTTGAGTGTTGGAGCGACAGCCGGCAGCACCACTTAAGTTGTTTTTTAGGGATTTAGGGCACTTTGAAGTTTTCTCCTGATGATGACATATTGATAATTTATGTTATATAACATATATGACATGTCAATTTAGAATAGGATAAGATACCGGTTAGGTATACATGTCGGTTATATATGGATAAGACGTCGAAGTATAGAGTATGACATTGTTTAATGATAGAATCTACAGTGTATAACAAAAACCTCATATCGTCCGAGAGAAGATCAAAACACATTTTTATCCTAGTTTATCTTAACGAGATTCGGAATAAGATCAAAATAGACAAATCCCACCGGTCCCGTCCCCGTTGCAGCCCTACATTTACCCGCTTGATGTCTCAGTACTCAAGCTGGATTGACTCCTATCTCTGTCCTCATCTTACCTGGATTCTCGTTATAATCCTACTTAAATTTCGCATAGTTTACTGGGAATTTATAGATATTACCAATTACCTAAACATTCTGACTTTTGTCTTACAATTTTCGCTTTCAGCTTTGACTTGGACATTAACGTATTTACTTCAATGCTGACATAGTGATGATTGGTTGATCATTGATGACTCAAAAATGGAATAATTAGATAAATGAAACGAAATTAAGAAGGTTCTTTCACCAAATTTTGTCTTTGTTTATATGTTTGATCCCATATTCCTTGTTCTGTTTAGTTTTGAAAGTATTTCCTCAACACAGTTTTATAAGTTTCATGAGCTCAGTTGCTGTCATAAAGCACAAGCACAGCAGCAAAAATAAAGGGAAAGATTTTAGCAAGCTGTGATTGTAAGTCTCTTCATATCATAAATTTTCTGTCACGAGTTTCTTTGAAATTTCTGACAAATTTGTTTAAGAAATGAACTATTTGTTGAACTCCTTAGCTGTTGCGAAGTTCACAGTTTTAACTTGAACTTGTTGCCTAGAAAATGTGGCAGTGTTTTAAGCTTCCTAAAAAGTCGTTATTTCTTCATTTACCCGTGATTCTCAACAAATTATGTACGAAAAAGTTATTTAATTATGTGGTCTGAATCCACTGTTTCATTGAATAAATGCCCTGTAAATTTTTTTATGCCAAGATCATATTCTTTGATTGAAGCTGAATTAATTTTTTATTGTCTCGCGCCATGGCTGATGCTAGACACAAATTCATAAGGTCTGTCTAAGTATACCTTTATGCTTTAACTTGTTTCAAGAATCTGCCATTAGAAAACTGTCGGTCTAACAATGTGATTTTGCTACTTGTTACTCTTTTGCATAGTACTCTCGCTAAAAAAAGTGGTCTAATGAGAAAAAGCATGCTGCCAAATTTTGTATCATTCTTAATTCTTGGCTGAATGCTTCACTGAATTGATATTATCTGAATTTCAGATTTCAAGAGGATCCTGAGAGGACCAAATTCACATCGCCCAAAAGCGGTTATATGTCAAAATTTACCAATAAATTTGTTGCAGGATCAGGCTGTGAGGTCTGCTCAAATAAGTTTGAGAATGATGCAAAGGGCAAGACCTTCCATGAAAGGGGACTTTCAAGAGTCTTCTCCGAGGATTATGAGTATATGGAGAAAGTGATATTGGATCCTAGAGGACCTATCATCAACAGATGGAACAAAATTTTCTTGGTAGCGTGCTTGGTTTCTCTTTTTGTTGACCCTCTATTCTTTTATTTGCCGGAGGCTAAGAAAAATGTGTGCATTGATGTTTCTGTACACCTTGCAATCATTCTCACTGTCATTCGAACATTAGCCGATGCATTTTTCTTTGTTAGAATTTTTGTCCGATTTCGGACAGCTTATGTTGCTCCATCCTCTCGGGTATTGGGGAGAGGCGATCTGGTTATAGACCATTCGAAAATTTCCTCAAGGTACCTTCGTAAGGATTTTTGGCTCGATATAATGGCTGCCCAACCCATTCCACAGGTATACAACTCACTGTTATGATTGCTTTTGTGCTGCCCTTTCCGTATAATTCTGTCTTTAGGTTTAAGTGTGGACTAGAAGTTCTGTAGCTAGTACATGAGTTCCAAATACTTATTCTGTGTCTAGGTCATTAATGTTTATGTTTCTTGGCAACCAAATGGAGCACTAGGCCTCACCGATGAAAGGGAAATGAAATGCTTCATGAGGACTTGATGTTGTCCATGGACAATGCCATTTTTGGTTTACTCTTTTTTTGGTTTACTTACATGATACTGTATTTCCAGTCGATTCTTTGTTCATTTGTAATAGAGCATTTAGAGGCATCTTTAAGATATTCTTTGAGCTAACGGAATTTGTTTTGACATATTTCAGTTGTTGCTTTGGGCTGTAATCCCTTATTTAAAGGGTTCATCGATGGTCAGCACAAAAAATGTTATCCGCTTGATCATCATATTTCAGTATCTCCTCAGGCTATACCTCATATTTCCTCTTTCTTCTCAAATTATCAAGGCTTCTGGGGTTCTGTTAGAAACATCATGGGCTGGGGCGGCTTACAATCTGATGCTGTACATGTTGGCCAGCCATGTAAGTTATGAGTCTTATGATCGTAAATCATTTACGAGAAAGAAACTGTACTTCTAAATATCTGCTACTTTGGTTTCCTTCAACATAAATACAATGATTAGCAACTTATTAAGTTACTCTGTTTGTTTGTTCTAGTCGTTTAATTGCCACTCTTTTAATAGGTTTTAGGAGCCTGTTGGTACCTCTTATCAGTAGAGCGGCAAGAAGAGTGTTGGAGAAAAGTTTGCAGATCGCATCATCTTCAGTGCAACATTGGATTTTTTGACTGCCATCTTGCGAAAGACTCATCTAAAGCCATTTGGTTTCAAATGAGCAATATATCAAGCCTATGTGATCCAAAAAGCAAATATTATCAGTTTGGCATTTTCGCTGATGCCGTGACTTTCGGAGTGACCGATTCTAGGTTCTTAGACAAGTACTTTTACTGTCTGTGGTGGGGCTTGAGAAATCTAAGGTGAAGTCTGTTTTTAGTCTTGTGAAGGCCCGTTAATTCGCTTGATTCTTTTGCCGCTCTCATTAAATTTAAGTTATCATGTAGTCATACATATGATCGCATATTAACCAATTTCTGTAATATTTTGCAGCTCTCTCGGACAGAATCTCTTCACGAGCACTTATGTATGGGAGATAAATTTTGCCGTCACCATTGCCATTCTTGGACTAATACTTTTTGGACTGCTCATTGGGAATATGCAAGTAAGTTTAGCCATTAAATAACACTCCCTGAGAGGGTGAAAGTCTATAAATAATAACATCTATGCAGTTTCTGTCTAATAAAATCTGTCTTTTGCACCTTTTCTGCAATCAACAGACATATCTGCAATCTACTACTGTACGACTTGAAGAGTGGAGGATTAGGAGGACAGATACAGAAAAATGGATGCATCACAGGCAGCTCCCGCGTGAGTTACAGCAGAGTGTGCGAAAGTATGATCAGTATAGATGGGTTGCAACTCGAGGAGTTGATGAGGAATCAATACTAGATGGCCTCCCCACGGATCTTCGAAGAGACATCAAACGCCACCTCTGCCTTGATCTAGTTCGACAAGTAAGAATGATTATTGCTACATTACTAACTAAGAAATACAAACTCCAGAAACAAATTAACTCATCATCATCTACTCAGCAACTTATTGTCATAAATGTGGGAACAGGTACCACTCTTTGATTTGATGGATGATAGGATGCTAGTGGCAATATGTGAAAGACTGAAGCCTCGTTTGTGCACATCAGGCACCTGCCTAGTTCGGGAGGAAGATCCTGTCGATGAGATGCTTTTTATTGTCCGAGGTCACTTAGATTCTTACACAACTGGCGGTGGCCGCACAGGATTCTTCAATTCATGCCGCATCGGTCCAGGTGACTTCTGCGGTGAAGAGCTGCTGACCTGGGCTCTTGATCCTCGCCCAAGCGTCATCCTTCCCTCATCCACACGCACAGTTAAGGCCATCACCGAAGTTGAAGCATTTGCTTTCATAGCTGAGGACCTGAAGTTTATTGCATCACAATACCGAAAGCTGCACTGCAAACAACTCAGGCATACTTTTAGATCTCACTCACCTCAGTGGAGAACATGGGCTGCATGCTTTATACAAGCAGCTTGGTTTCGTTATAAAAGAAGGAAGGAAGCAGCTGAGCTGAAGAAAAGAGAGGGTATGATCCCCCGGTCTGAACAAGCAACCGAACACAAAGAAGCATCTTTTCCATCAACGGGCTCAGGCCAGTTTGCTTCATATGCAGCAAAACTTGCTGCAAGCACTAGAAGAGGAGGAAGCAAGCGGTGTGGAACTGAATTCGACATACTTTCATCTTTGCAAAAGCCAAATGAACCAGATTTTACAGTTGAAGACAGATGAAGACATTGTTTGCAGGGTGCTTAACATCATCACTACACTACAGCATGCTTATGCTTATTATATATGAATCCAATTAATCGTTCTTTAAAGTTCAGGTACCAAGTGTAGGTATTGTTTTATTAGATTATTACATATTTTTTAGGCTTTTCTGTGGTTAGTATATACGTATATTTTCATTGTACTTAGAGTAGCTAGTTTGGTGATAACTTTGAGAAATGTCATGTATATATATTAGTAATTGTAAGAATAATTTCCTCAATTCCTAAATTTTACAGCTACTACAAGAAGATTACAAGTGTAAAGTGTCAACAGTAAGTGCCACCTAAAACTCAAATGAAATGGACTGCCGCATGTTGGGCCAATGTCTTTACCTTTCTCTAGATACACATCACCCATTTCCAAGTTACCACCATCAGAAAGGGGTGGCCTACTGGCAACGCTCAAAATCGCGTATAAAACTCTTTTTTAATTGAAATTTCCTAAATAAGCAAAGACAAATTAATTTATTTTTTTTATTTTGAATAGAATTCTTCTATTTAATTAAACAGTTAAATAGATTATTCTTTTAACTAACTTTTACACCCCCCATATTTCATCATTTATATTTTTATATTTTAAATTTATAATTGAAAAATATTTTCTAAGAAAAATAAAAGAGTTTGGAGTTATGGAGATAGAAATTATATAATACAAATAAAATAATTTTAGGGTTTACATTTTATAAACCGAAATAGGGGTATTTTAGGAAATAAAAATTTGAAAGGGGTGTTACGAGGATTTTAGATGGGTGTTAAAAGCTTTGCTCTAACAGAAATTGTCCATGTTCTGAGAAATGTGCGGGTGCTTTTGGCAAACACCCTTCAGCTTATCTTCCATGGGCTTCTTTTGATGTCAAAACATGTAGAATTAGAGCAGCCCGAACAAAACAGACCCACATGGGCATCGGCTTGGTGGAAAATTCTATCGTCTCTAATTGAAAAATAATACTAAGAATCTCAACATTTGAGTTTAACTTGAATATCCAACTGATGTGGCATTCTGTTATTGGATGATATAATATTATTATATTAATTATAAATTACTATCAAATATATGAATAACTGATAACAATTGAGACTCAAATTAAGACTTAATTATTGAGGTCCATCATATTATTACTATTTAAAATTATATTGTGCCCAATGCAATCGGCAATCCGCATAAGTAGCAACCTATGCAACCCTGCACAATTTGAGCAAGTAGTTTAGATTGGGAAAAAAAATAAAAAATACTTAACCTAATGAGTTATATAAGGTTCAATCCGCAATATTAGTGGGTTAGAAAGGGTTAGAATTTTCTAACCCAATCCAATCTAGATGGCACACCAACAATTATCTTAATAAATATTAAAAGATAATTAAAATTAAAAATATTATAAATTTTAATAACATTAGAGATCCCAATATTTACTGAATGATGAATTTTTTAGTTGGTAAAATTATTTACTTATTATCCAATGGATGAATGCGATGTGAGTTGGGATTCAAATTAAGACTTAGATGTTGGAATTCCTAACATTGCTCTATAAATTTTGTATCAAAACTAAAAACAAAATATAATTGCTAGATGTAAGAAACCTTCTACTAAAGCATAAAGCCGCACTATCATCGACCCCTATACTAAAGTAAAGCCAAAGCTCACAATCCTTGGGGGTAATAACTTTATTAAAATTTTTTGAATCTATTGTTGTTCCAAGTTACCCCTACTAAATAAAATTTCTGGTTCTGTGCCCTAGGACTTCAATTACTATATTCTTTGCCATGAAATAGAAGCAAACTGTACTTCGCATTGTCACATGAGTGTGTGTCCATGTTACATTCCCCAGCTGGTTATAGTTAATTAATATATCTTTAATCAAGTTCCAGCCTTTCTAAGAGAATCTGAGGTAGCTCGATTACAAGTTTTATCTTGAAACAAAAGATACAACCTCGGTTACTAACAAAAAATATTACAAGTAATTAGTAGTGCTACTAAGAATCTCATAAAAAGTTCGGATCATACTTCAAGATGAACGTTAATGAAATGATTATTCTTGGTACTTTTAGAAGTCTTAGTCTTTGACTTGAAGCCTAAGAGAAGTGAGAGCATCATTAACTTAAGAGAAGATGATAACTGATTTCTATTTTAATAGATTAAAAATGATATTGCAGAGCCTTTCCTTTTGTGCTTTAGGGTTTTATACTATATTACTTAGAAGATAATACATTTGTCTTTTACCTCTTATTTTAATTAGCAATTTACAGTTCTTGAAGTTTCATGATGGTTATGATTCATTTTTATGCATGCTTGAATTTCTCCCACATGGGTTTCCATATCCACTGCCCATAATGTTAAGCATAAAGATAATTAAAACCTAAATTATGGAGAATTCTTGCATGAGAAGAAAAGTTACACACAAGCCAAGAAATTAAATTACCAAGTTAAGTAGTTGTATATAATTTTATGTATGAAAAATTAGTGGGTAAAAAGGTGGTGGATAAAGTGGCAGTGAGCATAAAATAACAAACAAAATGAGGGACAAGATCAATGAAATGGCAAACCATAATGGACCCCAAAACCTAGTCAGGAAGCACCATATTAATTTCTCTGAATTCACAGGCTTTCTGCAACTTAATCACATTATATCGTTTTAGCCCCAGGCATGGACCCAGTGTTCTTGTCACTACACTCAGAATTGGTCAAATTAGTCACTAGAGTTAGCCCCACTTTGACTAATAGTCTGAGTGGCTGACTAATAATGCTATAGGGGAAAGAAAATTACAATACCCAGAAATCGTTAAGTTATATTTAGTGTAATGTACAGTCGCCTGCAAACATACAAAAATGAGTAATTAGCATGTCGAGTCATTTGGGGTCAGGATTTTGTTTGACTTATTTTTAGTGGACTGTAAATTATACTAAATGTAATTTAAAGAGACCCTAATATTTATACTTGAGAGTTGAGAAATTAAAATTTAAAGAAGAAAATAAATATATTAAAAAGGACCCTGTATGGGTATGCATATTAATGTATTTTTCTGGTCCTTCAATTTCGGGAAAACGAGTGCTGGCTCCCTGGAGAGGAGCCAAATGATGTCCCACACAAGTCAGTATTGCTTCAAGATTTTTACAAGAGAGTGTGGGAGACCATGACCGATTGCTCTGCCGATTGAATAATATTCATCAATTTCTTATTCAAATTTGAAAAGGTTCTGAATTCCAAAACCATTGAATTATGAAGGATCTCATAGTTTCACAAATTTTTACAGGAAATGAGTAATACCGGTTGGATGAGTTATAAATGCAAAAGAAAGTCTTCCCCTAAACTAGTTTTTAGAATTATAAAAGGCTTAAGACCACACAATACTTTGGAATAAGAACATTTAGCTTCACCAGTATTCTAATGGGGAGAAACGAGTTGTCTCTACTCTTCTACCAATGTACAATGTTAAGGAAAATTTTTAGAATTATCGCACATAGTACAATATTAAAGAAAATATTTAGGATTATCGCACATCGTACAATATTAAGAAAAATTTTTAGGATTATCGCACATCGACAAGTGGAAAGGGCTACTGAGCACCTTATTAGTGTGAAGAAAAACTTCACCCCAACCCTTAAACTAACTTTTGTGATTGAGAGGGGTCTATGACAACCCACCAACTTTTACATAGCATTATAGAAACACTCTAAAACCATCATCTGCAAAAGTTGGAAACAAATTGAAGTGAGAGAGCAATTCTCTATGATGAATTGAAGACAACACAACATTGTTCAAATGGGTTGTTTGGGCCACAAATTTGGGAAATCTCGGATTGATTATCATACCATGTTTGTGCAAGCAGAGAAGAAAGTCTAATAAAAGGATAAGAAAATGAATGCCTCACAAAGTTCTAATGGCCTTGGATGGGCCACTCTTACGCAGCCATTTTGGAAAAATGGGAAGATGGAAATGATTATATATTAGAATATGCTTTTAAAAGTAGGCGTCCTTCATTTTATTTTAGGAACCGTGCTTTGTGAGCCGAAGAAACTAGAAATTAACTCACAACGAGAAGCTTTTTAATGCAGTCAACAAACAAATACATGATACAAAGAGAAGAATGATGATAGAGTCTTAGAATCATTATTCATGCGTACCCACATCTATAAAATTGAACTTGAGCTTTATATTAAAAAAAAAAACTCAATTAATCTTAATACTCCCATCTAATTATTTTCTGTTTTACTCGGTGTTTGCCATGTCCTCTTAGGCACTATGTTGGCGTATTTGTGATTGTCTTAATTTATGGAATTGATGTGCATGAAATGAAATAACATCATTGCAGTTGTTAATCACAAGAACAATTAACGTAAGTTTTGTTTCTAATTGTTGTATTTCGTTCTGCTTAATATTAATTACATTGATCTAATTTTAGTATCTCAAATTCACTTTATCTTTCAGCTCATAATTTCATTCTACAGTAAGTATATATAAATTAAAATTCACCAAGTCTTAATCTCAAACATAAGGTAAATTTTTAATTACCCCTAATGAAATAATAATCTTCAAATTACCTCAAATACCTTACGTATGTCTTTCTTGTGATTGAAAACTACAATGTCTTTTTTAATAATGTAATTTCATTTCATCCACAAATTATGACAATAACAATTACTCCGACATAGTTCCTAAGAGGACATGGCAAACAGTCATTAAAACATAAAATAATTAGATGGGAGTATTTGAATTGAGTTTTTTTTTTTTAATATAAAGATGAAGTTCACTTTTATACATGTCGGTATGCATGAATAATGATTCTAAGAGTCTGTCCTCTATACACACACACCAATCAAGTATATTAAAGTCAAAGACAAACTACAAGATAAAAAATACAATCTCTAATGTACTGCATTTTGTCTTGGAATATAATTGAAATTTATATATTTTTTTAATCTTTTAACTATATATATGGCATTCTTACTTTAATAAAGTGAGAATTTCTAATAAAATACAAAAAATATAATTTTTGATGTATTAAAAATTATATTTTTTAGTCCATTAATAACATCTTTAATTTATTAAAATAAGAATATTTTCACTATATATATATATATATAGAGGCATCTTCACTATATATATATATATAATGACATTTTCATTTTATTAAAATAAGAACGTTCTCACTGTAGATTATAATAAATAGATTATAATAAATGAAAGCAGAAGTTGAGGATGATGTTATGAAGAAACAACGGTTGCAATGGGTAGGTGGGCTAAAAATTTGTCCCAAAAATAGGAAGCACATCTCTTTAACTTTAAGGGAACACATCTAATCATAGCTACACCTCTGAAATGATCAGCATCTCTTAACTCTTTACATCTCTAGCTTCGAAATAAAAAACACTAGTGATTATGAATCACCTTTGATGAGTTTAAGCTCTTAGCCGAGGTTTTCAATTTTTATCCGGATGCAACTTTTTTTTAATTGGTCATTTAAATTCGAATCTTGAGAAATAAGGGTTAAAAAGAACTTAAATGAATTTCTTCAAAATAAATTTAGAACATTTGTTTATCACCATTTTAACTAATTAAGATAGATGTTGATAAGATTTCTAAAATAACATCAATAGATCGTGATGTAATATTTTTTAATTAAAAAAAAGTTAAACTTTGAAAGAGTCCCTAACAAGAATTCAAGTGCTATTATTATTTAGTGGCACTGGGAATTCATATTTTGCACTATAATTTCGCTTCTGCATGCCCATTGATTATTAGGATGATTACTTATTTAGGTATCTTTTAATAATTATTCGGCATAATTATTTATGGTCATCTAATAATTAAGATTAATTTATAGTTAAATTGTGTTTAGGGTCAAAAATATGTACTAAATAAATGAAAAAGAAAGATTTGACTTAACGAACTCTATCAACTGTCAGGGACTGTTGACTAACCGTTCTGCCACCGGCCATTCCAAAGGTGGGTCATGGAATCTAATCAACTTTTTCTCTCTTTTGTTTTCTTGGAGTCTATTATTCTATTCATGTGTACAAAAAATGTATTGTTTTGATATAAAATTACAATACAAACTTATAATCAGAAATGTATAGAGACTATTAATATTTTTTTTATTGTAATATTATCCATATTATTTGTCCAACACTAAAAAATAATTTTTTTTCAATTTTTATAGAGGAAATTACCTAAGGAACAATTGAGTCCCTGAAGTTATAGGGACTCGAACTTACTCCCTCATTTATCCTTGTGGTATGAGTCACAACATATATATATATAATATTAAGATTTGTCTAAGAATAGGTTTTAAAGTAATTTTATGCAAATATTAAAGTGTGTTTGTTTTATAGTGTAAGTATTTCTTGAACAAATTAAAAATATTGTTCTAATATTAGAAAGCATTTACATATTTTATTTTTTTAACAAAATAGAAATATATGACCCAACAACTCTTTACTTAATTTGAGAACACACTTTCTCCTGGTCTCCGCCTTGGAGTGGAATATTCTTGTGAGTGTGAAAGATTATTTATTTATTATTTTCTTTAATTTGTTACAGATTTTCGAACACTCTGTAAGTACTCTTATATAATATCTAATGTATTAAAAAAATGTATATTTTTTAACATAAAATACACATATATGTTATAATTATGATCCTCTCATAATCTGAATTTCTTTGAGCTTTCGAAAAACGTTTTTGCATGCACCCATAAATAATAGTTATGATTGAGATTTAAAAACTCCCGTATCCTCTAATAACCATCAATCAACTATGTGTATTTTGTTTTAAGAAAAATTGAGAGAATATCGTCGGTTTGTCAATACTCTAGTGTGAAACCTCTCCAATAATCCACGGGTTTCTTAATTAAGCATCAAAATCAGCATGAAAAGATCTTCGCATTTATCAAAAGTATGAAAAAAGTTAATGTGTGATTAAGCCTCTTTTACAAATTCACGAAGACTCTCCTCGCATGACGAAATAGAGGGAGACACACAGAAACATGATCACTTTAATTAATTAGTCAACGGTCAAACGGCTCAAAATTAGGCTTTTGCACCATACGATACATGCATGCATGAAGAACCTCTCACTCGTTATCAAAGTCACTGCATGATGAATTTATTTATTTGTTTTTTCAGAATGCCACACTTAACAGCACATAATTTCCAAACAGGGAGAGAACTTTTGAACTAGTTCTTTCACAAGGCTTCGGGGGCCTCTGATTTAATTCCGAGTTTTGGAATTAAAATATGGGACGGATTTATGGTGTCGTAAATCAATTTCGTAAATTCATTCCAGACTTTAAATCCAAACTGAATATATATAAACATAAGAATTTTTCAAATCTAAGATCATGAATTTATTGAAGTATAGGAAAGTTATTAAGTTATATGGTTTAATACGGTAATGGCTGAGAAAGTTATAAAGTCATATAACTTAATAGTTTTCCCTAATTTTAATAAAGTCCAGGATCCTCATATATATAAGTACTTGTATAAATTTATTTTATCAAACTGATGTGATATGATTAAATTGGTTTAATTAAATATCTCATGGTCCACAGATTTATTTTTATTATTTTATATTTTCTTTCAACCAATAAATTAATGTCAAATCAGTTTATACAAAATTAATTTGTACAAGAGTTTGTAGTTGTATCATCACTCTGTGTTCGTTCATTTCAAGTGTTAATCCAAGAATTTTCATGCACCGGTGGGAGAGCCTCATCACCTTAGTGGTGAGGACCTCGAGTAAAATACCGGAGATGGAAAAGGTGGGTGCGAACTTTTGGCTTGCTTTTATAGCTACAAAATACATCCAATGATACAAATATAACAAGGAAATAAGATATTGTAGTAACAAACTTAGCTAGCTCCCTTCTCTTTAGTTGACATTAGTCTCTGCCACCTTCATGATAAGTCCGTCATGGTAGAAATAGAAAGGAAGAAGTGAGAATCTCCTTATGAAAATCTTTTAAAGACACAAGGTAATGGTGGTATGTGACAATGATGAGCTCAGCGAAATCCTTCCCTCTTAGTTAGTCTTCCCTCTCTCCTCGATCATCTCTTCAATTATCTTGGTGTTATCTCTTAACATACTGCTGACCACTAACCCAAGAATGAGAAGAAGGAAATGGTCAAAGAGGGACACTGGCTCTAGCCAATAAGCCCATTCTGACGCTCAAGTCAATAATGGGGTTCTTTAAGGTTTATACTAGATTTAAGACAAATAATAATGTGTTTGAGCTTAAACATACATATGGATATCATATAAGAATAAAAGAAGGTTCGAATGAATATGAGTATTAGGGATATAAGAGAGAGAGCGAGAGAGACCGAAAGACTTATATATTTTCTTGTTTGTAGAGAAAGAGGAATATTCCCATGACATATTCCCCATCCTTTATCTATAGTTCATCTCTTGGACATATGTCCAATTTTCATCAGTTGCTGAGATTTATTGAAAAGATTTGCTATAACATCCTGGTTGAGGGAAAAAAATGAAATAGTGGACGAGATCAATAAAGATCATCTTAGGTATTTTCTTGAGATAAAGACCATCCCATGTGCTTTAGAAGTGATTACCTTGGTCTTTAAGGTATATATATATATTTAGATATTAAGCATGCTTTCATGTGTCCTAGTTCTTTGATATCCACATGGCGGCATATTTTTTAGGTATAAAATCAAGGACATTAGGAAAAAAAAATAGTCTTCAGGAAAAGAGTACTTGAAAAAAGAAAACAGATAAAACATTAGAATAACAGTGATATCTAGGCCTTGTGGCTAACAGGTGACACCTCTTGACCTCATCCATCCATTAAGACATTGGTCAATGGTTCAAGTCTTTCCATGTGATTGCAGGAATATAAAATTTTTCATCTTTCTTTGCAACAAATTAATTTCCTAATTGGCCTTTAGATGGAAGGCAGGTCTTTGACAGTTTAGGCTGGAGATTGATTATATTAAGATAGGCATTGACAAACGTCTAAATTGTGATTGTATGAGACTTCTGATTACTTAATATTGGAACAAATTTTTAGATTAGTCTTCAAATAGATTATTGTGCTTCAAATTGATTATATTAAGAGAGGTCTCCATAAATTTATGATAGTACGAGACTGCTGATGACTCGGCATGGAGCATAAGAGATGGCGTATCAATATGGACATGGAATTTTTTCAAACGATGACAGTGGTTTCTATCACCTTCGCTGACACTGCAAAGTTAAAGGTAAAGGCATTATTTGCTTGTGCAAAGTGCCAAACACTCTTCGCCAAATAACTTTTGAAGATCCTTATCTTTTCTCCTTAGACGGTGCATGTTACGTGACCACTCTGTTCAAATTTATTAATAGAAGGGTTTTTTTTTTTTATTCCTAAATTAGATCATACAGTTATTTTTTTAATACATAGATAGGATCATATATTAATAATAAAAACAAAAGAAAAGCAATTAATTCTGTATGATGGAGAATATTTGGATGGAGGTTCCAGGAAAGAGTGGTTTTGTTAATTACCGTGTAAGAAGGGTTTCATTATGAGGTTAAAAAAAAAAAAAGACAAGGGTATTAATTTTTTAAAGATCCTGTGTTGTTAATATATAATTAGTTTTAATTACTCGTATTTTTTAATTTATTAATGACCAATCACGTGTGAAATTTATTCTGGATAAAATCAGATCATGGATTAACATAATTAGTTTTAATTACTGGTATTTTTTAATTTATTAATGACCAATCACGTGTGAAATTTATTTCGGATAAAATTAGATCATGGATTAACATAATTAGTTTTAATTACTCGTATTTTTTAATTTATTAACGACCAATCACGTGTGAAATTTATTCCGGATAAAATCAGATCATGAGAGGATATTCGGATTCCTTTGTGTAATAATTACTATATAAGTGAAAGTAACATCATATGTTACGTACTTGAAATGCAAAGGTATCCCATCCAGTCTTACATGGGGGGACAATGCAGACGAGGCAACAATGTTTGCTTGCCAAGCTAAATCAATATAATTTTGTGTCAATGTGATCGCTTAGCTAATATAGGTGAAAATTCAAACTGAAATAACACGCATGAAATTATTGAATCGTGTAAATTCTCGTTAATAACTCACATTGTCCAAATCGTTACTTCCATCATTGTTAGTTCCAACGGTTTATGGTATAAAACTTAAAATTTAAATAATCCTAACATACAACAAGCTGACAATAGAAAATAACTTTTCATTGCAAAAACCAATTAACATTATAAGCGCATACGGGTACAATTCCTTGACATTTGTTTTGTTGCTCATTTTAGTGCTGTTTGATTCTGTAAAATTGCTGATTCCTTGACGAAGAATAAATGATAAAGAAAACCCACACATAAAATCCTCGTAATTCAGAGTTGGCAATGGATCGAGACGGTTCAGAATTGATTTTTCATTCTCAATCCCATCCTAAATTACTCAAACGAGACATGAAAACATCTTAATCTCATCCTGATATTTTTTTTTTTGTGGCTAAAAAATTATTTTCCTTCTATCTTATTAAATATCTCATCCTATCATCGCACACAAATTCAAGATGGGATCGCACACAATAGAAAAATTTACCATCCCTATTGAAATGTAAGTACTATGTTGAGAAATGAGTTTTCGTGAAGAAATTGAAATCGACAACTTTAAATCAAATCTAGTAGTTTCGATAGCTAAACTTGATGGGACTTGAATCGAGCAAAAGTCAAAAAAGGGCCAATTAACCGACTAAACGGCCGAAATTATTTTAAGTTGCAGAGAAATTTTCTGCTTTAGTTTCGGACAGACAAAGACAAAACAGGAATAAGACCGCACCAAGACCAGGACCAAGCTTAATGGCTTTATTGTGTTGCAATTTTATGAGACCAAATTGAGGAGAAAGGTTTCTGAAAATTTGATGCAGAATTATTCTGTGGACATTGCGGTGACATTTGCCATTAATTTCATTGCTGCCCAACAACAAAAAGTGGGGTGCGCTGTGGGCGTTGCCGTGTGTAATGTGATTTTCAACTTCAATATGATTAGTGGAAGTGGAACAATGCCGAAACATCCACTCCAATGGGGACACGTGTCGCCTTAGGGGGTGGAGATATGATGTGCCTGCACAATAAGAAAGCACGTGCGGCCGGATCAGTGAGGCAGCATCATGAGGTAGCCACCACCAGGCTTTACTGTGAACATGAGTGCATCTGATTCAAGTATCAAATACTATTTACCATTGCTTTAAATAGAAATGGTTTCTCACAAAAACATTCAAAAAAATTACTAAATTTGAAAAGAGTAAACGTTTATTTTTTTATTATATTTAATTTATGACAGTTAAAACTAGCAAAAGTTTATTTAAAAGATTGTAGGGCCAATATGGTAATGCAAACTTTAGAATAATAGTTAATTTTTTTTTAGACGAAATAATTGTTGTTAGTTCTGCAAACATTGCATAATTAAAGTATATAAAATAGGGAGCTGCTAAGTTACAGGCGGCGTAATTTACAGTCGCAAAATTTCTGCGTGAACAGTAACCACGTGATGTTACTGTTCACGTGGAAATTTTGCGACTGTAAGTTACGCCGGCTGTAACTTAGAAAAATCCTATAAAATACCGTAATAATAATGATCTCTTTAAATTTATTTTTTTCATTTCTTAAGTGAATAAGGATATATACGTGTGTGTGTGTGTGGAATTATATTTAACGATAAACTGATTCTCAAATTAAATTTTGAATAGTTACTTTATGTCTACTTCTTAATATTTAACTTCTTAAAATCAAGTTCTACCCTCCTAGCAGCAATCCCAAATTAGTCCTTAACTTATTAAAAAAAAAGGTAAAAGTTTTAACTTTCATATACTTGTTCGGTAACTTCCAACATTCATATACCTTTTCTTTGCCAGTTGGGAGAAATTTAGTCTTTTAGATATATTCTTATGTTTCTGTCATAACTTCTTTGTTGTAATCTTGTGTGACAGAAAATATGTTTGAATGTAAATCCTATTCTTATTAAATTTTAATATAGTTTTCTCTTGAATTAAAAAAATTGTAATTAATCCAAATAGGTTTTTAAATTATTTCTTTAAAAGGGATAATTTGTTGTTATTTTTTTATTCATTAATACAATATACGGACATTAGATTCATGGTAGGAGAGTCTAAAGCCATAAACATTGTAGCTTAAGAGTACCGAGCATAATTAAAAAAAATCAATGCCAAATATAAACGCAAGATTTTATATTTACACGGGATGATAAATTGCGTATAAAAAAGCTCAAGCTCATTCGCCATATGATGGACATATACATCAAGAGTGTGTTCGGCATACTGTATTGTATTAGTTATATTGAATTACTGTGCATTACATTAGAGTATATTAATTAACTGTAGTATATATAAGAATATTTTATATCAATATTTATACTAATATTAATTTTGAATTAATATTATTTAAGTTTATTATTATTTAAATATTTATTATTAGTTATAATAAATTAATTTAAAATAATAATCAATTTTTATATATTTATTATTATAATATAATATAATAAATAATACATTACTTGATTATATTTTTAATATAAAATGAAAATATAATATTATTAAACAATAAATTATAAATTTATATTAATATTTATAATGTAAAAATAAAAGAAAATAAAAACTAACATTATATAATATTATATTAAAAAAGTGCACTGAAATATAACAAATTACTCCAGCCAAACCTAAGATATCTAATGTCGTCGTTGTTGTCGTCGTCATCATCATGGTTATTATCATTTCTACATAATACAAGTAATTATAAAATAGCTCATCCCGTAGAGTTAAGGATCTACGGGACTGTAAAGACTGTACAATTATAGTATAGCTAAAGGGTCATCTGAGCATGGTTTAAAGTACTTCACCAAATACAAGCACAAATTTACCCTACACTGCAATAAATATTAAACGATTAGTCTTGGACTCTAACCCATTTCTCTCGTACTGAATAAATTAGAGGAGAATAATATACAAATTTTTTCTTTTAAAGCAAGTAATTGTCATCTACAATAATCTACAATATTTTTCCAAACTTTATTAAATATATTTTCTAACATATACGGTATGTATATATATAGGAATGTAATCTAGTACGCGCTGTCGCTCACATTACAGTGCGCATAGTGAGGTTTTATTGGAAAACACTGGGATTACAGTAAAGCTCCTCCAACATTTAATAACATGCGCAACATCAAACATTAGATCAAGCTCATAATATGCATACATACACACGAACATTTTCGTTGTTGAAAGTTATGGGAGTTCACAGCAACAGATGCATTGGGAATCGAAATTAATAAAAGAATAGGTTGTTTGGGAGGAGTGAACAGTTGGGACAGATTTCACCTTCAGTTGCCTCCTGCTCACCAATAAACTTATAATTTTTATAATTATATCTTTTTATTCAGAGAAATTATCAGTTTTCTCTTATTAAAATTAATATATATTACTTAATTTTTTATTGTTCTCATAATCCTCAATAATTTCCTTGGTACTATTATTTTACAGTATTACTTTTATTTTCAAAATTTGTTATTCATATTATTATAAATTAACTAGATCATATAAATTAAAATTAAAATACTAATAAACTTTGATGTAAATAAAAAAAATTAATAATAATATATTTTTCCTAAATCTTTAAAATTTCATACAATAAATATATATTTTATATCCCAAAATCAAATATCAAGTAAAGGACATGGTTACCTCTTTTTTCTTTAAATTTTTTGTGTCAAGTGGGTTATTAGATACTATGAAAATAATAGGGGGACAAGTGGTGTATATTTATTTCGGGAAATTTACAAATATAGCCAAAATACTTTGCCAAATTTTGAAATTAACCACACAAACTTTTTTCAATCATAACTAGCCAATTGCTAGTTTTTTGGACCAAATTGTCCTCGAAAATTTAAACAAATTTACAAACCAATGCCACACATACACTCTACACTCTCTACACACTCTCTACACTCTCAACACTCTCTACACTCTAAAAAAAAACCACAAATATTCTCTACAAATCATCAAATCTCATCAAACAAGTGTTGTATAGCTGAAGATATAATCATCAATTGATAATTGAGAAGCTTCTTGAGGTTAGTTTTTATTTTTGCACAATACAAACCTAAATGCGAAATTGATTTGATTGTGTTGTAAATGTTGTTAATTTTCATTCATAAAACAATAAAATTTGTAAAGATTGATTACTTGGAGTAGAGAAACTTAGTTTAAGTAGAGAAATTGAGAAAAAATTAAAAAAAAAGTCAGAAATTCGAATTTTTACATGAACCCAGATTTAGTGAGACAGGCAGTGGGACAGGCGCCTGTCTCACAAAATTTGAACCCAGATTTAGTGAGACAGGCGCTTGTCCCACTGCCTGTCTCACTATTTTTGCTGTATTTCAGTGGGACAGGTGCCTGTCTCACTGAGTGCATGTGGGACAGGCAGTGAGACAGGTGCCTGTCCCACTTCCTGTAACACGTAAGCTTTCTGCATTTTGGTGAGACAGGGTCCTGTCCCACTGCCTGTCTCACTAAAACAGCCTGTCTCACCAAATTTCAGACATTTTTCGAAAGTCATAATTTTGGCTACATGTGTCTGTTTAGAGCGTATAATATACCGTTTCGAAGCTTGCGTGGAGATGAATCAAATCTAAAATCTTGAATTGCATTGTATGAAATAGTTGGACTAAGAATTTGTGTTAATTCCATTGCGATGGGCAAGTACATATAAAAAATGTGCCGCAATTCTCTTGATCATATTTTGTTGTTTGTAATCTTATTTCTTTTGTTTTTTTAATGGTTTTAGGCTTGATGGATTCCGTTGTGCTTCAATTGTGTTACGATGGTTGGTGGGAGACGTTGGCAGATGGCCGTATGGAGTACGTGAATGCTAAAAACACTGCTTTTTTGGTTCGGAAAGATTGTACATTTGATCAGCTTTTGGCAAGAGTGTATGAAGTTTTACAGATAAATCCTAATGAATATACTATGACGATAAAGACAACTCTGAGGCCTAGCAACACAATGTATCGTGCATGTTCACTACCTATGGACATATTTAATGATGAAATGGTAAATGTTGTATTACATATGGCCTCTGATGTGGTCAACTATGGATGTATCCCTGTATTTGTCACCACATCTCGTCGAGTCCCGGTCGAAGATCTTGAGCCATTTGTAGAAACTGAATCTTCTTTTAGAGCAAATGACTCCGTCCCCGATATTGAAGAAGAGGTGTTACCACAGCCGATATTTGGGCAGCAACATTACTCTCCACTCCATGATAACAATAACTTCGTTGATGAGAACGGTAATACATTTGCCAATGCTGAAGAAGAGGTATTACCAGTTATGACATCGTTAGAGCAACGGTACTCTCCATTCCACAACAATGATTTCCGCAACAATGATGATCCTGTTGATGACACCAACAACACAGAAGCTGATTATGTTTTTGCAGAACCGTTTAATAGTGCGAGGCCCACTGTGTTTAATAGTCCTATTGATAATCGGAGCATCGGTCATTCCGATATTCCTAGCAATGATGAGGATGAGCATGAACATGATTTTCCCACTAATAGCAGAGACAGCCGATCTATTCCTCCAATGGCCCGTCCGAGGAGAAAGGCAACAGTTGATCCCCTTGTGACTCTTGCTCCAGTTTTGCCTTCAAACTTGGTCGGTCCAGATTTAGTTAGAAGTTGTAATTCTGCTAATATTAGCGTGGGTACGCTGTTTGCTGAAAAAAATGAGTTAATACTAGAACTACGGAAAGCTGCCTTGAGGGATAAGTTTGATTTTAAGATTGCACGCTCCACAACGTCACGCTTTGAGGCCAACTGTTCATCGGAATCATGCAAATGGCGTATTCGAGCAACGAGAGGTTCGAATGAGCAGAATGTTCCTTGGGTAGTGAGAAGAGTTGATAATGTACACACATGTTCTAATGAGGTGTTGCCTAGTGGTCTTCGACAAGTAAGAAGTCGGGTTGTTGGTCATATTATCGCCGATAAGTTTATCCAGGATAAGCGGATATACACTCCGAATGATATCAGAGCAGACATGCAGCAGGAATACGGTGTGCAATTAACATACCAGCAGGCATATCGGGCGAAAGAAGTTGGCCTCGAAATAATACGCGGGAATCCTGCAGAGTCATACAACTTGCTTCCCAAATACTCTCACGTGTTGACCATAGCAAATGAGGGTACAGTTACTCACCTACAGCAAGATGGAAATGATAATTTCCTATACTACTTTCTAGCTCTTGGATCTTCCATCAAGGGTTTCATGCAGTACATCAGGCCAGTAATTGCTGTAGATGGTACTCATCTAAAGGGGCTATATCGTGGGAGCATGTTTGTGGCAACATGCCTGGATGGAAATAATCAACTGTATCCGTTAGCCATTGGGGTAATGGATTCGGAAAACAACGATGCTTGGGAATGGTTTATGACAAAGCTACATGGAGTGATTGGCGACAGACCAGAGTTAGTATTTATCTCTGATCGGTGCACAGCCATTAAGAGAGCCGTTCTGAAAGTATTTCGCACTGCTGGCCATGGTATTTGTTTTTACCATGTGAAAGGTAATATAAAGTCTAAATTCAGAATGTCTAAAGCTATTTGGGCTGAATTTGAGCCGGCCTTTATTAATGCAGCAAAAACATACGGACACGAAGAATTTAAAAAACAACTAGAGGGGTTGTGGATGCTCCATTCACGGGCGGCTGATTACTTAGAGAATAATGTGGGTGTGTGTAATTGGGCAAGGTCTGAGTTCGAAGGTAGGAGATACAGCATCCTCACCACCAACATCGCAGAGAGTGTGAATTCATTTATGAGGGAACCGCGAAAATTTTCGGTTACTCATCTTGTTGATCACTTTAGACAAACATTGCAACAATGGTTTTATGACCGCAAAATTGTTACTGAATCAATGAGTACTCGCCTAACAACATGGGCAGACGAAATAGTTGCTGATAGGAGAATTTTGGCAGAAAGAATGACCGTGAGGCCTATATCTCAGCATCGATTCCATGTTCTGGGTGGTGGTATTAAGGAAGGGATTGTTGATCTATGTAACAAGACTTGCTCCTGTAGAGTATTCGAACTTGATCAGCTTGTCTGTGCCCACGCAATTGCTGCTTGTCTCACCGTCCGAGTTGATTACATCAGTATTTGTTCTAACTTTTACTCAAAGGAGTCGTTAGTCATGGCATATGCGCAACCTGTAGAGCCTGTTGGCGACATGCAAGATTGGGATATTCCTCCGGGCATTCGGGACATGATGGTTAACCCACCAATCGAAGCACCACCAGCTGGTCGTCGTCCAGAGCTCAGAATACCTTCTATTGGTGAGGATGGAAACCGGAGGACTGTGAGATGCGGGCGGTGCAACCAACCGGGTCATAATCGCAAGAGATGCAAAAATCCCATTGCATCAAATCCAAGCTAGTCGCATTATTGTTTATGATTGTTAACATTCGAAGTGTTATATTTGGTGTGTTGTAAGGACTGTATTCTAATGAAGTTATTTTTTTGGGTGTAAAATTAAATTATTAACTACTTAAATATATCACCGAATATGTGTCCGAATGTCAACAATGGCTTACAGTCTAATATCGCCATCAAATATATCAACAGCAATCTTCTTCCTAAAGTACTGCCCATGGCTACTATCAAAATTAAGTTTGAGCCCAAACATTAAATACATCGTAAACATTAACAAAAAAATGCCACAATCGCCACTTCCAACTTCTTGTTGTGGTACGCCCTTCACTACTCTAACTTTCCAAGAGTCCGAACTCTGAAGGTCAGGACGGATGTTGTAGAGTCCAACAGCCTCAAGCCATTGAGGGAATATGACTGTCAATGGTTTGAATTGATGAATGTATGTTTTATCGTCGGCACATGACAATAACGAGTCATAAATCCACACCCTCTTCGCCCGAAGGTCCGCTCGACAAAGCACCCAATGATCACCGCCCAAATTTACAGGAATAAATATCTGCATATACATCATCAACATAAATTTATAGTCTTCATATACTAGAAAATTTGAACAACATAAACATTGAGCAGCAATACGCACCACATCGACTTCCGTGAACGGTTTCGACATGATATCTTCTCGTCCATCAACATAGCTATTAAGGTTACCTCCATATTGTAATGATTGGACATCACACTGACCGTTGTTCCATAATTGCTTCAGGAACACCTAATACGTATTTGACACGATGGTTAAATTATTAACTGTGATATCGCCATTGAAGGTGTGGTTTTAAGAAAATAAATCGTTGCTCATTAAGTTTTGAAAACTCCTTACCCAAAAATAAGTGTCTGTATGGGTGACGCGCTGAGGTAAGGCATTCGGATATTGCTGTTGTTTTTGACTGATCAAGCGAAAATAAGCGTGAATATGCTGCAAAATGCAGAAGAATAGAAACATGTCAATTGCTAACATAACATCATATGGAAGCAAGATTAACAAGTAGTACAAGAATTGAAGGTGTGGTTTTAAGAATACTCACTTCGTCACCAAGCCATCCCATTGAAGCGTTGCCGAGGAGTATGTCGAAGAATTTTTGCGACTGTTGGCCAGGGGCACCCACGGATATGCCGCCAGCAAACCGCTGATCGAACTCCTGAAATAGCCGTGTATCGTCGAGGCCCCTAAGCGGATTTATATCGACGCTCGTTCTTTCATCAATGTCGGTCTCCGTGATGTGGAGTGTGGGTAGAGGCCTGACATTCTTTCCTCTCTTGAAATGAGGAATTAAGTAAGGACTGCTAAACAAATATGATGGTCTGTATGGCCGTCCAAATTTACTTACGCCTGGAGGCAACTCTGTTATGATCTGCACACTGTCAGCACTAACGTCTCCGTGGATGCTGTACAACGACATGGGGGTGTAATCATCCTGATTGCCGGCGTCTGTGTGAAATCCATAGTCATCCGGGGCCTAGCGATTCGGCAAGATTAACGGATTAAACTTATATTTCATTTAAGACAAAAATAACGCAACAGTTGCATTAAAATATGCTCACCGTATACGAACGTCCAAATGGAGAATCACCATGTGAGCGCTTCGAAGAACTGTCACTGAACGAGGCCATAAATCTCATTACTGATTTTCTGTACAGTTGTTGTTCTCTGCGCTCTTCCTTAAAATCCGACCTCAGTTCCGAAATGGAGTGCTCAATGTTCTCCATCCGTTGAAGGAGTTTATCGTAACGGGCCTTTGTCCTCGGCTGTCGCCACCGAACGAGGAAAAAAATGAGAGAGTGTTCAAATAAATCATGTATGCCTACTATGACAATGCAAATTTCAAATCATAAGTCACCTCTGAGGCATATGTGTCGGCAAAATCGTGTGCCGATTCGTGACGGTCGTCATCAGCGCCAACCTCATCCTCAACGGGAGTGTGCTCCAACTGTGTTCGGGTCGTGAAGTCGTGATCCTCCTCTTCTGGCCTTGTCATGAGTGGCGCGTTAATTGAAGGTTGATGCTGCACAAAGTTACATTGAAATTGAGTTAACGATACCCATATCAATTCCGCAAAGTGAGTAAATAATCAGTAAACGGTACCCACATTTAGGACCCAACTTGGAATATATGGCACGTATCCCGCCACAGTCAACCAATATTTCGAAGCTTTCTCCTTTCCCTTCGGTTTGATTGTTTGTAAAATATTTTCCTGTTGTAATTAATACCAGAATTTAAATTACTGTGCGTTGTGTAGTATTTAGTAATAACAATAGTGGATATATACATAGGTACGCATATATTACTTACAAGACGAGAGTTGTCATTCAGATGTGAGTTCACTTCAGCAAAGTTGATCTTAGAAGAAGCGAGAGGTTTCCACTGTACGATCCGAGGAATCTTCCTTTTTGTTTTGACGACCCACTCGGATGGCAGTCCGCCAATTGCTTCAAAAATCCATGCCTGCAACAACGAAATATATAAACTCTTAAAACGTATCATTAAATATTCATTATTTTAAATTTAAAATAATGGACGAGAATATCCACACACCTGCACTCCCGACGTGAAGCCATAAATATTGTATTTTTCAATCTTATGCTTCGGTTTTTCGGCGCAGGCGTCTTTAAATTTCTTGGCTTTCCCATTCAAGGCATTGTCAAGACTTTCATATATCGTTTCCCATGACATAAGGCCCCACGGACGGCTTCGAAAGTGATCTATATCATCTACATCGTTAAGCAACGAGAAATTTATTTGACAATGATCCTTTCTTCCATTCAAAACTCTGTCCGCAAAGTAAAATAGCGCGATCTTCAGCGCATCATTGTCATCCATAGCTTCGAAGTCTAACTCCATAAACCTTGACTCGAACTCGGCAAGATTGATTTTACGAAACAAACCATGAAAATACTTTTTAAGTAACCTGTGCGTTGTTTTATGCTCCCTCAGCGGGACATATTGACCATAGCAAAGTCCCGTAACTAGGCACCACTCTCCAATAGATAACCGTATCAATTCGTCACCAATCTGAAACCATAACTGATCATTGTTCTTACTTTCTCCATGTGCCACTTGCCTAAGCAACACATTATGGACAATTACGCCGCTGAATGGAAAACTTCGGCAGTCAAGGAAGTGCCCAAATATGTCGTCCTTGAATAGTTTCAATTGCCGTTTTGTACATTTCTCTCGGATGGCGTTGATCACTGTATCTAATTTACACATGCTTGTGATACGGCCGGGAAAGTGATCGGCATAAGGTACTTTCAGAATCCCCGGTTCTTTCATTGGTCCGGGCGGATTATGCTTCTTAATTTTCAATTTCTCCATTTATCTGAAACAAGTTACAAAATAAATGTGTTTCAGCCATTAAACTTATTACAAGTAGAAAAAACCCCACCAAAAAAAAAAAAAAAAAAAAACTGCACCAGGGTGCGACAGGGTCCCTATCGCACCTAGAGCCAGTGGCTCTAGGTGCGACGGGCCTCGCCTGCCTCGCGCGCGCGAGCGACAGGGGCCCGTCGCACGCAACGCGCGCGCGCGACGAGGGCGCGCGCGCGCGCGAGGCCTTGGCCCGTCGCACGGGGAGCCAGGGGCTCTTCGTACGACGGGCCAACCCGTCGCACCAAGAGCCAGGTGGCTCTCCGTGCGACGGGTTGGCTCGTCGCACGAAGAGCCCCTAGGCTCCCCGTACGACGGGCCAAGGCCTCGCGCGCGCGCGGTGCGTGCGACGGGCCCCTGTCGCTAGCGCGCGCGCGCGAGGCCTTGGTCCGTCGCACGGAGAGCCACCTGGCTCTTGGTGCGACGGGTTGGCCCGTCGTACGAAGAGCCCCTGGCTCCCCGTGCGACGGGCCAAGGCCTCGCGCGCGCGCGCGAGGCATGCGCAGCCCGCGCGCGCGGGCTCGAGCTGCGCGCGACGCCTGCTCGCAGCTCGCGCCCGCGCGCGCGCGTGCCCGGGCGACAGGCCGTGTGGCACGCACAGCGCGCCCGCGCGCGCAAGCCTGCGAGCGCGCGGTGCGTTCCACATTGTGCCTGTCAACCCGTGCGATACCCATCCTTGCAATTCGTCAATCCATCACTAAATGCACTTCATATACTCAAAACAACACATACAACTCAACAATCCCCTCATCAAACATTGATTTTATTAAAACTAAACATATATTGTCTAAGAGAAATTTTATCAAACACTTGATATGCACAACTTATAACTCATCATTCTAATTAAAATTTCTTCATCATAACACTCCAACAACCTATATATCTATCACAACACAAATCAATTTCATGCTAATCATTATAAAAGGTTGAATTTTGTTACCTAGGGTTTGAACTCTTTTGAAAATCTTGGATTCGTTTCCGGTTCCGCTAGATTATGGTGGATCCGGTTCGATATAAAGTCACCGAGCCTTCGTTGTCGCCGTTAGTGTTGCTGTTGCCGTCGCCGACTGCCGGATGCCGTTCGCCGTTGAAGATGAATGGATTCGGTGGAGGAGTAACGTGAGTTTAGTGGGGAGAAATGTGGAGGGTAGTTTGGGGTGAAAATGAAACTTTTGGCTAATTATGATAGGATTTGTTAGCTTGGTTAATTTTGAAATTTGGCAAAGTATTTTGGCTATATTTGTAAATTTCCCATTTATTTCACTAGGGAGAAATTGATAATCTCCCATTTCTTTAATTAACTTTGCTAAATTATTGACTTCTTTCTTCATATTCATGTGGTTTACAATTTTACAGATACATTCATATTCAAAATGGTGATCTGGTGCGCAGAGTCACACCATATATACAAACGTAAATCAATGCAAAAATAAATTAAATTTGTCAAATCAAGTTTCTTAGAGTTAAAAGCTACTTTTGCTTTTCTTTAACATTCAGCTCATCCGATAGAGTAATTCTGATGAAATTTCTATGAGCTGATCCCCTTAATTAGCTGTCACCTGCCACAAACAGGGTATACACTATATATTAATTTATGGATAATCTATGTATGGGCTTAGACCCTAATTGGTGTTAAAGTGCTGTATCTTTTAAGCTATAATTGTTATAAAAAAATTATAATTTAAAATAAAAATTAATGGTAAGTATTATGTGGTAAATATAATTTTTAAATAATAATTTTGATAAAATTAATAAAAAATAAAATTTTTATCATATAAGAATATAATTAAATTAACATAGTTTCCACGCTACAACAGTTAGTGTGTACCATACTTTAATACTGTAATTTTTAAAATAAATTTATCCAATCTCAATCTCAAACAATGCCTTAAAATCTACGATATCAATGATTTAACTCACGTAAATTTTTCATGATTGCAATGGGTGGTGATGTCTCTTCATTGTTTTTGCTTTGGGTGAATGACCCTTTTGTGACTCTTAGATGTTATTTTTATGGCTTAATTAGTTCCTGATAAATTTTTAATATTCTAGTTAATCTTTGGTGTCAAAATAGTCACAAAAAATATATTGTTAAAGGGTAAATGGGACCTTCTAAGAAATAAATTAAGTAAATTTAATGGGTGGGATTATTTGAATACACTAATTTCCTTTCTATATCCACTTTTTTAATTAAAATAAAATAATTATCAAATTATAACATATTATTTTAATTCATTAATTCTCAAAAAATCAACAAATTATCCTTAATTAACTACTTTATCTCTACTGTATCAATTATCAAATCCTAAACTAATTTCTTTTTCCCACATTTAATTTTTTATTCTTTTTTGCTAAATCAACTTTATCTTTCTCTTACTTTTCACTATAACATTATCAATTCTTACCTATTTGTGCTTCTAAGATTCGACAAAATTTTTTTTAATAGATTCAAAGTGGTACAGAAAACTTTTATTTTTTATTTTTACATGACGGACGTTGTTCCTTTCATTTTGTTCCTTTCATTTTGTTTTAGATTCTAATAGGGTAAATTTTTTAATTTTCGAGCAATTTCGTTTGTTAAATACAACATTTACTTCATATATCTCAATAAATTTTTTTATAAGGGGAAGGACATGAAGAAATAGAGAACAAAGACAAATAAGCAATTGATCAAATTATATTCTCACAATAAAATTTTAATTCAAAAGTAAGGAAGAATTTAATGGTTCAAATAGCACCACCTAAATTTAAATCGTAGCAGTCTCAAATAACTAATTTGTATGCGAAAATATCATACTTTACCTTGAATGGTGAGTTTGACACGAGAGATAAATAAGATAGTAAAAATACATAAAAAGAATTCTAAGAGTGATATAAGTATCATTCTACTTCTGTTTTGCACTAGGATTAATCATTTTGCATCGTTGCATGTTAGTGAGTTTTAACTTTCATAAAAATAATTATAATCCCTTAATAAATATAATTTTTTTCAGAATTAAAGATAATTATACATCCGAATTATGTATCAAAAGGCCATCCTCAATCTTTGATTTGTTTTAACTTTGCTAAAGGGTAATTAAAATTTCAAAAGAGGTTAAACAAAAAATTTGAATGCGAACACAATGGCATACACTTGAAAGCACTCAAATGTACACGCAAATTGACACTAAAAAACAAACATATGGGTTAAGATGCGCATGCAAGCATGCAGAGGCTGAAAAATTATTTTATTAGCATAAGCTCAATCCCCTATTAGGCAATAGTAATTATGAGTTTATAATCTCCAAACATAGGGAGTGGGCAAGAATTAGTAGACAGACAAAACAAAGTATTTGTACTAAGCAAAGTAAAAACAGCTAGAAAAGCGCCAATTTGGGGATTGAGGAATATATATATACACACACACATATACGCACACTCTCTCTTTGTGTGTTCCAATTAAGAATTTTTTATCATATTGTAAAATCAAGAATAAAGTAAAAAAATAATAAAATACAGATTTCAATACAGAGTGTTTTGTCTTGTAGTTTATTAAAATTTATTATTTTTTTTTTGTCTTTTAATTTATTCATAAATTTAATATGGTTAAGATCTCTATTAAAAGAATTGAGATTCTTTCCTGATCTGAGCATTCATGATCTTTTAAAGATCTTATGCCATCTGTATTTTAGTAGTAGTGTATGGTTAGGATTCAACTACTTTT
Organism: Murraya paniculata; assembly: GCA_030449075.1. Classification (NCBI taxonomy): domain Eukaryota; kingdom Viridiplantae; phylum Streptophyta; class Magnoliopsida; order Sapindales; family Rutaceae; genus Murraya; species Murraya paniculata. The sequence goes on from JAEVFN010000062.1 coordinate 871,546, forward strand.
TCTTTTTAATTTATTAACCACCAATAAAATTTGCTCTGATGATGCTCCAATCAAGAGAGGATCCTGATCCCTATTAAAATCCCACCCCATAAATATGTGTGTTTATCTTTAAAATATTATTAGTTTAAGAGCAAGGGTTTAGTTCCTGCAATCCTGGCAATTGAAGTAAAGATAAAATAATAACGAGTTAATAGATTCAATAAGAAAAAAAAAAAGCCATAAGAAATTAGCAAATGGGTTTGTTAAAAAATGGCTTAAAAATTGTGGGTTATCAGTGATTGGTGGAGAAGAGGGCAAATGCCATTATAAAATAAAATAAAAATAAAAAGAAAGAGGAAATGTGGCTGGGGACAGCATGCTTGGAGAGAAGAAAATGGGATGCGTGTAATGAAAATAAAATGTTTCCTATGCAAGCAACAAGTTTGTCAAGTAAGAGAGAAGGTGGATGAGCCGTGAGGGCACAAGGTGATAGAACCAGAACCCACTTATGTTTATATTCAATCATCATCTATACACAATGCTCTATATATTTATATATGTTAGTTAGTTTTAAATTAATTTTATTTTAATTAATTATGTTGCGCTCCATACTTGGTCAGAATCAGAAGACATTTTATATATTTTATATAATTTGTATAGTAAATTGTAAAATGAATATTCCAATAATTATGCCATGCCCCATGTCACAAATGATTAAAAAAGTTCTACCCATCTCAGTGTGTCCATTTTTGATCTTTTCTCTCCTAAAAAGAGAATTGTTTGTCTTAGATCTAAAAGTTAGGCAATAAACACTATAAAATAAAAAATATATATATATAAACCTAATGGAGAAAGACCAGAGTCAACAATTTTCTTTACAGGTTACACCATTGGGTTTATTAATTAAGACATAAAATTATAGATACTAAAGATTCTGCGACTCCCCAAGTGTTATAGAATATCCTAATTGTCCTTTCCATACAGGAACCATTTCAACAGTGCACGTATGTGCTTCCATGAGAAACAAATTTTGGTTGCTTGATAATTAAATTAATCAAATTATTTACTCTAATCAATAGGATACACAACCGTAGTTCCCGGAAAATTTGCAAAAGCATAATTGTGACTTGGTTTGAGCCTAAATAACAGAATTACGTCACAACAAAGCCATGCCGCAAGATCACCCCATGATTTCTTTATTTTATTTAAAAGAATAGTAAAGGGAATTTATTAATTTAATTAATTTTATTTATTTTGGGAAAAAAAAGGAAGACAGAAAGAGAGAAAGTGGTCCAGGTCCCCGCGCGCCAATGTTAGCTGTATGCGTGGGTTTGTGTTGCAATAGGAAGCGTGCTCAAGGCACTCACGTGCGACAAAGTTTTATAAATAACGAATGAAGAGAAGAGAAGCAAATGCACACAACAAAGTCAGAAAGAGAGAGACAATCAAGAAAAGCAATCAAAGGAGGGGCACTAGAGCTAGTTAGTGTAAGAGTTGTGATATGCACTTATTCTTACACCTGTGACAAATGCATGGGTTATTAGTAAGCATAGAGACACAGCATATTCTTGTATTTTAGAGCCCTTTTCAGAACATTAGTAATTAAAAGAGTAACAATAAATGGAGGTCCAAAGTGAAGTGCAGCTTTCTAAGTTTAGGAGGATTTGTGTTTTTTGCGGGAGTAGCCAAGGCAAGAAGAGTAGCTACCAGGATGCTGCTATTGAGCTTGGCAAAGAATTGGTAATTTTTTTGTTTTCATGTCGTCGATCACTTCATTTTAATTTTACATGCTTTGTTTCAATTTTATTCATAAATGAGCTATAAACCTGAGATGGGTTTTGGTCTGAAATCTACTGAAAGTTTTTACGGCAAGCAATGGGGTGACTTGTTGTGCGTTCTGTTGCAGGTGTCTAGGAACATTGATCTTGTGTATGGAGGTGGTAGCATTGGTTTGATGGGTCTGGTATCACAAGCAGTTCATGATGGGGGTCGCCATGTTATTGGGTAAGCATTAAGCAAGCCTATTATAGTATTATGAAACAAAATCAGTGAGTTGGGTTTGTTGTTTTTGTTGCTGTGATTGAATTTTTTTTTTTTTTTTGGGTCATGTTATCGTCTCTTTGTTGTTTGCAGAGTTATTCCCAAGACGCTCATGCCTCGAGAGGTATGTCTGTTCTATATCTTCAAAAAGTCTTCAACCTTTTCCCTGTTATATTAAAAACAAAAACTAAAGAAAATAATACAATCCCTACAGAGATTTTCTTTTTATTTTCCCTCTCTCTCTCCTTCCACCATTGATGGCTTTTACATTTTGATAGCATTATGCTAGTTGCACACCGACCACCTTTTTTTTTTTTAAGTGAATCAACGGTCGGTATTTGAGTGGTTCAGTACTACGTATATTGAACACTCAAATCCGAACTATTAATTCAATATTCAGCACAAACTCGACTAGCACTGAATTCTTATCCATCTGATTTATGTTATTATCTTTTCTTTTCTTATCTCTCATTTAGCTTAAAAGAATTTACTATTGAAGTCTTTGATCAGTCAATGCCTGCAAAAACCATCATTTCTTTACCGCACAACACAACACAACAAACTTCTCAGTATTCCAATTTTCAATCTCTTTATTGACTATTTTTCTGTGTCCTTCGCAGTTAACTGGTGAAACAGTAGGTGAAGTTAAAGCAGTTGCAGATATGCACCAAAGAAAGGCCGAGATGGCTAAGCATTCAGATGCCTTTATTGCCTTGCCAGGTTAGTGATAAAGCCCCTGACAAATTTCCCACTTACACCAAAATGCTTAGGCAAATTAAGAAAACTTATATGCCAGCAGGTGCCTTTCTTTTTTGTCTCTCTTATATGCTTAGGCAAATTGATTCAAGTGGATTACTGAGCTTCATTGTTTGTTTTATCTCTTTGTTGCCACATGCAAGTCAATGTTCCGCTCCTTGTAGTATTGTATTGTTAACGTTGTGAGAGCATCTGTACTAATCATAAAAATGTCATATGTTTTTTTTTTTTTCAAAACCTTGTGTCGCTAACCCCAAGAATCATGATTAGAGAGCAACCCTTCTTGACCCATCAACATCTTAACACTGAAAATTAGAGCTTCTGAGGTCAATATACTTTATTGTCTAATATAGTCCTATAGCTTGTCATGGTACTGTATCAATTTTGTTTTTCCCTACCGCATTAGGAGTAAAGGACATTCATAAAACTTTCATCAAGTAGTTTTTGCCAACTGGCTTCTTCACCTAACAGGAAATCATGGGCACACCTTTTCAAGGACCATTCTCTTCTCTCTTTTTAATTTTTTTTCCCACTTCTGTATCTAGGGCCGACATTAAGGACTCATTATTGTCTTGAATCCTGAGTTTTGACAACTTTGAAAGATGGGAGGAGATGCCAGGGTATAGCAGTCATTTTATTTTTCATGGGGACCTTCTTTCGAGCCATAGCTTTTAAGAGAGACATTGAGAAAAAGATAGTAAATACTAAATATGTATAATATGTTAGCATAGGGACACTATGATTTATGAGCTCAAGGGGATGGCAGAACAGCAGATTATGCCTCTGTTTTAACAAGGGATGTGAACAATAAATGTCATGCTTTGGAGTGTGGGCAAAAAAGGCATGGGCTAAACAGTCATCAAACACTTAGTGGTTTATGGTAAAACTCGTATGAACAGTAGCTGCAGTGCCCGGCGTCGGCGGTTGCTCGAACTTTCGAGTAATAGTAAAGGATGAGAATTAGTATTTAGCGGTAAGGTTTCTCATTTCCATCAGAATCTTTTTTCTTTTTTTTAGAAAAAGGAAATAGTAATTGAAGTGGACTGTAATAATCCTTACACCTTGTAGCCTGAGGAGTTAATGATTAATACTGTAGGGTGTCTCTTCTTTCTGCTATGAGATTATAGGTAAGTAGTCAAAATGATGAGTTTGTTTTTAACTTTTCTACTTCCTTTCTTTTTCTCCTCTCTCAACCATAGGTGACAATAATCATAGTACAAAATGTTGTGTTTGGATTTCAGTTTTACATTATCATTTCAAGGTAGTTGGAAAAAGAAATGGTCCATTACATGATTCAAATGAAAATATTGATATGAAAAGGTCTCGTGTAACATGACATGCAGGTGGTTATGGGACTCTAGAAGAACTACTTGAAGTGATTACCTGGGCTCAACTTGGGATTCATGACAAACCGGTCTGTTTTTGCTTTTGCTTTTTACGATACCTGCTTATGGCTATTACTTTTTACTAGATTTATGGAGATCTAATGATGTTAATCCTCTTCCTTTTTTGCAGGTGGGTTTGCTCAATGTTGATGGATACTACAACTCCTTGCTCTCATTTATTGACAAAGCTGTGGAAGAGGGATTTATTAGTCCAAGTGCACGCCAAATCATTGTTTCTGCTCCAACAGTCAAGGAGTTAGTCAAGAAATTGGAGGTATAATGAGAGAACTTATTTCATGTCTGCTTATCTTCATTATTATCTAAAAAAGTGTTGTTGGGTTTCCAGGACATGCTCTGTTCCTTCGCTTTGGTTCTGCTTTAGCCTTCTAAAGTCTGAAAATAGCCACTATGCTTCATGATGAAGCAATTCTCTATAAAAGTCAAATTCAAATAGAGTTGCAAAATAGTTTCATTGAGATATATTTGTCACAAGAAAAGAAAAATTACTCTAGTAAATCTTTAGTTGAGTTGGTTAGTATGTCCTCTTTTATCATTAAAGTGGAGGGTTCAAATCCCTCCATGTGACTGTAAGAGTTTATTTAATCTTTATATTTAACTTTAATCATGGGCTTCTATGTGGGACCTTAATTGTGAGTTCGTGTTGGGCTTATACACTCGCTTGTATCATCAATAAACTTTAGAAAAGGGAAGAAATATGTACCAGTACCAAAAAGCATTAAAGCTTGAAGAGTTGTGTTCACTTTTCACAATCATCCCTGGGATAATTAATGTTTAAACATAGTGTGTTCCTAGAGTGGATATAATGTTTTTTTTTCCTCATGTGTTTACTCTGTTTTTTTTTCTTTTATGTAGGAGTATGTCCCCTGTCATGAAAGAGTTGCTTCAAAGTTGAATTGGGAGATGGAGCACCTTGGCTATACTCAAAATTATGATATTAACATCTCTAGGTGATTTTATGACAGCAGCATTGAGAGGGTTCTAAGTTCTAAATATAATATCTAGGAGTTGAGAAGATTCTAATTAATTTGAAGCATTCTATATTTTTGAAGTTGGGGAGCTGTTTTGTAAATTACCGCCTATTAACCTAGTATGTGAAGCTTCAACATTCCCTGTATGTGGAAATTTGGTTTTAATTAAGTTGTAAGTATTAGAGGCTGATGAACATTCCCCTTTATAATGTTAATTGGACATTCCCCTTTATGATGTTAATTTAAGTTGTATGTTTCACTAATTTTTAATCTCTTTCTATTACTTTTTCCTTTTTTATTGAACCTGTCGAAAAAACTTTAATCTACTATATTCGCTATGGTTGACATATAACTCTTGACAAATCAAATGTTTACCATGAACATTGAAGTGCTTATAGAAAAGTAGAAAACAACTTGCATAAGTAGAAATAAGATTCTTTCTTGATTTGATTTCTATTGAGTTCTTAAAGATCTTCTGACATGTGTCTTTTAATGTTAGTGTATGGAATAAAATTTAGTTTCTTTGTTTATTTTTTTATTCATTAATTACAATCAGCAATTGAGTTGTTTACTTAGTACATGATTAGATCAAGAGAAAATCCTAATCCGAATAATTATGGAAGGGACCAAAGCCTCATTGGTTAAGAGAAGAAAGAATGGCCCTATCATGTAACAAACATGTCTTTGTTTGCTATTGATGTTTTGAGCTATGATCAGCAGACAGAAGTGATCCCCCAACAACAGGTGACTGTAGGGGACCAGATGATTTTGAATTGAAGAGAACAAAAAGGGGGCCTCTAATTGTGCTACTTCAGAGAATATGTAAACCCCTTTATCGTCCGACAAATGGGGTATCGACAGATGTACTGAAGGCTGCATGTTAATGATGTAAGAGAAAGGGCTGTGAAAGAATGTAATTGAAATGATTTTGAAAGTTGAAGCATGGGAGAGGGAAGAAATGAAAACCACTCCTATCAACTCATTCAACTTAATTATCAATGTCTAAAAGCATACATTTTAATTGCTTTAAAGATGCCATTACCTCCTCGATATAGCAGTTTCCAGCAAAAGCTTTATGTTTTTGGTACAAAAAACACTTGCAATTCTCAGCAATAGATTGGTCAACTCTGACAATGAAAAGTGCTTTTAAAATTGTTCTTCCACCAGCCTATGGCTCTTAGCCCTTATGCTTGGAATTGGTCTAGAAGTAGTCCTTGTAGTGTCCCATTGCTTGAATCTTCACTAGTATGTTGTGTCCCACATTATGACCCATGAGAACCTTATTACAGTTTGCAAATGGGCTTTTGATGGCGTCATCAGGCCCAGTCCCAGTGTATGGAGAATCTAGGCTTAATCTCTGTTATCAAACCCTGAGGCAAGTGTTTGTTGCAATTAGACCGGAAGGCAGGTTGCCGGTTGGTTCTTTCAAATACAGTTCAAGACTTAGGTTCGAATCTTTACGGAGAGATTCTTTTCTCTTTCCAAAAAAATATAGAATAAAGTATAGAATTTTTTTTTAAAAAATATTGTTAGTGGGAGTAGATTTCTGAATCAATACTAGTAGATTTCTTATTATAACCCAAAAGGGAAAAAAGACTGTTCTTAGTTAACTTCTATTGTTAAACTGTGCTGCATGGATCAGTTAATGTTCATTCCTTAGCATTTTTTATTTGACTGAAGTGAAGAATATCGGTCTCTTTCGCTCACCAACATACTTAAAACCCCAAAGGCAAACCAGCAGCTAAGCAAGATGTTCCTGCAAAGCAACTTTTTGAGTTACCATTTTAATAACATATTATAAGATGAACATGGTCATAATGCTATCACCTTTAAAGGTACTCTATAATATTAATATATATATATATGCATATGTTGTTAACAGATAGTACATGGATGCCTCAACTTCTTTTAACAGTTGCTTCCAAGCTTTGTTTAGCCTTCCCGGGTTGCCTTACCAAATGAAACTATGCTGCCAACTCTGCATTAACAACCCATTAACCTGCCTTCCAATTTTTCTGTGACTATAAGTACCACTCATTTCTTCTTCCTCTGCATTCATTTAACACTTTCAGCAAAAGTCAAAGACCAAACGGGCACCACTTTTTTAACTAGCACAACCAGAAAATGGCAATGCAGCAACATCACCACTTAGTTTTTCTCTTGACAATCTTTTGCTTTCTGGGGTTCCTTTCATTTCCAGCTGATGCAGCAGTAAAGAAGTATCAGTTTGATGTATGTATTAATGTGTTAAATTGCATTTTTCCTCATTGGTTTTCTTCATAATCAATAAAACTACAGCTACTTAATTAGTTTCTTGGTTTAAACGCTTGATTTTTTTTTTTTGGAGTGATGATCAGGTTCAAGTGAAGAATGTGAGCAGGTTATGCCATTCCAAACCAATTGTCACTGTCAATGGAATGTTTCCAGGACCTACTATCTATATTAGAGAAGGAGATCGAGTTCTCATCAATGTCACAAACCACGCACAATATAACATGTCTATCCATTGGTATGTATCAATTATGCAATCACAAGTCCTGCATGCATTACTAAACAATGAGCAAAGCTGCCGGTCTTCCTTTTGAATGTAGGCATGGCTTGAAGCAATATCGCAATGGTTGGGCTGACGGACCAGCATATATAACTCAGTGCCCTATCAAGACTGGAAACAGTTATACTTACGATTTCAACGTCACAGGACAACGAGGAACTCTGTGGTGGCATGCTCATATTTTGTGGCTCAGGGCCACAGTTTATGGAGCTATTGTTATAATGCCAAAAGAGGGAACTCCATTTCCATTTCCTCAACCTTATCAAGAAACTAATATAATCCTAGGTCGGTAATGCCTTTACTAATCCTTGGTTACTTCAGGACTTGAAAGTTTAAAGGGAATAAAGATTATCATGCAAAGTTCTTATCATATATATGCAGGGGAATGGTGGAATTCTGACGTTGAAACAATTGTAAACCAAGGTAATAAGTTGGGCTTGCCACCACAATCCTCAGATGCTCATACTATCAATGGCAAACCAGGGCCACTTTTCCCTTGCTCTGAGAAACGTAAATCACCTTAAACTTCAAACTAAAGCTTTACTAAGAGAAGAGTTCTGCACATCATTCTCTAATCTAGCTATTTTCATCTCTCTTTTTAGATACTTTTGCCATGGAGGTTGAGTCCGGAAAAACATACCTCCTAAGGATTGTCAATGCTGCACTCAATGATGAGCTCTTCTTTGCCATTGCCGGTCATGACATGACTGTTGTGGAGATTGATGCAGTCTACACCAAACCTTTTATAACTCAGGCTATTCTAATTGCTCCAGGACAAACTACAAATGTTCTTGTGAAAGCTGACCAATCTCCAAGCCGATACTTCATGGCTGCCAGGCCTTTCATGGATGCACCAATTCCTGTAGACAACAAAACTGTCACTGCCATTCTGCAGTATAAAGGCATCCCGAACACAGTTCTCCCAATCTTGCCCACTCTGCCTGCTCCCAATGACACCAACTTTGCATTGAACTACAACAGTAAACTTAGAAGTTTAAACACCACACAATATCCTGCAAATGTCCCTCTTCAGGTTGATCGACATCTTTTCTACACAATTGGTCTAGGACAAAACCCATGTCCCTCTTGCCAAAATGGCACACAACTCACTGCTTCATTGAACAACATAACCTTTGTGATGCCAAAAATTGGACTCTTGCAGGCTCATTATTTCGACATCTCGGGAGTTTTCAGGACTGACTTCCCCGACCGCCCTCCTCTTCCATTCGACTATACGGGCGCACCACTCACAGCCAACCTTGGCACTTCTCTCGGAACAAGGCTCAGTAAATTAGCTTTCAATTCCACTATTGAATTAGTGTTGCAGGATACCAATCTGCTCACAGTTGAGTCACACCCATTTCATCTTCATGGTTACAATTTCTTTGTTGTGGGAAGTGGGATTGGCAACTTTGATCCCAAGAAAGACCCGGTCAAGTTCAATTTAGTTGATCCTCCTGAAAGAAATACAGTTGGAGTTCCGACTGGAGGATGGACTGCTATAAGATTCAGAGCTGATAATCCAGGTAACTTTAATCTTTAAAAAAAACAATGGCATTCGAAAATTGATTTACGCATGTAGGTTTATGAAACTAATATCAAGTGCTTGATATATTTGTAGGTGTTTGGTTTATGCATTGTCACCTGGAACTGCACACGATGTGGGGATTAAAAATGGCTTTTGTTGTTGAGAATGGAAAGTCTCCAGATCAATCCATCGTACCGCCGCCAAAGGACCTTCCACCCTGCTAAATTTGGTGGCAAATGATATAATCCCCGAACCTGAATAGATCTTCAAGCTATCACGCAGTTTTCATTTTTTTACGTTTTTATTTTACATATTTATTGATGTTCTGCAGAACTTGAAGATGATTCTTTTGGAAGGGAATTTCCCTTACTTCTAATTGCTCTGCCTCATGAGATTGTTCCTTGAGTTACAAGAAACTTCAATATGTAAAAAAGTGTTCAATTAAGAAATCTTTGGTGTTTATTCTGCTATTCTGTCCATTCAATCAAGAAATCTTTGGTTCTGCTATTCTGTCCATGAATTTAGGAGAAAAACTTTATACATTGTGGTTTTATCAGAACTTCCAGAAACCAAGCATAAGCCTCCAAGAGGCAGCAATTCTTATTGAACTAAAAGCCTCGGAATGAACTAAAAGAGCCTGTCCAAAGACTTGAAATTTGTGGACACAATTACTTTCATGAACATTTAAGAGGAATGGCTCATATGTTAGAAGATACAGTCATCTTTTGCATTTGAAAGTTAATTGAGAAAAATTAACTAATGAATTGAATTACATTCTAAATTCTATGTTATACATACAGTAAATTGATAATCATCTTAATTAACAAAAAAAAAACCGCCCAGTAATATCAAAGCTAGGAGTGATTGAAAAATGAAAAGCCATGCCTAGTGAAACTGTTATACAGTTAGTTGAGTTTGACAACTTAATGAACCACTTCAGCATTATTGTGGTTTTGTTTTACATTCCCAGAAAATGCTTGTTCCTTTAAACTGCAGCGTTTTGATTCTTTTGGATTGCAAAGCTGAGACCTTTGTTTAGAAACTAATCTTTTGGCAAACGTCTTCCAGCTTTTCTTTGTTGTCACAATCTTTTGAAGCACTTCTTTCATGCTGAGACACTCCTTTTCGAGCTCGGAAACACGCTTCTTCATGCCGCGAACACCCTCAACTCCGTCTTGCACAGGGACCATTTGGCGAGACCCATCAATTTTGGGGAGTCCAAGGTTACCGCTAGGATTTCGAGAGCTCTCAACATTGTCAACACAGAACCAGCCAGAGATTGAAGTACGGAGGCGAAGCTGCTCAAAGAATAGCACTTGGACAATTACACGGAGAGGTAGCCTCTCATTCTGAGCTGCATGTCTACTGGCATCCAATGAAAGCTTCTGGCAGTCCATCAGTCTGCAGAGTTGCTCCTTCTCACAATCTGTCATCCAAGGATGTGCCTGAAATGTTGAAACACAGATTATAAACTCAAGAAGACACTTCGTTATTTGGACTTAACTCACGTTCAAAGTTATATTACCTTCAAGTAAATATCAATTGCATGGTATATTCCATCATCATTTGGCCTAGCATAATCAGGGATTACTGAAGCAAGAGTCTCAAATTTCGGGGGCTTCAAATTAACATCAGGTGCCACTTCCGCAAGATACCCATCCATCAAAGCAGCCACCATTGTCATAGGTGTAAGTGAATCAGATCCAGTTAACAGTTGCCCCTCTTCAATTATGCAGTGAGAAGAATGTTGGTTTAGGGACATGAAATGATCAAGAATCCTCTGGACACAGTCAATATCATAAAGGGTGTCAACGTAGCCCATGTTAGGTATGAGAAGATCTACAAGAGAAGCTTGGTCCAACTGGGCTCCCACCCTCTTCTCCAAATTTTCTTTACAAGATGGACTTGCATGTAAGACCATTGCAGCAAGGAGCAACTTGAGCAAAAGGTTGGTGGATATGACTTCCCCTTTATTAGGAAGTAAGCCAACAATCTCTTCAAGTAAAGCTCTCTGATCAGCCTCAGATGGGGAGGAAATACTTGCCCCTGGATTGGCGTAATTCGTACTGTTACCGAAGCTCGATTGTCTATTCATCAAGGGGATATATCTCTTTGCATAACACATCAGAGATGCAGCGATTTTCTCAGGCTTCATGCTTCTTGATTCAAGAGCAAAAATAAATAGTTTATAAAGAGGAAAGCTAAGAGATGACACATCCCCAAACCACCAATCATCTCCCGTAGATTTTGGTTTATTAGCAGTTGATATTCCATTCCATATACTGACGTTCTGCGTGTTGTTGCATTCAGACACAGGCCAATTGAATAAATTTGGGTCTGCGCAAGCTTTCATTGCCAATGAATCAATGCACCTTGAGACGATGTGAAGCTCTTGGGCATATGGGAGAACTTGTTGACAAGTTTCGAGAGCTTTGATTGCGTCCGCCCAGTCGCTGAAGACATCGTTGAGGAAGGCCTCCGTTTGAGCTATGAGATTTCCTTCTCCGTAGTCATCGGTCATTTGGAGGTACTCCGCTGCACATCTAAGACCGACTACATTCAAAGCGGTGAGCTCTATTCTGACACCATAGCAAAATTTTGTGACGAGCTCAAATGATTTGGCACCACCAGGTATGGCATCGAGTTTTAAGACACAAACTGATCTGTCCCCGCTGCAGAACTCTTCAATAAGCTTCTCCAGGAGTCCACTTTTCGAGAGCAATGGAAACTACATCAGATACCAAAATAAACCATTAAATCAGAAATTTAAAAAAAAAAAAGAAAAAAGAAAAAAGGAGGAAAAGATTAGTTGCACCTTGTGGAGATGGAAAGACATCTCCCCAACTTCAATGGTTACATCACTGGGAAGTCCAGTTGTACAAAGCCTAAAAGCAAAAGCATGACGTTACTGAACAATCCTTCTTAACAAGCAGAATTTTCATGCTTCGATTCCATTCAAATATACAAAACAGCCTAATAACACGTAGTAGTGATAGTATTGCTTGCTAAATAACCTTTGATAAATCTTGTGCATATTTATGACCAAATCACAACAACAGCAGTCAGGTTATACGCCAAAAGCCAAAAATGGCAGATAGAAATCATTGAACTGTGAACCAATTTTTTGGTCAATAAAAAATTAGCAGTAGTGCAATGATATTTAGACAGAAAAATACATAACTCTGATTGTAATAACTGTAGGATAAACCTGTTTTAATTTTTGTCAGCATTCTGTCAGTATTCAGTTTAGCATTTTTTATCGAAAAGAAAAATGAACATATACATACAGATATTGCCTTGATAACTAACAATTAAGCATTACCAACTGTCGCCTTCACGATGAAATGCTTCGGATTTAGTTCCCAGCTTCATAAGTGCCATGATTTTAGTGTACAAGTGAAATGGGAAACAAAAAATGAATAAAAGAAAATTAAAAAAAAAAAGTAGAAATAGAGTGGACGAGAAATACTTGTCAATGTTAGTGGTTAGAGAAAGAGAGAGAAGTGAAGTGTAGCGAGTCTAAAGCAAGATTTGAAGGAGGAGATAAAAGAGCCCATTCTAAAGGGGGACTTGATTCATTGTGGAGTTATTCGACTTGACTGGTGTGAGTCATCACCTTCATTTTCTCTCACACTTCAGATCGCTTGCTCATTTCTGCTTAATTATGGAAAAATTTATAAATACCATTTCAGCGATATCACAGTAAACAATATTATGGGCATGTGTGTATTTATTTTAAAAAATTATAATACAAGTAGTGGTTAATTATATGAAATTCAATTATACATGCCATCTATGTATTAGTTGGTTGCATTACCTCTAATGTATTTTAGAATTCCTCTTAATTTTGTATGTGCGCACGTGCCCTATATATGTAATTAACATCCATTCCAAAATTTTCTTCACTTAAAATCGTACATATGTCAATTTTTCATCATATGAAATTATGAATCAATAATTTTCATATTATCTCATCATTCCAAGGCTACCGACTGCATTTGAAACTCACAAATAAGCCGCAACGATCACCAAATCCCAAACTGGTACAATGTGAAACTCTATGATGCAATTTTTTTTTCGTGTGCTATTAATTAGATTTTTTTTTTCAAAAACAAAGATTTGGATAGAGTGGAAAATCTTACCAATTAAATACTAACACTTGTCTCTTTTTTTTATTATTATTCAAATTCAAATGACCACTACAGATGCAATAATACGCATTCACAAGGAATCAAGCTACGTCTAGGGCAAACTATTAATTGGACATTTTTATCTTTGAAGAAATAGAAACTGTATTTGCTTATACACATGGTTGAATAGATGTAAAAACGTAACCTTGAGTCCTTCTTATGTATGTAGGTGGTAGGAAGGTCTTCTCTAATTCCAATTGGTAGATAGAGTTCTTATTTTGACGCCCGATTTGCAACCCATTTCAAAATTGATTCGCAAGAAGAAACTCGGGAGAAAAATAAATAAATAAATATTAAACAGTTAGATTTGGAATTATATGTATAGAATTTATTTGCAAAATAACTGATACTTTTAAGAAGTTAAATAGAAAATGTACCAAGAGTTTGCTCTTGCAAGAAAAGTAGGAAAAGTATCAGCTCAATATTTGATGGATTGTATCTACTACTTCAAAATTAAAGAAAAGGCCTAATAAAATATATTTACCAATTAGTTACCTCTGATCATATTAAAGTAAAGGATAAAGTAAAAGATAAAAAAAAAAAAAAAGACTACAATGCAATAAATTTTACCTTATAGTGTTTCAATTCAAAATTTTAAAGTGCGAGAAAGTCCGTAAAAATACATAAACCATGCGGTTTAAATACCTTAAATTTTAAGTTTTTAAAATCTTACAGTTTTAAAATTTTTTCAAATTTTTTTGACACTTTAAGATTCTGAATAAAAAAACTACTGTATATAGTAGTGATCTGATCCAGATTCCTAGATTTAATAAATTTCAAAAAGCTATTAAATCATATATATATTTAAAGTCTAGAAAAATTAGTTCTCAGTAAATTTGGGAAGCTATCAGCTCTGTAATTTAGAAAATGGCACACGCTAAGTTGACAGCTACAAGACAACAAACAAAAGAAAGCAAATGTGAATGTAGAAGTTGACAATGTGTGATGTGTCTAACTGTGACACATGAATCTTCAATCACGTGTTATACATTTATATTGCGTTTATTTCCCGAATTGGGAAATCGGAATTTAAAAACAGAATTATTGACGGTGTTTATTTTATAAATATGGAGAAGGAATTGGATCACTATTTGGGAATGGGACTGGGAATCAATCTCCCATTCCCTGAAGTTCTCATTTTGCCCTCTCCCAAAATTTAAAATGCCCACTTTGTCCTTATTTATAATCAATTAATATATTATTATAATTAATTAATATATTATTAACAATAATTATTAATAATTATAGTTTTAGAATAAATATCACAATAATTAATGCATTATTATAATGATAATTAATGAATTAATATACTATTTAATTATTATTATTATTATTATTATTATTATTATTGTTGTTGTTGTTGTTGTTGTTGTTAATTTATTAATTATTACTATTATTTATCTATTTATTTATTATTTTAATTATTATCATCATCATCATCATCATCATCATCACATGACAATAATTAACAAATGGTATTTTAATAAATTATTATTATTATTATTATTATTATTATTATTATTATTATTATTACTATTACAAATAATAATAATAATAATAGTTATTATTATAATTAACTAAGGGCATTTCAATAACTTCAAATAATTCAGCTTATTCTGATTCTAATTTTTGCAGCTCAAGTAAATAATTTATTCTGATTCCCATTCTCCATTCTCATTCCATCTCATCCTAATTATATCACATTCCGATTTCAGCCCATTCGAATTACCGACAAGTAAATGAAGTATTAATGGCTTATGATGTCTTAGTTGTCACCATCATCAGGGCATTTAATTTCGGCCGACAAAACTCTTTTCGTAAACTCATTTCTCTCCTAATTTCTCTTTGAAATAAGTGATTAAGATTGAGTCTTGAATTTAACGTTGGCTTAATTTATTTCACTTTATTTATAATTAAACTAATTTTTCACTAAATTTTAGAAACTATGAGTTAAAAGAGAAAAAGATTAAGACAGAACCCTAATTCAATTTCGGCCCCATATCTAGCAGTTCCCAAATCCCTATTCTTTGATTAGTATTAGATATCGGGTTAACTAATACGATAGTCCTTCTTGTTTATTAAAATTATTTTTAAAAAGTGATGGATAACTAAAATTTAAAAGCCCAGGTAAGCCGTACTTTGATTGGTCTTTTACATATAATAGCAATGATAGAAGTTAAGCACCACTATTTGAATGAAAGAATTAGACAAGGCACTGAAAAAACAACTGTAATTTCAGATGAATTTTATTCATTTATTTTACATATATTGTAACTCCGTCCGAGATTATACACTATTTTTGTCAGTATTAAGTCCACTTAGCGTATTCCATAGAAGTAATTGACAAGTCGAGATGACAAAGACTTGCACTTGAGCCCATCAAAATATATCTGAGCTTCTTAAGAAAACTAATTATGCAAGAGGACAGTAAAAAGAGGCTAAGAGCTTTCCTACACCAATAAGTATAGGTAATAAACTTTCAAAAGAATTTAGGACAGTTGTTTCATGATGATACTTTGTATATGTTAGATTTATTAGTTATTTTGTGTCTTAAAAGTATGCAATAAATAACAATTTCTGAATTTCATAAAATTAATTTATTCACATTTATTTGAGCATACATTTTCAGTCCTTATTTATAAAGTATGTGATTTATGTATTGGGCATATGATGTCAATATTAGAAGATATAAATAAAAGATGGTTCACTACTATTAATGAAATGAGCATTTCATTATGTAAGGCTGTAACTTTTCTACTGCTATTGTGAGTGATTTTATCTTAATCATTAAAGTGGAGATTTCGAGTAGAATAGTTAATATGTGTATGTGATATGCATGTTGAACTGAACTATAGTGAATTATGATTTAGTTTGATCGTAATTTACATGAGCATTAATAAGCTCAATTGACTTTAATTTTGAGTGGGTAATAAGCGTACATTCATGTATTATGTCTTTTCAATTATCATATAATAAGATCCATATAAATGGTCAAAACTTTGATAGCTTGGAGATGTAATTTCATGGATCGTGGGAACATAAACCTACAAAGACGAAATCTATACTATTGATGCTTACCTAAGCTGTTTGTGTTACTTGGTCATTTAAATCTGTGGCTGCAGTTTATTTAATAAATTGTTTATTGAATAATAAAATTTATTTTTAATTTTTTTTTACAAATATAGAAATATTAAAAGTGATAATTTGAACAAATAGTGGTTTAAGAGTAAATATGTAATTAATAGAGGCACCACATTTATCGATGGCTAGCTTTAATCGTGAGCATCATATAGATGATTAATTAAATGGCTATTATTGGTCTAGTACTAAGGCTAAAATTAATTAAAAAGAGTTTTAATTAATTGAGCTTTTATTTAATTACATGGGTTACTAGATTGCAACTTTTGACTTTTATTGGAATAGTCTCGGGTTAGCTTAGTAGTTTTGGTGTGTCATGAGATGATAGGTCCTTAACCATTATGTTGGAGTTAGAAAGCCCATGAGTCTGCAGTACCTCTTCTAGCTCAATTCCTAGTCAGACGTTGACTCTAATAAATACCTATACAAAGGAGAGGAAACAAAAATAGAAAGATGATTTAACGTATAGTTTTTCTTGAAAAAGAAAAATATAGCTTTAGGGTTTACATCTCCTGCATAGTAATTAGGGCTATCGACACGCCACATGTGTGAGGGAGACAATTGAGAATAATAGAGAAGACTACAATCATATTCTGCAGTTTCCAACAATGGTGGTAGAAAAGATTGTAGTCATCTTTAGATCTTCAGCAGGAAATCAAGTTATTTCTCTCATTGTATGCAAGTATATATAATCAAGAAAAGTTATTGGCTTCCACTAATTTTATAAAATAAAAAAATTTATTTTCTAGATTTGATTTTCCAACGATATATACAACAATATTTTGTGCACTTATCTTCCAGTGGTGGAATTAGCAATACGATCAAATGGCAATACTCAAAGTTGTGCTCTTCAATTGCCGATCGCGCAAAGTCTTCGATTACCTTCCAACAAATGTGTACCTTTTATTGATCTAGAGCTCTAATTATATATATTAGTATGACTGGAGCTTAATGATGGAGTTGGGTAGTGGAAAGGGATTATTGGGGTAGATAAACACTAGATATTGTTCTAGTACTAGACCAAGTTAACGCAATTAGGTTATACTCTAATTGAAGCGTGATTAGATTTCGTTTCAATCCAAATGATTCAATGAAATTTTAATAAAGCTTTAAGTGAGATTAGATGAGCCTCTAATCCAAATAACCCTGCAAGAGAGTTTTTTGATAAATAATCCCAAAGGAAATTTTAATTTTTTTTTTATTAATCAAAGTTATAGACACAAAAACAAGACCTCCCTATTTATAATAGAATAAACCTACCTTCCTAAGTTAATTTAAAAGAAAAATTAAATCACCATTCTAACGGAAACAAAATATTAATTAAAACATATATCTTGACTCTAATTAAAAATATAAAATATCAAAAGACCTAAAATAATAAAATTTTAAAATTTTAAAATAACATCCTACATCTCTGAATAAATACAATTTGCTTTGCCGGACATAATGGGTTTAGAACTAAAAAATAACACACGATTCTTTTACTAAGAAGGATCATGATTTTTTAACTTAAGAGACATAAAATAACGATATGTTTTAAATGAAAAACAAATTTTTTAGATTTGTTTCAATCTTTTTATTAAGTTTTAATTTATCTAAGTTATTTATGTGGAAAAATATAAAATCGAATTTAAAACATAAAAAAAAGTAATAAAAATACATGAAAATTTTCGCATCAATTTAAAGGGTATACAAATTGTCACAAAAAATGATTCCAATAACATAATTGAATTGGCAACAAAGTGACGCTGCAGCGACGGCTGAAAATAGAACATAAAATGAAACAGTGTTTGGCCTTCATTCATGTTCATGACCACTCCATGCCAATGTTGGTGGGTTTAGCTAGCTGGAAAGGACGTTAAAAGTGCTTTTGGAAGACAGGCAAACACTAACTACGTTTGAGCACTGCAGGGCCGAAATCCGATTATGGGTTTGCTTTAGTTCTATTAATGATGAAGTTTTATTAGTTGGTGACTTGGTGGCTGGAGCCTAGATGTCACTTGTAAGATTTTGTTATTTTTAAACCAACCACATTGATTTGATCTCCATTTAAAAAATGCATAACCTATAATAGAAATATTCTAATCAGACTCCTGACTATATTAAAATTAAGGATAAATTTAACAGATAAAAAAAAAAAATAAGCTTCAATGTAAAGTGTTTTATCATATAATATATTGAGATATGTATTTTTTTTAACTCATTATTAATTTTAATATGGTTAGAGATCCCTAATTACAAAATCTATTCTATGTTATAATGAAACAATTGATAGTTTGATACCAATAAATTAAAAACATAGACCAATTTTACTTACCGATAATGCGGAATTGTAAGGCCCCATTTATTATAATCATGGAAACGAGACTCTTTTATGGTGTAACCTTGTGAGCCACCAAGGCAGAAGAATAATAATATTTCTTAATGTGGCAATAATTATGATGAAGTTAATTTGGTGGTTTATTTCACGTCTAGTTTTTGTTATCTTAAACCAAACAATTTGATTTGATTTCATTACATGGATTTCATTTAATGTCTTATAACTGTTGTTTGGTCCAACATTATCACATTTTTTTTGTTATCACTAACGTCATTCTTACAAATTTCAATACTACATTTTTACATAGCACTATTGTATGAATATATAAATTATACATACGACGAAACAAATGGTACCAATAATGAAAAATGTTGCAATATTTTATGTTATATGACATTGTGGGCCACCAAGAAAGAAGTAGAAGAATTGATGTTCATAATTGGATACTGGTTTCGAAGGTGTAAATCAATGGGCATGAATACTTGAAGAACTTAAAAATTGATCTCGATGAATATTGTTTTTATGGGAACAATTCCTTTTTTTCTTTTTGGAATAAATGGCAACAATTAATATTGTTGTAAGTTTTGTTTATTTATAAGCTTTATACATATGTGTGTGTGGACACTCTTATTTTTTTTCATGTGGATACTACTATTATACTGCATTGTTTTATAGTGCATTAACTTCAACTGACTCTATTAAATTATATGATTTAAAATTTAATAGAGTTATGATTTAATAGTATGTTCGCATTAAAAAAAATAAGGGCATATATATATATATATATATATTAAACTATATGATTTAAAGTTTAATAAAGTTATGATTTAATAGTGTGTTCATATTAAAAAAAAAGTAAGAGCATCTGCATGAGAATATATATAATCATTATCAAGTGCGAATGCCCTCACTTTTTTTCTTTTTAATGTGGATAAGCTGTTAAAGCGTAGGTTTAATAAAAAAAAAAAAAAAAGATTGAAGGACGCCCGTATATATCACACACTCATTTCACGTGTTCAACCTAAAATTTTCATGCTGTATTGATGCAACAAAAAGCAGAAATCTTTTATGAGAGTTGTGGGAACAAACCGCAGGACAACAGCACAACGCAAGCCTCAATTAAAAGCTTGAAAACTATTCTGGAATTGAATGGTTGCAATTTGCAATGAGGTTATGAGATAACATATAACTAAGTTATATTTGTGATTATAAATGATCCTTTAATGCCAAAAAAAAAAGAATAAAAATAAAAAAATGAAAATTATCCTTTAACCACCTCAACAATATCGAAAGATCAAGTAGTCATCACGAGTTTCTAATAATATCTTTGTTGGCTATCAAGTTTTAATTTTATATTAACCACCCACACTTAGTTAATTCCATCAGTCACCATTCAAGCATATAAGATAAAAGACTATTTTATCTCTAGATTCTGTTAAGAAGGTAAAATGATGGATTTACCTTTTTTTCTTTTTTAATTCATTTCAAGGGCAAAGTAGCCTTTTTATTTATATTCTTTAACAGTAGCTAATGGAGTTAATTGAAAAGTCACTTGTTGATATAAAATTAAAATTTAAGATGATACAAAGATATTGTCAGAAGAGATATTATCAAATACCCACTTAATTTTTCCTAACAAATCATTTTACCACCAAAATTTTTTGATAATTATTTTTTCAATTTTTATCATTTTACTAACAAATCGTTAACTTAGTTTAAAAAATGATAATTTCACAAGGATAATTTAAGTATTTCAAATTTATCAGTTTAAACAGCAATGGTGATTTGATACAAGATTAAAAAGTCAAATGGTAAATCAATAATTTTTCAAAAAAAATAATTATTTACTATCATTAAATTAAATATTGCAATTGATTTGTATTTTATTAAATTGATAAAAATATAAATGTTAAAAGAACAGGCAATTAAGATAAAATTAGTTTCTTAAACTAATTATCTATTTCTAATTAATTTGTTTTTATTAAAATTGATGTAAAAATATAAATATTGAAATAACAATTAAAATAATTTCTTAATATAATTATACATTTTCAAAGGTTTTAACACAAAAAATGTTTGATTTTCTAAATATACGATTTTAGATTTTTTTTTTCATTTTGAAGGATAGTTATTTTTCTACACATTTAAATAGTTCAAGGGGAAAAATAGACTTTTAACAAAAAATTTTCAAATTTTCGATTACATTTAACAATTTGGTGGTAAAATGATAAAATTAAAATGGTAGGTGGGAAAAAGTAATTGTTAGAATTTTTTGACAATAAAGTAGTATGTTAGAATAATTAGATTGGTAGTTGATAATATCCAAACTCATTGAGTGGTTGAGGGATAACTTTCTTTAAAAAAAAAAAATTAATCTAATGACAATTAAATTTTCTCCCCACCCATATAAAAGGGGTTCAAATCCTAAATCTCTTGTTTTTCATTTAAGAGATTTTACAATTTAAACTACTAGGCCATTGTAAAGAGAGATTACCTGTTTTTTTACTGTTAAAATCAATAGATACCACTTATCTCTCACTATTTACATAATACCCAATAACTCCCCTGGCACCATAGTTTTACAGTATTACTTTTTTTTTTTTTGCAAACACACTTTTATTCATATATATTATAAATTTAATAAATCATATAAACTAAAATTAAAATAAAAAGTTTAAATACTAAAAGTTAGAAATTAAAAAAATTAATAATAAGATACTTTGCTTGTACTTTTTGTTATTTTTTAAATATTTTATTATAACAAAAATAAATATTTTATAGTCTCAAGATAAAAATATCAAGTATATAGTCCATTTATCCCTCTGTTCTATTAAATTTTTTATAAAAAAACAGAGGATTATTGGTGTATATTGATCTCAACATGAAAAATTGACAATTTCACCGCTGCAAATGATCTTTTTAATCTTCGAATTTTTGGTAACTTTTCTTATGCAATGTTGCCTTTCTCAACTTTATATTAGGCATTCTAATTAAACTTTAGCTAGCATTCTAATCATATGTATAATTCAATATCAAACAAAGAGAGGATAAATTTAGAAGTTGGTAGTGACTAATTTTCACTCCACTTCTAGAAATATAATAATGTTTTAGCCACTTATTTATATTTTTTTTTCCCCTTACCTCTTGAAATTTGTAGCTTGTCATTCTAAACCCGTTGAATTAAAAATTCTGAATCCACACAAAAAGATAGAAGTAATGACAATAGAAACCATCAAAAGAATTTAGTCAACAAATACTTTAGGTCTGAAAGAAATTGCCGGCCGGTTAATAAACAAAGGCACTTTTCGAAGATCATGAGAAAGGATTTCTACTCTTAGTGTGTGTTTGACACACTGCATTGTATTATATTATGTTAATTGTATTGTATTATGGTGCATTGCATTAGGATGTATTGCATTAAATTGTAATGCAATATAATGTTTGGTGTATTATAGATTGAATTATATATAATACTATTTTATAATATTAGTATTATATACAATACTATTTTATAATATTATTTTGTATTGATATTAAAATTTAATTCTTATGAGTTAATTTTATTAATATTTTAGTATTATAATATTAATGTTTGCAATTAATTATTAAATTATTATTTTTATATTGATTTTATAACATAAAAATTAATTTAATAACATACTATTATCAAATAATAAAATATTATAATATTATAAATATAAATAAAATATACAATATAATACAATATTAAAATTTCAATTTAATTATAAGTTTATTTTTATTTTTTACATCAAATATAATTATTTAATTGATTTTTTTTTTTAAATTTAGTGTTCTAGTAGTAAATAACAAATGAAAAAATAATTAGAATACTTTTCACATACTTAAAGTAAAATAATTAAAATGATTATATGTAATAAAACTAAAATGGATTACCATTTATTTATTAAATACTCAACTTTATTAATATTTTAGATTTTATAATTATTATTTAATTAAATTTTATTTAATATGAAAATATAAATTAATATTTAACAAATTTAAATTTTTTCATAAATTATTGAATAATAAAAGTAAAATGATTAAATTTAAACATAAACAGTGTTTTTACGCAACACAACCTAAACCCTACTTTCAATGGGATTATTTTATACTTCTTTCATTATATTAGCCATCTCTTTAATTCGGTGTCACAGCCAAATATAAATTTATATAAAAATAATGTTTTAATACAATACAAAACAAAATAATATGATAGGAACCACCAAACTGAGCCTTAAGGGTGTGTTTGGAATTTTAGATCATGGAATATTAAGACACTGTTCACATTAATTTAATACCAATATCATGTTTGGAAAAAGTTTGTAAGGGGTATGCTAATGCGGCAGTTGCCGCATTAGCTAATCCTGACTCATAGTCGGGTTTAGCTAATGCGGCAGTTGCTGCCTTAGCGGTTTTGCTTTTGCTTCGTTTTTTTTTTTTTTTTGTTTTTGGTTTAACTTTTAATAATAATAAATAAATAGTTATATTTTTAATATAATATAATGTAATATAATATAATATTAATTTTTATTTTCTTTTATTTTTATATCATAATTATTAATATAAATTAATAAATTAATAATTTATTATTCATATATTAATTTTTATTATATTAAAAATATAACTAAATAATGTATTATTTAGTTATATAATAATTAATATATAAAATTGATTTATGTTTAATAAGTTAATATAACTAACAATAAGTACTTAAATAATATATAAAATAAAAAATATAACATAATATTACATTATTTAATTATATTATAACAATTAATATATATAAATTGATTATTATTTAAATATTTAATATAACTAGTAATAAATATCTATATATGAATAAATTTAAATAATATTAATTTAAAATTAATACCAATAAAGATAATAATATAAAATATCATTACATCATGATATTATTTAGAGTCTATTTAATTAAATTATTTACTTCGATCTTTATTTTATATGTTATATATTTAGAAAATAGTAAAAAATAAATGTTATGCTGCCGAGAATATAAAGTTATAAGCCTCAATTTTTTATGAAAAATTATGATTTTTTTAACATTTATACTAAAAAATAATGTTAAATTATAGAATTTAAAACTTCTATACTTAGTATTTTTCTACGTACTAATAAATATTATTTTTTAAATATATAATTTAAATTAATTATAAAAAAATTAATACAGTACAGTGTAATATCAAATGTTGTATAATATTATTATAATATAATATTAATACAATATAATATAATATATTTATATAAAAATAATATAATATAATATAATATAGTGTACCGGGTAACAAAATCTCGGGGCACAGCAAAGCCATTGGCCCGCGTATGGAATGCGATGTGATTAGTTAGTCATTAACAAAATCAATATAAATTCATAATTATTACTTTTGTTTATCCTTAAATAGCTAGGCAAGGCTAATGCGGGAATGTGGGTATCATAGCAACAAATAGTGATGTGTCAGAGTGGACGCTCTGACAAAGAGAGTGAAGCTGTTTTTATTCCCACAAATTTTGTTTCACTTTTACTTTTTGTAGTCAAAGCTTCCAAGACTCACAGACTTGCCACTTTCAGAAATTAACAGAAAAAAAGAAAAGTAACGAGGGGCAGCAGCCAGCTTCCCCTCCCCCGACCAGAAGGAATGGAACTACCTCAAATTTCACTCCCCACGCGCACTTTTGAAAAATCATTCTGCAATATGCGCACCTATTTGCACTATGATCCAAACCTAGAAATTGGCTCCCAAAATTGAATTAGCAAGTGATATTATATTATTACAAATTAGCAAGTGATACAAGATTTCACATTTTGTATATAAAAATATACTAATTATGCTCCCAGAAGGCTCACAATGGTTTTGCTTAAAACTCAAATTCCTTAAGCAACGTATACATTTTTTATGACAAACATTTCTAATGCACTTTAACTTACTAATAAGTCATTTACACATTTATCACAGTTTTATAATAATAATAATAATAATAATAATAATAATAATAATAATAATAATAATAATTGAAACAATAAAGATATAATTTGTAATTCAACAATATGTAATAAGATAAAAACCACTAAACCAAGACTTGTAAAGATACAATGTGCTCAAAATAGATTCGTCACCTTCACAATGGTATTTAACTTTAAATTATGGTAGTGCCACCTGCAACACTACCTCAAAATTCCAACGAACTTCAAACAAATATTTAAATTCTAGCACATTGAAGCTTATAGTTAGAGAATACTCGCTTAGGAGAGCAGAGAAGAAAATCACTTAGATTTTTGGTGTGTTTTGCAAATGAACTTGGCAGCCAATTTATATATTTCAAGGGAGCGCACTAGTTAGTTAAAATCCAATGGTCATTTTCTTTTTTATTTTTTCAAACGAATGGATGCTCTTTGAGATTTAATTTTTCATTCACCCAAATACCAATTTGAGTATTATATAATTCTTTGCGAAGAGCTTGTAGAAGAGATTTTGAAAAATATGTGTAAGTATATTTTTTTTAATATTTATCTTGCTCAAAATTGACCATGAAATAACTACTTTATACTATTTTTTATAATAATCATTTCATGCGTTACTTAGTTTATCCATTATAATGGATGAACATAAAAATGGGCTAAAAACAATAATAAACTCTTCTTATTCCTTATATGTATATTTATATATTCAAAAGTTCATATTTTGGAAGGATTTTTTTTAAGATACAGCTGCTGTAATTTATAGTTGTAAAAAATTTGAGTGAACAATAACACTACATAATTATTATTTACTCAAATTTTTTGCGACTGTAAGTTACAGCAGCTGTATCTTAGCAGCTCCCATTTTGGAATCGTTAATAATGCAAGCAAATGTACTAAAAGCAAAGACAAAAGTATATACGCTGGCTTTTGTCCTTGACCTGATTTAGTCTTTATCGGCGAGTGTTCCCACATGCCTAAATAGAGCGTCAGCGAAACCATTATCTCCTCTCCTCCACCAACAAGAAACGAAATCACAGCAAACGCTTTTACAAACTAAACCCAGGTACAGTTAACTGTTAACTCTAGTTGACTAAAAATTCCGTACCCCAACCAACCACAGTTAACTTGTTTGGTTAACCAAAATCCAATAAACTCGCCAGAGACTTGACAAAATAAAATAAAAGTAAAATAAAAAAAATCTCGCGATAAAATAAAAGAAACCAGCAACCAACACTTTCGCTTCCATATGAATATAATAAAACAAAGAATTATCTGCTACATTAATCAGAAAGAGAATTAATAAATAAATATTTTAATAACCAACTCTAAAATAATTTTTTTTTATAAAAAGTTAAATTAAATTATAATGGGATAGGTTCCTTAAAGGTCTTTGTTGGCTTCTGAAGATACACAGACCTTCTTCAGATCCGAAGAAAAAGGTCCCAAAAAAATAAAAATCACACACAGTACTAGTAATTTCAGTGTTATTGCACAACTTGATATTTTCTTTTTTTTTTCTCTGTCAAATAAATTAAGGGGAAAAAAAATGCCTATTTAGTTTCTTTAAGTGAACTGCGTGCCGTTTGGGCTCTTGCATGATCCGAAAAGTTGTTCCCTTTCTTTCTTCCTCTGTGTGAAAGTGTGTGTTTTTCTTTAATCTGCTTTTGTGTCGGCCTTTCTAACTCAAAGATTCATCACCCACTTCAAAGATTTATTTGTAGTCAAGGACTCATAAGTGTAATTAGATCTTTGTATAGGTGTAATAAATCTCTGTATCAGTTTCTGTTACCGCCCACTCTTTTGTTTTTGGATTGATTGAGCAGAGAGCAAGAATTTTTTGAATTTTTTGAATTTTTTTTTTGGTGGGTTTCGAGCTATGGAGATGTTGTGAAGAAAGTCGAAGGCTTTTTTCTTGCTAAGGGCTGAATTGGAAGTAATTTTTGGTTTGCAATGTTTTGTTTTTATGAATTTTTGGTGTACAAGTGGTGATATGGCATAAAGATTCATTATTGATAGAAGGTATGAAATTCCACTTCAATTGTTTGTACCATCACTTCATTGATACTATTCTTTGTACTTTATTTTTCTGTTTTCAATTTTGTGAATATAGTGTCTAATTTGGTAATCTATTCGGTTTGTAACAGAGATAAACATTAAGAAGAAGGGATTTATTTCTTTTATGAATTTGAGATGATTACGTTTATGGACTCAAAGGAGAAGCTAAAAGAGGTGGAAAAATGCTTGGATTCTCAGCTATGGCATGCCTGCGCCGGCGGCATGGTCCAAATGCCGCCAGTTAACTCCAGAGTGTTTTACTTTCCTCAAGGCCACGCTGAGCATGCTTGTGGGCCGGTTGATTTTCGGAGCTGCCAGAGGATTCCACCTTACATACTGTGTAGGGTTTCAGCAATCAAATTCATGGCTGATCCTGAAACTGATGAGGTATATGCAAAAATTAAGTTGGTTCCAGTTAGTAATAATGAGCCTGACTTTGATAATGATGATGGAATTGCTGGAATTCATAGTAATGAAACTCAAGATAAACCTGCGTCTTTTGCTAAGACATTGACACAATCGGATGCCAATAATGGTGGGGGGTTTTCTGTTCCAAGGTATTGCGCCGAGACCATCTTTCCCAGATTGGATTACTCTGCAGACCCCCCTGTGCAGACCATTCTTGCTAAGGATGTTCATGGTGCGACATGGAAGTTTAGGCATATTTATAGAGGCACTCCTAGGAGGCATTTGTTGACGACGGGGTGGAGTACTTTTGTGAACCATAAGAAGCTTGTTGCCGGGGATTCAATTGTGTTTTTGAGGGCGGAAAATGGGGATCTTTGTGTTGGGATTCGCCGTGCAAAGAGAGGAATTGGAGGTGGACCTGAGGTGACTTCCGGGTGGAATGGGAATTGTGTTACGCATTATGGAGGGTTTTCGGCCTTCTTGAGGGAGGACGATAATAAGTTGATGAGAAATGGTATTGGAAATGTCAATGGGTCGAGCTCAAATAATGGGAATAATTTGATGGGCAAGGGGAAAGTGAGGCCTGAATCTGTTATTGAAGCCGCAACACTTGCTGCCAGTAGGCAGCCATTTGAGGTTGTTTACTACCCTCGAGCTAGTACACCAGAGTTTTGTGTGAAGGCGTCAATGGTGAAAGCAGCATTGCAGATTAGGTGGTGTTCTGGAATGAGGTTTAAAATGGCCTTTGAAACTGAGGATTCTTCACGGATTAGTTGGTTCATGGGAACAATATCTTCTGTTCGGGTTTCTGATCCCCTCTGCTGGCCTGATTCGCCTTGGAGGCTTCTGCAGGTATAGCCATTTAACTTGATCTGTTTGTAAATCAGCGTTAAAAGAGATATAAATGCAATTTTGAAGTTGAAGAATGTTTTATGTTTATAGAACTCTAGTAGCTTTCTTCTTTTTATTTTCAAATTTATTTTTTACAAAATTTCCAGGCCCATCGGATGCTGTTGAGTTCTAAATACTTAGCTAACAATCAATTTACCTTTTTGGTTCATGTTCTGCATGTTATTGATTTTTCTCTTCCCTTTTGTTTGTGGATCCCAATTGGTTCGATTTTTTAAGATGCACTAACATTTGTTCACAACTTCACACTTAGCTGTGTGAATACTCAAGTGTGGGCTTGAAGACAGACAAAATTGCTGATTTAGGTTGTTTAATAAATGGCAGTCTTTTTGTTATTTAAGCAAAATATGTGATGAGACTTTAGTAGAATAAGGGAATTTTAATTGTCACTCTTGCTTATGTAAGAGCATGTAGATGCATTTGAATATAACTTTCTTATATGATTTATTAACTTGAATAAGGCTACCATGCGTGCACTTATTAACAACCTGATTTTGTTTCATTCAGACCTGGTCAAATAATTCTGAAAATTATGTTCACACTAGTTTTTCCATATTGAACTTTTTAATCAGCATATCAAGATCTCTGTTCAATCTATTCTTATTTGTGGGAACTATCGGTTGCAGGTTACATGGGATGAGCCTGATTTGCTCCAAAATGTAAAACGTGTTAGCCCATGGCTGGTGGAATTGGTGTCAAATATGCCCGCCATCCATCTATCCCCCTTCTCACCACCAAGGAAGAAGTCAAGACTACCACAACAACCAGATTTCCCCCTCGACGGCCAACTTCCAATGCCGTCATTTTCTGGCAGCCTTCTTGGGCCCAACAGCCCTTTTGGGTGTCTACCCGATAACACTCCTGCTGGCATGCAGGGAGCCAGGCATGCTCACTATGGTCTATCCCTATCGGACCTCCACCTCAATAAACTGCAGTCAGGTCTGTTTCCGGCTGGTTTCCCGCCATTTGATCGTGCTGCTACACCCACAAGGGCCTCTAATAGCCCAATCCTTCAGAAGCCAAGCATGAGTGAGAACATTTCTTGCTTGCTAACCATGTCACATTCAACCCAGCCTTCAAAGAAAGCTGATGATTCAAAGACACCCCAGCTTGTTCTTTTTGGGAAACCAATACTTACAGAGCAGCAGATGTCTCACAGCTGTTCCGGTGATACAGTTTCACCAGTTCGTACTGGAAATAGCTCGTCAGAAGGGAATTTAGATAAGATTACGAATTTTTCTGATGGTTCTGGATCTGCACTTCAACAACAAGGCTTACCCGAGCGCTCATTCTGTGAAGTTTTCCAGTGGTACAAGGATAACCGCCAAGAAACCGAGCCCAGTTTAGAGACTGGTCATTGTAAAGTATTCATGGAATCAGAGGATGTGGGTCGCACTCTTGACCTCTCGTTGCTCGGATCTTACGATGAACTTTACAAAAAGCTCGCAGACATGTTTGGCATAGAAAATGCAGAGACATTAAGCCAGATGCTTTACCGTGATGTTACAGGTGCAGTGAAGCACATAGGAGATGAACCATTCAGGTTTGGGCCATTCCACTTGCTGACATTTTTCTGTGTATGCTATTATTTCCTTGAAGGGGTTTAATTTGATCTGTTTTCTTATTGCTGTTGCAGTGACTTTATGAAAACGGCTAGAAGACTGACGATTCTAATGGATTCAAGCAGTGACAACGTAGGAGTGTAGAAGTGTAGAGTATAGAAATAAACGTTGGTTGGCTTCAACTGTACAGCTGGTTGATTAAATCTTTCATTTCCTGCTGACCTTTTTTTTTTTTTTTGGCCTTCTGAAAGGATCCTGCTGACCTTTTTAGCTTCTTGAATTTGTCTGATGCGGAGCAGAGCCTCTGATCCATTTTTCTGTACCTTCAAGCTAAAATCCTCCTGGATTCTTGTTTCCCTTAATTTTTTTTTTGGCAATGAATAGTTGAAAGAGTTTGTTACTTTCAGTGCCCTTTGTCATTGCAACAGTAATTAACATGAAGTTATATAATCAAGAATGGCAGACTCAGTGATGCGCAATAAATATTCACATGTATTAGGAAAACAGTAAAGAGATAAAATTCCGACGAAAGGTTGATAAAAATAATGTTAAAATGACATGTTTTATTGACTAAAATGACGAGTAATGCATCTAATTTTTCTATCTAAATATCAGTCATTTATCTATTATTACAACTAGAAGCAGCTAAACTAAGACTTTGTTTGACACTAAGGTGTAAGGCTACAGTTATTGTAAGAATAAAAATTGTAATTATAAATCAAAAGTGAATATTACGTAGTAAATATAATTTTTAAATAATAATTTTAATAAAATTTTAAAAATTATAATAGATTTTTCTTTTATTATACAAGTATAAAATTAATTAGTTTAATTTTTAAATTATAATAACTAATATTTATCAAAATATTATAATATTATAACTTTTAAACTACAGGTACGTAATCTCATCTATCTAATCTCGATCTTAAATTCAGACGTAAGTGTATTTGACATTTTTGTCAAATGTTCTGTTAGATTATCAATGAGAAAATCAAAAACTGATACAAAAGCTTGTTGATCTTAAAAAAACAAAAAAAGGAAAAGAAAAAATATCCCCATGTTCCGTGCAAACACAAAAGTATTTGGGTAAGAGGTCTAATCAACCAACGTTAAATCAAAATTAAGGAATCAGTTGACAAATTTGGCTCGCGGGGTTGGTTATAAGTATCATAGTTTCACACGACGACAGATTCTCATGAGATTGATCAACAGTGACTCCCGCCCATTAAGATCTGGCCACGTGTGAATGAAGTGAAATTTTAATCAATTGAATTAATAAAATAATTAGCCGAAGCATGGGGATCCTAAAAGAAGTCGTAAATATTTGTCTAAAATACGAACAAAGTCAAAAAAGTGGACGCACCAACACATTCCCAGCCGCACGTGGGGAGGGAGTTGGTGGGACCCGTGTTTGATTTGGTGGTGTAATAATAAATGAATGAAGAGATTCACGTGTGGCCAGCGTCAGCTGGGAGTTGCATGCGTTGCGGCGTTTCGACGCCCGGGCTGTTCTGTTTTTGTTTTGCCTCGCCCTCTTCCTTGACTACGGTTTTCCCGCGCTTTTCCCCCCTTCCTGTCAATTCTATTTTCACTCCTAATTCGCTAACTAATCCTCTCGATTTTCTTCTCTTTCTTTTTCTTGTGAAGATGAAATACGCAAGTATGTAGAGTCAACTATAAGCCCCCGGTCTCCCAACCATAAGCCCCAGTTTCTCAAGTGTTTGTTTCAAGTAATTTTATTTAGTCAGTCATTTGAGACCATTAAAGAGTCAGACATGTGCCGTGACAATTATGAGAAATTTATTTGGTGCTTAATGTTATTATTGTTGTTATTATTATTATTATTTTTTATTGGGTGATAATGCTAGTTAATCAACTTGAGGCATGCAAATTCAATATCGATAGAACTAGTGTCCGAGTGGAACGAAAAGTCACTCACCGACAATATATATATATATATATATATATACATGTATATAAAATACAAAATCAACAAGCATCATGGCGACCAGATCCTTAGTGGGATCATGTGAAACTTCTGAAAGCGTTCGATCACCGGCTTCTCAGCCCCTTGGTTTCTTCCTTCTCTCTTTCTTTACGTTGGAACTTGCACCACACCAACATCAATTTTTGTAACAATCTCCTTTTTAGCAATAATAATAATGTGGTAAAATTATATCGGTGTAATTTGAAAATTTAAGTTGACTTCTTTTTTTTTTACTCTTATTATTTTATCAAAACTATAATTTTTAAAATTTTAAAAGTCATATTTATAAAATATTTTTTAACTTTTAATTCAGGGTTAG
Source organism: Murraya paniculata (assembly GCA_030449075.1). Taxonomy (NCBI): domain Eukaryota; kingdom Viridiplantae; phylum Streptophyta; class Magnoliopsida; order Sapindales; family Rutaceae; genus Murraya; species Murraya paniculata. The sequence goes on from JAEVFN010000062.1 coordinate 903,660, forward strand.
AGTTTTGTTTTTCACAATAACTATAACTTTTAAGTAAAGACTCAGTAATATCAAAAAAAGCATTTGTTTATAAAGAAGGAATAAACCGCTCCAAGTAATATCATTCTATGATTTATTGTAAACTATATGTAGACCTACCACTATTTTTATTCAGTAAAGCATTATCTAATAGTTCTCTTAATATAAATTGCTGTATAGTTTACATTGAGACAATATCTGTTTGGTTAAACTATTTTACAGTCGAATATTAATTTTTCAAAAAATGACCAAACGAGTTTGTTTATTTACCGTGTAAATACTCTTAAGTGAAGAAAGAATGTTGTTTCACTCAAACTCAAAAACCAAATTAAAAGGGCAAACGAATAGAAAGGAAATGGATAAAAAGCCATTACCAAAGCATTGCATTTGTGTTTATTATTTAAATAGATAGCATTATTTCTCTTTAGTCTTTACTTTGATTTCAGTAACGGGTTTCCTCCAAATATGGCATGGTTTCTACCTAGAAACATGAACAATTAAATAATCTAGAAACACGAACAATTAAATAACCTAATTAAATATAACGACATTATTGTTGTCTCGTCTTGTGTATGCCCTAGGGTTTTACTTTTGCTTCGTAATTACGTCAAGAAAATGTCACTCGTGAAAATCACAAAATAATTAATTAGAATTTTAAAAGAAACAAATTAAAAGAGCAGTTGTATTGAAAGATCCGAGCCACGGGAAAAGGGCCACGGTACATGGAACAAGTACGCCACCAACATTCAATGAGTTTTTTGTTATATTGTCTTCTTTTTTTGAATAAACACTTCAATTTGAATCTCTGCCCTCCAAAATAAAATTAAAAAAGAAAGTAACAAATTGATTTTAACATTGTAATTTTTTTTTCTTTAGAAGGGAGACATTGTAACTAAGTTAAAAAAGTATATATTAAAATCCGTGTTTTCTTAATTTTTTAACATTAATTTTACCATATGTATTGATGACGTCTATAAATTTATCGGCAAGTGATCCATTTCCTTTTCTTTTTTCTCATTGTCAGTTGTAAATTAAAATGCATTTATGTTTGATATTGCAAGGAGTGTGTGTATGAAGTTTCTTTATAAGTATTCTGAATTGCCAGAATACTCATAAAAAAAAAAGGAAAAAGGAAAATATCAGTTGCATGAATTGCGAGAGTCATGACTTGTCCCCATTAATTTCTTCAACTAACATTTATGTCCATGTGCCCACGCTTGCATACATCACCATCTCCACCTAATATGTTTGATCCTTAGTCACTAAAGCATATAACCAAACATGTTCATATTCATTTCAAAGTTTTTTTACCCTTTTTTCTATTTTGATAGTATTCATATCAAAATTACAAAGTTTAGTTGTACTCAATAAGATGATTATTGCCAATACAACGAAATAATTAGTAGGTTTCTACTATTGTGAGAAGAAGTTCAAATTCCTTTGGTAGCATGAGAACCTGAATTATTTCTACATAAATTGTTTGGAGAAGATCGTTTCTCCTTTAGAATAGATCTTTGGCTGCACTGAGTAGGCGAGGGGTGGAGCCAGACTTGAGAAGCTGGGGATCGGAATGTGAGAGAAAAAAAAATATTTATAAGGAACAAGTCATAAACAATGCATTTAAAACTTCAAACTTGGGCCCAAATGGAAATAAATAGAATGTATTGAGGCCAAAGTATAAAAAAAAATCTTAAGAGGTTAAAAACATAAATATTTATTTATATTTTGCGCTGCACACTCGTACGACATTTAGATAATTCTTAAGTAAAAATTACTAAGTAAGTCTTGAACTTCTCGACTAGCTAAGTTGTCTTGTTTACGGAAGAGTTAGAGAGAAATTTGAGTAATTGAGCCAAAGAGAACGTGTATTATTCATTAGAGAGTGTGTACAAGAGGGCTTGAGAACTTGCATAGAGTTTGCTCTTGAATGAAATGATAAGTACTAAGACTTATTTATGGAGAGACCGCCCTCGTTCTAAAACCTTCTAGCTTTAGAGAGTTCTCATGACTTATAGAGAGCTCCCATTTCTACAACATTTTAAAGTAGTCTAGAGTATTATATGTACAAATTACATGCTATAACACTCTAAAAATATCTAAAAATTTCTTAGTTATGTATAAATAAAGAATATGTTACAGATGGAGCTTTCGAAAATCAAACTAAGTGACCACATCTTAGCTTGTGTACTTGCTTCTTCGGCTTGAAATTTGGTTGGCCCGTAACACTTTTGCACCCTTAGCGCTAAAAGAACTCCATCCTTGGGCGCTCACGGTTGCTTTGTTGATTAAGATTGCTTTTGAAAATTTTCCAATTGAAATTTAATATTTTTCTTGAAAATTAAATAGGGCAGATAGTAAAGTGTTACTTTACCTTTTTCTCATATTTAATTTGTCACTAACCGACCAACTACATTCATGCACCCACTCTTCACAATAATCCATTTAAAATTTTTCTGCTCCTTTGATTAGAACTCTTTATTTTTAGGATTTATTAAAATTTGCTATGACTTTTTTTCATAAGGTGCCAAAAATTGAGCTCATATTTTTAAATAAAAAAAATCCAAACATTAGTCTTCTCTAATTTTTATGTATTCCTAAATAATTTTTTTTAGAATTTCAACTGACTAGAATTCATTATTAATCAAACTCAGAATAATGATTAATATAATATTCTAAATCCTAATTAATTCAACTCCCGTCTTTTTCCACGAGCGTCTCATTTTTTCAAAAAACATAAATAAATAAATAAATGATTGAAAGCAAAATTGTATGTAAAGTCAAGAAAGAGCCATAACAAGAGTCAGGGGCTGATCACCGATCAGGACCATGATGACGATGATGCGTCTGATACAAGTAACAGATGGGGCAAATTCAAATGGGTCCCACGTGATTAAAAAAATTTTGAGCTGTCACTATCAACGTCCGTGATTTCATCTCACCCGAGTTAAGAAAAGTCTACTCTCGAACAAAAACGACAGAGATTCTCGATGACGTGGCGATCGGGCAAGCCGGCCCTTGTCCTCTCCGGTGGTCCCCGCTTTTTGTTTTTCTGTCAACTCAATTCACACGCACCATCCGCAGGCGCACAGCTCTCCTCGTCATCGTGACAAGACCGACAGCCAAATGTATTTCTGGCTGACACTGAACTGACACGTAGGACGTCAGCTGATGGATGGTGATGTGTCGCTGCGTGCTCAGGAGGCACTGCCTCCGAGGTACTGCTCTTTGTGGGCCGAGCTCAGAGCCATTTATGGGCCAAGCTGGGCCGATATATGAATCTTCCACAAATCCCCGATCACTCTTACTTGCTTACTTTTTCCCATTAAGAGGTGCATTCTCAAATTATGTAGAAATTAGAAATGGGAAAATGTGGATCAAGAAGTTCTAACAATGGATCAACATCTCCGAGCCTGATGGACATAATATATCGATATATTTTCCCTCTGATCATACATTAATTAGCCTCTTTTTTTGTATTTTTAGATAATTAATTTATTTTATTGATCAGGATAATGAATCGAAGATTAGAGAATAAACGTGCTTTAAGGACTCAAAATTGAAGAGAACAGAAATTTATCGGAGTGAGTGCGTGGGCTTGGATAAATTAATTGAAGCAAGATCAAATATGGCCCATTATGTTAATCACGTGAAGAGCACTCAAGGATTTGGATGTTAATTTGTTGTCAGCCAAGCATCATATAAGCAAAAAGCCTGATTGAAGCAGAGCAGCAGCCACGGGCCTGCGGAAGAACCAGCCGCTCGGGTTTATGATTGGATTTACCTACCCTTTTATTCTCCTCAGTTATGTGTAGCTAAATCTTTTATACTAGGATTAAAGATGATGTCCTGTTTAATGAAATAAATTACTTTTTATTCAATTAATTTCTTGAGTACAGTTAAAAATTAACTTAGATTAGACTTAAGCTTTCATAAAAATTGACAGTCCATGTAGGTTCGACCTCATTATTCGTAATCTATATTTCAATAGATTCGTGCACTTACAATAAAACCCATCTTCAACATTCCGCTTATATTAGAGGGGAGTGTATAAGAATCCGTAAATAATAGAGGGGGATCTGTATGAGTATTTGATCCTTAAAGAACTTATAATTTAAAGTTTCAAGCTGAATATAACCATATTACAATAAAAGAAAAGCATCAAGGTTGGACATGTCCACAAAATAACAAAAATACAGCAAGTTCGTGTACCACTCACATCACCAGAAAAATTTCTATTTATATCCTTATATTTTTTTGGATTTATTTTATTTTTATATATTCTATGATACATTTTACTAATCTTTTTTTTTTTATCCATAAAAATTTTAAGTAATTTTACTAAAAAATTGCAGGAATTAAATAAATTAAAATTTTAATGTGGGCATATGAGGGAAGGAATAGTGGTCGCACCAAATTCCCCTAACTACTTTTGTTCCTTGGGGGATTTTTGACATTTTTGTCATAAGCACTTCTAATAACATTACCTAGTATATATGAGTCAAACAATATCAAGATATACAAATTGTTCTTATATGCATTTAGGCTTCATTTGGTATTGTGATGTAAACAGTCGCACTCAATATAGATTGTTAGCATTAGTTGTTAAGTAAAAATTAGTTTTAATTAGTAAACATTGCTTTTCAATAATAATATTAACAAAAAAAGTAAAGGTAATATAAGTTTTTAACTAAATAGGTATGAGATAAAATGATACGTTACTAACATTTCAGAGATAGATTTTGAGAAAAAAAAACTATTTTAAAAGAACAACTCTCCAATAAAGAAAGTAGATTTTTTTTTTTTTTTTGGGTGTATTCTTCTTTCATTGGCATCATCTATTTAAGTACAACTAATAAGATAGCTACTGCAGACCACTATTACAATATAACTATTCTATACATACCACTTCTATCCCATAACCATGGGGCATTTGTATTTTAACCACTAAACGAATTTCATCCAAAAGACGTCCAATTAAACAACCAATCAAAAAGTGTTTTAACAAATCTTCCACCAATTGAGAAAGCTGTTCAAATTTTTCTTGATAAGCCTGCACAGTCGAAGTTTGCTTCAATGTGATAATCCCTTTGAGGCATCATCAACTTACATAGGCCTAAAACTGTTAAAGTAATGATTTGAGAACTCCACCAATGTGACTGGCTAATTTTTTTTTTTTTTTAAACCAACGGTACTATTGCAGGCTCCTTCTTCAAGGCGGATGACGCTAACTGCAGTTGATGCTCTGCTATATATCACGTCTTTCATGTAGCTATGTCCTTAAGCGACAAATCTAGCAAAACATAGTACCTAAGTCAGCCGAAAACCCAAAAATCTAACTTAAAAGTGAAGCACATGCCAAACAAGAGAGAAGAAGAAGAAAGCACAGATAAGAGTATTAATTATAACTTAGAGATTGTTCAGTTATTACCTGTAAAGAGGCCTTTATTTGCAAGTCCAAGTAATAATACCTTTATAAACTATGCTTAAACGGAAAAACATAATCTGTGCAGAATTATCTTTAGGAAACCTACTGCTAGGCTAATTAAGAAACCATCTATCTCCTGAATATGTACAAAATTGCCTTAGGAAAGTTAAAACAGCCCCTACTCCAACGTGCTGTGAGTGAGCTTACAGCCCACAGCAGTGAGGGAATGACATATGAACCTTGGTACTCAAAGTGTTGTCCTGCATTATAAATCCAACCATTTCGATCTTCCCTGTTGAATTATGAGAACCACAGCTTAAGAGTAGGTGAGAAGTTTGTCATTCTACCAGAAGTGACTGGTATTGCCAATTGCACTTAACCTCCTTGGGTGGTTGGGCTTTTGTTTTCACTAGTAGAGATTTGATTACGTTGGACACTCAATTGATTTTATTTACTGTAATTCTAACTGAATAATCCAAGAGGCGGGTGCAGGTGATTGGGGTTCTTAAAAATTTTCTCCAATGTTAATCAAAAACCAACAACACCAACCACCAAAATCCAACAATAACAATGACAGTGATTAACTTAAAGATATAAATGTAGAGAACCAAGAAGACAATGAGTTTTATATAGTTCGCAAACCCACCTGTGTCCACGCCTCCAAACATTCAAGTTTAAGGAATTCATTAACCAAGCCTTCTATCCCAAGCCTTCAAAATGGATACAATTAATTTCAAAGGTGGCAATATACCGTTATAATCTTGAGATGATCCCATACCTTTTTTCCTAAGTATTTCATACACTTGCAACTTTTCAATATTATAAATAGAAATGATTCTTACAAGATTACACTCCACACAAGAGTGTATAAGTAAGTCATAGCTCAATAATGATCTAGTATGTGTAAGCAAATAGATGAAATCTCAAGAATGCTTTGAATGATCAAGTTTTAGCTTAGTAAAAGTTGTGAAATCGAGTTAAAGTTGGCTTTTTATAGATAGATCAAGAAACTAGCCATTACTTTTTTAAAATAAGACATTCTGCACGCTATGGAGTCACCAATAACTTTGAACCAAGCTGCCATGATGTCTGTGCATCAGATGGTTAATTGTTTAAGCTCAATATGTGGGATGCATTAGGGTTGGCAAAATCTGGATCTAGATTTACATTTAACCATCCGAATCCGCATTCAGATCCACAAATTTTTTTGCAAATTCGGATGAAGGTAATATCCACAACGGATGGGGGCGGATATTTTGAATATCTGAATTCACAAAAATTAAAATTGAATAATTTAATATATAATTTAAAAATTTAACAATTGACCTATTAATATCTAATAAAATTCAATCATAATTCAATAATTAACAATTCAACATCAATAACATACAATAACATCATAAATCTACAAATAAAAATACTACAATATAAATAAAAAATAACAAATAACATGAATTCAAGTACACCACCATTAAAATCCACAAATAAAAACACTACAAATCCATGGAAATTGCAAGCTTCGAGTCGAACACATCATGCCATTATATCGTCAACCATCAGGATCTTCCACTCCTTCATCATTCATAATTTGTTCTACAAATCGTTTAAGCGGCTCACGATCTAACAATGAAAACATAAAAAAAAAAAAATTCATTAAGAGCTTTGTTATTGCAAAAATATAAAAATATTTAAATATATGAATAAATGAAATAAGTGTTTTTACCTTTAATTTCAGTCCAATACCAATTTTGAGCACACATCAATGCTTCCACAGTGTCTTGACGAAGTCTATTACGATGAGTACTCAAATGCCTACTTCCGGTGCTGAAAGCAGGCTCAAAAGCAATAATAGACACAGGAATGACCAAGAAATCTCTAGCAACCTCAACAAATATCAGATATTTGTCGTTATTATTCTGCCACCAGGACAAAGTATCAAAATTGCTAATAGTAGGCAAAACTCCCTCATCTAGGTAGGTCTCCAATTCAGACTTAGCTTGTTTATAGTTGACTTCTTTGGAAACAAATAAGTCCCATTCCATACTTCAATCCTTAAAATTAGGAGCTTGTGACATACCTCAAGAAGAGCTCTCCATCTCAAAATCTCCTATGTCTTTACTTGCTGCATGTTTTGATTCATACTCTTTCACCACTTCACTAAAAATGTTAAATACATTTTCAGCTTGATAGGCAGCCTCATTTCCATGAATCTTAGGAAAAAAAAAAGTGAATCATCACCTTTTGAAACCGAGGATCTAAAATATTCACTATGGTCAACACTCTATGAATAACATCCCAATATTTTTCAAACTTGGCAATCATATTTTCAGCCATTTGTGTAATCCCCACATTACATGACGTCTTCCATGAATTCATTAACAATCTAATCTCACAAATTTTAGGAAAAAATAAGTTAGAGGTGTGATATTGAGATCCATAAACAATTTCTGTCAACATACAAAACAAATCCAAATATGCACACAAAACCTTTGTCAAATCCCACTTCGACTCATTAGGCAAATATTTGTACTGTTTATCAAGCCTACTCAACCAAACAAATGCATCTTTATACAACAAAGCAGTAGTGAGTATTAAGTAAGTTGAATTCCATTGAGTTTTACAATCAAGAACCAAAAGTTTTGTCTCTTTAATACTTATTTGGCGCATTACAGCCTCAAAATTTTCAACTCTTCTGGGTGTAGCAGTCCAATAACTAACACTATTTCTTATATTTTCAACACCTCTATCCATCACAGACATTCCATCACTCACAATCAAATTCAAGATATGAGCAAAACAACGCATGTGAAAAATTCTCCCCCTTAAAATCAATGAACTTGGCAAAAATTTATCCAACAATTTATTAATCATCGCATCATTAGCAGCACAATTATCCACAGTCACAGTTGACACTTTCCTATCAATATTCCAATCCATCAAACAATCATACGGAACATTACATATTACTTTGCCACAATGTGGAGCTGGCACATATATAAACCTAATAATACAAAAAAAAGAATAATGTAATTAAAATCATTAAAATGCATTCATATTGAAATAAACATAATATAAATATTAAAAGTGCTACCTCATAATGCGACTCCGTAACACCCATAGGTTGTCAATAAAATGTGCCGTAATAACCATATAACCTTTTTTTGGGTACTAGCTATCCACATGTTTGTAGTAATTACATTCTACTCTCACAAGCATCCAACAAATTCATTGTTTTAAACCTTTCAACATCATAAAGCTTCAAAATTTCATTCTTGATGGTGTTTCTGCTTATTGTATCAAGTGACGGTTGAACCAACTTCATCAAATCGCGAAACCCTTGATATTCAACAAATGAAAGTGGAAGCTCATGCAAAATGATCATCCTTGCAATAATAATCCTCACCGTCGCCATATCACATTTTACCTCAAAACAACTCTCCACTGTAATGGATCCATCATTTTTCTTGGCAAGAAGCATTTGGCCAACATCCTTGAAATTCTTTTTTAAATAACTAGTAAAATAATTTTTTAAGTGTGTAGTCCCACTAGAATAATGTCATGTCAATACTTTACTACAATAATTGCAAACTGCTCGATACTCCCCATCTGCATCTTTGTAGCTCTTGAAATGATTCCATACATAAGAAGTTAGCCTACCACCGCCAGATTGTGCTGATGTAGACCCTTCTGCTACACCTCTATTGTCATTACCTCCTCTTTGTTTAACACCACACGTACGACCATGGCCATGACTATAATGGCCACGACCACTGCCACTTTCTACATCCGGTTCAACTTCAACAACATTGTCATTTTCAAGTTCGCAGACATCCTCCAGTCAGACATCGGCATTATTAACGCTATTTAGAGAGAATGAAAAATTATTTCCTTGTTCCTCTTCGGCCATGTTTAACTAATCCCAAAGCTTAATTAAAGTAATTCGTAAAGTGAGTTAGCATATGTGAAGAAAAAACGAGATTAAGGATTTAAATTATATTGAAAATTAATGCATTTAATTAAAATAATTAAACAAATCAGCAAGGACAATTAATCAAAATAAATTAAATTGAATCAACAAAGAAATTAAATTAAGCCAGCAACATTTTCAAGTTTAAACAGATTTACATTAGATTAAACTCATTAAACACAATCAAACAATTAACCACAATACCAAATTATTAACGAGAAAAAAAAATTAAGCCAGCAACATTTTCAAGTATAAACATTTTACATTAGATTAAACTCATTAAATACAATCAAACAATTAACCACAATACCAAATTATTAACCAGAAAAAAAATTGAATTAGCAAGGAAATTAAATTAAGCCAGCAACATTTTCAAGTTTAAAGAGATTTACATTAGATTACATTTATTAAATGCAATCAAACAATTAACCACAATACCAAATTATTAACCAGAAAAAATGTAATTAATAGTAAGAAGAGAAAATTAATAGAAATAAGAGATCAAATTACCAACAAGAATGAGCCAATCAGGTGAGGCTTGGACGATGGCGACGTGTGCAGCAACAGTGGCGTGGCAACACTTCAACGACTGCGAGGAGTGTAGTGTGCAGCGACAACAATGTGCTTAGGCAAGCTTCAACGCGAGGCTCCGGTGAGCTGCGAGGAGGACGTCGACTGGTTGACAGCGTTACAAGCCCTTTGGATTTGGGCATTAGGAATTTGATTATTTGAGGGTTACGAATACTGTTGAGGTGAGAGTAGTGTGAGTGAAAGTTGAATGCGATATTGACTTAGGGATTAGATTTTTTTAATTTTAGTTTATATATATTTTAATTTAATTTTTAAATTCCTTGCATCTGAATCCACATCCGTGCGGATTTTTATTTTTCAAATCTAGATTCGAATTTTCCGAATCCTTGTAGATGCAGGCCAGATCCAGATTTTATTGCCAACCCTAGGATGCACTTTACTAGTTTACACATCTTTTGATAGGGCAATTTAGTGGCTAATAGCCTTGCTAATTTGGAGTTAATCTTAATACTTAGATTGGTGGGGTGATCCTCCTGTTTCAATTCATAAAATTCTGCTTGAGAATGCTTAGATCTCCCCAAATATTGCATCAAATGAGTGAATTTGCAATCTTTCTTCTCTTTTTTTCCTTAATAAAATTCAGTATTATTCATGTATGAAAAAAAAAAAAGCAAATAAATTTCATATTGAATATAAATTCTTGGATTTTGGTTTACGTAAAGAAGTAAGGTATAACCTAAATGAGACAGTTAAATTATAAGAGAAAAATTTTGATTAATTAATTAATCAAAACTTTCTTGAATAACATGACATTTATTGTTTATTTAGCCTAAAAGTAGTTATTTAATACAAGAATATGGTAGTAAGTGAAATATTTATCATTGGTTACTACATTTGAGTTTGCTGTGAGTTATGATATAACTTAGCAAGATCTTTTTATTATTTTTTTTCACACTAATAAAAAAATACATTTGGAATTTTTAATTTGTGTAAATTAATAAATTAAAAAACCTACCAATTATTATTTATATATACAAATATAAAAACAAACAAAAATAAAATCATTAAAAATTTAAGAATAAAGTTAGAGGTTCCAACTATTTTTAGAAAATTATCCACCGAGCCACCTGATTTTTGGCACTTAATAAAAAATACATAGATCTTTTTTTTTTTTGGCCACAATCCACCTAATGTTTACAAAGTACATCACTGCTCTACTCTCATTATAACACCTTGAGGGTATTTAACAGAATATTGGTCGACTGATTATTTTACCCACAAAACCTAAAATGACTATTTTATCCAAGCTAAAAATAGGACTTTTTAGTTAGAGAGGGGTAATTACAAAAAATAAATCTTAAAAATAATAAATAATTATCAAATAAAAATATTAAAAAAATAATAAATAAATTAGATAACAAATGTTACATATAGAAATAAATAATTATCAAATAAAAAATCCTAAGAATAAAAAATAAATAAATTAGATAACAAATGTTAAGAACAACCCTAAAACACCTTCTTCTTCCCCACATATATCGTCTGCAGCCACTGTTACGGGCTTTTCACTAAACTTGTTAGCCTTAATCAATGTCCTAAATTCATAGTTGGACAAAGTTTTTTTTTTCCAGAAAACATTTTAAAAGCTTAAGTAGATTCCTGTACAAAAGATAAGAAAATGAACATATTGCATCTGCATGAGTCTTTATAAGCAAAGTTAGAATATCATATGAGCACTTTATTTAGTCCACTGGCGGAAGCGTTGAAGAGCTGTTCGATAAGCTTCTTGTCCCTTCTCTCCATCGTCACGTCCCACATATCAGTACCGACGTGCTTCAGGCATCTGTGAGTGGCTTTGTGGATATGATACTGAACATTTAGCATTGCTGCTATGATGCCCAACGACAGTAATACTTCAAATATTATCCACGACAATTTTTAACCGAGATGACAAAGCTAGCAATCAAATGTTGCTTCTCATAATCTGGGTTTTATTAGTGAATTCGTGATTTCGACTTCGGCACTTATAATACTTAAGACGGTTGCTTAGGGACCATCTATATTTGGAGGCTCCACATTTATGGTAAATTATTATATTATATATAAAAATGAACATGAGTTCCTAAATTATTATTATTCTTTTAATTTATTATTGTCTTTTTTCAAATAAACTATCAAATCCGTACAAATTCTCTATTTAATGTTATACCTTTTCTTTTAATTCTTGCAAAACCGTTAAAATTAATTGTTTCAATAGTGCAAAATCTCTATTTTACATTAGAATTAATACGTTATAATTAAAAAATTAAACATTCTTTGTAAACCTCTATGAAAGCCTAGATTTTATTGACCTTAACCTATCCATTAAGAATATATTTAGTGTGGCTTATCTAATAGCCAAAAATACTTATTTAATTTCATATGCTCTTTTTAAAAATTTTAGTATTGTTTGGTTGTATTTTAAGTAGAGATTTTGGTGATTAAATAAGTTATTCTGTCTCTATTAGTAAAAATTCAAATTTTAGACTTTTGGAAGTAGAGATTGTAGAGAGAGATTGTAGAGCTTTTTCAAATAGTTAAATTGTCTTAAGTACCTTTAATTTATTTCACAATTTTATTTCATTCCTTTCATAACATAACTTTAAAAAAAGAAAATTATCATTTGTATACCCTTAATTTGCTCAGTTATCAAACATATTAGAACACTTTGAGGGTGTATTAGTTGTTTACCCTAAGTTGACAAAATATATATGTCGACTACTAATTTATTAGCTGCCATTTGCAAGTGCTGACATCATAAAGGTAATATGGTCTTTTAAGATAGAATAAGCTCTGATAAAAAATGGTATGTTTAACTAGACAACGTCTTCATTTCACTGGATGATGGCATCGTTTCATCTATGTGAAACAATGTCGTTTCACTGGAGCTTAAAAAAAAAATAGTGAAATGACGTAGTCTCCCTGTAACTCAAAAAAAAAAAAAAGGTGAAATGTCAACCACTCCCACATCTTTTCCTCCATCGAGAGAAAACTTTCATACATACAGAAAGATCCACCAGTCAAACAAACATCCACTCCTGCCCATTTTCGTCAGCTTTTCACCAAATGCCTTCAATATTTAATCGTGAAACAAGTGTAACTAATATCTATGGAGTTTGATTTGGAGTTTGATCCAAAGGGTAAGATGATTTTGCTCAAAGATAGTAAGTGAAGTGTTGAGTTGTTGGGTATGTTCATATATCAAACTTGTTTCATGCAATATCTCTCTTATTTAATCAATAGATGTAAGAAATTATTTGAATTTGTGTTAATTTAATTTTTCTTACAAACCGTAGCTTGTATGTTAATCAACACGAAGTGTATTTAAATTATAAATTGTATTGGTTTTGGATTTTGTATGTTAAGTGGCTATTTTTGTATGTTAATTGAAATCCTCGTTTGTTGTTATATGTGTTTGGTTGAAAAAATTGGGGTTTTCTTTAAAATGTAACTAATGTGTGCTTGCTTAAGTATTGTATGGTGTTTATTTCCTATTTTGGTTTTGAAAAGCTTGACTAATGTGTGCTTGCTCTATTGTGTCTGGGATCACAGCAGACATCACTCTCGTAGACTTAGTTATTTATTTCAAAGGAAAATAACATTATGTTGGTTTCTGTTAAGTCCATTATTTATAGAGTTGGCATCTTAGGCAAGTCTAGTTAAATTAGAATTTTATTTATTGAATATCTTGTAATATGGTTTAATTTATTAATTTACTAATTTAGTGAAATTCCAATTTATTAGGAATATTAGTTTTCTAGTTTAATTAGATGTTTAATTTAGCAAGACAATTAATGACGAGATTTTATAATTGGTGCCTAAGATTTATTTAGAGCAAGAACTTAGTTCAAACAGGAAGTTTATTAAATGCTCTAGATATTTCTTAGGAGACAAGCAAGGCAAAAATATCATATTTATTCCTATTCAGATTCATAGGAATTATAAGAGGAAAGAAACTCTTATGTGGAAAGAATCCAACTCTTTTAAGACTTGTGATTTTTGTGAAATCTTAATACCTATATAAAGAGAGGTATTTCACAATTAAAAGAGCACAACACAGGGCCTAAAGCAGAGAAGCAAAATTCGGCTTGCTCCCTAGAGAATCCGAATTTGGCCATAATGTTGTATTGATTTGTTTTCTTATCTTCTTTATTCAATGTCTTGTAACGAGACTATTTTTATTAATTTCTGTAGAGAGTCTATGTGGATCTTGGATCAATAGACATTGAAGAGTTGAAGAATTACTATTGATCACTTTGCGAAGTAACTTCAGGATCATAGATCAAAGAGTAGAAGAATTGCTATTGATCACTTTGTGAAGTGACTTAAGGATCATAAATCAAGAAGGATAGCAATTATTCAAAAGCAGAGATTCAGTCTAAGTTTAAGTAACTGCATGGTGATAAATTGTAGTGAAAGTTTTAAATTTGTAAATCCATAGGTTATAACATCTCAACTTAGTGAATTATTTTTTGTCTAGACGTAGCCTCGTGAATGTAAGATTGATTAATTCGAACCACGTAAAAATCTCTGTGTCATTTAATTTTTGTAATTTTATTGTGTTTTGAAAAATTAATATTTTTGGTGCAGATGAACAATAATCGTGAAATGTAACTGTGAACAGTAATCGTAAACAGTAATTATGAATAGTATTTTCAAAAAATTAATCTAGTTTATTAGTTTTTTGCTTAAGATAATTAGGTTAACTATACGAGAGATTTTCTCATGCTTCTCTCTGTTAAGAAATTTAATTAATTAGTTTTACAGTTTTAAAATTGCATACATCTATTTGTAATAGATCTAAATTCCTTTTGAATTGGTATCAGAGCGGGATACTAACTGTTTATTTGATGAGAATCTTGGAATTTAGATCTATTTTGTAGATATGAATTTGCAAAGAGAATGAGGCTCTTTGGCTCGTCCACCTGTATTAGATGGAATAAATTATGCTTATTGGAAATAAAGGATGGAAATTTATCTGACAGCTATTGATGAAAGAGTTTGGTAGTGCGTACTTACTAGATATACTCCACCCACCAAAACTAATAAAGATGGTATAGAATCTCTAAAGCCAGTCAAAGAATTGACTAATGACGAACTAGATGCATTGGATATAAAGCAAAAGGACTTAATTCTATTGTCAATGGAGTTAATGTGTTTCAACATCAACCAATTTCTACATGCAAGACATCTAAAGTTGTTTGGAATATACTCAAAGTATTTTTTAAGGTGACAATACGGTAAAGCGTTCTAAACTTCAGAAATTTACATCTGATTTTGAGAACTTGAAAATGCATGAACATGAAACCATATCTGAATTTAATTCTAGAACCCTTGCTATGGTAATGATTGAGGATGAAGTTTATAGAAAAATCTTAAGATCTGTCTATTCTAGATATCATCATAAGATTTTGGCCATTGAAGAATATATTGATATGTCTACAATGACTATAGGCTCTCCTATAGGGAAATTGATGGTCTATGAGACTAATTACTTGAATTTAAATCCTAAAAAAGAAAAAAAATATTGCTTTTTAAGTTGAAACACAAGTTCCTGTCACCAAACCAAGTGAGGATGATGATCTATATATGTACATGGATAATTCTCTTGCACTCATTGCAAAGAATTTCAAGAAGATGTTGAAAAAGAAGAACTTCAACAAACCAAATAAGACTTCTGGATCGGTGGCTCCAACGGCTCAAAAAGGTTATTCTAACCCTAATTCTAAATTGTTTGATCTTAACAAGCTTGAGGGTATTCGATGTAGAGAATGTGGAGGCATAGGGCACATACAAGCATAATGTGTTAACACTCTCATGAAAAGGAAAGCAGTGCAATCCACCTGGAGTGGTGATGATTTAAATGATAGCATTGATGAAGAGGACCTTGTTGGAGGACATGTTGTCCATGATAATGTGTCAAACCATACTAATGGCAATGTATAGGAATCAAACATCGAAGGTGCATCCGCATCTAAAGCTTCGCACATTGCTCCTTACAAGGAAGACATTGATTCCCAACACTACTATGCAATATGATAACAACAATAATAATTCAGATAGCAACGTCAGCTACATTGATATAAATGATAAGAAAGCTTTTCATGAAAGCTATAAGATGATGTTTGCTAAATGAGAACAAGTCTACAATTAGAATATGACTTTGACTCAAGTATCTAATCTTTTGGATGATAAGACTAAACTTAAAAGTGAGGTAATTCATTACAAGTCTTTATTTACTGACAAAGATAACTAATTGCTTGTAGTGATCACAGAATTAGAGAATACCAAAAAGTCACTCAAAATGATGAATTTTGGAACTAAAAAATTAGATCATATCTTCTCAATTGGCAAATATAGCTCAGATTATCATGGTCTTGGATATAAACATGGTAAAGACTTAAATTCTCAAGGTGCGTTTGTTAAAACTACTTTGCTAACAGCTTCTCCACTAGTAGTTAAACTTCCAAATCATCAAAAAGGTAAAGTTGTTGCACATTCTTCACAATTGCATCGAGGAAAGAACAACAAGTTTATTCATACTTGTCATTTTTGCCATGTTAAAGAATATATAAGACCTAATTGCTTCAAGTTCATAAAATATATGAAAAGAGCTATGTTCTTTAATTATTCTTATGGAAAACCTAGGATGACACCTAGACCTAAGGTTGAGACAAATGAAAATAAACCTAGAACCACTTGGATAAGGAAGACTAATTATAAAGCTTATGTTTCCTTTATTTCCTTCAGAGCTTGTACTACTGACTTTTGGTACTTTGATAGTGTTTGTTCTAGACATATTACAGGTGATAGAAGTTACTTAATCAATTATAAAAAAGTTGATCGATAAAATGTAACATTTGCTAATGGCGTCAAAAGTTGTGTACTTGGAAAAGGGAACACTAAATGTGGATGGTTTTCCAAAACTTGACAATATTTTGTATGTGTAGGATCTCAAAGTAAATTTACTCAGTATTAGCCAAATTTGTGATCAATCTTTGTTTGTCAACTTTGATAGAGACAAATGTTGTGTTCTGGATGTTAATGGAAATTGCATTTTGGAAGGACATCGATCATCTGATCATTGTTATAAATTGACTAGTTAAATTATTTGCCATAAGACCACTTTTGATGACACAAAATTATGGTATCAAAAGCTTAGTCATTTGAACTACAGGTTACTAACTAAAATTGTAAAAACAGGCGCTGTTAAAGAAGTTCCAATGCTCAAGAGGAGACAACCTGGAGTGTGTGGTTCATCTCAATCTAGCCAACAACAAAGGGTGTAACATAAAACTCTTCAAGATAGAACAATGTCTAAGGTACTTCAGCTACTTCATATGGACCTTGTAAGACCAATACAAGTTCAAAGTTTAGTTGGAAAAAGGTACGCATTTGTGTGTGTACATGATTTTTCTAAGTATACATAGGTTGATTTTATTAGAGAAAAATCAGATACATTTGATGTGTTTAGAATGCTATATGAAAAGGTTAAAAATGAACAAGATAGCAATATTGTCAAAAATAAGAGTGATCATGGAAAAGAATTTCAAAACTCTAGTTTTGAAGAATATTGTAATTTACATGGAATTTCACACGAGTTTCCCCACCTATTACTCCAAAACAAAATGGTGTTGTATAAAGAAAAAATAGGACCTTACAGGAAATGGCTCAAGTGATGTTAAATTCAAAGAAACTTTCAAAGAGATTGTGGACTGAAGCTCTTAACACTGCGTGCTATACTATTAATCATGTTTATCTTTGTCCAAGTACTAAAAAAACCCCCTGTGAGTTGTGAAAATGTAAGAAACCTAATATAGGTTGCTTTCATATTTTTGGGAGTATATGCTTTACATTGAATGATTGTGAGTATCTTGGTAAATTTAATTCTTTAAGGAGAGCTTTGGGTGTGTGTTCAATGTAAGTCAAAATATTTTTGCATTTAGATTGAAGTCATGCATTTGTGCATTATATATAGGGCATGCATTTATGTGTTTTTAATTTTAAGTCTTTATTTTTGTGTTTTGTTTGTGAAAAATTGATAAGTTCTTGGATTAATGAACGGCAAATAATTTTTCATGTTTTTAAAGACTTGAAAGCTTTAAATAAGTTTTGATTAGAGTTATTTAACTTTTCTTCAAAAGCATGAGTATGGCAATTCAATCTTTACTTTGACTCAAGGTTCTGATATGGGCATAGGCTTGTTGAGAATATTTAACTTGAGTTATGACTGTTTGCCTTGATTCTTATCTTGTTGTAAGACCACAAATATATATACAGACACTATGATCAGAAATAGTTATCTATAAGTCTTAAGAGTGAAGCTATTATTAAGTGATCTGAGTCTACATATCATAAATATAACATATGATGAACTATCATGAGAAGAAGGCTATCTTAAGAGGTAGAATGAAAGCTCCTGACCGTAGATCCTGTTTAATTATCAAAATGCTAGTGCTATACTACAGAAAAAATGCAAAAAAAAAAAAAAAAAAAAGGGAAAGGCTAGCAATGTTTCACTTTACCCACATGTCTATCATATTTGAAATGGTCAAAATTGGAGATAAAAATGATAATGTTAGTTTGACCAACTCTATGTTTTATTTTTGAGATTTTGACTATGAATATTAATGAATTTTTAGGAAAAAGGTCTAGATTGAATTGCTTGCACACGCACACAAGTTTAAATTTCTCTAACCTTTACTTATTTGAGAAAATTGGAGCCTTTATTTCATGGATTAATGCTTGTTGAGGAAAATTTCTAGACATATTGATTTTTTCACTTATTCAAGTCTGTTATTAATGCAAAAAATAAAAAAAAATCATTTTTTTTTGAAAATTTTTTTCGTGATGCATGTGTATTATCATGTTCTTACATATTGGAATGATTTTAGGGTTTAAGAGTTACACATTTTTTAACCAAAAAGCAAAAATATTTTGGTTTTCTAAAGTGCATTAAATTGCTTTTGCCCGTCAAAACTGAACAGGTTGCATTCTTTTGGTCATAACTTTGTCTACAAAAATCCAAATTTAGTTTTGTAAAATTTTATGAAAAGTTGATTCAAAATGATTTCCAATGATATATGGGTTGCATTCCAATCCATTCCATTCATTCCTAGTTTAATTTTGAAGTTTACTCATCTGTACCGTGTCTTTGTTTCGAACATTATCATGCATCTCATTTAGTATTTGCATTTTCCTTAATATTACTGGCTTATTTGGTTATGTTATGCTTACTTATTGTTCTTCTATGTGATTTAGGATTGATGGTGCCTTAAATTGGATAAAAAATCTTCTTTCTCAATCCTTTCCTTATAAAAGTAAGATTTTTAATCCTCCTTAAGCAAGGCTCGTTGATATTTGTTTTTCACTCAAGTTTTTGGCGTTCTTCTCATATTTTTCGGTTGGTCCAGAGTCTTTACTTCTTCTTGCTTAATTTTTCTTATTTTTATATTCCTCTTCCATGGCTCCAAATTTCTCTAAGTTTAAGTAAAGTGAGAGCTCTCATGCTCAACCTAATTCCAAACATCGTGCACTCTTCCACCCTACCTTTGTTCTAAGATTGGCTGACCTCATGAGATTTATATTCTTAATATGATGAGGATTCTGGTCCTATATTTGGACAAGTACCTCCTAAAGAATCCATGCATTCAAGTGACAATGTTTCCATGGAAAATGATTCCAGTGAAGATAGTCTTAACTTTGGACCTTCTGCCTCTGACTCTAGGATCACCACCAGTGATGCTGCTGTTTCTTCTGTCATCGTTAACCACCAACTGTCGCCACACGCGCCCTCACGCGCTGTCAACAGTGGCGCACGTGCAAGTGCTATTCGTGATCTTTCCAACTTTGTTGCAGCCTCTGTTCACTCTTCTCCTCCATCTAACTATATTCCTTATCATGATCCCATTGAATATGCTTTTAATTATTTTTTTCCTGATCTTGTCCGTTTTGAGGCTGAGATTTTGAAATAAGGTCGTGATATTGCCACATTCACTACTTGTTTAGGTGAATTGCATGCCAAACTTCTTCACTTTTGCAATCTTTTGGCAACAGAGGGGGAGTAACTATTCGTCTTCAAGTCTTCAATTGCATAATGCAATAAGTTAGGGGGAGTAGTATTTCAATTTTTAGGGAGAATTTTTAGATCTTAGGGTTTCTAGTTCTTAAGGGGAGTTTATCATTTTATTGATCTTGATTTTCTGCTTAATGTTGCCTTACAATTTATTGATCAATAAAATAATTATTTTATTTTAATTCTTGCCTTGGTTTATTGTAAATTATTTTGGTTAGTTCCTTGTGTTGTTTATGCTTGTTTCATATTCATGTTTTAGCCCAAGTTTCATAGAAGACTTGTGCTAGATTGCTTTTGCCACAAGAATGCTAAAGGGGAAGATTGTTAAGTCCATTATTTATAGAGTTGGCATCCTATGACAAGTCTAGTTAAATTGAAATTTTATTTATTGAATGTCTTGTAATATGATTTAATTTATTAATTTTCTAATTTAGTGAAATTCTAATTTATTAGGAATATTAGTTTCCTAGTTTAATTAGATGTCTAATTAAGCAAGTCAATTAATGACGGAATTCTATAATTATCGCATAAGATTTATTTAGAGCAAGAAGTTGGTTCAAACAGAAAGTTTATTAAATGCTCATAATATTTCTTAAGAGACATATTTATTCCTATTCATATTCATAGGAATTATAATAGGAAAAAAACTTTTATTTGGAGAGAATCTAAGTCTTTTAAGACTTGTGATTTTTGTGAAATCCTAGTGCCTATATAAAGAGAGATATTTCACAATTGAAGGAGCACAACACATAGCATAAAGTAGAGAAGCGAAGTTCGGCCTCCTCCCTAGAGAATCAACATTTGGCGAAAATGTTATGTTGATTTGTTTTATTATCTTCTTTATTCAAAGTCTTGTAACGAGACTATTTCTTTTCATCTTTGTGGAGAGTCTATATGACATTGAAAAATTGAAGAATTACACTTGATCACTTTGTGAAGTGCCTTGAAGATCATGGATCAAGAGGGGTAGCAGTTATTCAAGAGAAGCAGATTTAGTCTAAGGTTGAATAAACTGCATGATGATAAACTGTAAGTAAGAGTCTTAAGTTTGGTAAATCCATAAGTTGTAACATCTGAACTTAGTGAATTACTTTTCATCTAGGTATGGCATCGTAGATGTAGGATTGATTAAACCAAACCACGTAAAAATCACCATGTTATTTACTTTCTGCAATTTGATTGTCTTGAAAAATTAGTATTTTTTATGTGGATGAACAGTAATCATGAACAGTAAACATGAATGGTATTTTTAGAAAATTAATTTAGTTTATTAATTTTGTGCTTAATATAATTAGGTTAATTATACAAAAGATTTTCTTAGGCTTTTCTCTGTTAAGGAATTTAATTAATTAAGTTGATTAATTAATTAGTTCAGGGGTTTTAAAATTGCCTACATCTATTTGTAATAGATTTAAATTCCTTTTATTCACCCTAAAGATTGTATTGTTGATAGAATAAGGGCTGAAACATTGAAGATAATTAGTTTATATAGATTAAACAAAGTTTGAAAAATCTTATTAAATTTCATGAATCTAAAGAACAAAGTTGGGCTTATGTTAGATTCTGATTTTGGGTTGAAATTCTTATTTGGGATACATAACTTAATAGGTTTAACTACATTTGAAGTTGAAGTCGTCAGTTTTATGCCCTCAATATGCAAAGGCTCCGTTAATACAATCATTGCCGTTTAACTTAGGAATTCAAATGCCTTCAAAAGTTATAGATATATTGAATGATCCTTTTAATGGCGTAGCATGTCAAAGTACACCAAAAGTTAGCCATTCAGTTGAAGATGAAGACAAATTGTTATCAAACTAGTTAGACAAAGAATTGACAATGATGATGATGAGATAAGGAACCTATTGTGCAACCACCACCAACAGTGCATGTTGAAGATGAAATGTTATTAGACTAGTTAGATGAAGGGATTGACCGTGATGATGATGATGGTGAAGAACCTGCTGTGCAACCACCACCTACTGTGTCTGTTGATGATAACTGTGCCTGTTGAGGATAGAAATGATAGTAAGGGCGGTGAAGACAACAAATGTGACAATGATAGTGACGCAGATGCTGTACTGGATGATGATACAAAGAGGTCTAAATGGTAGTTAACTCTTCAGATGATGACATAAATGTTGGCAGTGTGCAATTTAAATATTATTTAGAGAAACATGAGTATAAATTAGATGCTGATGGGATACATAGGCTGAGAGTGGGTGATGTGTTCAAGGATGTGTGTCATTTTAGACAAGTGTTGCATGTGGTGATGGTTAGGAAAGTGTTTAACATTAATATAAAATACAGTTAACTAAGGAGATATTATGCAACCTGTAAGAAGCCTAGCTGACCATGGTTTGTTAATAGAGCAAGACTGAATGATAGCAATGGTTTTTTGTTGTGAGGATATCACAAAAAGCATGAGTGCAGGACATGTTGCTATTGATCCTAATGCAAAAGTATCTCTTCTTAGGACTTATATGCTGGATAAATTTAGATTGAAGATTAAGAAGCTGATAATGTATAGGGTTATAAAAAAAAGCAAGGATTCTGGTGTATGGTGATCTTTGTAACGGCTATGAGAAGCTATTTCAATATGCTGAAGCTATTCATCAAGCTGATCCAGGAGCCACGTGCAAGGTGCTATGTGACATAGTCAGTTATCTTGATAAATGCCTATTTTAAAGATTCTTTGTTGCATTTTATGCATAAAGAAATTCTTTCCTTAATAGTTGTATACTCTTCATTGGAATTGATGGATGCCACTTGATGGGGAAGTATGGTGGAAAATTGTTGGCTATTGTTTCTACAAATGTTAAAAAAGGGATTGTCCCATTGGTATTGTTTATGTGAAAGATTGGGAATACTAAAATATGGACCTGGTTTCTTGAGCAATTGCATAACTATTTAGATGATGGAAGCAGGTAACATTCATTAGTGATACACAAAAAGGGCTATTGAATGCAATCCCAAATGCATAGCCTTTTGTCTATTATAGGCATATTGTATGTATATGCATGTATCTTTGCCAAGGATCATATTGGTGCCAAGTTGCAGAATCATCTTAGAAGGGTAGCTAAGAGTAGTAGCAAGCATCATTTTGATGAGGCAATGGCATAGATCAAAGAAGAAAAGATATGAGCTCATAATTGGTTGGAAACAGAACTGCAGGGGTACACTTGGTCTATGCATGCATATACCAGAAACTGCAAGGTAGAGAGAACTGACAATGATGCATCTAAGTGCTTTAATAGTTGGATTTTGCCTTATAAAGACAAGGCTACTTTGTCAATGTTTGAGGAGACTAGATGCAGACTTATGGAAAGATTTACAAAGAGAAGAAATAAGGCAAACACTTGGCCAAAAACTGTTGCTCCCAAAATTTACAAAGAGTTGGATAAAACTTATAAGAAATGAGAGAAAATGATTGTGCACCTTTCAAGAGACTTGAATTTTCAGGTTATGGATAAATCTTATTATCCGATTAAAAAATCTATAGTGAAATTAGAGGACAAGGTGTGTGATTGGGAGTATTGAGAAATTGCTGGCTTACTTTGCTTTCATGCCATGGCTAGCATAGGTTATGTAAAACATGAAATTGAGGAGTATATTTTCTTTTGCTTCACTAAGCAAGCTTATATTAATACTTACTCGGTCTAATTCTTGATGAGCACATGGGAGCATGGTAAAAGGCCATTGATTGATTGATCCCCCAATTATGCAGAAAAAGATTCGAAGGCCAAAGAAATGTAGGAAGAAAGTAGCTTCTAAAACTAAAAAATGTAGTAGGAGATTATTTGTCAAGAGCTTAGTTTATGGTCACCCAAACCACAATGTAAGATCTTGTCCCTTGATGTCGTTTGTGCATGGATAGCTAGAAATAGAAGTACTAATTCTCAGGTATCTGTTTAGTTTATCAATTCTATCCATTAATTCATTCTTTATATTGTTTATATTGCCATCTAACATAGAAGTTAAGTTTTTGGTAGTTTTCAGCTGCAAATGTTTCAGGCCAGCCAGCAAATCCTTCAAGCTAGCCATCAAAGGCAAGTACTAGAACTAAAAACACAATGCGGAGAGACCATCTACCAAGTGGTCAAGGCGAGGGCTCCAATGCTGGATCAAAGAAAAGGAAAACTACAAGTACTACTGGAGTTGTTAAAACAAGTAGAAAAAGAGATTGAATTTGACTGCATTTCTTTTCTTATAGTTCATAGTTCATAACTGCATATGTAGGAGTTTAGTTTATTTTATCTTTTGTAATTTCAAAAGGATTTCAGATGTCAACCTATCCCAAGTGAACCAATCCCAGAATCCATCAGAAGCATTCATTGTAACAGGTGTTTTATAATGAGTGTGATGCTTATTTTGCATGGTATAATTTTGCTGCAAACAGTCTATCAACTTCAGTTTCTTAAACAATTATGTTGGTTATGTTATTTCAATTGAACTTAATTATGCTCTGGTATGAGCTAAATCATATTTTGGATTTTTTGGAACATGTGTTTGAAGGAGATATGTTATATGCATATTTTGAATGTGTTTTTTTATTAGAGTATCACTGTTTTAGTTGATGATTATTACTATTGAAGATATATTACTATTCAATTTTTTTTAGGATAAATTTTGTAGGCTACATTACTTTCTCATTAAGACAATTACAAATATACACTAGCAAAATTAAGGTATATTTAAGCTTTCCTTTAATATGTTTTAGCCTCTTCTTTATTTTCACCACATTGTCATTCAACTTCGAGTTTTGCTTAGATGGCATCTCATCATTAGTATTAGGATATATGAGAGAATCAGTAGTGAACCATTCCTAAAAATCATAACACTTTATCCCCACAATGCTTCCACTTGCATGATCAAAACATTGCATTAGGATTTCGCAATGCAATGATCAAAACATTGCATTTGCAATATTTTGGCTGGCGTTTCACTTTTTTTATCTTTTGAATATGCTGATAACAGAACTTGATGCTTTGCTGAGACAATTTTCAAATGAATGTTTGTTGTAATAGCACAATGGGATTATTTTTCGGTGTAATAGCACAGTGGTAGTATTTTTTGTTGTATTTGTAGTGATTGTTAGGTGTGTGATAGGTCCATGAGCAAGAGTGTGATGCTAATTTTTGGTTGTAAAGGAGTAATAAAATTTTTGTTTGTTGTAAGGAAATGTGTTCCTGATTTTTTGTTATAAAACAGTAGCAATTTTTGTTTGTTGTAAGGAAATGTTCTATTGATTTTCAATTCTAAAGGAGTAGCAAATTTTTCGTTTGTTGCAAGGAAATGTGCTGCTAATTTTTAGTTATTAAGCAGTAGCAATTTTTTGTTTATTGCAAGGAAATCTGCTCCTAATTTTTTGTTGTTAATGAGTAGCAAATTTTTTGTTTGTTGCAAGGAAATGTGCTGCTGATTTAGGTCATTATACAGCCAACGATATAACTATTATTGCCTCCGGTGGTTACATTTGGCTTTGCTTGATTTTGGGACAATTTTATCTTTTTACCTTAATTTGAGTTTGAAGGGCAAAATCATCATTTTGCTACATTTCTGTTAACTTACAAACGATAGCTAACGGATTAGTGGTCAGCAGATACATTTTGTCAACTTACGATATTGTAGTATGTTTGATAATGGTATTGTAGTATGTTTGATAACGGAGCAAATTAAGAGTACGTGAATGATAATTTTTCTTAAAAAAATTTGTCTATTAAAATAATTTTATAATTTTTTATAAAAGCTCTAATTAACAATCAAACAACTTAAATATTTTTGTTAAAAACTCTACTTGTACAAGCTCTACTTAAATAAGTTCTATTTAAAAAGCTGTACTAAAGGGAGCCTAGTTTTTTTTCTTCAACAACAAAGACACAATACCCATTTAAATATTTTTGGGGAAAAAGAGAGAGAGAGAGATATATATTTTCTCTACTTTTTGCTAAAAAAATATAACAATTTTCGCTATTGTTATTATTATTGGTCAGTGCTCAAATCCTCAAGCGATCAATAACCCAAAGTTAAGTTGTGTTTTCATCTTAAATTTCTATGTTTTATCTTTCTATTAGTCTCGTAATTAGTTATGCTATTTACTTGTTCTTTTTTTTTTTTTTTAAATATTCTTGTGCTAATGTCCACAAAATAGAAGAATAGAAAGATTAGTTCAAACAAAACAGGAGTAGTGAAAAACAGATGTGAATTTGAATGAAAAATCTACAAAAGAGAAGAATAGAAAAATTGGTTAATTTGAAAAAGAGTAGGAAAAGAACATGCAAATTTGAGTGATTTTGAGCGAAGAATTAGTAATCGAAAATCTTTCAATTGAAATAAAATATCATAAAATAATTAATGAAAATTATATTCTTTACGTAAAAGATATATTAGCTATATTAGAATATAAAATTTGATTAATAATTTTACATCTTAGTACGGTAGAAGTATTGATTTTAAATAAATAAATCATATATATATCTCAAGATTTTAAGAAGACTTAATTAAAACTACTCGCCTAAGACTATATGGTTGAGCCACCCTTGGTCACTTAAGGGCTATTTGTTTTTCTGATTTAATGACTTAATTGACTTAGTTTTAATCAGTTAAGTCATTAAATCCGTTTGTTTTTTCAACTTAATGAAAATTTTGAGTCATTAAGTCATTAAATTATTAAGCTAATTTTTTTAGTTTTTTTCTTCATCTAAAGAGTCTGAATAATATCATTAAAAAATATTCTCTAAAATATCTCTATCTAATTAATTAGTTTTCATTCTTATCTAAATAAAATTTAATAGTTAGTATTATTACCTATCTCTATAACTTATGATAATATAGTAATAGACTATCAATATTTTTATATTTTTATTTTCTTCAAATTAACATTATTTATCTTCATAATTTTTATGAAGATAGTCTCTACTGACACTTGGCTTGTGACACTTTATTAAAATGTATTAGTATTTTTGTATATATGGACCATTTTTTGTGTTTAACATATATGTATCATAAGTTACTGATACTATGATACTATAGTGTCTGTAAGTTAGACATTAAAAATCCTTGACACTAAGGTATCAGCAATAAAAATAAAGTAATTATAATCATGTTTCAAGTAGAACTCGAACCGAGGACCTCTAATACCGAAGCGTTTAAGTTTAAGAAAAAGACCTTTGGAATTTTTATTAGTGACACTAAGGTATCAGTTTTAAAAAAAATAAATTCTAATCCTGTCCCAGATTGATATTCGAACCCAACACCTTCAAAGCCAATGCTTTTAAGCTTAAAACTTAAACCATTGTGACTTTTATTACTTACGTTAATATGTTCATTAAAAAAAGGAAAACGGTTTTGTGATATAAAGAGCTTGAAATGTCCTGAGCGCGGCGAGTGAAAATTTTAGCGGGTTTTGGTTGAAATTTTACAAGTAAATTTATTATTTTTCAATTAGAAGCAGCATCGTTTCACTTAGAAAAAATAAAGATAACTTATCATTCTTCACGGTTCTCCTCTGTCAAGGTTAAGTAGACAAAACCTTAAATCCTATACCCCACCGTTGATATTGCACATTCTAATCAAACTCCACGTCAATCCCATCCAAGCCCGAAGCAAAGCAGCTCCTTTTTATCACGACTTGGTTCTCTCTCTCCCCTCCAATCAATTCGTTTCTGAAGGTACCATTTATTTGTTTTTAATTATCATGTTTCCAATTTATAGTTTATATTTTGCTCATGCATGTTGTTTGGTTGCAGTTTAACTATAGAATGGGTTTTAAAATTCTTATTTTTTTCTGTAATCTTAATTGTTCGTAATTTAGGATGTGGGAAAACATAGCAGAGAGGTGAAGGCAATTGAAGCTAGGCTATTGTACCAGAGTTTTTAATTAAGAATGTTTTGGTAAGTGCCTAATTCAAATTAGTATTTTTTCCTCTCTTTCTTTATTTGCCATGTCACTCGACTTTGAATTTCATGTACACTTTCAGTGAATATGATGGATTACGCATTTGAATTTTGCATGATGCTTTCAATTTTGAGCCTAACTTGTTCCATTTAATTAGCCATTGATAAAGACACATATTCAATTTGCACTTGATAGACTTAGTAAAAATGCAATATCTCACCATGCAAACCCTTCAACAACAACAAGCATTGTCATTAATTTTTCTTTATGTGATTTCACCTCTATAGCTCTACTGATCACATAGTAATTAACAATATAATGAAATCTTCAGTTATGTATTGATGGATACAATAGCTTTGGCCATTTTAGTACCATGATCACATGCAAATTAATTATGGAACAAGTAATACGTGAATAATTAAACATGGATGACTGACTATAGTAGACATCTTTTTTTTTTTTGCACGACCTTTAAATTAATAAACTTTTGAAAGGGACCTTTTGTTTGTTGTATAGAAAACTTTTGTTTGTATTTTAATACTGAATTATTGACTCTCGAACAGAATGTTTAGGCCCTCATGTGTAAGGGTCGGGTCGAGGCCCGCGGGCTCGGGTCGGGCTGGCCTGGGCTTGGGCCGACCCCGGCTTTTTTGCCGGCCCTAGTCAGAAACAACCTGGAACCTTTGAATGTGGTTATTATGTGATGAAGTACATCCAAGATATAGTTCGAGATTTCTGCATTCTTGAAAAAAATGTAAGTTCCCCTATAACTTTTTTTTAATATTTTGTTGAAGAATGCATTGTGGGATGAATTTTCTTAAGAACAATGTTTAATCGATTAATTACCACTATTTATGAAATATTACTTGTCAATTATGTGAATTGTGAAGATGTTTAATGGGTGAATCGTTTGCTGCTTGATGTTTGAAAATAACAATATAATCATATCTTGTGCTACGAATGAGAGGAAGTACTTTGTATGTTTAGGATAATCACATACACTTTATTTGGCATATTTATTATAGGTAAAAGATACAACACTGCATATATCTATTTTATCCTACTGTAGTTTTAAATGGAGTGGGCAGATTCATTAGTTAAACATAATCGATCAATATTTTGCTGAATGCATTCAAGATGTTTGGCAAAATTAATGTCAATTCTTAGTGTCTTCTACTATGCACTTAAGGCACTTAAGGCACTTTAGTGCAAACCAGAATGACTGGCGCTATTGCATGTAGAAATAGAAGGCATATGCAGTCCAGTGTTGAGTGCGAAAGTAATATTGAGTAAAGCAAAATGGTTATTATAAAGTATCAGCTTCTTAGATGGCTTTGATAACTATTGTTCACTATGGCGATACAATTTATTTGCATGTTCTTCATTTTTTATGTTAATCATAATAGATTTAAAAATATATGTATTTATTTTGTTGTTTTATTTTAGGACAGATTTTAAAATATATGTATACTTTTTGTTGCTTTATTTTTAAAGCTCAAGGGCTGTGATGAGTATAGTACAAACGATCCTTCGCAACTTCGCGATGAGTGGGCCATGTATGTTGCAAAGTTAATTGTAGCACACAATAACCAAGTAAATTATAAAATATATTTTTTCTTGTAAATATCAAAGAATTGATTTATGTAGCATACTAGCTCGTTAATTCTATATACTGCACTTGTAGGCGCGAAAGGTGAAGGAAAATGCAAAGGCCAAGGAGTAGATGTACTGAGGATAATTGTTTGGTAATGCAGAGCAAGAAATTGAATCTTCATCTCAATATTCTCTTCCATCTCCAACTGAGCGGCTGGATCCGCTCGAGGGGAAGTACCTGCTGACGAGAAGATAGAAGTAATCACTTCCATATCCAAGTCTATCAGGTGAATAAATCCTAAGTCTATCAGGTGAATAAATCCTAATTAGATTGAAGTTTATAGTATTTATGAATATTTTAATTAATTTGTATTATAATTTGATTTGGTTTCCTATTTAGAGCTTCTTTATTTATGCACAGCTTATTTAAGTTGTATTCCTAATTTAGGTATGAATCTTATTAAAATAGATTTTCTAGTCAAATTAGGATAAATCGTAATTAGTATAAATAAGTGTCTTTTGTAGTTTTTACAGGTAGAGATTTTTGAGTCATAGTTAGTATAAATAAGTGATTTTTTGTAGCTTTTACAGGTAAAGATTTTTTAATTCATAATATTTTCAGCTTTTAAATTTTTATGTGAGTATTTGCGTTAGTTAATTCTCGGTATTCTGCGGAATCAATGAATCTTAACCCCTAAATTCACGACATTATTTGAATCAACATGAATTTAGTTTGTTCATTTATTTCGATAGTCCCTTGAATCAACAGAATATTTTAAACTATAACTTCCACTGCATTGGTTTGGTATCAGAGCGGTTTTGTGCAAATCGCACAGCTTTCCTAGATACCCACATCCATTTCCACCAAATCCATCACAAAAAAAAAAAAAAAAAACACCAAATTTCCTAGCCGCCACACCCCCACCGTCGCTTCTCCACAATCCGACTACATCACTACCAGCCATGGCAACCACCAAACTCAGCTGCCATAGTCGACCAAATCCCGACTCAACCCGACCAGAATCGCCCCACCAAAAACCACCGCGTGAAGCCACCAAATCCGCAAGTTCCACCACTCACCCCCGCTATCTAGCCACCTTATCACCATCGACCACAATTACCAAAAGCATCCCCATCCTCTGTTGACCAAAACCTGACTGCCCTTTGCCCTTGAACGTCGGCCATAAACCGCCATGAACACCCATCAACCACCACCACTTCAATTAAAATTTTTGATTAATCCGAGATGATTTGAGCCAAATCACCACCACCATCATACTCACTGACCTGACATCTTCCAGATACACCCATCCTTGTTCAATTTTTTTATCACCGTCGCCGTAACCCTATCTTTTGCTTATTTATAGTTTTAACCCAGTTCTTTTATTTATACTAGTATTGCCCTTTTGTTTTCTAATCTTAGTAAAAAAACCCAAATAAACAAAAAAAAAGAATGAAAAAAGAGAGGGAGAGAGAAAAGAGAGAGAAAATAGAAAAAAAGAAAAAAATTGAATCATGAAACTACAACATCGTCATGAAAATTTCATCTTAAAAGATGTTTTAGTCAAAATATTGAGGATTTTGTGTTCGATTGCTCAACATTTAGAGAAACTTCAAAATAGAAAGTCTTTACACATAAAGTAGAGATATGGATTTGACGAAATTGTTCGTGATAATGTATGTTGTAAGAATAATAAGGATAATGTATGTTGTAAGAATAATAAGGAAAATGGTAACTTTGCTTTACTTGACAATAGTATTTCTTCCAAGGGGACTATTAATTGGCCATTCACGTCTACAACAAATTCTCCACATACATACATATATTTGGATCAACCACCAACATTTGATGACTATATTGATCTTGTGGGACAAGATGAGGTAGCAATTGATGCAGTCTCATATTATTCACGCGATTCAAATGGGGAGAGATATTATAAGATTTTTCAACAAGTAGAAGATTTTAAAAAGAACTCTTTTTTATTGGTTTTTCTGAGAGCTTGAAAGGATGTTATGACAAGGTATTATTAGAAAATTTGCTGATTGAAGATTTTATCTCACATTGTTGGACAGATTTGATGGATATAGTCACTAAGGTTGGAAAGTTTAGGGTTAGTCATTAGCTTCAACGTTGTAATTTAAAGATTAATCTTAAGGCAAATAAAGATTATCTGGGAGACTACAACGAGAAAAATTTGAGGATGAATTTTCTCCCCCCGGCGGGAATAATGCAGAGCAAGAAATTGAATAAATCTTAATTAGATTGGAATTTATAGTATTTAAGAATATTTTAATTAACTTGTATTATAGTTTGATTTGGTTTCCTATTTAGAGTTTCATTATTTAGGCATAATTTATTTAAATTGTATTCCTAATTTAGGTATGAATCTTATTAAAATAGATTTTCTAGTCAAATTAGGATAAGTCCTAGTTAGTATAAACAAATGTCTTTTGTAGTTTTTACATGTAGAGATTTTTGAGTTCAATAATATTTTCAACTTTCAAATCTCTGTGTAAGTATTTGAGTTAGTTAATTCTCTGTATTTTACGGAATCAACGAGTTTTAACCCCTAAATTCACGGCATTCTTTAAATCAAAGTGAATTTAGTTTGTTCATTTATTCCAGTATTCTCTCAAATCAATGGAATATTTTAAACTATAACTTCCGCTGCATCACTTGGTTTCTGCAAATTGCCATTATGTTGTTTCCAAACTATATTTGAGATATTTGTATTAGTATTTCATTTGATACTTATTTAAATTTTATTGGGAATGATATGTACTTACATTTAATTATTCAGTTTAGTGCTTTAGTTTAATTTTAATATTTTCTTTGAATACCATCATTTAGTTGACAAAACTAAAAAAACAATTGAAATCAATAGAGTAACAACAAAAATGCCAAAATATAAATTCAATTAGAAGTCATTGACACTAAAAACATGTATTATGAAGCAAGAATAATACTAGTGATGCTATAGTAATACTAATTAATGACACTAAAGTATCAGTATCCATTCATTCTATCCTGTCATCTTCTTGGTGTAAAACAAACTATTGACATGTAATAATTATTAATAAACACTATCACTATAGTGTCATAATATTTGTGATACTATAACGAAAGAAACTATTGACACTTAATCATTATCAATAACTACTAATACCATAGTGACATAAAGTTTGTAATACTATAGTAATAGTAATCACTGACACCACAAACAAGTGTTATTATTTTTCTAACTGTCAGATTACTGACGCAAGTAGCAAGTGTCACTGAAAATAATTATTAACACTATTCTAACATCGGTAAAAACTATTTTTCTAGTAGTGTATATAGCAAATGCATTATTGTCATTAAACATGATAATTAAGGTTTAATATATTTATTAAAATGACCAATCAAAGAGACACAATTTCATCATGGCAATTGGAATATTAAATATTTGGTATTTGACCATCTTTTGACATCAAAAAGATTTTTGATTAATAATGGATTTTGGTTTTACAAGGACCAAAATGAAAAGTTATAAACTTGATTGAGTTATAATATAAAATTTATAAAATTGAAGAGCTTTAGTTTATAAATCAACAAAAAAATTGAGTTGTTTAGTTAATTTTAAAAAACATCGACCAAAAAACCAAATGACCAGAAAAAATTGTGAATTTTAACGTTGAAAAATTATATGAACCAAACTGAATTGGAACTAGACTGATTTTGGTTCTGTCCAATTCAATTCATAATTCTTATAAAATTTAATGGCTCGTCTCAATTCGACAAAAACGAGCAGCATCAAAATGGGCCCACCCCTATTAACCATACAATCTATCTAGTCAGGACAAAAATAGCTCATGGGTGAATATTTAACCATTTTTTTAAGGGTGACACTACTTGCACCCTAAAAATCACTTTGAATATTCGTACACTAATTTTTTAGAAAAATTAAGTTTCATTTTTTGTACACTATTTGAAAATTTTAGTTAATTGTTTTTTTGTTTATTTCTATTCAATATTAGATTTTGCATCCAAAGCAACTCAAGATATGTACATAATAATAAAAAAATAAAATTCTATAAATAATATCAAAAAAAAAAAGAAAGAAAAGAAGGAAAAGAAGAAGAACTGTCAAAAGGAAAAAAAAAAGAAGCTATTTTACAATACTTTTGTTTTGAAAACTAAAACGTATCACACATACTTTGCAGTCCAAATTTCCTAAATATTGATTTCCTCATTATTCATCTAAGTATTAATTAAGATGTTGGAAATAAAATTTTTTGGGTTTAAGACATGAGAATTATATATGTAATAAATAGGTGCTCAAGTAATTATGTAATTATTGATTTATAATAATTAAATTATCCTTAATAGTAGTTTACTTTATAGACATTTTTATATAATTTTTAATTAAAATTAGAATGTTCAAACTAATTTTTAGAGTGTAAGAAATCTTATTTCTTTAATTTTGTAAAATAAATAATTGATGCAATTTGTTATTATTATTTACAGTGTGACTATTTGAACCCTTTAAAGCACTCATTAGACCCACTTTTTTTTATAAAACTTTTTATTACTAAAATGTCCATACTATTAGAACTGAAGATAAAATAACTGAATTTGTACTATAATATAAAATAAATGAAAAAATATAAGGCCATAATCCCTCTTTAATCCATCTCTTCTAGAACTGTAGATTAAATAAAATTGTTTTATGTTTGGATTTAGCAGAAAGTTTATTGTTTAGCAAAAGTTGTAATGGCCCAGTAATCTATTTTCCAGCAATCTTCTTTGAATTTGGGCTTTAAATTCTCTCTCTCTAGTTAGCCTTATATATATAGACAAAGAGAGAGAAGATAGAGCCATGAGAGAGAAAATGAATAGTTAAGAGCATGTATTTATTTATTGTTTAGTGTGATTACCAATATTATTTTATTACCTGTTTTATATTATTTCGTGACTTCTTGTACTTTCCTTAATCTTTTGTATGATTTTAGTGATTTTATTAGAGTACGTCTGAAATTGGAAGGAAGATTTGCATATGGAACTATAGAAAGAGTACAGACAGATGGAACCATGGGAGAACAATTGCAGAGAAAAGGAGCATTTACTCCTCCAACCTTTCAAACATCTTAAGATGCCAAGTTTACTAATGCTTGGCAAAGGTTAGGGATGGAAAAAAAGTCTGACTTAAATTTTAGCCCGATTGACCCAACTTAAAATTTTTAGGTCAAAATTTAGGTTCGGGCTTAAACATAAAATCCGGAACAAATTCGGGTCAGGGTTGGGCCTCTTATGACCCAACCCAACGCTACCCGAATTTGATAACAAAATAAAAAAATTATGCATGCCTCACACACGTAACACACATGACAGACAGTATACACACTCACCACACGAACTAACAAACGCGTTCCCAAATCCCATTTCCCATCCTAAATCTTAACACTACCCTAACGCAACTGCAACTCTCTAAGCCGCTCACCGTTGCTGGAAGCCTGCAACTCCAACTCTCCAAGCTGCCACCAGCCCTCCATTAAACCTCACTTTGTGTAGCCGCTTGTGATAAGAAATCACGCCACGATAGCTGCGAAGTCGCGAACAAACCAGTCACAACAGCCGCCCACGAGAGAGTTTTCCCATTACCGGCTTTGGTTCCTACCACACTAGCCACTGCCATGGTAGACCAACGCCATTGTAATTTTACCTCATTGTAATTTGTATATTTCCTTCAATGATTTCATATCATGCCATCCACATGCATAATCATATCTTGATTATTTGTTTCTGACCATATGATATGAATTTGTAAATTTTTTTAATTTTAATCTTAAAATAAGATATTGTGATTTTTAGTTGTTGGAGCCGCATTCTTGTGTAGCTATTTCTTGGAATGAAACACAAAATTATTTTTCTAATTTCTAGCTTAGTTCCTTAGCCTTTGTTTTCAACTTAGAGTCAGTCATTTTTATTTTATACATATGCATTCATGCTGTTTTTCTGTTATGTTTGAGTCAATGTTTAAGTTTTGGCTATTTTGTTTAAATGATTGAATTAAATTTAACGGTTATCTCAATTTCGTAGTTTATTTATTTTAATCAATATAAATTCAGTTTAATCATGTCTTAAATTTATAAATTAACTTAGAATTGTTACACGTTTAATTTAGATTATAATGTCTAATTCAGAATTCAAAGTTGATACTCCGAGATCGAATTCCCATCTGGATATTCATATGGGTGAAAAGAATGAAAATGATGTCGTTCAAGAGGTTAAAAAGTCTGAAGAGGCATCCCTTAATGATGATGGTGTACAACAAAGTAGTAATAAAAGAAAGCGATAACCTTCTTATGTTTGGCAACACTTCTCAAAGATAACTATTAATGGTGAATTGAAAGCGAAATGTAACCATTATAGAGCTAAGTTGGTAGCTTTTATTAATAACGGAACCTCTCATTTAGATAGACACTTGAAAAGATGTAAGGCAAAGCATGTTCCCAAAGTTGATGACGGTCTACAAAAAACTCTTAGTGTGATGAAGAAAGATGATGGACCAACTTGTGTTGTGACGAGAAAAATTAGTTCGATTTTTGCTCGGCAAAAGATTGTAATATTTGTTGTAAAGCGTGAGTTACTACTTAATTTTATGGAGTATGATGCATTTAGGGATTTGATGTCTTAAGCAACCCATTGGTGAAGATGATGAGTAGGAGCACTTTAAAGGGCGAGATTCTAAAATTGTATCAAGTTGAAAAGGCAAAAGCAATAGCTGTGTTGGAGAATAATGATAGTAACTTGGCAATTACTACAGACATATGGGCTACTAACAATCAAAAGAAGGTTGTTATGGGACACTTTGTGGACAAGTCTTGGTGGTTGTAAAGTCGAATTTTGAGGTATTTTTTCTTATTACTTGATGTTATATTTATTTACTTATACTTCAATTTAATTAATTTTAAAATTTAATTTTTGGGTGACAAAGAGCTTCATATATTTCATGTTATGTTTATTTACTTTTACTTCAATTTAATTAATTCTAAAATTTAATTTTTGGGCGATGATTAGCTTCATATATTTCATGTTATGTCTATTTATTTTTACTTCAATTTAATTAATTCTAAAATTTAATTTTTGGGTGATGAATAGCTTCATATATTTCATATTAAGTTTATTTACTTTTACTTCAATTTAATTAATTCTAAAATTTAATTTTTGGGTGATAAATAGGTTCATATATTTGATATTATATTTATTTACTTTTATTTTATTTCAATTTAATTAATTCTATAATTTAATTTTCGGTGATGAGTAGGTTTATATATTTGTCAGCATCACATACTACTGAATTTCTTTCTCAAGCATTTTTTAAATGTATGTTGGATTGGAATGTGGATAGAAAGATATCAATTGTTACTTTAGATAATTGTTCCACCAATGAAGCTATGGTTGATAGGTTGATGGGATTAATTCCAACTAATTCTATGTTAATGGGTGGGAAAAAAGATTAGATGTGGCTCATATTTTAAACCTAATTGTGAAGGATGGAATGAAAGTGATTAAGGAGTGGATTAAAAAAATTAGGGACAGTGTGGTATATTGGATGGGCATACCAAAAAGGGTAGAAACTTTTGAGATGGCCGCACGTTAGTTACAAGTGAAGTGTGAGAAAAAGTTGGTGCTTGATTGTGTAACTAGATGGAATTCTACATATGTTATGCTTGATGTTGCAGAGAAATATAAAAATGTCTTTTCTAGATTGCAGCAGCGCAACAAACAATATACTTCTTTGCCAACGGATGAGGAGTGAGAGATGGCTAAAAAGATGTTTGAATATTTGGTACCGTTTTACTCGATGACATAGTTATTTTCAGGTAAACAATATCCCACATCTAATCTTTTTTTCCCAATGATATGTGAAATGAGGATTAATCTCGATCAATGGGAATTTTCTAATATGCTTGTGGTTAGACAAATGGCTGGTCAAATGATTCAAAAATTTGATAAATATTGAGCTCATATACATGAGATTTTGGTAATGGCTGTTATTCTTAACCCGTGGTTCAAGATGCAATTGGTTCATTATTATTTTCTACACCTTTATGGTAAGAGTGCTGGAAATGAGATTCAGATAATGCTCAATCTAAGTAACGAGTTGGTTAAATTATATGAAGCTAGTAATGGGAATGCAAGTGACAAGATTATTGGTGAGTCTTCCTCAATCAATGTTCGCTCTCCTTTTAATATAGATGCTGGTGGTAAATTTTTTTATATACATAAGTTTGAGGTATTTGCAAGCCAAAATACTAAGGCCACGATACCAAAGACCGACCTTGAGAGGTACTTAGGAGACCCTTTAGTCAAATCCATTTCAAACTTCGATATTTTAAATTGGTCAAGGTGAACTGGTCGAAGGTGAACCAAGACAAATTTCCTATCTTGGCTCGGATGGCCAGGGATATCTTAGCTGATCTGGTGACAACCATTTCCTTTGAATATGCATTTAGCACTGGAGGTAGAATCTTGACTCCATATCGGAGTAGACTTCATCCTACTACATTGGAAGCGCTTATGTGCAATCAACATTGGTTATGGGTGAGCTCTAAAGGTATGAATACAAATAATGTACAAAATATTTAAATAATTAGTTTAGAGACAATTTTACATATTTAAATTGTTTTCACACTTTTTTTGCTTTTTTTTTTCTTTACAAGTAGAATTTTTAAAAGTGAAATTTTTACTAGAGAGGAATTTGTGGATGAAGAAGAATTTAACCCGCAAGTATTGGAGTAGTTTTTTCTATATTGAGTTGTGAATTGTAGTTTGTTAAATTGATGAACTCCTTGTTGAAATTGTGAAATTGAATTGTGTGATTTTATTTATTTGTTAAACTAATGAACTCCATAGTTAGATTATGGAATTGATTATGTGTTTTTATTTGAATTAGACATGATTTTTGTTTGTGTTTAGTTATTTATATAATTTATAATTGAGATGTTGAGTAATGAGTAGAGTAACTTTTATATTTATTTTATTTTAAACGAGCTTTAAAGTGTTTAAATTTTAATATGTTAGGGGAGCAAAATTTAAATTATTTAAATATTAAAAAAATTTGGTCTGGCTCGGGTTCGGGTCGGGCCATGAAAATGTCGAGTTTCTTTTGGG
Organism: Murraya paniculata; assembly: GCA_030449075.1. NCBI lineage: Eukaryota > Viridiplantae > Streptophyta > Magnoliopsida > Sapindales > Rutaceae > Murraya > Murraya paniculata. The sequence continues at coordinate 942,359 of JAEVFN010000062.1, forward strand.
CTTGGCCCTTTGCTTGGCCAAGCCTGAGCCCGACCTGACAAATTGCCATTCCGAGCACAGGTCAATGACCAATATGTGTTCGTTTTCAAGGGTTGTAAAACTGTAACGAAGAAACTTGTATAAATCGTTATAGTTTAGTATGTACATATATACAAATACACACACACACACACACACACACATGTATATAATAAGGATATGGATTTTTCTATGATGCTGTATGTATTTTTACAGCATTGATAGTGGGATTAGTGTGAACCTTTAGATGTAAGAATCTTAATATGAATCATTCATTTAATATAATGGATAATTAAATAATTAATTAAAATATAGCAGGTAACTTACAGGTTCCTGGTAAATATTAATTTACCTAAATAAATATAAATATAGTAATAGGATAAAAAGAAAATATTACAATAAGTATAATTAATAAAATAACGTTTACAATGAAAATTTGGTTAATATTATGTTATTATTAGTCTATCTCAACGGATTTACTAAAATCTATTAATCCAAAAATTGATTTTAAGATTAATATTAATGAAGACATAATTAAATAAGATATTATAAAAAATAATATAAATTTTATAAATAACTGTGAATGTGAGGTATAATTATTTAATAATACTATATAATATTATTAAAAGAATATGACAAATTAATAATGTTAAAATAAATTTTTTAATATTGAAAATATTTTATAAATTTTATCTTTTTTTATATATTATATATATATATATTTATTTTAAAGGGTTTTGTATGACTATTTAAGTAGAATTTAGAAGTGTGAGTGGTCTTTTCCCTATTAATTTTGTAGCATATTTAAAGTGATATATCATTCTATATCATCAATCGCTGAAGTATTATATTATTAAAAATTAAACTTTTCATTTATAATGTACTACAACTTTAATGTAAAATATAATAAAAAAATATAAAGATATTTTTGAGAAGTCAATTGTAGCTTTCTTTTACAAAATAGTATTATAGAAATACAATTGATAAAATGTAATAAAAATTGTATGAGAAAAAGTTAGTAAAGGTGATTTTTTTTGTAGTTATTAAAACATATAAAGTGATACACACACAAGCGCGCACACATATATATTGAATACTTTTATATACCCTTTTTTATTAATGGGAAGGAAATTATAGTTGTAATTGCCTTGATGTATTATGAATTGATATATAAAACATAAATATTAGTAAAAATTAATTTATAGATTAATAAAGTAAACCATATTTCATGGGCATTTGATATATTAATCTAAGGTCAAATGAGATATATCATATGATATTTCATACAATAGTCCAATATTCAATATTTGCATGTAGTTTTACAATCTAGTAAGTCAATAAAATATACTATATGAGAAATTGAAGTCAATTATTTATATTTCACTATTGGAGAAACATATATCTTCTTATACTCTTCCATGACCATACATTAGAATAAAATAATCTCCAGCAAAGACTATATCCGTTTCCATGCTTTCAAAATAGATTTAGATATTAGTTTGATTACATGATAATTGAATTATCTTATAACATTAAGGACATGATTTAAGTACTATTTAGCAATTTTGAGTTTCGTACTAAGTCTTCAAATTAATTAAATTTTGAAACTCTTTCCTGTTATTAGCTTGAAATTACCACTTAATAAAATTATGAAAAGCAATAATGAATGGTGTAGGACACATAGTAAAATAAACTGAAAAGTGTAATTAAACATTCCTATAAATTTTGTGTAATTAAACAAAATATGTTATTCAAGTAAATTTGTAAGAATATTTAAAATTGTAGAGGTGGTCACTGAAATTTCCTGGACTTCAGCAACTGCACGATCCAATTGATTTATTCTACGAATTCTTAACATGTTAACCACTTTGACTATTGACAGAATATTTTTAAAATAATTAAATTTTCATTAATAAAAATAATATGGACCGTTGGTTAAATCTAATAATATATATTTTTTACACTATTGATACCATAAAAAAATATAGGGATCCAAAGGGTATATTTGATATTAAAATGGGTTGCTAAAGTAAAACATAAAGGTTTAAATTTTTTAAGCGGGTCTATTAAATAAATGAGTTTAGTAAATATGTTGGTGAGTTTAAATATCTCCACTTATTATTATTATTTTTTATGGAGTGGTGATATTTAACCCCTTTATTATATATCACAAACCTTAACCCTGTTAAAAGTTTTAAACTAATTTTTATCTCTTAACATACTTTACTTAATCTCTAATTTACCCTTATCATAATTTTTATCTTTTTTTTTTCATGCATGCACCTATAAAACTTATAAAAATTATTTTAAAAAAGAAAAAATCATAACAATCACTGCTGTAACCATGAAAAAGAAATTGATGATTGCACCAAGAATTGGACCATGAACCATGCCGAGTCGATCCCAAAGAATCGTAGTATCATACTAAGCCTATCAATCCAAGCGAAAGTGAAGGAAAACAAGAATTTGGCATGGGGGTAGATTCTGGTTAACATTTCCTGCAAGTGCAGCTGTGGGTTTTATTTCATAGAATTGCAGTTCGTGAATTCCATTTATGGCATGTTAATATTGATAAGTGCTTTCTATGACCTTCTTCAGCATGGAGTTGTGGTGTTTATAAATTTGAGAAATTATGTATTTAAAAATCATAGTTAGTTTCAATTTGCATTTGCTTTTCCGATTCTTTGAATATCTTGATCGATTTCATGTTTGAAATCAACCAAGACTTGCTTCGCTGATAGAAATTAGGTATTTACAAATTTGAGAAATTATCTTTTCCGCCCTTTTGAGTATCTTGACCGGTTGTGGGGTGCTTACAAATTTGAGAAATTATGTATTTCAGCATAGTTGTAAATATTCTTCTAAGAGTTTGTTATTTTTAGTGAATGAATAAAATTATTTGCTTTGAAACATCAATGCTGTTCTAAATAGTATATAAGCTTAAATACTTATTACATAATAACATGTCCATATGTTAAGTGTTGGAAAATACACATTTATATAGGATATAACTGTTATTTTGTGCTTAAAGTCTCACTAACATTTTTATTTTTATTTATTTATGTTCTTTAAACTTTAATTGTGTGTGTCTTGTTATAATTTAAGTATTTTATATATTTTAGGGGTATTTTGTCTATTTCATGATGAACGAGAGGTCGGACAGCAAAACGGATGACCTTTTTGGGCTCAAAATAGTTGAAAACATTAGGAAATGACATAAAAGCCCGAACCGTATACATAAACAGTACCATATACATGAACAGTGCGTATGTGTGAACAGTGCCGTAATTCTAAAATCTTGGTGGGGCTCACCTGACGCGGCTTTAACCGGCTGACGTGGCATTGACCAATGACGTGGCATCATCTTATTCGACTGAAAAATACTGATGTGGCTTTGACTGATGACGTGGCGATACATTATTAGACCAAAATGTTGACTTTGTGTTGACCGACGACGTGGCAACATATTAGTGGACCGAAAAACTTGTGTACGATACATGCACATACACGGAATGACAGTCCTGATGATGTGTTCAATCCAATCAAAGCTTGCCACGTGGCGCAATTCTGAGCGTCCAAATTGTTTTTATCCGATGACCATGATTTACTCAGTATATCTATAAATAAGGGGCTACCCCCCTAATTTGACATCCCTGAATTCATTTTTCAACTCTAATTTCTATAATTCCCTCTCTATACTATATTTTCTACGTATTTTAATAAAATTTTTATTTTACCCCTAGTTCAAAAATGAGTAGTTAATTTATTTTCAAGTTTGGATTAAAGGTGAAGCCTCAACATAATCCATGATCCATGGGCCTTTCACTTTCTCTAATTTATTTAGATTGTTTTGACCCTTCATTGACAGATAGTAATAATTTTATTTAGATTTTACACTGATATCGGCTCCCTAGTGCAAAATTATTCTCTTTCTTAATTTTTTTTATTTAATTTTCATTGTATTTTTCTTTTTCATTTATTTTGTTAATTTATATGGCCGATTTAACCGCCTAAATTGTTATTTCTTTTTATATATGGCTGGTTTAACTGCCTAAATTATTATTTTTTTTAATATATATGGCTGGTTCTATAATACCGCCTATTTTATTTTTGTTAATGTGTTATTAATCTGTTTAGATGGCTGGTTCAACTGCCTGCTACCTTATTTTTAATTAACTTATTTGTGGTTTATTTATTTTTATTTCACTTTTTGTGTTTTTGTATATTTGTGGCACTTGAGTGTGTTTTATTTATAGTTTGTAACAGCGTGATAAAGTTAGTACCATAACTTCTCCTCTCTCTTTATTTTCAGTTTTTTTTTTTTAATTTGTATGTGTTATTTGCATGCATGATCGAATGTCACAGTCACCTGATTTAAAACCTATAGACCTTGAACTGGAAAAAAAACATTTCACACACAAAGACACACTGCATTGAAAGTTAAAACTGAAGGTAAACCTTAAATGGATTTGTAACAACAAGCACAAGCACCACAGCAGAGGCCATTTAAGGACTACTTTAGTCCCTTAGCTAATTTGAGCACATCATGCATAGGATACCCAAATATAGCTGCTAGGAGTTTCGAGTTAAAACCTAATGTGCTAAATTATCTCCCATCATTCTATGGCCTTGAAAATGAAGACCCATATAATCATCTGAAAGATTTTCATACTGTTTGTCAAACTTTTAAATATAAAAAATTTTCAAATGAAGATATTAAGCTTAGATTGTTTCCATTTTCTTTAAAAGATAGAGCTCGTTCTTGGTTCAATACATTGCCTACTAATAGTATCACATCATGGGAACAAATGATAACTAAGTTTTTAAATAAATACTTCCCAGTGCATAAAACTAATGCTATTCGTAGGGAAATTTCAGAGTTCACACAGAGAGAAGACGAGCAATTTTTTGAAGCATAAGAGCAATTCAATGGGCTACTCTTTAAGTGTCTACATCATGGGTACGAGAAATGGTACCAGTGTCAATATTTTTTGGAAGGACTATTGCCACATGTGCAAGAATGGCTAATGGTGACAAGTGGAGGTGAGCTTATATCCAAAAGCGCATTAGAAATGTGGGATTTCTTCCAGAGATAAGCAGATAATTCCCAACAGAGAAGTAGATCATTCAGAAATGTGAGGAAAATTAAAAGAGTAAATGAAGTCCAGATTGGCGAGTCTGAATCAGTTATCAAAGAAGTCAAAGCAATAGTCGAATGACTTTCTCGGCAAATAGCACCATTAACGATTGCCAAATCAACAGAGCCTTATGCTTACAATCAGTTTCACCATGATTCATATCTAAATCAAGCAAATGCCATAAATGTGATGAAGAAGCAGTCAAACTACAATCCTTACTCTAACACCTATAACCCTGGATGGAGAGACCATCCCAACTTTTCATGGTCTTATAGATTTCAACAGAACGGACCAATAGCTCCAGCTCCTCAAGCACCATAAATCTCTCAGCCACCATTTAGACAGTACAATCAGAATCAGAGCTGCTCACAGCCAAAACCATAGAAAGAGGCATTCTAGAATTTTAAAAGTTCGACCCATTCTGCAATAGAATAGCAAAATCGTACCATTGATGAGTTACGAAATGAGATGATGGCTGATTTCAATTCATAAGCCCAATCGATCTCAAACCTTAAGAAAATGGTGGGTCAACTTGCCTCTTTAGTTCAAACTTTGGCCATGAACATTGAGAAAGGTAAATTCCCAAGCCAACCAGTGCCTCATCCTAAGAGAATGTATGAAGTGAGTACAAGTTTATCTCAACATCATGAAGAGGTCAAAGCTGTCATGACCTTATGAAAAGGTAAAGAAGTGGACAACAAAGTGGAGATGTCAGTGAAAAAGATGACTCAAGATCAACCTACAGACTCTGAGGACTCTTCATCAAAGGAAAAAGAAGAAGGCAACCCAAGAGAATACATCCCCAAAGCTCTTTTTCCTCAGAGGTTAGTAAAAGCAAAGAAGGAAAGTTTCACAGGTGAGATTATGAAAATTTTTAAATAGGTAAGTATTAACATCCCTTTGCTTGATGATATTAAACAAGTGTCATCTTATGCCAAGTTTCTTAAAGATCTTTGCATTAAAAAGAGAAGCATACATATTAAAAAAAAAAAAGCATTTTTAACAGAAAACATTAGTTCTATACTCCAACACAAAATTCCCCAAAAATTCAAAGACCCAAGCTCCCCCACTATTTCATGTAGTATTGGGAATCACATATTTGAGAATGCTTTGTTGGACTTAGGGGCTAGTGTAAATCTTTTGCCTTATTCAGTTTTTGAGAAACTTGGACTAGGAGAATTACACCCAACTCCATTTGTGTTACAACTTGCAGATCGATCAATGAAAATACCTCGTGGTATTGTGGAGGATGTGCTCATTTAGGTAGATAAGTTTTATTTTCCTGTTGATTTCATTTTGATTGACACTCAACCAATGCAGGATTCAAATTAGCACATCCCCATTATCTTAGGCCGACCTTTTTTGGCAACCGATGCTCATATTCAATGTAGGACCGGAAATATATAGTTGTCCTTTGGCAACATGACTATGAAGTTGAATATCTTCAATATTGCCAAGCAATCTTGTGATGTCAATGAGGGAATTGTAGATGTGGATTTCATTGAAGAATTAATTGATTATAATTTTCCTTCTAACTTTAGTAATGATCATTTACAAACATGTTTAACTCACTTTGATTCGGATTTTGATATTGACAGATCGATTGACGAGGTCCATGCTTTACTTGACTTATCACCACCATGGACACCAATAAATGGAAGTCAAGATTTGAGCAACTAGCACCATCGGAGAAGAAATTGAGCCCATCATGAGAATCACCACCAAATCTTGACCTCAAACCGTGCCCAAATACTTTAGAATATGCATTCTTGGGAGATGAAAATACTTTTCCAGTAATCATTTCATCTTCTCTTGATGACAAGCAAACGAGTAAGTTGTTGGGTATTTTAAAGGAGCACAAAGAGACATTAGGATAGATCATAGTTGAAATAAAAGGTATAAACTTAGTAGATTGCATGCATTACATTCATCTCGACGAAAGTGCTAAACCTACTAGGGAAATACAACATCGGTTAAATCCTAATATGAAAAAAGTTGTTAGAGATGAAGTTCTTAAACTATTAGATGCAGGTATCATTTACCCCATTTCTGATAGTTCATGGTTTAGTCCAGTACAAGTTGTTCTTAAAAAGTCCGGAGTCACAGTAGTCACCAATGTCGATAACGAATTAATACCCACTAGAGTGACTACAGGATGGCGTGTATGCATTGATTATAGGAAGCTGAATTATTTCATACGAAAAGATCATTTTCCTTTACCATTTATTGATCAAATGCTTGATAGATTAGCGGGTCATGAATTTTATTGCTTTCTAGATTGCTACTCAGGATATAATCAGATCCCCATAGCACCAAAGAATCAAGAGAAAACTACTTTTACTTGCCCTTTTGGTACATTTGCGTATAGGAGAAATGCCATTTGAATTATGCAATGCACATGCCACATTTCAACGATGCATGTTAAGCATTTTCTCTGATATGGTTGAATGCTTCCTTGAAGTTTTTATGGATGCTTTTCTGTTTTTGGTGATTCATTTGATCAATGTTTACATCATCTAACACTAGTTCTGTAGAGATGTATAGAGAAAAGTTTAGTCTTAAATTGGGAGAAGTGCTATTTTATGGTAAGACAATGTATTGTTCTTGGTCACATCATTTCAAACAAAGGTATTGTGGTTGACAAAGCCAAGGTAGATGTTATTTTTAATCTTCCCCCACCCAAAACAGTGAGAAGAATTCAACCTTGAGTTCAAAGACAAGAAAGGCACATAAAATGTGGTGGCGGATCATCTCTCTCGTCTCAATTTTGACACAATCCCTGAACCATTGCCATTGAATGAATCATTTCCAAATGAACAACTAATGAGTGTGGAAGTATCACCATGGTATGCTGATATAGTTAACTATCTTATTACATGTCAACTTCCAGAACATTGGACTAAGCAGAATAAAACAAAATTTTTCGCAGAAATAAAGAATTTTTTTTGGGATGATTCTTATTTGTTCAAGTATTCTACAGATCAGATTATCAGACGTTGTGTCCCAGAGAGCAAATTTCAAAATATCATTTCATTCTACCATGAACAAGCTTGTGGAGACCATTTTAGTGCTAAAAAAACTACTGCTAAAATTTTACAATGTGGTTTCTATTGGCCAACTTTATTTCGAGATGCTTATACTTTTTGTTCTTCATGTGACAGATGTCAACATATGGGAAGCATCACACGAAGGAACATGATGCCACTAAATCCTATTCTAGTGGTTGAAATTTTTGATGTGTGGGGCATTGATTTCATGGGACCATTTCCTCCTTCTTTTTGCCATCAATACATATTGGTTGCTGTCGACTACGTATCCAAGTGGGTGGAAGCAATACCATGCAGAACCAATGATCATAAAGTTGGGTTTAGATTTTAAAAAGTAATATTCTTTCACGATTTGGATTCCCTCGGGCGATAGAATTGGTTCTGTACTAAAATGGTCTCCACAAGCTTGTTCATGGTAGAATGAAATGATATTTTAAAATTCGCTCTCTGGGACACAACGTCTGATAATCTGATCCGTAGAATACTTGAACAGATAAGGATCATCCCAAAAGAAATTCTTTATTTCCACAAAAAAATTTTGTTTTATCCTACTTAGTCCAATGTTCTGGAAGTTGACCTGTAATAAGATAGTTAACTATATCAGCATACCATGGTGATACTTCCACACTCATTAGTTGCTCATCTGGAAATGATTCATTCAATGGCAATGGTTCAAGGATTGTGTCAAAATTGAGACGAGAGAGATGATCCACCACTATATTTTCTGTGCCTTTCTTGTCTTTGAACTCAAGGTCGAATTCCTGCAAAAGTAACACCCATCGAATTAGTCTAGCCTTTGCATCTTTTTTTGTAAGAAAATATTTAAGAGTAACATGATCTGTGAACACAATTATTTTACATCCTATGAGATAAGATCGAAATTTTTCTAATGCAAACATTACTACTAGCATCCCTTTTTCAGTGGTTGAATAATTCAATTGTGCATCATTCAATTACATACTAGCGTAGTAAATGACATAAGGAATTCGATCAACTCTTTGGCCTAACACTGCTCCTATTGCATAATCTGATGCATCACACATGAGCTCAAAAGGGAAGTTCCAGTTTGGGGGCTGAATGATAGGTAATGTAGTTAACAACTGCTTTAATTTTTCAAATGCCACATGACATGAATATCAAAGACAAAAGGTACATCCTTAGAAAGTAGATTGCATAAGGGTCTAGAGATTTTGCTAAACTCTTTAATGAAACATCTATAAAAACCAGCATGCCCAAGGAATGATCTTACCTCTCTCACTGTTTTGGGTACGGGAAGATTAAAAATAAGATCTATCTTGGCTTTGTCAACCTCAATACGTTTGCTTGAAATGATGTGACCAAAAACAATACATTGTCTTACCATAAAATGGCACTTCTCCCAATTCAAGACTAAATTCTTCTCTACATCTCTGCAAAACTAGTGTTATATGATGTAAACATTGATCAAATGAATCATCAAAAATAGAAAAGTCATCCATAAAAACTTCAAGGAAGCATTCAACCATATCAGAGAAAATGCTTAACATGCATCGTTGAAATGTGGCAGGTGCATTGCATAATCCAAATGGCATTCTCCTAAATGCAAATGTACTAAAAAGGCAAGTAAAAATAGTTTTCTCCTGATCCTTTGGTGTTATGGGGATCTGATTATATCCTGGGTAGCCATCTAGAAAGCAATAAAATTCATTACTCGCTAATCTATTAAGCATTTTATCAATGAATGGTAAAGGAAAATGATCTTTTCGTGTGACAGAATTCAGCTTCCTGTAATCAATGCATACACGCCATCCTGTAGTCACTCTAGTGGGTATTAATTAGTTATCGACATTCATGACTACTGTGATTCTAGACTTTTTAGGAACAACTTGTACTGGACTAACCCATGAACTATCAGAAATGGGGTAAATGATACCTGCATCTAATAGTTTAAGAACTTCAGCTCTAACAACTTCTTTCATATTAGGATTTAACCGACGTTGCATTTCCCTAGTAGGTTTAGCATTTTCGTCGAGATGAATGTAGTGCATGCAATCTATTGGGTTTATACTTTTTATGTCAGCTATGGTCGATCCTAATGCCTCTTTGTGCTCTTTTAAAATACCCAATAATTTACTCCTTTGCTTGTCATCAAGAGAAGATGAATTGATTACTGGCAAAGTATTTTCATCTCCCAAGAATGCTTATTTGTCCATATCATTTGAAAAAAATAATAAATGATGGAAGCACTTATTAATCATTCAAGTCAATTGGATAAATCAATGAAAGAATTATGCTTGCGAATTTGAGACTGATGCACCCTTTTTTTTTTTTTTGGTTTTTGGTGTCACCCTTTAGATTGTATGGAAATCTTACTTGAAGAAAAGATATGTGGAGAATGATTATTCTATTCAGATAATACATGATCAAATTTGGATGGATATCGACGGGGAGAAGTATCTGCATTTAAAGAAGGCCGACCTTGAATTTTAGCTTTAATTTCCAGCTCAATAAGAAAACTTGATGCTAGATCTGCTAGTTTTTTCAACTTCTTCAAAATCTCTAACTTTCCAGTGTCATTATTATTATTAAAACATTTCAAAATCATCTCCATCTCAATTGAGTAACTTAATTCGATAGTTTCAACTTTAGTAGTAGGTATTAAGTCTAATTTCTTCTAGGCTTGGCAATTTGTCGGGTCGGGCTCAGGCTTGCCAAAGCCCGAGCCCAACCCGACAACAAATATTAAGGGCCCGAGCCTGATAAAAGCCCAAATTTTTGTTTTTCGAGCCCGACCCTAATCGGGCTCGGGTCCGAGCCCGACCAAATATATATTTTTAAAAATTTTTTAATATTTAAATAATTTAAATTTACTCCCTAATATATTAAAATTAAACATAAAATTACTTTAATAAATAATTCAACCATAAAATCATATAAATAACTAAACATAAATAAAAAAAATATGTCTAATTCAAATAAAAACACAAAATTCAAATAAAAACATATTTATTATTATTATTATTAAGCATTCGGGTCGGGTCGGGTCGGCTAAGGCCCGAACCCGACCTAAAATTGATCGGGCCTTTTTTTGTTAAGCCCGAGCCCGAATTTTGACCCTTAAATTCGGGTCAAAGCCCTAAAAATTCGGGCCGGGTCAATCGGGCCAAAATTCTGGTCGGGCTTTTTTGTCATCCCTAGTTTCTTCCAATGTGGATGTATAAAAGACAAAGGAATAGATCTTCCTTCATGTTTATACACCGCAATCTTATGCGCATATGGAATTCCTATGAGTGTATCGAACTATACATCCGCAAGCCAATGGATCTTGACCAATATAATTAGCTCATCTAGACTCACAAACCATCATGTTGAGTGCATTTCATGGAACAAATTCAGGCAATTCCTTAAAAAGTGAAGGTTTGAAATCATGTTGCATTGTTATCGAACTTCTCTAACGAAGCTTTAGTCTCTATATCTTGTAGTTCTACTAAGGCATGGATTTTAGTCCATAATGTCTCAAAAGTTCATCGCAATGACTGTAGTTGCCTATTCAATATTGAATGAGATGTCTCAGTCCTGTTAAGAAAATATTAAAAAAAAAGGTTATTTTTTTAATAATAAAATTAAATTTGAGAATATATTACAATGATTTACGTGTTTAAGGTTCCTAATATTACTGAGTCGGTCCAAGCTACAACAAATTTTTCCTTGTACTTATCCAGCCATGCGTTTTTCGCATATTCACACTACAAGAGTCTCAAGTGTTGCATATAGTGGTGTTTTGTGGCAGATAGTACTAATATATTCCAACTAGTAATGAAAGCCTCCTATACCTCATTAGTCTCAAATAACTTCTTAGAGTTAGCTAAAACATTTTTTGAGATATGCTATCTACAAAGAAGATGAGTTGCATTTAAGAAAACATTTTGAAAAGCATTAATCAAAGCTATCTCTCTACCTATCACAATTACACTTGTAACATATTATCATCCATAAAACCTTCTAGTTGATCTAGTGCCCAACTGTAGTTATCCTCCTGCTCTCATTCAATATATGCAAAACATGCTGAAAATGTCATCTCAATCAAGGTGACGCCAACAACTTCTAGTAATGAAAAATCATACCTGCTGGTTTTATATGTGAAATCCATAATTACCACATGTGGAAATGCCCGTAATAGGTCAACTGCAAAAGGATAAGCCCAACATAAATCCCTAACACTATCTGTATTAGCATCACTTCGATAACACTCAATGTAGTTATGCTCAATCAATTTGCTCATAAGTAGTTGCATCTTTGTCCTGCCAGCTAGTTCTTTAACTTTGTATCTATGTCTTGCATTGTAAACAGACCTCATAGTAGTAGCATTATGTATATCTCTTTGCTTTATCGTATACAGTATATCTTTTGGTTTTGCATATCAATCAATATGTTATTCTCCTTTTTAATAAGTCTATCTACATATAAGTACCCTCAAGATGTTTTGTTGCAAGATGGTTATGTACCACACACATCAGTTTCAATACCCAGTGACTGTCATTTGCCAAATTTTTCCCTTTTAATCTGAATAAACAGTTGCACTTTTTTTCCCCTAATTGGCTTAGGACGTTTTGGCTTTCGAACTTGACTAGAAACACCCTTGTAAGTACTGCTTCTTTCAGAAGCGAAAATTATTCTTGGATTTCCACCATGTGCACTTACATCTATTTTTTTTTATTATAATAACATATCCATTTCTCCTACCAATATTTCGCGTCTGCTCAATTAATTTTTTCCTTCAATTAAAACCCTAATCAAACACAGTTATATTATATCCAATTAGAAAGTGTAAAATAATATTAATTAATAATTAATAAAAATTAAAAAGGGAAA